>CM040128.1:100691746-101288801 GCA_022559845.1 Amorphophallus konjac
TAGCAGCATCAGGAAGCGTCTGAGCACTCTATCTCCCTCTGGTCCAGCCTCCGCCGCCACGCGAGGGCGCACCTGGTCTATCACTCTGCCCAGATGCTCCTCGGGTAGCTCTCCCACGGTGATCGCCGCTCCTCTCAAGCCTAAGCTCTCCTGCAGCACTGACCTCGAAAGCTGAGAGGAGGACTGTCCCGGCCTGATCAAATCTAGCCCGAGCAGCTGCTGCGCCATCTCTCGGTAGTCGCCGTATGTCCACCCTGTCACCGCGGCTCCGTGGACTCTCAATCTGGTAATCCTCGCTATGTCTTCTAGCGTGGGGATCATGTGGCCCCACGGGAAGATGAATGCCCTGCTGATCGGGTCCCATCTCTCGTGCAAGGCGTACAGCAGCGGCGTGTCCATCCGGATCACCTCGATGCTGAGCACCTCGGCGAATCCCATGCCGGCTAATCTCTCTCTCTGGTAGTCGGGCAATGCCTGGTACACTGCCCGGATCTGTAGCCAGGAGATCCGCGACCGTCTCTTCCCCTGCATTACATATTAGATCATTCATTAGTCCAAATTGCATCATATAATCATTGCATAATCATTCATAATTGAAAACAAAACAAAAATTTGAAAATTGAAAACCCTAAAAAATAGTTTAATTCCCTGGCTAGAGTGACGGCCCTGGGGTAGGGCGTCGTTTGACTCTGACGGACGCAGCCTGATGCGTCGGGTGTGTGACGGTCGCTGGCAGGACCGTCACATTATCTGCATTTGGGAATTTTTTCCCTTGCATCCCCGTGGTCTCCCACTATGGCCAAATGGCCTACAATTGCTCCTAGTGGGTTCGTAGACCCATTTCTACCCCTTTCCCTCACATGCATCCATAAATAAACATGAAAAAATCAAAAATTGGAAAATTAGGGCGGGGGCCTACCTCACGGTCCATGTCTCTCCTCCTCTTTTTCTCTGGTTTTTTGGGCTCCTCTGCACCCAGTGAGGTTTCCCCTTGGTCCTCCTCAGCCGTGGGGACTTCTTCTTCTTCTATTGGGCTTCTTCTCGCCGGCCGTTCTTCTTCCACCGGCGGGATCACTTCTCGTTCAATCCGATGGTGGAGCCGCCGTATGGCCATTCTTTTCCCTCTCTCTCTCTTCTTTGGTGGCGGCTGGGGTGCCTCATCGCCGGCCATTGGAGCGGTGGGGGTGGAATCGCCGGAGCTCTCGGTTTTGGTGTTTTTTGGGCGTTGAGTGTTGGAATGAACGAGCCGTGACCGTTCGGTTGTTTTTTTTGAAAACTCAGGAAATGCGACGGTCTATCGACCGGCCGTCACATCATTCTGACGCCTCTTGCATAGGCCGTTACATGTGTTGGACTGTTTTATTGAAGAATGTGAACCGCCTGATTTATGACGGATCAAGGGTGATCCGTTGCTTGATGTGACACCCTGTCATCAGACCGTTATATGCTTGCAAGTTTCTTGATGAATTGAAAGGTCTAATTGATGCTTAAAAGACCCTATTTTCTATCATGGATGTTGTTCCTTGCACGTACAATGGTTATGCCTTGATTCTTATTTTTATTTATTATTGGCTAACCTATCTTTCATGAAGGAATTACGAGTAAAATCATGCTTTACTGTCCGTCAGGCAGGTAGGTCAGGTATTATATATCGTTCCCTCATTCCCTTAATGCATTATTATATGTTACTTATGATATATTATCTCGAGAACCGGCTGGTCATTCATGTGTCCTGGGATCTGATGTTCCCCTTAAACAAAAATGATGATGATCTAAGTTCACATGATTAATCGTTGGATAGGCCGTTAGATTGGAAAATTTGGGGACGATGGTTCTATCTTGCACGCCGTGGTTGCAGATAGTGTCCTGACTCTGATTACTCCGATCTAGCAATATTATTCTCGAGTATTTTATTATTATATCTTTCTTTGCATTTGTTTTGATGATTTCTCTTTTTCTTTAGCCCAGCATACATCATACGCATTCTTTAAGCATTTCATGAGCTTCATTTGTTCAAAGTGTCTCGTTGATGGTGAACGGATGTGTTGATTATCCCGAATAAGGAGAATTATTCCACTCTGAATTAGAAGGTTTCCTCGATCTGCTAGCTTGATCTGGTTTGCTGAAGATTCCTGTCTGGAGTTTAGTCTCTTTCCTTTCCGTTGCCTCCGGCGGCTAGCCGTGTTTCCTTTCCTTAGTTAATTAGTTCCTCCAGACTCGCATCCCTTTGGCTGGCTATTTCCTTGTGATCAATTCGAAGTTTTCCAGAAAATTCCTATCACTTGTTGGTGAAGAACGGGTGTCGTTTACCTTAACGCCCTCTTTTGATACACTCCGCTTCATTTCCACTTCATCTCCATGTTCCATTTCACTTCCGCTTCACCTCCGCTCGCTCCCCTGCAAAGAGGACGTTAAGGAGGGGCATCTGTTGACACCCGTTTTATACCCAATAAGTCGGGTCATCTCCTTATTTCATTCTATATGATGCTCCGAGTTGTTCACTCTTCATTGAGTCTCTTGATCAGTTGAAGCCTATTTTTGGGGTCTTAATTCCTGGATTAAGATGTGGCTCCCGGTGGCATTTCGTTGGATGAAGCTTAGCAAAACCCTTCACTCTATTTTTGGAACCTCAATGATAATAACGGTCCCAGTCAGGCGCGTTGCTTCCTTCTGACGGATAGATCCTGGGCCGTTACTCTTTGAAGAGTCCTAAGGCTTGAGGCCTCGTTTTCAGTGCTTATCCCTTAATTTCCACGTTGATGATAATGGTCTGTCGTGCAGCCGTCGTTTCATTCTGACGCCCTATGCCTTGGCCGTCGCTTCCTTGAAGAGTCCTATTGTTTGGGTCTTCTTCCCGTTGATCTTATCTCTTTGGGATAGGGTTGAAAATGGCGGTCGTTCCTTGATGCGTTACTTCCAAGTGGCGGTCTGTCGTGCAGCCGTTACTTCCTTCCGAGAGTCCTGGCAGTTCAGGCCTTTTTTCTGCTACTCCGTGGTCGAGATAAGGATTTGGATTGACATTATCTCTTTTAAATCCGATCCTCAGGACCCCCCGTTTGTTTCTATGGACTCTTGGTGATATTATCTTCGAGGATTTGCTAAGATTTATCCCTCTTTCATGCTGAATTATCCTCTGCTCGACCTAAGAGTTTGAGGGTCCATAAATAGAACCCTTGACTTCATGGCCAGGAGGGAGGAAGATTCGAATTCACGACGAAGTGCTGCCGAACTCAGGAGCCGTCTTCATCCAAGAGGAACTGCTTCCCACGTCCATCCATCTCATAATCAAGGGAGTACTTTGGTTTAGTCTTTCAAGTTCATCCTTGCATGCTTGAGTCCTTCCTTGGTTTTTCCTCAATCCAAGCATTGTCCCTCCTCTTTCTCCACGTTTTTCATTGTTCTTTAAGCATACAAACATCTTCCCAAACTTTTAAAACACCCAGAGGGGTTAAAAAAACCAAAACTCCCCGGTAATTCCCTCTTCTTTTGATCTTCTTAAACTCCTCAAGAATTGATGCTATGCTTGTGAAAAGGGCTAATTGAGGTTGTCTTGTCTTGTCTTTCTACATCTTTGGCAGGTTTACAGGTTCATTAGCACGAGGCCCAAGTCTTCTAGCCGGCTGGAAGAGTTGGAGTTAAAAGAATTCAAGCTTTGTTACTGCAGGTTATCTGACGGTCTTGGGCAGGCGCGTCATTCTCCTCCGGCGGTCTATCGTGTGGCCGTCACTTCCAAGCGACGCACAGGGTTCTGGCCGTTACTTCCAAGTTGATCTGCAGGCTTTCTCTGGTTTTCTCTCCCGTGGGCGGGTGTTTCATCCACCTATTTCCAAGGTATATTCAGGTTCTTTTGACTTGTTTTACTTTGGTGGCGATCACATCTTTCCTTGGTATTGGGCATTAGCTGTCTTCTTCATCATATCTTCCTATTTTCCTTGCCTATTCCACCTTCACGGTGTGTTTTTATTTATTCCTTGCTCCACGCCTCGGCGTGTGTTTTTCCTTTTCCTTAGCGTAGTTGGATTGAGATAGCATGCCCATGCTAGAGCTAGCTATGATTGCCTAGGTTCACGATCACATGTTCATAGGTTTGAGTAGATCTTTGATTGCTTGTTTGTCATCACATGTTCAACACCCGTGACTCAATCTGAGTACACGCGGAAGAGCTGACCACCCGAGACTCAAAGTCGGTTACTCAACCGTGCAGATCGTCGCGTTTCCCTCGCTTTGGGACTTCCGTGAGCTAGAGTCCCAAGTTCTTGAACCTGGGACTCTAGCTCGCGGACGTCCCTATGCTAGGGAAACGTGTGGATCTGCAGGGTTGAGAAATCGACAATGAGTCTCGGGTATCGGCCTCGGATCGACTCACGGGACGGGTTCCACTCTCTCACTCTCGCAGCGCTGATAAAAATATATCGAGCTACGTTCCTATCACTCATGCAGCGGCATATGAAATTATATACGAGTACAAAAAATGCCAAGTGGGGAGTGGACATGATACCTCCACGCTCCGGGCATGGGGAAGACGACCCCGGCAAAGAACCGTAACTCCCGGTACAGTAATTATCAATAATTTACAACAGTGAATTTTATTACCCATTCCACGCAGGGAGGTAAAGGGCTATAGTGGGACCCGAGAGTAACGATCTTGGATTGACGGGCAGCAAGTCAGAAGGGCTTTCGGGCCGGAGACAGGCTGCTGGTCCGACTCGGTACTATTCCAACTCGGTTCAGTAACTCAGTTCAACCCGCTGGACAGCAAGCGAACTCGGCTGCTGGGACGGCGGCTTCCGGTCACCTTCTGGCCGAGGCGGTTGGCTGGGACGCCGATGGAAGACTCCTCTTCGTTCCCTGAGATCGGCGGTGGCTGAATCGACGCTGAAGTAATTTTACAAGAATTAACTTGCTGCTGCCTTTGCTGGCCTGTTCACGGAACAGGTTTGCGCGACCCGACAAAAAGAATTTTGGTGCCCAGATCCGATGTCAAATCGAGGTGAGATCGACGCCGTTGGATAGAGGACTCAAAGGGCTACAACATATAATTATTTCAGATTCATCTAGTAGACGGATTGGAAATGAAAATGATTGTTCCACAGGTTTTTTTACTGACTCAAATTACAGACAACCAGGACTGAATAGGATCTGCCTGAGACTGAATTTTGACCGACCTAAAAATGATGGATCCAGACTCTGTAAAAATTTTGGGTGGAAGAGGGGGATGTGAGGAACACGTATGAATTTTTTGGGAGTTTTTAGTGGTGGATAAAGGGGCGGGAAAAATAAAACAACAGGACACTATCCCGCAGATCTCCAAACTAGCAGATTGCTGGGGGGGAACTTAATTACGGGAAAAATATTAAACGAAGGCGAAATGACACGAAATTCGAACTGGGGATGGGGGATGATAGGAAGAACAAACCCTAAAAATTTGGGGTCGAGAAGATCTCCTGATTGGGAGATAGAATTTTGGCCTCAGCTTGCTGTCCAGAGATGGATAAACTCCGATGAGGTGGCGGTGGTGGTGCGATGGCGGCACGAACGGAGGTGACGGCGGCGGTGGCTGGAAGTCGCATCCAGCGGGGGTGGTAGAGGTGGGAATCACTCCCAGAATATGGCTTCACACCATAGATTAGGGCAATCTTCACAGCTGTAAGGGGAGAGGGAGAGAGGGGCGCCCTTGGGCTCTTGGGAATTTTCCAACTTTTCTTCTCATTAATTCCATTAAATGTGGAAATACAAGGTTTATATAGAAATAGATAAAAGACCTAAACTATCCTTAGATCTAGGGTTAGGGAGGGGCAAATGGGGGATAAGATATTAATCTCCCATGTGGTCAAATACAACATTAATAAAGAAATGGGTAAAATGGGGGGGGGGGGGGAAGATGGGTCAAGGGTGGCATTAATATTGACTACATGTGTTTTATCGCAGCTATGAAGGCTATACGTGGGTATTGTAGGTGCCGGAAGGTGGCGACGTCTGCGTACGGTGCGCGATGCTGTGGCCTCCCGAACTTGTGTTGCTGCTACCTACAGTGCACAGGTTAGAAAGATAGGAATGATGTGATCGCCAGAGACTATTACGTGAGCCTCACGGGATGATGATCGTGGATGCCTTAGGAGTTGGGAGATGGTGGGTTCTTCTGTCCTTGCTCTCGGCCGGCCAAGAGTAAGGAGCCCTGCGAGTCGATGATGAAGTCCTGCAAATTAACAAGCAAATAGAGAAAGCAAACCCATTAGATTGTGATAATGTAGTACATGCTCAAAGCGGAAAGAAGAAACATGCAATTGGTGGTGATCGTACCGGGAAGGGGGGCGGAAAGGGGGATGGTCGAGACTTTCGACCATCCACCTTCCCTATGTTTTGGATTAAAAAACCTCTTTAAAATTAGGATCTAGGCAAGGCTAATATGCATGGATGCAGTAAAACGAGAAGGAATGTAGCAATATAGGGAATAAGGGAAAGAAGGACGGGTTTGCCCGTCAACCAACAGAGGGCAGCCACATGTGTGGCCGCTCAGAGGGGGTGGGCGGCCATGTCGATGGCCGCCCCTGTAAGCGGGACTCTCCCGCGACGGAGCTCTCCAACGGCGGGTTCTGCTACTAGGGGAAGGTCGGGGAAGGCGCTCTCGTGCTCACAGCTCTCTCTCTGGGCTCTAAGAAACTAGCAGCCTCTCCTCCTCCAAGAATGTCCAACCTCCTCCGTGAGAAAAATGTCCAACTCCCACTCCGAGATGGTTCGCGATTGGGTTTTGTATGTGGGGAATTTCCCTTCAAAAAATATTCAAAAATGGAGTGCGTGTGAGGCTACGTGGGTCTCGAACCACCCCGAGTGGGAGCAATTGCGAAGGACGTGCCCGGAGTGGGTGGAAACGTGGGTTTCACTACAGTTATCAGGTGGCGGCCAAGGTTCTGGCCGTCCAAAGGAGCTGGGCGGCTAGGTCGATGGCCTTCTTGAGGGTGAGGGCGGCCAGGAGCCTGGCCTTCTAGAAAGAGCTGGGCGGTCAGGTTGATGGCCACCTTGCGATGTGGGCGGCCAGCTCTCTGGCCCCCCTGGAATGGGCTGGGCGGCCAGGTGCCTGGCCACCCTGGGTGCTGAGCGGCCAGTACCTTGGCTGCCCAAGGATCAGGGCATGGAATGTGTATACCGTGAAGTTGGATCCGTGAAGGGACATGGTGGAGCCTGTCTAAACAAGGATGAGACTCCACGCTCTCAATCAACCAAGAGGAAGTGTCACTTCTATGGTGGCTAGACAAGGTCTGCGGGATGTCCGAAATTAGACGTCTACAGGTATCATTTCCTCCACTTGGAAATCAATGGCAGTTGGTATGATGGAAGGTCAACATGGTGGTTTGAATGGGGAATGTGAAAAGTGGACCAAGAATGGTCAAAATTTGTAGCTATTGGAAGGGAAAATGTGGACATGTGGCATGGGCCTTGGAATGGGCCAAGTGGGCTTAGAAGGGTCAATTGGGCTTTGGCTGACCAAGGGAGAAAGATGGCCCAATTTGGCTTCTAGTGGGTTTAAGGCCCAATATGAAAATAAACCCCTAATGGACTCTTTTAAGGAAAGAGACCTATTAATTCCTAATGACTAACCCATTGGCTTATAATTGCCATACAATTGTAAACCCAATTAACCCAAAGTAGGACAAAAATAATTCCTAGGCCCATGCTCCAACCAAAAAAAAGGAAGTTTGTTTTACACAAAAAACCCCAGCCCCCAGCCAGTCTGTGCGCCAACCCCCAAGTGTTTAGGCGGACCAACCCAACCCCTGGAGTTGGTCCGCCTAAACCTCTATCCAGCAAAAAAAAAGAACTTTAAAAATCAAAAAGGGGCCAGTTTACTCCGCGTAAACCCCTCTGGGGAGGGGTTTAGGCGGACCAAACCCAGCCCCTGGGTTGGTCCGCCTAAACCCTCCCTCCCCCACTCAGAAACAAAAAAAAATGTTTCTTCTAAGGGTTTTCCCAGACCAAGTTTGGCCCCCAACTTGGTTGGCCTAAACCCTTCCCTGACCTTTCATCTTCCCCTATAAAAACCCCTTAGAAGCTCAAGGGGCACACACACGGCAAGGAAGGCAATCCAGCACAGGTAAGAACATCCAGATGTAGCATACTCGCCTCGACAAGCAGGGACAGATGCAAGGAGCTTAGTGTGCGCGATTGGCCTGTAAAATAGCTTAAACATGCCAAGGGTATGTCACTTGTACTCCCCTCATACGGCGTTTAGTCATGCCACACAAGTCCATCCCCGTTACACACAAGGCGTTATGATAACGGCAAATACACCCTCATCCCGGGTCTACCCACATATGACAACCTTCATTGGCTACACATACGCCATGACACCGCACCTACCTCCGTCGTGGAACCGTGCGCCCATCACTCGCCCCACACCGGCCACCAACCGCTCTGACCTCTGATTCGAGTGACCCGGACCTTGGCCCAGAAGCTACATTCCCGAGACCGGCCTCAATTTTCTAGCATGGAGATGCTCACCCCTTTGAGATCTGCACCCGACTGCTCTCCCCGAGCCGCGTCCGGTTCCTGCCCAATTATCGGCCCGCATCTCCCCCGGTCATCTAGTCTAATCCTCTCTTGGTGAATTGGGCACATCCCTTGCCTCGAGGAGAGCCTCTGTAAAGCGTGCAGATATCCGCCTTATCATGCATTGACCCGGGACCGACCCACGTGTCGAAATTGTCCTGTGGCTTGCACCAGTTGTAATTCAGCCTCCTCAGCCAACCTGTAAAGCCCATGTGGCTCCTATGAAATATATTACCACCTAAATGCATATGTCTATGCCCGTATCCGGGTCCCAGCCCTCCTCCGTACCACCCAATGTGTGTGTATCACCCCCGACTCCAGCAAACTAAACCTCCCAATTAAACACGCACCCATAGATACGGAATGTTCCCGGCCATCTACCCATGGCTTCAGATATATACAGACTCCTCTTCAGCATGGAACGAAGGTGTTCAGATTCAATCCAATGTAAATAAACACAAACTACTTGCGGTCGGTAGGGAAAGATGTCCAATACACGATTCCCCACAATTTCCTGCGCACTCCCACCTGTGGAACCTCCCTTCTCTCCACGTGTCGTCCGCTCCCAGAGCCCACGTGCTGTGTCCTGGCTACGCTTCCCAGTTAACCCTTGGTTCCATGGGTGATCATCGAGAAATCGACTTGCACGCCCGCATCCCAGTCTCATTTCCTCAAATCCCAAAAACTTCCCATGCCATTCGAGTCCCACTCGACTCTCCGTAAAAGGTGAGTGCCCAGTACCGCCTTGAGAAGGATACGGCTACGAAGGGGGATGCCCGAGATATATCAAGCTCCCATGTTTCCCTTCACCGTTTTATCCCGTCCCTCAATCCGGTCACCGATCCCTCCAAAACGAACCGAAACAGGCGTGTTCGGGGCAATGGGCGGCCGAGCGAGAGGAGCTCGGAGGCCGGATCTAGGAGGCCGAGCGGACCAAGAGGGAGGCCAAAGTGGCACGGTTCGAGGTCGAAGCGAGGCTAGACGAGACCGAAGCGAAGCTGACCGAGGCCGAGGCAAAAGTGGCCGAGCTTGAGGCGAAGGCAGCAAGAGCCGGGGGCAAAGGCGGTCGATGGCTATCGGAGTTCAGAAGAGTACCATGAAGATCTGAAGCAGGGCTGCCTTCGCATGCTATGAGCCAGGCTACCAACATGGGCTACGAAAGGGATTTTCCCAAGGCTTCAGGTGGGCAGTTGGGCTGGCCCAGGTGCAGGTTCTCGAAGAGCTTGTCTTCGACCCCGGGCAACGCTACGACTCAGATGAGGAAGGATCAGATTCTCCTATGTCAACATCAAGTGATGGAGCAGGGAGCGAAGATACCTCTTCTTCCGTGGACGGGGAATCGCCAACTCCGACTGTCTCAGGAGGGAGCGCGGTCGAGGCAGTCCCCAAACAAGTGGGGTCAGTGCCTGAGCTAACCGCCACCTAGAGAACCAGGGGTGAATCGCCGAGTGTCGAAGGTCCTGCTCCTATCGAGCTTCAAGAGGGGCTACAGACTTCTCAAAATTCCCATATTCCCATAGATTAGGAAAGACCACACTTGCCTTGTTAGCTCCTTTCTTCTTTTTGCAATTTCTACCTGGACTTGGCTGTGTAATGCTTTTCTTTCTATATAATGGCAATAGTGTTTGAAAGGCAAGTTGACTGCTTCTTAATGTCTTTGACCGAGCATAATTACCATATCTACGGTTGCCAGTAAATTGGAGATCTTGTACGATTTGCAACAAAAAAAAATCAGCCTTGCAAGGTGATCAGCCAAGTTGTTGGTGTTGAGTTGGCGCCTTTTCGTCTTCCCACGCTTTGAATGACTTGCCATTTCGCATACTCCCGTAGGAGTGTTCCGTGTGGGAGGTGGCATAATTGCTCCTGGGGAAGGACGTCTGCCTCTTGCGTCTTTTCGAAGGGAAAATCAATTAAGGTAGAAAATCTCCCCCTTCGGCCTATAAAAGGTCCCGAAGGGCGTCTCCTCCTCTTTGCTCCGCTTAAGACTTCCCTCGCAGTCTCTGCCTCTTCCTCCCTTTCTGCGAAGCGTCTATCTCTCATCTTGGTGGTCGTCCTTAGGCGAAGCATGGAGAGCGACTCTAAAGACAAAGACTTTGGCGGCTGCTGGGGCGTTCATGCTGCTTCGGCGTAGAAGAATGGACGGCGAGTGGGCAGACAGTGTACAAGAAGGGACGGCGCACAGGTGACGTCCTCCCTCCCGACCTCTGGACCGCCGCCTTACCTGGGGGGGATGATTGAGAGAGGAGGGGTCATGCAACATCATTTCTCCTCCTTTCTTTTATCCCCGCTCCTCCTCTCCCACTCCCTTCGAGGGAGTGTCCAATCCTTTCTCTCTCTTTTGTTCTTCTACCATCCTCTTTTATTTGTCTTTCACTCTTTGGAGGATGCCTGTTTTTTCTTTTTCCTTGCTCGCACCACTCAGAGGGTGCTTGCTTTCTATTTCTTGCTTCTTCTTGCCCGCGCCATCGACTCTCGTTGTCTTCATTGTGCTCCATCTTCCAAAGAGTTGGCAGAGGATGCCTTCTCTTGTTTTCTACGGAGCTGCCATCTGGGTGTACCCTCCTTTTCTTTTTTCTTTCCTACTGATACCATCTCTTCCGAACTTCCCGAGCAGACAAAGTTAGTTGTCCCATTTTCTGAGCCACTATCCACACTGGGCGGAGTCAATGGCTCGGCTTGGAGCTGCTAACCTCATCCGCACCGAGTAAACAGTTCATGTTGTATCACTTTTTATTTTTGCATGTTGTACTGGCTATAGCCAATCTGATGTACTGAGATGTTGATGTAATAAAAAAGAGTGTTTGGTATGTTGTGTCCCTGTGATTTTGATGATAGCAAACACTATAAGTCATCATCTGTTTGAATCTGCATATAAATCTGTTTGTGTTGCATTGTGTTGCATATGCATGTTTCATTGAACATCTTATCTGAATGACATAACCAACGAACAGGCTGAGGCTGTGTGGTGTGTGCATTGGTGCATTTCATGGTTGTTGATGCATTTCATAATTGCATTTCATCTGGATTGTTTGATGTTAGTCTGCTCAATGGGTGATGCTGCTATACCCTTTCAGCATTGTCTGGACAGTAGTGGGTCGACCCCACTTTCCTGATGGGTCGACTCCCCAGATCTGCAAGTCTATACAACGCCATTTTGTTCATGCATCATATCTCCATGTCTACACACTGCATTTAGGCAAAGTCTGCACATTGGTAGAGTCTGTACATCGCCTTCTCATTTCTTCAAGTCTATACGTCCACAGTTGAACATCAAAGTCTACACATTGCCTCATTTCTTCAGAGTCTATACATCTTCAGTGCATGAGTGTCTTACAAGTCTATACATTACCTTTGGGCATCCAAGTCTGTACATTGGGCTCTTCATTCAAAGTCTGTACAGCGCCATGTACATATTCTTCAAAGTCAAGACATTGCACTGTAGATGCATCGAAGGGAAGTATGCTCATCGGACTGTTCATGAGAAGTCTATACATTGGAAGTGTGTACATTGTTCAGCTGCCTTGATCAAGTCTGTACAGCGAGCAGCATCCTTGTGTCTCAAGCTATTCTCCAAGTCTATACATCGCTTCAGGCACTCCTGTGCAAAGTCTATACATTATCTCTTTTACCTACGTTGCTCGAAACAAAGTCTATACACTGCTGCTTGATCAAGTCTGCACATTGGCTACGTTCTGGCCAAGTCTACACATCGCTTGCCTGACTTCTGTTTCAAGTCTATACATTCGTTTCTAAGGCAAAGTCTATACGTTGGCTCAGGATCTTCAAGTCTGTACAGAGTTCAAAGCCTATACATTGTTCACTCAGCTTCTTCAAGTCTATACATTGGTCGGTGGCGAGTCTGTACAGAGCACTGATTCAGGCATTCAAGTCTATACAGAGTCTTCATCTTCTGAAGTCAGTACATTCGTTTGGGAAGTCTATACATTCAGTCATATGAAGCATCATCAAGTCTGTACAACGCTGCTTTGTCAAAGCCTGTACATCGCAGCTGTGTTGAAGTCTGTACAGCCAGTCTCTTGCCAAAGTCTATACATCGTGAATCTTCAAGTCTATACAGCGTGCATTGTTCAAAACAAGTCTGCACAGTCATTATCTGTTGGCATCACGAAGTCTATGCATTGCTTGTGCATCATAGTCTGTACAGTGCCTCAAGTTGGCTAAGTCTATACACTCTCTCACATTGTACACACTTGCTTCATTGCTGTTTCTAAGTCTATACATCGGTTGGGTCGTTAAGTCCATACAATGCATATGTTCATCAAAGTCCATACATTGCATTGTCTTCAACCAAGTCTATACATTCTGTTCCTTTGATCAGCAAGTGTATGCACACTTCAGCATATGTGCATCCCCTTCAAAGACGAAGTATATACATCCTTCCAAGCATTCAAGTCTACACACTCGTTGTTAAGCCTTTGCATCAAAGTCTATACAGCATGTGTCTTGCATGAAGTCCATACAGCCTGTGGCTTGTACTTCAACTGAACGTTCTTCAGCAGAGTATATACTTTTCAGAAGTTAAAGTCAGAACATCCTTCTGTGAAGACTGTACACACTTCAGCACATGTGCATATCCTTCACACGAAGTCTGTACACTCAGTTAACCTTCAAGTCAATACACTCGATTGTTAGGCCTTCAACCCTATACACTCGATTGTTAACCTCAAGTCTATACACTCGATTGTTAAGTGTTCAACTCTATACACTCTATCCTTCACACGAAGGCTGTACACTCAGTTAACCTTCAAGTCTATACACTCAAGCTGCATCTTGCCTGTACACACTTTGTTAACAGCCTGAACCAAGTATATACATCCAACTGATATCTTCTTATGTCTGTGTGACAGGTACTGTTCATAAAGCCTTGAAGTGCACGTGATCCGAGGTTGGCACCTGGCACGTAATCTGAGGATAACGCCCTAATTGCTGCAGCTATAAATACACAGCCGCATCCATCTGGAGAAGGCAGATAAGATAAGGATAAGAGATCAGATAAGAAAGAGGAAGAGAGTGATCGAGATAGAAGATAGAGCTGTAGAAAGGTAGTGAGCAGAAGAAGAAGAAAGAAGAAAGAAGAGACAGAGAGAGAGCCTGCGAAAGAGAAGAAAAAGAAGAGTGAGAAGAAGAGAGAGCTAGAGCAAAGGAAGCTTCAACTGAAGATCAGTTTCTGCTGGACCGTGGATCAAATCAAGGCCAGCCAGCTCCTGCGAGAGCCACAGTTTGATTTTATTGTTCCAGCCTTCTGTTGCTGCGATTTTGTTTTTCTTTTTAACCATTCACCAGTTGTTCTTCCGATTCTCTTGTGTGAGGTCGGGTTCCCTCCGGTTGGGAGGAAGAGAGGTCCGAGACCTCTAGTTTCCAGGTGACTTGGTGTCACCTGTGCTTCCCTCTGGGTTTCAGAGGAAGAGAGACTTAGGTCTCTAGGTTCCCATCTGGTTTGGAGGAAGGGAGGATTGGTCCTCCGGTTCTGGTCTTGTGGGTTGCAAGACTAGGTCTTCCCTCCTAGTCTAGAGGAAGAGAGACTTGCGTCTCTGGTTTCCAAGTGGCTGGGAGTCACTTGGGGTGTCCCTCCGGTTGGTAGGAAGAGGGGAGGTTGTTCCCCTGGTCAAGCTGTGTGGCAGCAATTTGTTGCAGACTGAGTCTGCATTTTCTAGCCTAGCTAGTGGAAGCCTCACTCCGGTTTGGAGTGAGGGGTGGACGTAGGTCTTTGGACCGAACCACCTAAAAAATCTTGGTGTTCTCTTGTGGTTTGTTTTTTCTTATATGTTATTTTCTCTGATGCGATCTTTAGATGTTTGCTTAGGAGCGTGTGAGAGCTAATAGATTTGTGTTGTCTTGCTGAGTTGCTTCTAAGTATTTTCAGCACAGTTCATCAACTGCTTTTAATTCCGCATACTTGAGCATTAGAGTTTTAATTGGGCGATATTTAGAGCAGGATACATTCACCCCCCCTCTGTATCTAGGCCTTGCATCCTATCAATTGGTATCAGAGCGATTCTCTGTCTGATCAGATCCAACGGTTTGCAGAGGATCCTGTTGCCTTTGGTGCATTTCTGAATTTTCTCTCTGTTGCATTAATCTGCTTGCCGATTTAATCAATGGGCTCTCCACTGGTTTTCAATGGCTCTAACTTTAACTTATGGGTTAGCAGTCTACATAACTATGTGAATTTAATGGATCCGGATCTGTGGAAGTTAATTTCACATGGTCCTCATAGACTGCCACAGGAAGAGTCCAAATGGACTAAAAGTGACAGATCAAGAAATGGAGAGAATCAGAAAGTTTTGAAATTAATGAAAGAAGCTACTGACAAGGCTCTACATTCTTGTTTTTATGACTGCAGGTCTGCTAAGGACATTCTGGATCAGTTGAAGCTAGCTCAGAGGATGAATGAGGACAGCTGCCTGATGGCTGATAAGAGCGACCATAGCACTGATCAAGATGAATTTGAAGATGCTGAAGAGGTAATCAATCCTTTCGATAGTTACACTTTAGATGACTGGGAAGATGCCTATGCTAATCTGTTACACTCCCATGAAAAATTAAGGAGGAAGAATATAAGTCTGATAAAGAAGTTAACAAGTCTAGGGGATCCTATTTCTGGAACTGAAAATCTTGAAAATCCTGAAGTTCTGAAAACTGAAAATGAAATACTCAGAAGGCAAGTGTTGAAACTAGATGGAATCCAATCAGAACTTGATCATGTTAAATCTGAAAACACTAAACTCAGAAAATAATGTCAGGAATCTGAACAAAAACTAATCAGTCTTAAGAATGAAGACAGTTTGATCAATGAAGAGTTCAAGGCTGTTAGTGTTGCGAACTTAAAGTTTCAGGAAAACTTTGAAAACTGTAAATCAGAATATCCAAGTTTCCTAACTTATGTTTTGTTTTATGATGATAAACTTGAGCAGGAGAACACTAGTCTAAAGGAGGAAATTGAGAAACTAAAACAGTTGAACTCCACCATATCAGAGAGATTGCTGACATTTGAAAAAGGAAAATCAGTTGATGAAAATCAAAATGAGCTCAAACTGAAATCAGAAATTGATACCCTTAAAACTTTGAATGATGTGATGCATCAACAAATTCTGGTCTGTGAAGAAGATATAGTCAACTATGAACATCAGGTCTCTTCTCTTCAATCTGAAATAAATGATCTGAACAATACTTTGTCAAAATTCGTAAGTGGGCAGAAAAACCTAGACAAGCTACTAGGTGTAAAAATCAACACTAGGAAGGAAGGGCTGGGCTACAATAATGCTAACAAGAAAGAATTTCAGAGCAAGTTGATGACATCTTTTGTAAAAGCTTCAAATGTAGCCACCACTTCAAAAGATAAATAGCCCATTGTTCAGAAAACTGAAAAATAGAACAAAAATCAGAAAAAGATTAGAAAATAGAAAATAAATAAAAAGGGTTCACTAGGGCATGTTGATCATAGTTCTCACACACATTCACATGCATCTAAAAAGATAATGTCATGCCATTATTGTCATAAATTTGGTCATCTGATGCATGAATGTAAATTGATGGAGAAGGATGATATGACTGCTAGGAAACTTCATGATAGAAATCCTTCAATTCAGAAAAAGAAAATTGAATGTTTCCACTGTGGTAAATTAGGACACACAATTGCACAGTGCTGGTTTGCAAGTGATAAGGAAAAATCACATTCATATCATGCTAAATTTCATGCAAACAGTCATGCTGTTAACAAGAACAAATTTGATTCAATAAACCAGCATATGACATGCTTCAATTGTGAAAAATTGGGTCATAAGAGATCCGAATGCTGGCTGAGGGCTGGTGGAAGAAATTCTAACTCATGTCTTCACTGTGGCAAGATGGGCCACATTGCAGCCCAATGTTGGCATGCTCAGGGAAGGAAGTTTGACAATAAATCTGGTGAATTCCCAGTTAATAGAAACATTTCTGGTAGAAATGGATTTGTGTTTGAAAGGAAAACACTTACATGTTTTGAATGTGGGAAGCCAGGCCATAGAGCTGCTGACTGTTGGCTGGCTTATTTTGGTAAAAAGAATTTTAATTCTGTTAACAGAAATTTTCATGCATATGCACATATAATTCATGCTAATAAGAATGTGCATAAATCAAATCTGAAATCTGCTCCATCTTTCTATTATTGTGGTACATTAGGTCATTCAATGAATAATTGCTATTTGATGAGATCTGATGACCTACATGCTAAGAGGTTGTTTAGAACACCTGCCAAAGGTGTCACTATTAACCATGCAGGGCCCAAGACTATTTGGGTACCTGCCCATGCAAAATAGTGTGCTAACTTGCAGGTGTGCCTTGGAAGCTGAAGAATAAAAAAGGGGGGGGGGAAATAAACCAAGGCACCCAAGTTGATAAAACCCCATTCAGGTAAATTCCTCACATCTGTTCAAATGAAATTTATGGTTGAGTTGATAAGTCATAGTTTCATACATACATACTTTTTATTTGGTTTGACTCTTGCATTAAGCTTTGTGGGCTTTCTTGTTTGTACTTTGAGTTGAGTGCATATATGAGTATTGCATAATCATGCACTTGACATACAATCATTGAAAATCTGATGCATATAAGACTCTTGGTATTGCATTGTCATGCATGACCACTTTGGTATATCAAATGGTAAGCTACTAAAGGGCAGAGGAAATCTATCTGGAGGTTCTTACTTTGTGTGAGATGGTCTTTTAGACCAAGCTCTCCGCCAAGTACCAAGGGTCAAATTTGCATATCAGAGAATGTCTGCATCTTCATGTGAATATTTTGCTTCATGTCCGTGCATACATGTAGTTAATTGCATTGCATTTCATTACATTGAAAATGCCAAAAAGATAGTTTGAATGCATACATTTAGGGGGAGCATTATTCATACTCTTGAAATCACACAACTATTTTTAGATTTACTGAATAACATGTTAAATCTGTTGTTGCATAGTCATTCATCATCTGCATTATCTTCATGACATATAAGATGATTCATTATTTTTAGTTAAAGGGAGTCATAGCATAGCATATCACTTATTTTTGAAAAATCAAAAAAAAGGGAAGGTAGTGTCTCACTGCATATAGATAGGGGGAGCATGCTTAATCCGTTCAGTTGTGTCTTTATCTGAACTCTTCCTATCCACCTACTTGATTCATCTTGTCAATTCTGTAGTGTCAGTGATTCCATCATCAAAGTGGTATCAAATGATCTTTCTTGACTGCTTCTGAAGTTGTTCATACTCTGAATTTATACCTTTTTTGATATCTGTCTGCCTCTCCTAAATCTGCTGAAGGAGAGCTTCACCTCTATTCAGTCAACTTTGAACTTCTTTGCTCAAGAGTAGCTCCTTTGCTACAAATCCTCAGAATCCATGCTATCTGTTGAATATTCTCACTTGAATTACTGAGCTGAGATATGAAGTAAACCTTCAGCCTGAATACTACTTCATAAATGTTAAAACATCTTTAATGAGGAACCTTCCATTATACATGCTTAAGAACATTTGTTAACTGGAATTGGTTTAAGTCTTATGTACTCTTGGTTAGTCACAAGGAACTTAAAAATATCTCTTTCAACCTCTTAATAAACTTTAACTGTCTACTTCATGTAAATTCATGTAAGACTTTCTGAAATCTGAAAAGTTGATATCCATGTCTACGTTGACTGAGATATATAGTGTATGTGGTTGTTCCTAAACATCTAATTTGTTCTGAATCCATTTTGAGTAAAAGTATGGACAGAGCAATGACTATGGTTACTGAGAAACCTGTCCAAAGGATTGTGTCATGAAGTACCATGGTTAACTCTGCTTAAAGAGATGATTGGAAATAATTATGAAAATATGGCAGAGCAATGGCATAGTTGCATTGAGTAACTGAGGATTCTGGCCTCCGATCAAGGTGTATCCTCATGCCAAAGATACTTTTAATGCTACCTCTGTTCTCTAAAATGGAAGAAGCAATACGGTTGTCACACTGAGTAACTGGAGATTCTGGCCTCTGATCAAGGTGTCTCCCCATGTCAAAAGGTGCTGATAAACCAAAATTGTTCATTAAATTTTTTTTTTGAATATGTGTAAATCAATTTCTGAAAGAACAATTAAAATTCAGGTGCATTCACTTATGTTTATCTTAAAGCTGTCATGGAAAGTAAACTAAGTAAGATGGAAGTTGGTTGAACTAGAATCTTATATGTGCTTGTAGTTCTTTTTTATTAAGAGTTGGTTCAGATATGAGTACAATTTCTCTTTGAAAAATTTCGGTTTACATCATTCTTAAACCACATCTGACAATCAAGGTTTCATAAGCTTTTATAATGGAGGAATCTAAAACTTCAAATTCTGCTCTATGAAGTTGGTATCTTGTTGAAGTGTTCAATATCTCAATTCTCACTAATTGTTGAATCTGCTCATCCTATTCCTCTTTATCACTGTGTTTTGATTCACACTGGTTCTCATATTTGAGAGGCACTTCTCTCAGTTTAACTTGTGCACTTGCAGTCTTTGGATAACCAGAGTTCATCCTTGTAGTGTGCTAATGAAAATCTATCCTCCTCACTTATTCACTGTGATTACAGTTTGTGGTAATTCTTGGATACCCACGTGTTTTGCTGATAGATGCTCTTCACCTCTTTCACTCCATCTAATCAGGGGGAGTTTCCATGTCATGCTGAGTGTTTTTCATAAAGAGTGTCCCTGTGCTTTTGTTGATAGTCTCCCGACATCTCAATTGGTTTCATCCATCAAATCGTTTCTGACAAGGGGGAGCTTAGTCAAAGGGGGAGTTTGTAATTCACTCACATTATGGAATCTTATTCTTCCCTCTTCACTTCATGTCTTTTTGTTGAAGTCAAAGGGGGAGAAATCTTTGATCAAGTCAATATGACTCATAGTGTTGCCATCATCAAAAAGGGGGAGATTGTTGTGTCCCTGTGATTTTGATGATAGCAAACACTATAAGTCATCATCTGTTTGAATCTGCATATAAATCTGTTTGTGTTGCATTGTGTTGCATATGCATGTTTCATTGAACATCTTATCTGAATGACATAACCAACGAACAGGCTAAGGCTATGTGGTTTGTGCATTGGTGCATTTCATGGTTGTTGATGCATTTCATAATTGCATTTCATCTGGATTGTTTGATGTTAGTCTGCTCAATGGGTGATGTTGCTATACCCTTTCAGCATTGTCTGGACAGTAGTGGGTCGACCCCACTTTCCTGATGGGTCGACTCCCTAGATCTGCAAGTCTATACAACGCCATTTTGTTCATGCATCATATCTCCATGTCTACACACTGCATTTAGGCAAAGTCTGCACATTGGTAGAGTCTGTACATCACCTTCTCATTTCTTCAAGTCTATACGTCCACAGTTGAACCTCAAAGTCTACACATCGCCTCATTTCTTCAGAGTCTATACATCTTCAGTGCATGAGTGTCTTACAAGTCTATACATTACCTTTGGGCATCCAAGTCTGTACATTGGGCTCTTCATTCAAAGTATGTACAGCACCATGTACATATTCTTCAAAGTCAAGACATTGCACTGTAGATGCATCGAAGGGAAGTATGCTCATCGGACTGTTCATGAGAAGTCTATACATTGGAAGTGTGTACATTGTTCAGCTGCCTTGATCAAGTCCGTACAGCGAGCAGCATCCTTGTGTCTCAAGCTATTCTCCAAGTCTATGCATCACTTCAGGCACTCCTGTGCAAAGTCTATACATTGTCTCTTTTACCTACGTTGCTTGAAACAAAGTCTATACACTGCTGCTTGATCAAGTCTGCACATTGGCGCCTTTCCCTACGTTCTAGCCAAGTCTACACATCGCTTGCCTGACTTCTGTTTCAAGTCTATACATTCGTTTCTAAGGCAAAGTCTATACGTTGGCTCAGGGTCTTCACGTCTGTATAGAGTTCAAAGCCTATACATTGTTCACTCAGCTTCTTCAAGTCTATACATTGGTCGGTGGCGAGTCTGTACAGAGAACTGATTCAGGCATTCAAGTCTATACAGAGTCTTCATCTTCTGAAGTCAGTACATTCGTTTGGAAAGTCTATACATTCAGTCATCTGAAGCATCATCAAGTCTGTACAACGCTGCTTTGTCAAAGCCTGTACATCGCAGCTGTGTTGAAGTCTGTACAGCCAGTCTCTTGCCAAAGTCTATACATCGTGAATCTTCAAGTCTATACAGCGTGCATTGTTCAAAACAAGTCTGCACAGTCATTGTCTGTTGGCATCACGAAGTCTATGCATTGCTTGTGCATCATAGTCTGTACAGTGCCTCAAGTTGGCTAAGTCTATACACTCTCTCACATTGTACGCACTTGCTTCATTGCTGTTTCTAAGTCTATACATCGGTTTGGTCGTTAAGTCCATACAATGCATATGTTCATCAAAGTCCATACATTGCATTGTCTTCAACCAAGTCTATACATTCTGTTCCTTTGATCAGCAAGTGTATACACACTTCAGCATATGTGCATCCCCTTCAAAGATGAAGTATATACATCCTTCCAAGCATTCAAGTCTACACACTCGTTGTTAAGCCTTTGCATCGAAGTCTATACAACATGTGTCTTGTATGAAGTCCATACTGCCTGTGGCTTGTACTTCAACTGAACGTTCTTCAGCAGAGTATATACTTTTCAGAAGTTAAAGTCAGAACATCCTTCTGTGAAGACTGTACACACTTCAGCACATGTGCATATCCTTCACACGAAGTCTGTACACTCAGTTAACCTTCAAGTCAATACACTCGATTGTTAGGCCTTCAACCCTATACACTCGATTGTTAACCTCAAGTCTATACACTCGATTGTTAAGTGTTCAACTCTATACACTCTATCCTTCACACGAAGACTGTACACTCAGTTAACCTTCAAGTCTATACACTCAAGCTGTATCTTGCCTGTACACACTTTGTTAACAGCCTGAACCAAGTATATACATCCAACTGATATCTTCTTATGTCTGTGTGACAGGTACTATTCGTAAAGCCTTGAAGTGCACGTGATTCGAGGTTGGCACCTGGCACGTGATCCGAGGATAACGCCCTAATTACTGTAGCTATAAATACACAGCCGCATCCATATGGAGAAGGCAGATAAGATAAGGATAAGAGATCAGATAAGAAAGAGGAAGAGAGTGATCGAGATAGAAGATAGAGCTGCAGAAAGGCAGTGAGCAGAAGAAGAAGAAAGAAGAGACAGAGAGAGAGCCTGCGAAAGAGAAGAAAAAGAAGAGTGAGAAGAAGAGAGAGCTAGAGCAAAGGAAGCTTCAACTGAATATCAGTTTCTGCTGGACCGTGGATCAAATCCAGGCCAGCCAGCTCCTGCGAGAGACACAGTTTGATTTTATTGTTCCAGCCTTCTGTTGCTGTGGTTTTGTTTTTCTTTTTAACCATTCACCAGTTGTTCTTCCGATTCTCTTGTGTGAGGTCGGGTTCCCTCCGGTTGGGAGGAAGAGAGGTCCAAGACCTCTAGTTTCCAGGTGACTTGGTGTCACCTGTGCTTCCCTCTGGGTTTCAGAGGAAGAGAGACTTAGGTCTCTAGGTTCCCCTCCGGTTTGGAGGAAGGGAGGATTGGTCCTCCGGTTCTGGTCTTGTGGGTTGCAAGACTAGGTCTTCCCTCCTGGTCTGGAGGAAGAGAGACTTGCGTCTCTGGTTTCCAAGTGGCTGGGAGTCACTTGGGGTGTCCCTCCGGTTGGTAGGAAGAGGGGAGGTTGTTCCCCTGGCCAAGCTGTGTGGCAGCAATTTGTTGCAGACTGAGTCTGCAGTTTCTAGCCTAGCTAGTGGAAGCCTCACTCCGGTTTGGAGTGAGGGGTGGACGTAGGTCTTTGGACCGAACCACCTGAAAAATCTTGGTGTTCTCTTGTGGTTTGTTTTTCCTTATATGTTATTTTCTCTGCTGCGATCTTTAGATGTTTGCTTAGGAGCGTGTGAGAGCTAATAGATTTGTGTTGTCTTGCTGAGTTGCTTCTAAGTATTTTCAGCACAGTTCATCAACTGCTTTTAATTCCGCATACTTGAGCATTAGAGTTTTAATTGGGTGATATCTAGAGCAGGATACATTCACCCCCCCCCTCTGTATCCTGGCCTTGCATCCTATCATGGTATTATAATCTATTTCTTACATGTATGAAAGAAGCTCAAAAATAAAACTTTCGCAATGTTGCCGCATTCCACGTCCGAGGGATAGGCGTTCCTTCCATGGTAGATAACCGATATGCTGCTTTATTGAGTGTCTCGACCACTCGGTAGGGGCCTTCCCAGTTAGGGGCTAGCTTTCCCACCGCCTCTAGTGGTCGAGAGGCTTCGGCCTTCCTCAGAACGAAGTCTCCTGGCTAGAATTGCCGGTCTCGGACTCTGGCGTTGTAGTACCGAGTCATGCATCGCTGATATTTGGTAGCTCGGATGCCCGCAACCTCACGTACTTCATCTGCCAGGTCCATGTTTTCTAACAACTTTCGCTCGTTTGGCTCGGGCGAGAAGTTGATGACTCGGAGGGATGGGCTGCCGATCTCTTGGGGAATCACGGCCTCTGAGCCATACACCAGTTGAAAAGGAGTCTAACTAGTAGTAGCTATTGGAGTAGTTCGGTATGACCATAGTATGCTTGGCAATTCCTCAAGCCAATTACCCTTGACCTTCCCGAGCCTGGTTTTGATTCCTTTCAAGATAGTTTTGTTGGCATTTTTGACTAGCTCGTTGACCTGGGGGTGGGCTACCGAAGTGAAGTGATTGCGAATGTGTAGGTCGGTGCACTTATTCTTAAAATAAGTAGAGTCAAATTGCCGACCGTTGTCGCTTACGATCACTCAGGGGATGCCAAAATGACAGATGATTGACCTCCAAATGAAACTCCAGATGACTGCTTCGGTAATTCTGGCGGTGGTTTTGGCCTCGATCCATTTGGAAAAATAGTCTATGGTGATGATTACGAACTTATTCTAGGCCCGTGCCATTTGAAATGGGCCTAGGATGTTGATTCCCCACCGAGCAAAAGGGTAAGGCTCGGTTAGGGTCACGAGTTCCGAGACTGGCTGGTGGACTAAATGAACGAACCCCTGGCACCGATCACACTTTCGAACGTAGGTCGAGCAGTCATGTTGGATGGTGGGCCACCAGTAGCCTTGTCATAGAAGGATCCTTGCAATCGACCTTCCCCCCTGATGCGCGCCCCAGATGCCGTCATGGACTTCTTCATTTGCTCGACGAACTTTTGGAGCATCGAGGCACTTGAGGAGGGGACCAGAAAAGGACCTTCGGTATAGGGTCTCATCCCGGAGGATAAAACGTCGAGCTTGATACTTCAGTCTTCGAGCTTTTCGAGGGTTGGGAGGCTCTCAAAAGTCCCATAGCCAAGATATATACGGGGTCCGCCATTCGCCAGGGGATATCTACACAACGGTCATGAGCTCGGTTTCCATGCTCAGTCGTTCTAATTCCTAAAGGAGGATCGACCGGATGCCTTCTAGGCTGATGGAGGAGGCCAGGCGAGAGAGGGCATCCGCTCGAGAATTTTCTTCCCGAGCTATCTGGACTACCTGGAAGCTCTTGAACAGTTGGGCTATTCCCTTCACTAGCTAAAGGTACTTGACCATGTACGTTTCCCGAGCCTCGTAGTCCCCATTGATCTGACTGGCGACCAGTTGGGAGTCAGTATGAATTCTGACTTGCTCGGCTCGCAGGCGCCGTGCCATCCTGGCTCCCAAGATGAGAGCCTCATATTCGGAGATGCTGTTAGACGCCAGGAAGCTGAATTTCAGAGTGTACTACAGTTCTGCTCCTTCAGGGGATCTAAGTAGGATACCAGCGCCGTAGCCGGCCGAGTTGGAGGGCCCGTCGACGAATAGGTCCCAAGTGATGTCGGCATGGTTGTATCCTCGGTCAGGACGGTGCTCTCCGCGATGAAGTCTGTGAGGGCTTGCCCCATGATGGCAATGCTTGGGCGGTAAGAGATGTCGTAGGCCCCGAGTAGTATGGCCCATTTATCGAGGCGACCGGAAGCTTCGGGGTGACCCAAAATTTTCTTCAGGGGCTCACTAGTCAGCACCACAATGGAATGTCCTTGGAAATAGGGCCGGAGGCGCTTAGCCGAGATTACCAATGCTAGCACGAGTTTCTCGGTTGTGGGGTACCTTCTTTCGATTTCAAGGAGCACCTTGCTGATGTAATATACTGGCTTTTGCACACCACCATCGTCTCGAACTAGGACTGAGCTTACGGTGGAGGAAGTCACCGAGAGATAGAGATATAAAGTTTCTCCCGGGACTGGCTTTGATAGCACCGGAGGTAAGGCCAGGAACTCTTTTAGCTCGGTGAACGACTTTTGGCACTCTTCGTCCCAGGCGAATGTGGCAGACGCCAGCTTGGGCTCTCTTAACAATTTGAAGAAGGGCAGGCATCGCTCCGTCCCTTGGGACAGGAAACAGTTGAGTGCTATGATTCGTCCGGTCAGACGCTGGACGTCCTTGATACAAGCAGGTGGCCGCATATCCAAGATGGCCTGGACTTTATCAGGGTTGGCCTCGATTCCACTCTGAGTCACCAAGAATCCCAGGAACTTTTCGGATCTGACCCCAAAGGCACACTTAGCTGGGTTGAGCTTCATGTTGTACCTCTGTAGAGTGCTGAAGGTCTCGGCCAGGTCGACGAAATGGTCCTTGGCCTGGGGTGTCTTGACGAGCATATCATCGATATAGGCCTCGATGTTCCGCCCGATCTGGTCTTTGAAAATGTGGTTGATCAGCCTCTGATACATTGCTCCGACGTTTTTCAGCCCGAAGGGCATTCGGGTGTAGCCGTATACGCCAAAGTCGGTGATGAAGGTGGTCTTCTCGATATCTTCGGGGTGCATCTGAATCTGGTGGTATCCGAGTTAGGCGTCTAGGAAGCTGAGAAGCTCATTATCGAACGTTGAATCGACCAGTTGATCGATGCTCGGTAATGGGTAGTAGTGCTTCGGGGTGACTTTGTTGAGGTCGGTGAAGTCCACGCACATCCGCCACTTGCCATAGCTTTTGGTACTAGGATGACCTTGGCGAGCCACGTCGGGTAAAGGACCGGGCGAAATAGCCCGATTTTCTTCCCCTTGCTGATCTGCTCTTTAATGACCGCCTATTTTTCTAGGGCATGTCTTCGTCTCCGTTGCTGGACGGGTCTCACCACTGGGTCGAGGTTGAGTTTATGCATCACCACCTCTCCAGGTATCCCGGGGAGATCCTCATCAGACCATGCAAAGATTTGAAGGTACTCGGAAAGGAAGTTTTTGCATTGTTCTTGTACATTGGGCGGTAAATCCACCCCAATTTTCACTTTGAGAGCCGGGTTGTCTTTGAGGAAGATTGATAGCAGTTCCCCACCAAGTTTCCCTACCATCATTTTGTCCTCGACTTCCTCGACCTCTTTCTTCTTTCCCTCCGGCCTTATGGCTTCAAACGAGATTACATAGCACTTTCTAGCTGTTGCCTGGTTACCTCGGACTTCCCCAATACCGTATTTCGTGGGAAACTTCATTTTTTGGTGGTAGGTGGAGGGCACTGCCTTTGTTTGGCCGAGGATACCTCGGCCGAAGATGGCATTATAGGCCGACATCCCCTTAATCACCATGAAGTTTGCCATTATCGTGACGGTCTTAGGAGGGGTATCGAGAGTAACTGGCAGGCTTAGGTCTCCCTCGGGATAAGTTGCCTGGCCATTGAACCCGCAAACAAGGGTTCAAATATGGCGTAGCTTACATCAGGGCCTGCTCGATTACTGGCGGAGCCTTGGGGGGCTCGGAGGCCCTACTGGCTCGTTCGACGTGATGCTTTCTTCCTCGACTGCTATCTCTTCCGGAGGTGGATCCCCCCGAGATGATGTTGATGTGGACTCCCCTGGGGCGATTGTCAATTTCTTCCGGAGGGACTCCGCTATCCTCCCGCTGCTCGGACACGTGACGAGAGAGGTGTCCTTGGCAGACGAGATGCTCGATCTCGTCCTTGAGCTGCTGGCAGTCGCTAGTGTGGTGGCCATGATCGCCGTGTTACTGGCAGTGTTTGCGACGGCTGCGACGTCTTGGATCGGTCTTCATGGGCTCGGGTTGGTGGAGGAGGCCCGAGTCCTTGATTTCCGGGTAGATCTCTCGATTCTTCAACCACGGTAGCCTTTGTGTGCCATGCGGGAGTTAACGATCTGAGAATTTTCCTTATAATTTCTTGCTCTGAATATTTCTTTCCCAAATCAGTTAAACTACTAGTAAGCACAGTCAATCGAGCATACATATCTTGAATTGATTCATCAGGCTTCATGCGGAACATTTCATATTCAGAAATTAAAATGTTGGCTTTTGTTTCTCGTACCTGAGAGGTTCCTTCGTAGATTACCTCTAGCTTGTCCCACATTAGTTTTGCTGATACGCAGTTAGCCACTCTTGAGAATTCAACTGGATGGAGTGAGCATTGCATGATGTGTTTGGCACTCCAGTTGACAATGGATTGCCTTATCTGTTCTTTGGTCGACAAGTCCTCATTATCCGTAAGCTCATACGGACCTTTGCTGATCACTCGCCAAAGTTCGTAGTCTTGGGCGCGAATGAACACCTGCATACGATGTTTCCAATAGGGATAATTAGATCCAGTGAAATAAGGAGGCCTATTCACAGAATTTCCTTCAGGTAAATAACCCTTAGACGTTGATCCACCATTTCCCTCAAGGTCGTTGGACCCCATAATGAGAGATTAGGCTCTGATACCACTTGTTGTGTAGTGGACAGCGGATCTAGAGGGGAGGGGTGAATAGATCTGCCCCTCTTTTCGCAATGGAACCCTCTAAATAGCTAGATAGAACAAATCACAGCGGAATATAACTAGCTAAATGAAGGACACAATGATTTACTTAGCAAGATGATTACTATTATATCGATTAGAACTTAAGCATGCATCTAGAATGAAACAATCACACAAACAAACCACAACACACGAGATTTTAAGGTGGTTCGAACTGAATCCCCAGTCCTATGTCCACCCCTCACCAGATCCGGTGAGGCTCCACTAGTGCCACGCACTGAACCGTAAATCGAAAAGACCACCGATTGCCTTCCTACTAACCGCCGGTAGGGACGTCAACACCGCAGATCGGACAACTTCCGATTGCCTTCCTACTAACCACCGGTAGGGACGATCTTCAGTTCCAAATGTTTGAATGAAATGGAAAAGAACAATTATGAAAATACTCAAACAAGATATGAAATATGTTCAAAGAGAAAAGATCTTGTCTGAGTTTGCTAGAGCTTGAATCTGATGCTTCACTTAGCTTGGAGTTGATCTTCTCTTAAAGTAGCTTGAATCACTTGGAGATATGATGAAGAACTTCTTCCCGGAGTACTGTTCGCAACTATAGTACTCGAACTCCTCTCCCTTGAACACACCCTTGCAGCCTCCTTTGATCTCCCTTATTAGCCTTTCTTGCTTCTACTCTTCCTTGGAGGTTGCTGGATTGAGATATGAACTTGAATCGCCTTGAGTTGATGGAGAGAGTGTTGGATGTAGCTTTGATCTTCCTTTTGATCCTCTTGAGTTGATGAAGAGGAAGAAGGATGCAGTTTAGATCACCTTTGAACCCCTTGATTGCTTCTTCTTCCTTGGAGGTTGAGATGGCTTCAGATCTGGACTTGAATGCCTTGGAATGGATGAAGAACTCCTTCCCGAAACACTGTTCACGGAGGTGCTACAGTACCTCGAAAATGGCCTCCCTTGATCTCTCTTGAAGCCTTGAAGCATTAGGGTTTCTAATCCCTCAAGTGTTGGTTTTATAGACCTTGAATGGTCCATAGACACCCTCCAGACCAGATCCATAAATCATGGAAGATTAGGTAAGGTTTGATTAATCAAATCCATGGAAAGGGGCTGGCCACGAGGTGGAATTCGAAGTCAAACAAGGCTGCATCGGGGCTGACGGTCGACCTGCAGCTCCTGGCGGTCGACCGCTACTGTGAAACCTGTAAACGGGCGGTCCCTGGGATTTCGGTCGACCGCCAGCTGAAACACATGTAGACTGGCGATCCCTGGCTGGGGCGATCGACCGCCCCTGTGCTGGCGGTCGACCGCCAGCTGGGCAGAACCCGGGCTTGCCCGGGTCGGTCCGTTAAGTCTTGAACTCCGTCGTTCAACTCCATTAACAGCCAGTGCATGTTTGTGGCATCACCCTTGATAGTCTAGAAGGTATCAACTGAGTCTTTAACCTTGGATTCTCTTGGCTATACTTCTTTGTGCATTGACCTTGGATGAGTGACGAGCCGAATATGAAATGTCGACTTTTGCTTGTAAGAGAGATGAGATTTGCATCCTTGCTTGGGCGCGATCAATGAGCTTTCACTTTGGCCATTGCCACTTGATTCCTTGTCCATTCATTAGCATATCTGTCATGAATAAAAACATCACGTATGTCAATCACATGAGAGTGGAAGATATCAATGACTAATAGTGTTTAGCCATTATCAAAACCAAGAAACTCATATGACTATGGAATGATGTCGAATGACCCAAGTGACCACAGAATGACTCAAATGACCTCATGGACACAACACCTCCAGTCAATGCGGTGATGGCTGAGGCAACATCCAGGCGGGGGATGCGTAGGGCTTCCGATTTAAACTGGTTGATGTAGGCCTGCAGCTTTTCCCCTTGTGCCTGCTTTAGCACCAACAGCCCAGCTATAGACCTAGGAGGGCCACTCCCGGCGAAGCTTTCTTTCAACAGTCGCCCAAATTTTTGGAAGTTGAGGATGCTTCTGGGACCGAGTGCTCGGAACCAGGCTTGAGCTCCCTAGATCAGGGTGGTTACGAATGCTCGGCACTTGACAGCACCGGGTGCCCCATAGAGGGTCATAAGGGCATCGAAGCTGTCGTAATTGTCGGATGGGTCGCCGTGGCCGTCGTAGGACTTGAAGGTCGGTAGTGAGACTCTCGGGGAGACTTCTGCCTTCAAGATTTGGTCGGAGAACGGGGATTGCTGCTCAACCTCTGAAGTGGAGGACTTTTGCAACGCGCGAAGGGCGCGCTCCTACTTGGCAAAACGCCGCTCGAAATCTAGCAGGCAGAGGGATAACTCTAGTTGTCGTGGAGCCGAGGGACTGCGAGCGTGTCCCCGATAGTTGCCCCGCCGCTCCTCGACGGGGGCATCGGCTTCCGAGGGTTGTTGCTGTAACCCATATTTTTTCCCTCTCGGGTTGGAGGAGGCTTCTTGCTCCGGAGGCGGGGCTTGCAAGGGCCCTTCTGGCCCTGTAGCACCCTAGATAAATTATTGGGAATAAAATTCCTAAATGAATGAAATCCCTAAACATTTTTGCAAGGACGCAAAATAGAAAATAAAATATAACCTACAATAGACCTTAAACCCATATACATCAGAATAAGTGTTCTAAATATGAGCCTTTTTGCCAGACGTTAAGAAGGCTTTAACCTTAGAATATGGGCCTTAATAATACTAACCCACACTTTTACCACGTCAAAGGGTTACTCAAAACCCATTTACATATGATCTAGGATGCTTTCAATAGCCCAAACCCATAACCACGTTCGAACGATGCATGGGGTGAAGGCTTTAGGGTTTTAAAATCTAAAATAGGTAGGCGGCCGAGGTTTTGGCAGGGAAAGGAATTTATGGATCAATATGGGAAAGCCCTGCTGCCTTTAGAATTCTAACCCCACTAGGATTTCCTACTCTATAAATAAACCCCTCCACCGAATGTGTAAGGGCTATTGCTGCAACTGCCGTTTGAGCCGTCGTCGTCCTCCTGTTGCTGCATCCTGCTTCTCCCTTGTTGTTCAAGTGGGAGTGGTTCTTCTTCCGTGTTCTCCCTGCTATTTATGTTGGAGTGTTGTAGCTATTGAAGTTGCTGTAACGCCCGAGAATTTTCTAGGAATTTTTTGGGTTTAAAATATAATTATTAAGCATTTAAATGGATTAAATGGGCTGTTAAATGAATTATGGTTAGTAAAATATAATTATTAAGGCCATATACTAATTAAAGAGGATTAGGCCCATTTAAATGAGCCCACTTGGCCCAAATTACAGTTTTGGACCCTAGCCCATGTTCTATAAGCTTAAATTGATGTATTTATGGAATTAGGAGATAAATAGGTTTATTTAAGGATAAATATCGGATAAATATCGGAAGAGTTTTAATCAATTCAAAGTTCGGCGCTTTAGGATAAAAACAGTCTATCGCGAGACCGCATGATGTCCCAAACGGTCCTCATGTGACCGTTATTAACAAGTAGATCTGAACAGCAAAGAAAGCTTGAAAAGCTGGGATCTTTGGCGACCTAATCACCTTGGATCGAATCTACCTGGCGTGGATGGCTCTCTAGAACTCTCTAGGCATCAACTCTACTCTAATTTAGGACTATAGGTTCGTTCAAATCCGGAATGTGAGCAGCCAGCATGGTAAGCCTCTTGCACGCAAGGAATCAGAGCGCAAGACAATCACATAAAACTAATTGCACAAGTAATTTTTTCTCAAAATTCTAGCTTTGTTGCATCATATCCAATTACATAAGATCATCATTTCTTGACAACTATGACTCAAGAAAATCAAAATTACAATATGACTATACTAGACACTTTGATCATCTAAGGCATCTCTAATCTTGAAAACCTTCATTCACTATCGGACCCGCTGCTAGCATAATCTGAATCTGATGCACTAGTACTTCCTGAAAAAGACAAGAAAATAGGTATGAGCACACTTGCCCAGTAGGTATCTTCGTATCAACATGAAGGAAAAATTTAAGTAATTAACATTTTAGCTCTAGAATTAAGATAAAAATAAGAACGCAATAAACAAGCGATATAAACCAAGATAACCAAGAATCATGAAATGACTAAACAAGCAAGAAAAATCATGTGGATATAAATTTGCCCTTTCATAAATAAAAATGTACGAGCATGTAACTAGAAAGTACATTACACAACCTTGTAAATGCTATGTACTAGAAAGTCATTAACAAGCATGTAAATTTCATAACGAGCCTCGTGAATTTCACTCATTTATAAGAGAAAGTATTCCTAACGCAATACAACGCCAGTATCATCGTACCGCATGATTTATAGCATGTTTCGGACCATCGGGCGTAAGGACTAGCATAGAGCCCTTGGACACAATCCGTGCCCGATCTTGCATCTTCAAGTTATAAATCCAGCTACTTTCACAAGATATAACAATAATGTCGACCAATAATTCAATTCCAATAACAAGTTCCATGAACAAGTAATCAAGGCATAGAATGTACCAAAGTTTGATATGATTTCCAAAGAATGATTTAAAAGGGCATTATACTCTGGCGGCATTCCGGCAGCATAACGGTACATTCATTAAATTTCATAACTTAATGTTAACCTTTTTAACATAGTTTTGGAACTCTAGATAATCCTAAGATCATCTAAGAATTCAAGAAAAACTAACCCCAAAGGTCAAACATCGGGTTAGACCAAATCAGGACTCATGCGGCCGTTTACTGGACCGTTTTATATAGAAAGTGGTCAGCATCAAGACCATTTAATGAATAGAGTCGATTTCTGGAGCCTTGCGGTCTAGTGCATGGCCGCTAACTGAGTGAGTCTGGCGGTCGTCCAGAGGCCGCTAAGGTCCAGAATGCATAAAAACATCGCTAAAGTGCTTTCTAGACATTTTGGGCTTTTAAGGGTACAACCAGCTCGGCGTCCTAGTGGGAATCCCAAGCTCGCGGAGACTTACGGAGGCCTTGAAACATAATCCCCTAGTCCGACAGAAGGAATATCCGGCGGAGAGGTTCATAAGTCCAAGAAAATGTGCATATAAGTGCAAAAGTGTAACTAATGATATCGTACCAGGATATGTGCCATGTACTTAAGAAATGAAGATAAGAAAGGATCGTGATAAAACAGCGATCAAGTTAAAACATGAACCATCTATCATTTGAATAAAATGGATTTAATACAAGAATATATGATTTTGGTCATGAGATTAACATAAGTTAAAATAAATTTTAAACGCCTAAAGAAATGAAACCAACTAGAATAAATCATCAATATAACCCAGTCTAAGAAAACAATGCTTAAAACTAGGTCAAAACTTAATTAATTAGGCTTATCATAAGTAAATTAGGGCCGTTCCGCATTATGTTTCGGATTAACATTAACACAGAACTCAGAATCGGCAAACGGTCATGTAAGAACCATTTCACAGGCGTTTGCGGTCTATCGCAAGGCCGCTAGTTATTCTAGGCGGTCTTTAGGAAGACCGTTTCTTCCTCTGTAGCAGATAGACATTAAAAACCAATGTTCAAGCCTATTTTAGGGCAACATAAGGCATAAAAATGATATAAAATATGTAATGAACATGCCAGAAGAAAGTAGGCCAAGAATATGCATAGGAGAATGTAAATTAAGTAGAAATTTCATCCTTTCCATTAAAGGCTAGGCATGAAAAAATGAACTAGTTAATAAAACACAAATACTCCACGTACAATTCATGAAATCAACGGGAAATTGAGGGCTTTTACTCCTAAAATCATGTTTAAGCCGTTCATGAGATAACCTACCTCTGGTTTTGTCTCTAAACTTTGAATTTAGGGCTGGAAGTTAACCTTAGTCTCTACTCTTCTTAAACCGAACCAGCAACTTCGTGACCTTCTATTTCTTGATTCCCTTTACCTATGACCACTAAATTTTGAGGGTAAGAAGGGGGTACTATAAGGTACAAATAACTCTAAAGAACCTCTATCTAATTATCTCGTTTAAGGCTTCTATTTTGCTGATCAATCTTACCCGGTCGCACAAGTTCCTGAGATTCTTGTGCCGAACCAACAACTTTAGACGTTTCTAACTTTCTGTAGGCTTGATTTCCTACAACGAAATTCTGGGAATAGTTAGTCCTTAGTATTATGAACAAAATATTCTAAAGAACAAACCTCTAATTCGTTCTCCTTACCTTAGTTCCACGCGAGCCAAAAGTAAGGGTCGCGCATGTTGATTCTAGGTCTATTTATAGGTTTAGCTAGGGTTTTGAGGATTAGAACGAACATAGAGTTTTAATTAAGTCACCAATTCGATCTAAATCTATCTTAGAACCTTCTAGCTAATGGATTGCATCGATCCCAAGTGATTAGGATGTTAAAGTTTCCATCTTTTCACGCCTTCTTCTATTTACGAAATTTACAGTGCTTAGCGGTCTAGGTCTTGACCATTTCTTCTTCCCATGCGGTCGCCCGATAGACCGTTTCTTCTATTAGCGTCGAATTTGAACAGTTTTAAACTCTTTTGATATTATCTCTATTATTATCTATTTATTTATCCATTTAAGAAGTAATTATCCCCTTAAATTCCGTAAATACACTAGTTTAGGCTTCTAGAATATGGGACAAACCTTATGGGCTTGGTTTTGGGTCATTTTGGGCCTATTTAAAAGATTAGATTGATTTAAATAAATATTGGGATTTAATAATTAGATTTAGTTATCTATAATTCATTTAATAGCCCATTAACCTTGAATTAATTCTAGAAAAATCTTTAAAAATCCGATTATATTTCTAGAAAATTCAAAATATTATTTATAAAATCTTGGAGTATTACACCCACCCCCACTTAAGAGAATTTTGTCTCCAAATTCAATATATGGATTTTACGGAGAGCGTACTTACAGTTGAATAGCTCGAGAAATCTCTTGCGCATAGCTTCTTCAGTTTCCCATGTTGCTTCATGTGGCCAAAACTTGGTCCATTGGACTTTGATCATTGGAATAGTCTTATTCTGATGTTGACGTACTTCCCGTTCAAGTATTTTGATTGACTTTTGCTCATACGTCAAATTCTTTTTAATCACTAGGTTGTCATAAGTTATGACATGAAATGGATTGGAGACATACTTTTTAAGCATTGATACGTGAAACACATCATGAACTCCAGCTAGTTGAGGGGGCAAAGCTATTTGATATGCAACTTCACCGACCCTTTAAAGAATTTCAAAGGGGCCAATCAATCTTGTAGTGAGCTTGCCTTTAATACCAAATCTTCGAATACCTCGACCCGGAGAAACCTTGAGAAACACATGATCTCCCACTTGAAATTTCAGGTCGCGCCTTCTGTTATCAGCATATGATTTCTGCCTGTCTTGGGCCATCTGGAGTCTCTCCCGAATAAGCTTTATCTTTTCGGTAGTATCTCTTATAATATCTGGCCCGAGAAATTACCTTTTTCCTACTTCATTCCAACATATAGGTGAACGACAGCTTCTTCCATATAGTGCCTCGAATGGTGCCATCTGTATACTGGCTTGATAGCTGTTGTTGTATGTAAATTCCACTAGAGACAAGTGGTCATGCTAATTTCCTCCAAAATCAAGAGCACAAGCCCTGAGCATATCTTCTACTACTTGATTGGTTCTTTCAGTCTGACCATAAGTTTGTGGATGAAAAGCAGTGCTGAAATTCAATCAGGTTCCTAGTGAATGTTGTAGTCCTTTCCAAAATTGTGAAGTAAATCGAGGATCTCGATCGAAAATAATGGTGACAGGGACACCATGTAGTTTAACAATCTCTTTTACATATAAAGCAGCTAGGATATCTGTAGGCCATCGACTTTTAATAGGTAGGAAATGAGCCGATTTTTTTAAACGGTCTATGATTACCCATATTCCATCATGTCCACCTCTTGATTTAGGCAGTCCCATGATAAAATCCATTCCTATACTCTCCCATTTCCATTCCGAAATTTTCAAGGGATGTAGCTTTCCAATAGGCCTTTGATGTTCTGTCTTAATTTGCTGACAAGTAAGACAACGTGACACGTAGTCTGCTATCTCTCCCTTCATATTGGGCCACCAATAGTTTCTTTTAAGATCTTGGTACATCTTGGTAGCACCAGGATGAACGGTATACTTAGATTTATGAGCTTCATCTAAGACCATCTTCTTAGTATTAACATGATCTTGGATGCAAATATGACCTCGAAACAATAATCTTCCATCATTAGCAATAGAGAAATCCGGTCGTTGCTCCATATCAGCCTTAATCCCCAATAATACTGGATCGTTTTCTTGTAACTTTACTAGATCTTCAATCAATGTTAGTTGTATTCTAATATTAGCTATGAAGTAATTTTCTATTTTCAGATCAACATCTAAATTCAACTGAGCAAATTTAGAAATAAGATTGGACATACCTTTCAGACTGGATAACTTCCCTATTGGTTTCCTACTGAGCGCATCGGCAACAACATTTGCCTTCCTAGGGTGATATTGAATAGAAAAATCAAAGTCCTTGAGATATTCCAACCATCGCCTTTATCTCATATTCAACTCTTTTTGAGAAAAGAGATATTTCAAGCTCTTGTGATCTGAATATACAATAAATTTCTCTCCATAAAGATAATGACGCCAAATCTTCAAAGCGAATACTACAGCAGCCATTTCTAGGTCATGAACAGGATAGTTTTCCTCATGTTTCTTTAATTGTCTTGAAGCGTAGCAAATGACCTTGTTATTTTGCATGAGCACGCACCCTAGACCAATGCCATATGCATCAGTGTATACTTCAAATCTACCACCTTCAACAGGTAATGCCAATACAAGTGCCGTAGTGATATGCTTCTTAAGAGCCCAGAAATTTTCTTCACATTCCTTCGTCCACTCAAAAGGGTTTTCCTTTCTAGTGAGTCTAGTCAAAGGGGCCGCAATATTGGAGAAATCTTTGATAAATCTCCTATAGTAACCAACCAAGCCAATGAAACTCCTAACTTCAGATACCGTGTTCGGTCGACTCCAGTTCTTAACAGCTTCAACCTTAGAAGGATCTACTGCAATGCCTTCTTTAGAAATGATATGGCCAAGGAAAGAGACCTCCTTAAGCTAAAATTCACATTTGTTTAATTTTGGATATAGTTGGTGTTCTCGCAGGGTTTGCAAGGCAATCCTTAGATGTTCCTCGTATTCTTCCTTTGTTTTTGAATAGATGAGGATATCATCGATGAATACGACCACAAATTGGTCAAGATAAGGTCGAAACACATTATTTATCTGTTGCATGAATGTAGCAGGTGCATTAGTTAGTCCGAACGACATAACTACAAATTCATAATGTCCGTATCGCCTTCGGAAAGTAGTCTTGTGAATGTCTTCATCCTTGATCCTCAGTTGATGATAACCTGACCTGAGATCGATCTTGGAGAAGTACTCCGCACTGGAAAGTTGGTCAAACAGTTCATCAATACGCGGCAGTGGATATTTGTTCTTGATGGTGATTTGATTCAACTGTCAGTAGTCAATGCATAACCTGAGGGAACCGTCCTTCTTCTTGACAAATAAGACTGGCGCACCCCAAGGGGATGTACTAGGTCGTATGAATCCTTTTTCTAGCAGCTCATGAAGTTGCTTCTTTAGTTCCTTCAATTCCATGGGGGACATCCTGTAAGGTGCTATTGACTCCGGTGCTGCTCTGGGTATGAGTTCAATGGTGAAGTTAACCTCTCTTTCGGGCGGTATGCCAGGTAACTCAGAAGGGAAAATATCTGGAAATTCTCTAACTATGGGGATTTCTTCTATCTAAATTTCCTTAGACTCGGTAACTATTACGGAGGCAAGAAAAGTTTCACATCCTTGCAAAATAAGTTTGCAGGCGTGAAGGGATGAAATAATGGCGTCATGTTTCCAGTATTTGATACCAAGAAAGGAAAATCGCGGGAGACTAGGTTTTTGGAAAGAGATTATCCTATTTCGACAATTTATGTAGGCATCATGGTCTACCATCCAATCAACTCCTAATATGGCATCGTAGCCTTCCATATCAAGGCATATGAGATTAGCAGGAAGATTATGTCCTTCTACAATTACCTCACTATCGGGGTAATAAGTTGTAAGCTTAGTTTCGGGACCTAAGGGTGTGGTAATAGGTAGGTCCGATGGTAAAGGAACCGCTGAAACTGGCAAGGTTTTTACAAAAGTGGTTGATATAAAGGAATGAGTAGCACCAATATTGAATAACACAAATGCGGGATGGGAATAAATATGAATACTACCTTCAATAAGTCCATCACCTTTGGGCGCTAGAACAGCGTTGAGACGAGCCTATCACTTTCGTCCTCCACTAGAAGACTGATCTTTCATAATGGGGCAATCCGGCATGCGGTGCTCCCGGCTTCCACATCTTAGACATGCACCTAAGTGCTTCCAACATTCTTCCGTCGAATGACTGGATTTTTCGTAGAATGAGCAAGCAGTTGTAAGAGCCTTCTCTTCTTCCTTTATCTTCTTGTTCTTGTGGCTTCCGCTCTCGTTACCACTTCAGGATCTCTTCTTGTTGTTATCCCGAGACTTGTAGGTGATGCTGAATTTTTCCTCTGTTCTTCCTCGCCGATCCGACCTTCGGCTAGACTCCTCCCCTTTACCTTTAAGTTTCTCAACCTTTTCCAAGGTCCTTTCACACAGATGAGCTCGTTGGACCATTTCGGCATAGGTCCGAATATTCTAGGAGCCAAGTTGCTGGATGAAGATGGGTCGCAGCCCGTCCATAAAGCGATTTGTTTTAAAGAGATCAGTGCTCACTAGATGCTCAGCATAGGGTGCCAAATGAGAAAATTGTAATTCGTACTCGGGTACCGTCATCATACCTTGACGCAATGAAGCGAATTCTGTCGCCTTCCTCTCCTTGACATGCTCGGAGAAATATTTAGATCGAAAGAGTGTGAGAAATACCTCCCAAGTGTGTGGTGCGTCTGCAGGTGGTGTGGGTATAGACTTCCACCATGTACGCGCATCTTTGTTAAGCTGGAAGGTAGCAAGGTGAACCTTCTCTTGGTCGGCACATTACATGACCTCGAAAATACGAGTCATCTCGTCAATCCAGTTCTCCGCTTCGTCTGGATTGGAAGAACCATTAAATCGCGGAGGATTCAAACTCCAAAAATTACAGTGTAAATCACCAGCTCCTGCCCTCGCGCCAGCTTGGGCCATGGTTTGCAAAGCTTGTGTGAGACCTGCAACGGTTTGTTGCATTCTATTCCAATCGACGCGATGAGCCATTGCAAAAATAAGGTACCTGAGAAGAGTAATAAATTTGTTAATTCTAATGGAATTGGTGGGTTTTATCTTAGAGGAAATTTCTAAATAACTATCTCAACCCCAGTTCTACCCAATTTCTTTCAGGGGTCAGTTTTTCTTTCCTTAGGTTCATAGGCATGGATCCTTAAACCTTGGACTTAATCCTATGACATGACTTCTTTTTCCTAGGACTTCTAAGCCTAGGCTCTGATACCACTCTAACTGTCACACCCCGAGCTTTTAATACAGCGGAAGGAATATTGGAACGTGAACAGCCGGCATGGTAAGCCTCTTGCACGCAAGGAATCAGAGCGCAAGACAATCACATAAAACTAATTGCACAAGTAATTTTTTTCTCAAAATTCTAGCTTTGTTGCATCAAATCCAATTACATAAGATCATCATTTCTTGACAACTACGACTCAAGAAAATCAAAATTACAATATGACTATACTAGACACTTTGATCATCTAAGGCTTCTCTCATCTTGAAAACCTTCATTCACTCTCGGACCCGCTACTAGCATAATCTGAATCTGATGAACTAGTACTTCCTGAAATAGACAAGAAAATAGGTATGATCACACTTGCCCAGTAGGTATCTTCGTATCAACATGAAGGCAAAATTTAAGTAATTAACATCTTAGCTCTAGAATTAAGATAAAAATAAGAACGCAATAAACAAGCAAATATAAACCAAGATAACCAAGAATCATGAAATGACTAAACAAGCAAGAAAAATTATGTGGATATAAATTTGGCCTTTCATAAATAAGAATGTACGAGTATGTAACTAGAAAGTACTTTACACAACCTTGAAAAGGCTATGTACTAGAAAGTCATTAACAAGCATGTAAATTTCATAACGAGCCTCGTGAATTTCACTCATTTATAAGAGAAAGTACTCCCACCGCAATGCGACGCCAGTATCATCGTACCCCATGGTTTATAGCACGTTTCCGACCATCGGCCGTGAGGGCTAGCATAGAGCCCTTGGAGACAATTCGTGCCCGATCTTGCATCTTCAAGTTATAAATCCTACTACTTTCACGAGATATAACAATAATGTCGGCCAATAATTCAATTCCAATAACAAGTTCTATGATCAAGTAATCAAGGCATAGAACGTACCAAAGTTTGATATGATTTCCAAAGAATGATTTAAAAGGACATTATACTCTGGCAGCATTCCGGCAACATAACGATACATTCATTAAATTCCATAACTTAATGTTAACCATTTTAACATAGTTTTGGAAGTCCAGATAATCCTAAGATCATCTAGGAATTCAAGAAAAACTAACCCCAAAGGTCAAACCTCAGGTTAGACCAAATCAGGACTCATGCGGTCATTTACTGGACCGTTTTCTACATAAAGCGGTCAGCATCAAGACAGTTTAATGAATAGAGTCGATTTCTGGAGCCTTGCGGTCTAGTGAAATGCCGCTAACCGAGTCCGGCGGTCGGCCAGAGGCCGCTAAGGTCCAGAATGCATAAAAATATCGGTAAAGTGCTTTCTAGACATTTTGGGCTTTTAAGGGTACAACCAACTCGGCGTCCTAGTGGGAATCCCAGGCTCGCGGAGACTTACGGAGGCCTTGAAACATAATCCCCTAGTCCGACAGAAGGAATATCCGACGGAGAGGTTCATAAGTCCAAGAAAATGTGCCTATAAGTGTAAAAGTGTAACTAATGACATCACACTGGGATATGTGCCATGTACTTAAGAAATGAAAATAAGAAAGGATCGTGATAAAATAGCTATCAAGTTAAAACATGAACCATCTATCATTTGAATAAAATGGATTTAATACAAGAATATATGATTTTGGTCATGAGATTAACATAAGTTAAAATAATTTTTGAACGCCTAAAGAACATGAAACCAACTCGAATAAATCATCAATATAACCCAGTCTAAGAAAATAATGCTTAAAACTAGGTCAAAACTTAATTAATTAGGCTTATCATAAGTAAATTAGGGCCGTTCCGCATTATGTTTCGGATTAACATTAACACAGAACTCAGAATCGGCAAACGGTCATGTAAGAACCGTTTCACAGGCGTTTGCGGTCTATCGCAAGGCCGCTAGTTATTCCAGGCGGTCTTTAGGAAGACCATTTCTTCCTCTATAGCAGACAGACCTTAAAAACCGATGTTCAAGCCTATTTTAGGGTAAAATAAGGCATAAAAATGATATAAAACATGTAATGAACATGCCATAAGAAAGTAGGCCAAGAATATGCATAGGAGAATGTAAATTAAGTAGAAATTTCATCCTTTTCATTAAAGGGTTGGTTCATGTATGAAAAAATGAACTAGTTAATAAAACATAAATACTCCACGTACAATTCATAAAATCAACAAGAAATTGAGGGATTTTACTCCTAAAATCATGTTTAAGCCATTTATGAGATAACCTACCTCTGGTTTTGTCTCTAAACTTCAAATTTAGGGCTGGAAGTTAACCTTAGTTCCTACTCTTCCTGAACCGAACCATCAGCTTCGTGGCCTTCTATTTCTTGATTCTCTTTACCTATGACCACGAAATTTGGAGGGTAAGAAGGGGGTACTATAAGGTACAAATAACTCTAAAGAACCTCTATCTAATTACCTCGTTTAGGGTTTCTATTTTACTGATCAATCTGACCCGGTCGCACAGGTTCCTGAGATTCTTGTGCCGAACCAACGACTTTAGACGTTTCTAACTTCCTGTAGGCTTGATCTCCTAGAACAAAATTTTGGGAATATTTAGTCCTTAGTATTATGAACAAAATATTCTAAAGAACAAACCTCTAATTCATCCTCCTTACCTTAGTTCCACGCGAGCCAAAAGTAAGGGTCGCGCAGGTTGATTCTAGGTCTATTTATAGGTTTAGCTAGGGTTTTGAGGATTAGAACGAACATAGAGTCCTAATTAGGTCACCAATTCTATCTAAATCTATCTTAGAACCTTCTAGCTAATGGATTGCATCGATCCTAGGTGATTAGGATGTTAAAGTTTCCATCTTTTCACGCCTTCTTCTATTTACAGAATTTGCAGTGCTTAGCGGTCTAGGTCTAGACCGTTTCTTCTTCCCATGCGGTTGCCCGATAGACCGTTTCTTCTGTTGGCGCCGAATTTGAATAGTTTCAAACTCTTTTGATATTATCTCCTATTATTATCTGTTTATTTATCCATTTAAGGAGTAATTATCCCCTTAAATTCTGTAAATACACTAGTTTAGGCTTCTAGAATATGGGCCAAACCTTATGGGCTTAGTTTTAGGTCATTTTGGGCCTATTTAAAAGATTAGATTCATTTAAATGAATATTGGGGTTTAATAATTAGATTTAGTTATCTGTAATTCATTTAATAGCCCATTGACCTTGAATTAATTCTAAAAAAATCCTAGAAAATCTGATTATATTTCTAGAAATTTAAAAATATTATTTATAAAATATTGGGTTATTACAAGTTCTTTAGAAGATTTCTTTCATTATAGTAAGGTCTAACTTCTCTCAAAATTTCATTCTAGGAGATCAAGCCTACAGGAAGTTAGAAGCCTGTAAAGACGCTGGTTCGGTGTATGTAACCCAGGAACTTTTGCGAATGACCCAGGAAGATCAGCGGATTAGAAGTCCTAAACAAGGTAATTAGAAGATGGTTCTTTAGACTTATTTATTCACCTAAGTACCCTATTTCTACCCTCCAATTTTTATTGTCTTAGGTGAAGGGAATTAGGAGTTAGAAAGGCAAGAAGTTGCTGGTTCAATTCTGAATGAGCAGAAACTAGGGTTAACTTTCATCCCTAAATTCGAAGTCTAAAGCCCAGAACAGAGGTAGGTTATCTCATGAATAGCTTAAATATGATCTTAGGAGTAAAAGCCCTCAAGTTGCAGTCGATTTCATGCATTGTACTCAGTGTATTTACTGTTTTATTGGGACTGCGCATCTAATTTAAATTTCCATGCATGAACTTAGCCCTAATACAATTAAGATGAAAGACACTTGTTATTCACACAAACCCATGCATGTTCCTGTTCTATTTTCTTTCTAGCATGTTTTACAGCATGTTATCATTGATTTCCATGCATAACTTGTCCAAGTTTAGTATTTATTCTTTGTTTTATAAGCTTCTGTCAGATAGGTAGGAGGCGGCCAAAAAGGGTCCGTAATAGGATACTTGCGGTCAAATGAATGCCGTTTTTACCCCTTCGGGGTGGTCTATCGCAAGACCATTTATTTCATTATGGCGGCTAGTCCCTGACCGTTTCTGGTTCTGAGAACTAGACCGAACCTAGTTGAAACTTACATATTAGTAACTCTATAATTATATTATTTTCACAAATTATGTCTTATTTTCCTGTTAATTACCCAGATTTAGCATGAGCATGGTTAAGACTTTATTTTTGGCTATTATGTAATTTCATGCCAAAAAACTATGATTTTGTAATTAAATGATTCTTATGTTATAGTGGTGTTTTCTCCGTATGCTCCACTGTTCACTCTCATCTCTTGAGTCATTTTTCTAATGTACATGGCGTATACTCCGGTATGCGACCATTAGACACTTTGCACTTATAGGCACCTTTCTTGGACTTGTCATCCTCTCCATTCGATATTCCTTTCACCAGACTAGGTGATCTTGTTTCAAGGCCTCCGTAAGACTCCGCGAGCCTGGGATTCTCACTAGGACGCCGAACTGGTTGTACCCTTAAAACCCAATTGTTAGAAAGCACTTAACTGCGTTTTGGTGTTCTGCGGCCTGTGGATGACCGCCAAAGGCACTTAGCGGCCCTTTATTAGACTGTTAAAGACCCCAAGGGGTCCTGACATGATCGTAAGGCTCCAGAATGTTTCACTGCGCCGACACTTCCTTTCTTCATGCGTCGACTCTGTCCATAAAATGGTCTGGACATGATCGCATGCCTATCTTAAATGGTCCTATCTAGACCGCTTGAGTATGAAACGGTCCAGTAAACGATTGCTTTATCCTTGACTCTGTCTAATCCGAGGTTTGACCTTTGGGTTGGGTTTTCCAAGTTCCTAGATGGTCTAATGATTGCTTGGAACTTAACACTTGTCAATTAAGGTACTAATAACTTATGGAAAGTAAAGAATGTGCCGTTATGCTGCCAAATTTTCTCCATGGCACAAATTAGTTCTAACTCAAATCTTTAAACTCGTATATTCTTAATTGAAGCATTCTTACCTTGATATTATTATCATGGAGCCATAGTTTGAACTTATTACAGTATTGGCCATATTTATATTTCTCGTGGAAGTAGTTTGATTTATAAGTTGAAGATGCAAGAGCGGGCAAGGACAGTGTCCAAGGGCTCCACTCTAGTCCCCTCAGTAGATAGCCGGAAACATACTATAAACCATGGGGTATGATGAACACTGGCGTCGCATTGCGTTGGGAGTACTTTTTTTATAAACGGATGAATATCCACGAATACTCACGAGGCAATCTTGTGAAGTTACATGCTTGCTAGTACATTTTCGTTACATGACTTTCTAGTACACAACCTTTATGGTTATGAAAGAGTACATTCTTATCCATGAAAGGCCAAACTTACTTTCTTGCTATATACTTGCTCAATCATGTTCTCAATTCTCATTCTTAATCGTATCATGTTAATTATGTTACTTTGGTTTTACACCGCATATTGTACCGTATTTTCATGATTTATCTTTACTCTAGAGCTAAAAATGTTAATTACTTAAACATTACCTTCATGTTGATACGAAGATACCTACTGGACATGTGTGCTCATTCCCTACTTTTCCAATCTTTTTCAGGAAATTCTACCGGGTCAGATTCAGATTATTCAAGTGATGGATCCGAGAGTGATTAATGATCGAGAGAAGACTTAGTGGTGTAGTGCCCCAGAATTTATTTGATAATTTTCTGGCATTATTAGCAATTAATGGACTAATTTGGAGTTATTAATCAATATAAGGCCAACTGGTGTTAATCAATTAACCCAACTCACTTACTTAAAGTCTAAAGGGTTTTAAGATCAGGCCCATTTAGTTTGGCCCATATTCTAGAAGGTTATTAAGCTTATCCTCAGAATTATAAGGATAAATACCACTTAATATAGATAATTAGGCGGATAATGAATAGAAGAGTTTGATCAATTTAGAACTCTATCCACGTTGACTGTAACGATCCATCGGACGACCGTCACAGCCATGTAACGCATATGTCGGCGACCGTCACACTCTATGAACCCCAAAACACTGAAGAGTTTGATTTTCTTTGAACTCTGGGAACGAGTAATGTAACGGTCTATCGCGAGACTGTCACATGCCTCTAACGCACTGGCCGTAGACCGTTACATCCTGTTAGTTCCGTAAAAGAAAGAACAAGTACAAAGATAAAAACTTTGGACTCTTATCCACTAAGGATCGACTTGGAAAGAGTTATAATAATACTGAGGACTCCTAGAGATTAGATTATGACCAAACAAGGACTCTAGAATCGATCTAATCCTCAAACCCTAGCCCAAACTCTATAAATAGGGCATAGTTCTGAACTGTGCGACCCTTACTTTTTAGACGTAAAGAATCAAGGTAAGGAGTCATTATCTCAGGTAAGCTCTTTAGAAGTATTTGTTTACAATACTTTAGACTAACTCCCCTCCAAATTTAACATCTTTAGGTCAACAGGTCGTGGAGTTAGAGCCCAAGGAAGTTGCGAAAAAAGTGACAAAAGAAGGAAATCTAGGGCAGGATTCTCAATCCAAATCAGAAGCAACAGCCTAAGAGGTAGGTTATCTCATGAACGGCAAAAACAACCTGATAGGACTAAAAGCCCTCTGATTCAAGTGATTTACATGCATTATAGATCATTGATTTCATGATTTTACTACTTCTATGCATTACATGCATCCCTTAGCCTTAATTGGACATGCCAAAGATGTATCTTGTCTAATTCATTAATACCTAAGCATGTAGTTGGCCTACACTATGTTATCATGTCTAGAGATTCATGGTATTTTAATTATGGACATGATATGAATCGATCTCTTTATGTTTTCTCTAGTTTTCTGTCAGCAGATACTGTAACGCATCAGCGTAGGATCGTCACACTCATATAACAGCCCTACGATAGACCGTCACACACCCTGCTGTTTTGGATTTTCACTATTGTCTCTAACGCACTGGGACAGACGCGTTACGTTCATGTAACGGCTGGATTCCTGACCGTCACGTTCACTGTGATGCCCCACCTCCAGACCGTCAGAGTCTGTGTTCTGCCAACCCTAAGACAGAATATAACTTGCCAATATTATTTATTGTTAAGCCTAGTTACTTAAGTTTTAACCTGATCATGTGATTTTAAGGTTATTTGATTATTCATATTAGTTATTGCCTGTTTTGGTATCTCACTTTTACTTGGGTTATGTTAATTTCATGAAGCCAAATTATATAGTTTTGTATTATAAAGCATGACTTTTTAACGTTGTATTGACAAAGTTTTTCATCATGATTTCACATTGATTATACATATCTCTCTCTGTCAATAGAGTCATTTCTATAAGTACATGGCACATATTCCGGTATGTTACCATTAGTTCACACTTTGCACTTTAGGAACACCATCTTGGACATGAGGACCTCTCTATTGATATTCCTTCCAATAGACTAGGAAATCATTGTTTCAAGGCCTCTGTAATTCTCCGCGAGCCTGGGATTCCCACTAGGACGTCGAGTTGGTTGTACCATCAAAGCCCAATAACTAGAATACACTATCGTTGTTTTCTAGATCTTGTAATGTAACGGCCTTGCACTAGACCGCCAGGCTCACGTAACGGCCCAATACCCGACCGTCACATTTCACTGAATCTAAACTAGTATGCTGGACTTTGGTCACTGTAACGGCCCATTATGGATGCGTTACATAGTGTAACGGCCAAGTAAACGACAGTTACATAGCTTGTATATGTTAACCCAAGGTTTGACCAAGGGTTGATATTTCAATGATTCTAGACAAACCTTGATGATCTAGAACTTATCATATTGCTTAATAGACTTAATGTAATGGATGAAAGTTAAGGAAATATACCGTTATGCTGCCGATTTATTCTATAAGCATAACATAGTTTAAATGTCATTCTTGATCTCATATATTCAAATTAAAGCATTCATTCATTGATTATTGTTACCATGGAATTATTGAACTTATTACATTCTTGGCCATACTTTACTGTTACATGCGTAAAAAAAGCTTGATTTATACTTAAAGATGCGATCGAGCACTGATTGTGTTCAAGGGCTCTATGCTAGTCCCCTCGGCTGATTACCGGAAACATACTATTTTATAAACCATGGGGTATGATGCTATTGGCGTCGCATTGCGCTGGGAGTACTATTTTTATAAATAAGTGAATATCCACGGCACGACATGACTTTCTTGCTTGATATTCCACAGGAATTCACGAACTATGTACTCAAAAGAGACTAGTGTGATGAATATGTGGCTTGCTAGTACAATCTCGTTACATTATTATTCATGGAAGGCCAATATCATGTTCTTGTTATATTCTTGCTAGTTCATTCTTGATCATTCTATCTTACATGATTATCTTGTTACTTTGGTTTAAACGCGTGATCGATTCGCATTAGCATGATTTTACCTTATTCTTTAGAGCTAAATTGTTAACTACTTTAATAGTGCCTTCATGTTGATACGAAGATACCTACTGGGCAAGTGTGCTCATTACCTATTTCCAATATTTTTCAGGAGATGGAAATAGTTCGAATTCGGATTCGGGTGATTCAAGTAGCGGGTTCGAGAGCGATTGAATGTTGTTATTACAAGAGTGAAGACATAGGAAGTTTATAATGTCTAGATTGAGTCAATGTAATTTTCCTATTTCTTGAGTCTAGTAGAATGAAAATCAAATTAGTGATTGTATCTTTGAATATTGAGCATTATGATATGAAGTTGAAGTTGATTAAATCCTATGCAATTGCATTTACTTGTGTGATTGTCTCATGCTCTGATTCATTCTTGCTTGCAAGAGGCTTACCATACCGGCTGTTCGCGCTCCCCGAGCGAGTCTTCCGCTGTAATAAAGGCTCGGGGCGTGACAAGTGGAGTCATAAGTCAAGTCGAGTCTATGTATTTTTTTTCTTTATTTGAGTCTAATGAATTGAGTCAAATACCATTGTAATTTGATTATTGTTATCAACAAAAGTTAAATTTTTGATCAATTATTATTCATCTTATGTGTGAATGCTTCGCGCTCTGACTATATTGCTCGCTTGAGGCATACTAGCCGACTATTCATGTTCCCAACTATTTCCACTGCATAATCTCGGGATGTGATAGTTAAAGTGGTATCAGAGCCTAGGTCTAAGGACTTACCTATTCCTAGGAAAATGTCATGTCATAGGCTAAGTCCAAGGTTTAAGGACCCATACCTGCGAAACAAGGAAAGAAATTCCCCACCCAAGAGAGAAATCGGGTAGAACCCAGGATGAGATAGTTAATTGGAAATTATCTCTAAGCGTAACTCCACCAATTCCAATGGAGTTGACAAATTTATTCCTTTTTCTCAGGTACCCTATTCTTACAATGGCTCACCGTGTTGATTGGGGTGGAATGCAACAAACTGTTGCGGGTCTCACCCAGGCCTTGCAAAATATGGCCCAAGCTGGCACGAGGGCTGGTGCTGGCGATCTGCACTGTAACTTCCGGAGTCTAAACCCTCCACGATTTTTTGGTTCCTACAACCCAGATGAAGCTGAGAACTGGATCGATGAAATGAACCGCATATTCGAGGTCATGCAATGTGCCGACCAAGAGAAGGTTCATCTTGCCATGTTCTAACTCAACAAGGATGTGCGTACGTGGTGGAAGTCTATTCCAGCACCACTTGCAGACGCACCACACACTTCGGAGGGATTTCTCACACTCTTCCGAGCAAAATACTTCTCCGAACATGTTAAGGAGAGGAAGGCGGCGAAATTCGTTTCCTTACGGCAAGGCATGATGACGGTGGTGGAGTATGAGTTACAATTCTCTCGCCTAGCACCTTATGCTCAACATTTAGTGAGCACGAATCTTATGAAGGCTAATCAGTTCATGGACGGGCTATGACCCATCTTCATTCAACAACTTGGCTCGCAAAATATTCGGACCTATGCGGAGATGGTCCAACGAGCCCATCTATGTGAAAGGACTTGGAGAAGGTCGAGAAACTCAAAGGCAAAGGGGAGGAGCCAAGCCGAAAGTCTGATCGGCGAGGAAGAAGAGAAAAAAAGTTCAACATCACGGAAGCTTACAAACCTCGTGATAGTAAGAAGAGATCTCGGACCCGGAGTGGTAGTGGCTACCATAAGATTAAAAAGGTGAAGGAGGAAGATAAGCAAGTCATGGCGGCTTACACGTTCTGCGAGCAATTAGGCCATGCAGCCTAAGAATGCTGGAAACATCTCGGTGCTTGTTTGCGACGTGACAGCCGGGAGCACTATATGTCGGATTGCCCCCTTATGAAGGATCAATCTTCCAGCGGTGGACGCAAGTGACTGGCGCATCTTAACGATGTTATAGATGATGATGAAGCACCCAAGGATGATGGGTTGATGGAAGGTACCATTCACATCTATTCCCATCCTGCATTCGTTTTATTTGATACTGGTGCTTCTCATTCCATTATATCTACTGCTTTTACAAAAATCTTGCCAGTTTCATCAGTTCCTCTAGCCTCGGACCTAGCTATCACCACACCCTTAGGTCCCAGAACTAAACTTACAACCCACTACCCTGATAGTGAGGTAATGGTAGAAGGTCATAATCTCCCTGCAAACCTCGTATGTCTTGACATGGAAGGCTACGATGCTATCTTAGGTGTAGATTGACTTGTAGACCATGACGCCTATATAAATTGTCGCAATAGGATAATCACTTTTCGAAAACTAGGTCTTCCATGATTTTCTTTCCTTCGTATCAAATACAGGAAACATCCTACCATTATTTTATCTCTTCACACTTGCAAACTCATTTCCCAAGGATGTGAAGCTTTTCTTGCTTCTGTAATCATCACTGAATTTAAGGAAATCATCTTAGAAGATATTCCCATTGTGAATGAGTTTCCCGATGTGTTCCCATTGGATTTACCTGATTTACCACACGAAAGAGAAGTAAACTTCTCTATTGAACTCGTTCATGGAGTAGCACCTGTTTCAATAGCTCCCTACAGGATGTCCCCTACTGAACTCAAGGAATTGAAGAAACAACTTTGGGAGTTATTAGACAAAGACTTCATTCGATCTAGCAAATCCCCTTGGGATGCGCAAGTTTTATTTTTCAAGAAGAAGGATGGATCTCTCAGGCTATGTATCGACTACCGACGACTAAATCAACTCACTGTCAAGAACAAATATTCATCGCCGTGTATCGATGAGCTCTTTGATCAAATTTTGGGAGCGGAATATTTCTCCAAGATAGACCTCAGGTCGGGTTATCATCTGCTCAATATCAAAGATGAAGACATATACAAGACTACTTTTCGGAGTAGATATGGGCACTATGAATTCGTGGTAATACCGTTCGTGTTAACCAATGCCCCGGCAGTATTTATGCAACTCATGAATAATGTCTTCAGGCCTTACCTCGACCAATTTGTGGTCATCTTCATTGATGATATTCTTATATACTCCAAGACTAAGGAGGAACATGAAGAGCACTTAAGAATAGCCTTGCAAACTCTAAGAGAGCATCAACTCTACGCAAAGCTTAGCAAGTGCAAGTTCTGGCTTAAGGAGGTCTCTATTCTTGGCCATATTATCTCAAAGGAAGGTATCGATGTCGATCCTTCTAAGGTAGAAGCTGTTAAGAATTAGAACTGGCCAACGACCATGTCTGAAGTTAGAAGTTTTATGGGTCTGGCTGGTTATTATAGGCGATTCATTAAGGATTTCTCAAAAATGGCTGTCCCTTTGACTAGACTCACAAGAAAGGAGAACCCTTTTATATGGTCGAAGGATTGCGAATAAAATTTCCTAACTCTTAAAGATCATCTTACTTCAGCCCCTATCTTGGCACTACCTATTGAAGGTGGTGGCTTTGAAGTCTATACCAATGCATCTGGCATTGGCCTGGGATACGTTCTTATGCAAAATAGAAATGTGATTTGCTATTCATCAAAGCAGTTGAAGCGTCATGAAGAAAACTACCCTGTGCATGATCTGGAACTAGCTGCGGTTATATTCACCTTGAAAATTTGGCGACACTACCTTTATAGAGAGAAATTCACTATATTTTCAGATCACAAAAGTCTGAAATACCTCTTCACCCAAAAGGAATTAAACATGAGACAACACAGATGGTTGGAGTATCTCAAAGACTTTGACTTTACTATCCAATATCATCCAAGCAAAGTAAATGCTGTAGCTGACACTCTTAGCAAAAGACCAATGGCAACTCTAGCAAGCCTCAGGAAAGGTACGACATATCTTATCAAGGATTTTGCTCGTTTGAATATGGATGTTGATAAAGAAGAGGAAGGATGTATGATTACAAATATAAGGTCACAACCTACATTGATTGAAGATCTAGTCAAATTACAAGAAAATGACCCCACATTGATGGAGATCAAGGCTAATATTGATCAAAGGTTGGAATTCTCCATTTCAACGGATGGAAGACTATTGTTTAAGGATCGAATCTGTATGCCGAATCATGTCGACACTAAGAAATTGATCATGGAAGAAGATCATAAATCAAGGTATGCTATTCACCCTAGTGCTACCAACATGTACCAAGACTTAAAAAGAAACTTCTGGTGGCCCAACATGAAAAGAGAAGTAGCAGACTTTGTATCTCGCTATCTCACTTGTCAGCAAGTAAAGGCAGAACATTTAAAGCCCGCCGGGAAACTACATCCCCTGGATATTCTCGAGTGGAAATGAAAAAGTATAGGGATGGATTTCATCATGGGTTTACCTAAGACAAGAGGTGGACACGATGGTATATGGGTGATTATAGACCGATTGACTAAATCTGCACATTTTCTACCAATCAAAAGTCGATGGTCTATAGATGTATTAGCGGCACTATACATAAAGGAAATTGTTGGGGTCCCGTAGTGCAGGAACACGGTTCTAGAGGGGGGGGGGTGAATAGAACCCTCTACTAAAAATATGTCCAATTACAACACGAAACTACTCGCAGCGGAATTAGCAAGATTAACAAGATTGAGGAATTTAAACTAATTAAAATAAACTTGATTCTCTCAATCTCACCGTACTCACTCGAATAGATAAATAGATTTGAACAATAAAGCAAACCACCACAACACAAACCACAATGTAAACCACAATGCACGGGGATTTTTAAGGTGGTTCGAGACCACGACGGGCTCCCTACGTCCACCCCGCACCAAATCGGTAAGGCTCCACTACTGTAAAAATAGCCCGGGGATAAATCCCCACACACACACGGATCCAAGCTCCAACACACACACACGTAGGGCAACGCCTACACAACCACACAGGAGTAAACTCCCAACCACACACGGGGAACACACCCCAAGATTCGCCCAAGCACACACGCGGATATACTCCGTACAAATCGACGCACACGCGTCACCACAAACTCCGAGAACCCTTTCTCCGAACACCCACACAAGTTATCATTTTAAAAGTTTAAGAAACAAAGACAAATAGATGTAATGATCCCCCAAACAAACTCTATAGATAGAAACTAGAAAGATGCATCAAGAATAAAGCTCCCCTTCTTCAACAAAATCTAGTTCTCCTTGGCTCGTTGATGGATGATCATTATTCCGGCATCATCTTCTTCCTCTCCTCGAGCCGCTCCTCTTTTCCTTCTTCCACGAGCTCCAGATCTTCACGGATGTAGATGATATCATCCTTGCAAGAGCTCCACCTTGTTTTCCCCCTTTTCTTCACCTACAAGAAAGAACAAATGAGCATTAGGGTTCTTCTACTTAAAACTCAGAGTTCACATTCATATATATAGAGGAATGGCCAAATGACTCATATAACCCTCCCAAAACAAGTTAGAAACACCCTCATAACATTAGAAATCATTGGGGGTGTTGAACACATGTGCACCATGATTACTATTATGGTTTTGATGATAGCAACTACTATAAGTCACATTATGTTTGTATATGATGTCATTGTGTATCTGTTTAAGCAGTTTGTCATTTCATCGAACAAGTTGCGGGCATGTGCACTACATTCCAAGTCTATACGTTGGACAAAGTCTGTACATTGGACAAAGTCTATACGTTGGACTAAGTCTGTACGTTGGACAAAGTCTATGCGTTAGACAAAGTCTGTACATTGGATGAAGTCTATACGTTGGACAAAGTCTGTACGTTGCTGAACATGAAGTCTGTACGTTGGCTGCCTAGCACAACTCGAAGTCTATACGTTGCTGCACACAAAGTCTATACGTTGCGGCAGATGCAGTCTGTACGTTGCTGCAGATGAAGTCAATACGTTGGCTGCATGCACAAAACAAAGTCTGTACGTTGCACAAGACAAAGTCTGTACATTGGCTGCTAGCATAACTCCAAGTCTGTACGTTGGTTGATGGCTGCAACACAAGTCTATACATTGGCCTTCTACTTCACACGCAAAGTCTATACATTGCGTTCTGTTGTGTTCGTGCATCAAGTTACCAAGTCTGTACAGGCTCATGCATGCTCAAGGTGCAAAGTCTGTACAGAGTTCATACATGCATACAAAGTCTACACGTCCAAGCCTTGATGCAAAGTCTATACAACAACTACAAGCTTCATTCAAATAGCCAAGGCCACTGCACAAGATGAGAGTCAAAAGATAAAGATTCAGTTGGTACTTTCTAGACCAACATGGATGAAGTTACAGACACGAACAGGCTGCTAATGGACATAAGCGACGGAGCTGAAGCGGCAAACGGACTGACCCGGGCTGGACCGGGGTCTGCCCAACTGGCGGTCGACCGCCAACACATGGGCGGTCGACCGCCCCAGCCAGGGACCCCCCCGACTGCAGATCTGTCAGCTACAGGTCGACCGCCAGCCAGTAGCGGTCGACCGGATTTCCCAGGGATCATCCGTTTATAGGTGTTTCAGTAGCGGTCGACCGCCAGAAGCCACAGGTCGACCGCCAGCCCCAATGCAGCCATGTTTGACTTCGAAATCCACCTCGTGGCCAGCCCCTTTCCATGGATTTCTTTAATCCAAAAGTCACCTAATCACCCACAAATTGTGGATCTGGTCTGAAGGATGTCCAAGGACCATTCAAGGTCTATAAAACCAACACATGAGGGGTTGGAAACCCTAACACTTCAAGGCTTCAAGGGAGATCAAGGGAGGTCATTTTCGAGGTACTGTAGCACCTCCGTGAACAGTGTTTCGGGAGGAAGTTCTTCATCCATCTAAGGTGATTCAAATCCAGATCTGAAGCCATCTCAACCTCCAAGGAAGAAGAAGCAATCAAGGCTCTCAAGGGTGATCTAAACTGCATCATTCTTCCTCTTCATCAACTCAAGCAGATTCAAGGAAGCACAACTCACAAGGAAGAAGAAGCCATTGCTGTTGAATCAAGAAGAGAGCTTTGTGAAGAAGATAGAAGCCTCTATTGGTGATCTACATCCATAGAAGAATCCGAATCAAGCTCCAGCAATCTCAAACAAGATTTTTCTTCTTGAGCTTATTTCATATCTTGTTTGAATAGCTTGATATTTGTTCTTTCTTCTTCATTTCATTCGAACAATCAAAACTGAAGATCATCCCTACCGGTGGTTAGTAGGAAGGCAATCAGAAGTTGCCTGATCTGCGGTGTTGGCGTCCCTACCGGTGGTTAGTAGGAAGGCAATCGGAAGTTGTCCGATCTGCGGTGTTGACGTCCCTACCAGTGGTTAGTAGGAAGGTAGTCGGTGGTTCTCCGATTTGCGGTTTGGTGTGCTGCACTAGTGAAGCCTCACCGGATTTGGTAAGGGGTGGACATAGGACTGGAGATTCAGTCCGAACCACCTTAAAATCTCGTGTGTTGTGGTTTGCTTGTGCGATTGCTTTATATTAGATGCATGCTTAGGTTCAATATCTATATTACGTAATCATCTTACCAAGCAAATCATTTGTGTTCTTCGTCAAGCTAGTTATATTCCGCTGCTTATTTCATCATCTAGTTTTAAAGAAGGTTGCATTACGAAAAGAGGGACAGATCTATTCACCCCTCCCCTCTAGATCCGCTGTCCACTACACAACAAGTGGTATCAGAGCCTAATCTCTCATTATGGGGTCCAACGACCTTGAGGGAATTGGTGGATCAGCGTCGAAGGGTTTTCTACCCGAAGGACATTCTGTGAATAGGCCTCCTTACTTTACTGGAACTAATTATCCTTATTGGAAACATCGTATGCAGGTGTTCATTCACGCCCAAGACTACGAACTTTGGCGAGTGATCAGCAAAGGTCCGTATGAGCTTACGGATAATGAGGACTTGTGGACCAAAGAACAGATAAGGCAATCCACTCTCAACTGGAGTGCTAAACACATCATGCAATGCTCACTCCATCCAGTTGAATTCTCAAGAGTGGCTACCTGCGCATCTGCAAAACTAATGTGGGATAAGTCAGAGGTAATCTACGAAGGAACCTCTCAGGTACGAGAAACAAAAGCCAACATTTTAGTTTCTGAATATGAAATGTTCCGCATGAAGCCTGATGAGTCAATTCAAGATATGTATGCTCGATTAACTGTGCTTACTAATAGTTTAACTGATTTGGGAATGAAATATTCAGAGCAAGAAATTGTAAGGAAAATTCTCAGATCGTTAACTCCAGCATGGCATACAAAGGCTACCGTGGTTGAAGAATCGAGAGATCTCACAACTACCAAGGTAGATGAACTCATTGGGTCATTGATGACCTATGAGATCAATCTCAAGAACAAAGAGGCTGAGACACCTAAGAAGAAGTCCCTAGCTCTTAAAGCAGGACCCAGCCGTCAAGGCTCTTCCGATGAAGGTGAGGATTCGGGAAGTGAGTGAGATGAGGATGACGTAGCCATGCTCACACGTAAGTTCAAAACATTCCTGAGAAAGGAAGGTAAGAGCTTCATGAGAGGAAGGTCAAAGGTAAGAAATGGTTTCAAATCTAATTCTGAAAACTCTAAGAAATCTGACAAAATCATTTGTTATTCTTACAACAAACCAGGGCATTTCAAGAATGATTGTCCCGACAGATTCAGAAAAGCTGACAAATGGAAGGGCAAGAAGAAGAACAAGGCCATGGTGTCAAAATGGAGCGATGAAGAGGAAAGTGATGACGGAACTAGCTCCTCGGACAAAGAAAAAGAAGATCTCTGCCTCATGGCCAAAGGTGACGAAGAAACTGAGGTAAATTCTTTATTTGAAGATTATACAACTGATGATTGGGAGGAAGCATATATACAACTCATGGAAAAATATGAAATGTACAAAAAGGAGAATAAATCATTGAAAAATAAAATTAACTCATTTGTGCATGATAATGATATGAATGATAAGAATACTCTACTTGAAACTGAAATTGAAGATCTTAAGAAAATGATTGAGAATTTGGAAGAGGGAAGAAAAGAAATGGCTGACTTGGAAACTGAAAATGAGGACTTAAGGAATGAAATTGACAGCATGAAACTCAAAATGCAAACATATGAAAAGGATAGCAAATTAAGCAATGAGAAGTATGAAGCTGTCAAACATGTCAACACTCAACTCTTGCAAAATATTGAAAACCTACAAAAAGAGTTAAAGGACAAACAATAATCTTTAGAAAAATTTGTGGATGGAAGAGAAAACCTGGATGCACTGCTAGGTACCAGAATGAACTTCAACAAGGAAGGGTTAGGTTTTGAACCTACAAACAAAAGCCCAATTGGGTTAAAAACCGTCAAATTTGTTAAGCTTCCACCTCAAACACTACTCCCACACAAAACCAGCAAAAACAAAACGAAAAAGGGAAAGAGAAGATTGAAGAGGCAGTCACCAACATTCCCAAAAAGCCTGTCCAAAAGCATAAGAAAGGTCGACCTTCCCCGCAGCATAGGTCAACACATTCTTGGCCATTGCATGCTCAATCTTCCAGATATCACCAAAACTGGATTGCCCATTCATATAGCCAACACCACCATACTTTTGGAGAAATTGTGATTCATGTGTTCATCAATCCTATAACTTTCAATCTCCTAGGTGGCAGAACAATCACTTTCAACCCAAAAACAACCAATGGCCACAATGGGTTAAGAAGCCAACTTCATCAAACTTTCACAAAATCTAACAAAGAGCCTCTAAACAAAAAGGAAATGTCAAGGCTGAAAAGAAAAACCAAATCCTTGCTCTAAGCAAACAAAACATGAATGTTAGAAAGGTTTAGATTCCAAAAGAAATGGTTTCATGTTTTAAAAATCTTAAGAGTTTGATGGGACCCAAAATTGGTTGGGTTCCAAATACAATTGCTTAATTGTTTGTGCAGGAATGTCTTGCAGCCATGCATAACAGGTGGTATCCTGATAGCGGCTGTTCAAGACACATGACTGGAGACAAAATAAAATTTTATCTGTTGGAGAAAAAGGAAGGAGGATACGTTACGTTTGGAGGGAATAACAAAGGAAAAATCATTGGAACAGGTAATGTAGGTAAGAACCTCTCCAACTCCATTGGAAATGTGTTGCTAGTTGAAGGTTTGAAATATAACCTACTTAGCATAAGTCAATTGTGTGATAAAGGTCATAAAGTGTTGTTTGACTCTCATGAATGTAAAATCTTTGAACCAAAATCTGACAAGGTAAAATTTTCTGGAAAGAGAGTCAACAATGTTTACATGATTGACTTAGATGATCTTGGTAATTTAAACTTTTGTCTTGCTGCACCAAAATCTGAACTTGCATGGTTATGGCATCGTAGACTAGGACATGCTAGCTACAATGTCTTACATAAATTGTTAAAGCATTCAATGGTGAAAGGGTTGCCTAAATTATCATTTAAACAAGAAAACAAGTTGTGTGATGCATGTGCCCTAGGTAAACAAACAAAAAAATCTTTCAAGGAAGATCTGAAAATACATCATCCAAATCACTCGAGCTAATTCATATAGACCTGTTTGGCCCAACCAGAACTGCTAGCTTGAGTGGTAGAAAATATGGATATATCTTGGTGGATGACTTTTCTAGGTTCACATGGGTTTTCTTTCTCACACATAAAAATGATGCTTTTGATGAGTTTCAGGCACTCTACATGAAGATAAAGCAGGACGGTGAGTTTAAAATTTTCAAGATCCAATCTGATCATGGTGGTGAATTTGAAAATGCTAACTTCTATAATCTTTGCAGAGCTGAAGGCATTTCACACCGATTTTCTTCACCAAGAACCCCAGAGCAAAACGGTGTAGTTGAAAGGAGAAACCGAACACTTGTAGAGATGGCAAGAACCATGCTTGCTGAACGGTAACTTCCAAGGAGGTTTTGGGCTGAAGCGGTAAACTCAGCATGTTATATTATCAACCGCTCTATGGTAAGGCCACACACCAAAAAGACTCCTTATGAGTTGCTGAAAGGTAAAAAGCCCTCTCTCTCACATATGAAAGTGTTTGGATCTAAATGCTTCATCCACAATAATGATAAAAGAGATTTAGATAAATTCGAGCCCAAGAGTGATGGAGGTATATTCCTTGAATATTCTGATAGATCTAGGGCTTATATAATTTATAATATCAAGAGTCAAACTGTGGAAGAATCACCCCATGTTTTCTTTGATGAATATCATGATTCTAACAATGATAACTCTTGCAGGAAAAATGATGAAGATGGAGAATTCCTAAGCATAAAGGACAAGAGTGATCCTCTACAAGAAGAAATAAAAGAAGCTGGTGACCTAGCTGAATCAAGTAATGCAAGGGATCAAGCTCCAGGAGAAGGTAACGATTCTACAAACATTAGAATTCTTAAGGATCATCCTTTAAAAAACGTCATTGGCAGCTTGAATGACCCACCTAGAACAAGGTCACATTTTAAAATTGTGGAAGAATTAGATCAACTTGCTCTTGTCTCGCAGCATGAACCCAAAAATATTGATGAAGCATTAAAAGATGAAAACTGGATAAATTCAATGCAAGACAAGTTAAACCAGTTTGAAAGGAATAAAGTTTGGCATCTTGTTCCTAGACCTTCATCACAATCTGTCATAGGCACTAAATGGGTCTTTAGGATCAAACTAAGTGAGGATGGCAAGATAATAAGAAACAAAGCTAGATTGGTGGCTCAAGGGTATAATCAAGAGTTTGGGGTAGAATTTGATGAATCTTATGCCCCAGTTGCTAGGCTCGAAGCCATCAGAATTTTACTTGCCTTTGCATGCTCCCTTAGAATAAAGCTGTATCAAATGGATGTCAAAAGTGCTTTCTTGAATGGCTTGATCAAAGAAGAAGTCTATGTTGAGCAGCCCCCTGGCTTTGAGAATTCTAACAATGCAGATTTTGTATACAAGCTAGACAGGGCGCTTTATGGACTTAAGCAAGCACCAAGAGCTTGGTATGAGAGACTAAGCTCGTTCCTCATTGAAAAAGGGTACACACGAGGTAAGGTAGATCAAACACTTTTCACCAAGAAGCAAGGTAAGAACATCTTGATTGTTCAAATTTATGTTGATGACATTGTGTTTGGTTCTACAAAATCTGAAATGTGTGAGGAATTTGCTAACCTCATGACTAGCGAATTTGAGATGACCCTAATGGGAGAACTTCAATTCTTTCTCGATTTGCAGGTCAACCAAGGAGAAGATGGGTGCTTCATAAATCAATCCAAATATATCAAGGAGCTGTTGAAAAGATTTGACATGGCAAACAGCAAAATCATTATAACTCCTATGAGCACCACAACATCACTGGATTCGGATGAAAATGGTAAATTAGTGGATGCAAAGGTCTATAGAGGTATGATTGGTTCTTTGCTTTATTTGACTGCATCTCGACCAGATATCCAATTTAGTGTATGCCTTTGTGCTGGATTTCAAGCTAGTCCTAGAGAATCTCATTTGACTGCCGTCAAACGTATCCTTCGATATCTTGCCGGCACTCAAGATTTGGGATTGTGGTATCCGTCATCATGTGATTTATCTCTTATATCTTATTCTGATGCAGATTACGCTGGATGCAAGCTGGATCGTAAGAGTACTAGTGGTTATTGCCAATTTCTAGGCGGGTGTTTAGTTTCTTGGGCCTCCAAGAAACAACACTCGGTTGCCCTCTCAACCGCGGAGGCAGAATATGTTGCTGCAGGGAGCTGCGGCACCCAAGTGTTATGGATTAAACACCAACTCCAAGACTACTTGGTGGATCTTGGTTGTGTCCCGATTCTGTGTGATAACACTAATGCTATCAACCTTGCAAAAAATCCAGTCCAGCACTCTAGGACTAAGCATATTGAGATTAGGTATCACTTCATTAGAGACGCGGTCAGTAAGAAAAATTTTGAACTGCATTTTGTTGATACTCTAAATCAAATTGTTGATATTTTTACCAAGCCCTTATGTAATGACAAGTTTTCAACACTCATAAGGGAGCTGCCCACCTCAGGCCACTAAAAATTGAAATGATGATCATGTTCAATTTAGTTGTGTGTTTTTGCAGATTGGTGTGTTCATGCATTGTTTATATGTCAATGTGTCATTTTGCATATGTGTCATATTGCATGGTTTGTGTAGCATCATTCTTGCATGGCCATGGTATATCAAATATTGATGTATGGAAAGGCAGGCTATGCTTGCCTAGACACACTCAATATGCGTGAGGTTTCACCTCCGCCAAGTACCATGAGTCATTGTCGCATATAGGGCATATAGTAAGAGGGAGTTGTCACTTTGCAGCATTCATGCATATGTTTCATTTTCATTCTATTGCATTTAATAAATGTACAACCATGTGTTGGGTCATGCATTTCATGCTTACCAAATTCATGTTTCACTCCTTGACGTTTGTCCTTATATTTGCTTGCAAACATAACTCCCTAAGTGCATTCTCTGCATATCTTTAGGGGGAGTTTTGTTACTTTTCTTATCTCTTGCAATCTGAACTTCACTGGCTTCCAGTTTGACAATACCGTTCATGAGACAGACGGACATATGGAGTAAGAGCTTTCTATTATGTGCCCTGATGATTATCCATTTAATGAAATCGGTTCAGATTTAATGATTTCCTTGAAGTTCTGAAATATTGGTTCTGAAATCATCTATGTTCTTGGTTTTAATAGACCTTAACTAGAGACTGCATACTATGCTTTGAATGACTATCCTGCTATCTGAAAATCCAAATTTCATGACAATCTTGGTGATACTCTAGAGCTTAGTATTGGTGTTAAACATCTTGATGAGCTGGAATTCTTGAAAAATAAATTTGACAGAGCAATGATATTATTGCACGGAGAAATATGTCACATCATCAATTCAAGTGACGAATGACATGTCATGATGTGCCCCTGTTATCTCTGTCTTAATACATTTGGCCTCTAGGCAGAGCAATGGCATAATCACTGAGAAACATATCTTCCCATCACAGAAATGAGTTTGGATATGTCAAGACGTGACTTTGTTATCTCTGTTCATTTTGAAGCATCATAGTCAGTCTTACCAAATACCTAGGAATACTGGCGTCTAAACAACGTGTATTCTTATGGCTAGGAGGCATGTACTAGACTTCATTGCTCGTAAAATATGAGTCTTGTGCCTTCAAATGCAAAAAATACTAAAAATTACATTTGCTGCGATCATAACATTCCATGCTCTACTCATGTCTGTTTAGTCTCAATACTAGTTTTTGTGTTATTCCCTTAGCAGTTATTGAATATGGATATATAAGACAAGGGAAGGTTAAACATTGCAATGATTTGCACCTTTGGTTCATTTCTATTAAATCTTCGATGTAGATGCTCTTCAAACTCTGTTGATGATATCGGATTTCATTAGCTTTGACCCGTACGTGTTACTCACGATATGTTTCAGGTTTGCATATTATGGCTTGCTCTTCCCTCTCCTTTACCTCTGGTCTCACCGACCTTTGTCACCTACTCTACTTTATCCTTCCTTTTTGCTGTTGGCAAAGGGGGAGAATTCTTTGTGTGAGTCCTTTGTAAGAGCTATGGATGAGTGAATGGTGTACGGGGGAGATTCACTTTGTGCATCTCATTTGTGTATCCAATGCATAGCATTCATATCTGCATTCATAATTGCATTCACATGCTATTACTATCATGGATCTTGAGCTGCATATGTTACATATATCATACACTTTGCCATCTTGGCTATTACTGCCATATAATGACTCACAGGGTTACCATCATCAAAAAGGGGGAGAATGTTGAACACATGTGCACCATGATTACTATTATGGTTTTGATGATAGCAACTACTATAAGTCACATTGTGTTTGCATATGATGTCATTGTGTATCTGTTTAAGCAATTTGTCATTTCATCGAACAGGTTGCGGGCATGTGCACTGCATTCCAAGTCTATACGTTGGACAAAGTCTGTACATTGGACAAAGTCTATACGTTGGACTAAGTCTGTACGTTGGACAAAATCTATGCATTGGACAAAGTCTGTACATTGGACGAAGTCTATACGTTGGACAAAGTCTGTACGTTGCTGAACATGAAGTCTATACATTGGCTGCCTAGCACAACTCGAAGTCTATACGTTGCTGCACACAAAGTCTATACGTTGCTGCAGATGAAGTCTGTACGTTGGCTGCATGCACAACTCAAAGTCTGTACGTTGCCGCAGATGAAGTCTATACGTTGCTACAGATGAAGTTTGTACGTTGGCTGCATGCACAACTCAAAGTCTGTACGTTGCACAACACGAAGTCTGTACGTTGCGGCAAATGAAGTCTGTATGTTGCTGCAGATGAAGTCTATACGTTGGCTGCATGCACAAAACAAAGTCTGTACGTTGCACAAGACAAAGTCTGTATGTTGGCTGCTAGCACAACTCCAAGTCTGTACGTTGGTTGATGGCTGCAATACAAGTCTATACATTGGTCGGTTACTTCACACGCAAAGTCTATACATTGCGTTCTGTTGTGTTCGTGCATCAAGTTACCAAGTCTGTACGTTCATGAAGCAAGTCTATACAGGCTCATGCATGCTCAAGGTGCAAAGTCTGTACAGAGTTCATACATGCACACAAAGTCTACACGTCCAAGCCTTGATGCAAAGTCTATACAACAACTACAAGCTTCATTCAAATAGCCAAGGCCACTGCACAAGATGAGAGTCAAAAGATAAAGATTCAGTTGGTACTTTCTAGACCAACAAGGATGAAGTTACAGACATGAACAGGCTGCTAATGGACACAAGCGACAGAGCTGAAGCGGCTAACGGACCGACCCGGGCTGGACCGGGGTCTGCCCAGCTGGCGGTCGACCGCCAGCACAGGGGCGGTCGACCGCCTTAGCCAGGGACCCCCCGACTGCAGATCTGTCAGCTGTAGGTCGACCGCCAGCCAGTAGCGGTCGACCGGATTTCCCAGGGATCATCCGTTTGCAGGTGTTTCAGTAGCGGTCGATCGCCAGAAGCCACAGGTCGACCGCCAGCCCCGATGCAGCCATGTTTGACTTCAAAATCCACCTCGTGGCCAGCCCCTTTCCATGGATTTCTTTAATCCAAAAGTCACCTAATCACCCACAAATTATGGATCTTGTCTGAAGGATGTCCAAGGACCATTCAAGGTCTATAAAACCAACACATGAGGGGTTGGAAACCCTAACACTTCAAGGCTTCAAGGGAGATCAAGGGAGGCCATTTTTGAGGTACTGTAGCACCTTCGTGAATAGTGTTTCGGGAGGAAGTTCTTTATCCATCCAAGGTGATTCAAGTCCAGATATGAAGCCATCTCAACCTCCAAGGAAGAAGAAGCAATCAAGGCTCTCAAGGGTGACCTAAACTACATCCTTCTTCCTCTTCATCAACTCAAGCAGATTCAAGGAAGCACAACTCACAAGGAAGAAGAAGCCATTACTGTTGAATCAAGAAGAGAGATTTGTGAAGAAGATAGAAGCCTCTATTGGTGATCTACATCCATAAGAGAATCCGAATCAAGCTCCAGCAATCTCAGACAAGATTTTTCTTCTTGAGCTTATTTCATATCTTGTTTGAATAGCTTGATATTTATTCTTTCTTCTTCATTTCATTCGAACAATCAAAACTGAAGATCGTCCCTACCGGTGGTTAGTAGGAAGGCAATCGGAAGTTGTCCGATCTACGGTGTTGACGTCCCTATCGGTGGTTACTAGGAAGGAAGTCGGTGGTTCTCCGATTTGCGATTTGGTGTGCTGCACTAGTGAAGCCTCACCAGATTTGGTGAGGGGTGGACGTAGGACTGGAGATTCAGTCCGAACCACCTTAAAATCTCGTGTGTTGTGATTTGCTTGTGCGATTGCTTTATGTTAGATGCATGCTTATGTTCAATATCTATATTGCGTAATCATCTTGCCAAGCAAATCATTTGTGTTCTTCGTCAAGCTAGTTATATTCCGCTGCTTATTTCATCATCTAGCTTTAAAGAGGGTTGCATTGCGAAAAGAGGGGCAGATCTATTCACCCCTCCCCTCTAGATCCACTGTCCACTACACAACAGGGGGTATTTTGGTAAAGTTTCATAGGGTTTACAATGAGTTTTAGGGGTTTACGAAACTCCTGTTCCAAAAGGGTCGACCCTTGGGGTCGACCCTCGGGATACAGAGGGCTGGCAGACCGAAATAAAAACCCCAACTCATAGGGGTCGACCCCAGGGGTCGACCCCTGCAGGCAGGGTGCTGAAAATTGGTTCTGTTTTGAACGGAACCTAAGAGGGTCGACCCCATGGGTCGACTCCTTCTTGTTTGGGTCTGAAAATTAGCTAAAACTTTCATCAAATCAATGGGAAACAAATAATTAAATATTACCATGATCCCATGAAGATCAACCATGATTTTTCATGCTGAAAAATATGATAAAGCAAGAGGTTAGTTGAGAATCAAAATCCTTGCATCAAACATTAACTCTATGAACATGTTCACATTAAAATACATCTTTTAACACATTCAAATATGTATTTGGCTTTCCATTCACCACCAACAAAAACACATTTCACCAATTAACAAGGTTTTGATATGAAGAACATAAATCCATCTACCAACTAAATATAAAGACATGGGAGCTCAAACATTCAATTTGATCCTTGTGTCTATCAAAGCTTCAACTCTCAAATGCTTCAATACCCAAATGTTAACAATCATGCCAAATGTAAAACATGTGGAAAAGCATGGGAACTCATTCATTCAAATGGCATTCTTGTTGATAAAAATAAACGTTCATGAAGCATTGTTATAAACATGGGACCTTCAAGACGCATGCATCACACACATACGTAAATAACCAATCGTGCAAACATTTTTTCTCATGAATTCTCATTGAGTACAAGACATATGCATTCTTTCAAGCATGTTTCATAAATTCATTCTCATTCAATACAAGGCCATCTGACCAAGTGTATATGTAATGTGCTAACATCAAAACATGTATGAGCCTTACAAAGTCACAAATCCATCCACATGATGAAATCACAATAACAACATTTTGTGATCATCAAAATCACATACACAACAATCTCCCCCATTTTGATGATGACAAAATGTTACACATTAATGCTCTCTCCCCCTTTGACATAATCAGAAATGGGGATCATCATGGGGAGTTCACGATAGCAATAAGATCAAAACCAACATGCTTTCTCCCCCTTTGTCATTGACAAAAATCGACGGACAATGAGATTATTAAGACATCCATATGCACAATATGTTTAACAGAGATGCAATTCAAAATATGCATGTGTGAATGTTATAAATGCCAAATATGCACAAGTTTGAAATGCAAGTATGGACTATATGAACATGCAAAGTGCAAGTTGAATGAGTATGTATGATTGACCTCCAAGCAAAATAAATGTATATACATGCAATATAGCTCTCCCATTTTATTTAAAATGAAGGGATAGGTGTAAGAAAAGAGCAAGTGAGTCATAAAAACTAGGATGCTCATGTTTACACCTAGGGGTTTGTGCAGTCATATAGGAGAATTAGGCAAAAGTCAATGCAATCAATCAATTTTCTGAATACATATTAAATCAAATTTTCATATGTGTAAGTGAATAACATGAAAATAGATTGTTGCACTAAGGATATTCAGATTTTCAGATCAACACAATGAGATATTATACATAACTGCACTTCAATTTAAGAGAACAGTGTATTGGAGGCTACGCTCTGCCACAATGAGATTTTCAAAAATTTTCAATTCAAAAATTTTCACAATGACAATCAAAATTTTTAAAGAGTGATCAAGTTTAAATATTCCTTTTCACGCGAGTAGACACATGGAGCTCATGCCAGACTCCCCGGTTACTCAGAGTATTGAACCATTTCACTTCATTTTGAACAGAGGTACTTTAGTCAACACTTTTCTGAAATGAACTACATCACGTCTCAGGTGACATGTGCCCAATTTACTCAGTGAGATCAAACATTTCTCTGCCATCCTTTTTCTTTTTATTTCATCAAAAAAATAGGCATGCAGCTTTTTCCTCAATTGTCTCTACAACATACATGCAGTAAATTTAATATCTCTAGAGTGTTGAAAGGAAATTCATATATCTTTATCTTTAACACTCATTTTTTTTGTGTTTAGGAGATGGTGCAAACCCGGATTCAGAGGGCGGTGAATGAATCCCCTTATAAAATTTCACCCAATTAAAACTGTAACTAGACACAATGCGAAATTAAATCTAGCTACCCTCTACAGCATATGAAAGTCAGTTGCGTTCTGGATCAAACAGTTGGGCTGCTAGAGTGCATACTCCTAAACAAACCTCTGCTATTGACCAAACCCAATCAAACAATCAAATGTAACTTAGACATTCAGATGGCTTGAGCAAACTGAACACTCTCCAGTAACAATGATCAAGCATCCAAAGTAACTCTCTCAAAGCGAATATCACATGCAGGATTATGCAAACAAATTCCTCGCTAGACAGATGATTTAGATCGAGCCTACGCATACATCTAGTAGATCAGAATAGGCAATCAAACCACGATAGACAAAAGAATTTTTAGGTGGTTCGATCTTCCAGACCTACGTCCATCCCACACTCAACCAGAGTGTGGATTCCTGCTGACTCACAGCTTGAACGGATGGGCATCACAGCTTGCCTACATCAGCTGGGCCTCACAGCTTGCCATCCGCTGAGCATCACAGCTTGCTATCCCGCTGAGCATCACAACTTGCTGTCCAAAGGAATCCTCCTCTGCCTGCTGAGGATTACAGCTTAACCTCTGCTGACAAATAGCTTGAACAAAGATGAAAATAGAAAATAAAAACAATTGAAATCAACAACTGAAAGCTGGATATGAAACCCGATGGTATATAGCTCACGCAGGAGCAAACTGGACTGGATTTGATCCAAGTGCTAGTGAACGAGACTTCAGAGACTGTATTCTCTCCTCGAGCTTTCTATCTCTCTGTTACTTTCTTCCTCTTCCTCTGCTTCTTTTTCTTTCTATACTGCTCTCTCTTTTCTTCCCTCGTTCTCACAAACTCTCTTTTTCTTATGTTTTGCTCTCTCCTTTTCTCTTCTCCTCTCTGGATCATGCTGGCTCTTAGATCTTTCTACTTCGATCCCCCTTCTCCAGAAAGAAGAGGCTTCCTTTTTATATGAGCAACAGATGTAGGGCGTGTGCTTTCCACGATTCCCGCCCAAATGCCTTGGCTCACGTGGCAGCATCCTAGCTCAATGCTTTCCACGTGTCACTATCCTAGCACCTCCTCCACTCTTGGATCACGTGCCATTCTTATTCTTCTCGAAAAAGTACTTGTCATATAGTCAGAAAGAAATATCAGCTCGAGACAGTTATACATATAGTAAGGAGTTAAACAGGACTGCATGGAGTCAATAGGTGAATAAGCCAGATGTGCACAGGCTTAATTGTGATATATACACATTTATGCACGAGTTCAGTACTGTCACACTAGCATATGCACAAACTTATTTGCAGCACAAGGCTAACTGATGCACTAGCTATGTGTATGCAATGTGCAAGCATTGCACAGACCTGCTCGAGTCGTGAGCAGCCTTGCAAGGACTCCGTGTGTGCGAGTATTAGAGGGATGCACAGACTCTAATTGCTTGGTGCAAGTGCTGCACCGACTCAGTGAATGCTATGAGAAATATTGCACAGACGTACCTGATGCGATAAAGGCATTGCACTGATGTTGATCCTTTGAAACCAAATCTTGCACCGACTTAATATTGCTAAGAGCACGGACTCAAACACGCGAATAGATCAATGCACCGATGAAGATATGCACTGACTTTAGTCTACACAAACTGGAATTCTGCACCGACCTTGTGTATGAGCAGCCAAGAGAATGCACCGACTTGGGTGTGTGCAAAGGATGCCTTGCACTGACCTATCCAGCGTGCACCAACAAAGGTTGCACCGACCTTATGCTCGGTCACATAAGATGAAATATGCACGGACTCTCTACTGGATGAACCGGGTTGTACTGACCTAAATGTAAGGATGAACACAATATGCACCAAGGCAAAAAATGCACTGACCTCCTATGTATGCCTAGACGGAACATGAGACGCACTTAGACATGATACATGCTTAGACGCAATATGAGGTGCAACTCAGACCTGGTATGTGCATAGGAACAGTAGTTTGCACCGAGGCAAAACTTGCACTGAAGGAGAAGATGCACTGACTCGGACATGCACTGAGATACAAATGTGAGCATGAACACAATATGCTCAGACTCGAATGCACACTTAACACAAACCATGATGCAAAGTAGCACAGACTTTGTGAATTGACATTAGTTGTGAGAACTGGGGTTAATGCGAAGTTACCTTTATGAACACCCAGAACTTTGAGTCATTTTTAGAACCTATTCTGACAAATGATGAGATCAACACTGAATGTATCAAGATTATATCATCTAGAATATACATATATAATGCGACATAATATTTGTCATCATCAAAACTCCATAACCACAGGGACACAACAATCTCCCCCTTTTTGATGATGGCAATATTATGAGTCATTTCAATCTAAATCATCATGATGTTTAAGCCAGTATGAAACATGAACATAGATGACTCTATCAGAAAACTAATACACATCAGAAAAGCAAATGAATAGATGACTCTGTCAGAAGACTAATACACATCAGAAAAGCAAATGACTCACAATTCTCCCCCTTTGACACATCAAAAAGGGAGGAGCAGGAACCTGTTGGAAGAAAATTCTCTCCCTTCGACAAAGGAATGCAGACAGAAAGATCTCCCCTTTTGTATTATTATGCAAAAATGGTTCACTAGCAATTATACTCCCCCTGAATAGAGTCTCCCCTTTTGAGTAAATAGAAGGAGTGGAAGGATAAGAATGAGCAGCGAACCACAGGGACATTCAAAGTGAAGTAGACGATTAGACACTTTAGATTAAGATAGTCAGTTGAAGTAGGTCACATGTGCAATCAAGAATCAGTTCATGTCATGACCAAGGAGCATTAAGCACAAAAATTTAGGCTGGATTTTCAATAAATAGAAGATTTTCAATAAGATACGTATTTCATAAATCTGAATAAAAGGATGGTTCAGATTCTTCCATTATAGAGACTTATGAATTTTTTATTTGAACATCATGGTTTAAATATGATGTATACACAGTTTGTCAATAAAGTTCTGTACTCATATCTGAACATCAATGTTTAATAAAAATGAACCAAGCCCTCATATTTATATCTTGATTAACCTCCCTTCATCTTACTCAGTCAATTTCAATGACTTCTTTAGAAATTACAATCATTAGTATTGAGGTTAAACAACGTGAAGGAATTCAGATTTGGTTCCTGAGGATTAGTCATACTTCTTCAAATGATTTCAGATTTTTCTTTTTGCACAGTAACAGTTTTCATAGCAAGTTTACCAGGTGTAATTAAGTTCAGTACACACATTGTAACTAGCGGATACACGTTGTTTGGATGCCAGTATCCCTAAGGACTTAGTGTGACTAACTGTCATGCTTCAGAGATAGCATTGACACCTCATGGCATACTTCACCTTATTTCATTGATAAGTGAGATATATTTCTTAGTATTCAAGCCATTGCTCTGCCTAGATTTTCAATGAATTTTATTTAGCAGAGTTAATTATGGCACTTCAAGACACAGTCCTCTACACTTCATGGTCAATGGACATTGTTTCTCAGTGACCAAAATCATTGCTCTGACAGAATTTACCCTTAAAGAGCATTTTAGATTCATCAGATGTTTAAAAACAGTACTGATTTCATATAATTCAACCAAATAAAGCCATGATTTTAACATTTTCAGATTTTAGAAGATTTTACAAGATTCAACATGAAATAGTTGGTTAAAGTTTATTATAGTTGACTCAGATATTTTCAAGATATTTATAGCCAAGCTTAATGAATACATTAGACTTAAACCAATCTGATCTTTTAGACATTCATAAATCTATATAATAGAATATTCTTTAGTGAATTAATTTTCAGATTTATGATCAGGGTATACGAATTGAAATCTTCTCAATTTTCTAAATTTTCAATGAGATACAGCAGTAGTCAAGTTGTGAATTGAAGCACAAAATTTTCAGGCATGTAACAAAGATGAGCACAATAATGAAGGTGTCGGCATTTGACAAGGCATTTCCAAGATAATTTCGACTCATTGTGTCGACACTTACAATCAGGATAATTAATAGGTGTAGCAAAGAATGTATCAAAGAGAGTCAGAGATATCCAGAGGTTCATCAGACAGATTTATTCAGGAAAGACCAGCTCCCCCTCAGTAGGTTCAAAAGCAAATCAGAGTCAAATTCAGATACGTGAAATGGATGAGCTCAAGATAAGGATGGGAGCTTTAGTTGACTGACTGAGATAACAAGAAACTGGATGAATAGCCAACAATGCACAATCTTGTTATATACTCCCCCTTAATGAATGCACTTAATCTTTTTGGTATTTTCAATATGAGAGATGTGCAATGAATTCTGAAATAAGTATATGCATTTGACAACATGTATGCAATGCATTGACTCCCCCTAACTAAGTGCATTGAACCATCATATCTGTCATGAAGATAATGCATGGGACTTTATGTACGTGAAGTCAAGAACTATGCTTATGAATGCATGGGATGTTATATATATATATATATATATGCAATATGACCCATGGTACCTGGCGGAGATCTTGGTCTTACAACCATCTAACACATAGTAAGAACTTCCAGATATATTGCATCTACCCTTTAGTAACTTACCATTTGATATACCATTATGGTCATGCATGGCAGTAAGGTGCATATGCAGTCCTATCAGATTTTCAGTGAATATGCTAGACAATGCAATGCAATGCATCAGATTTTCAATAACTAAATGTCACACGAAAGTGTAAGCAATCAATTGACATATGCAATTCACATATATGCACAAAATTGTAGACTATGCTTATGAGTTTATAATCTTCTCTATGTACACAATCAAATGTCAAAACAAATGAAAGAACATGTATGCATGAAAACTTTAATTAATCAGATTTAACATGATATATAGCTATCTAAACATAACTGTGACAGTTCAGATAATCAAACCTGTAAAGACCAGAGATGGGGTTTATCATACTCGGGTGCATTGGCTTATTACCCCTTTATTCATCAGCTTCCAAGGCACACCTGCAAAATAACTTCTTATTTTGCAAACTGAGGTACCCAAGACTTCGTGGGTCCTCCCTGGTCCATAGCACCTCTGAATGGTGCTCTCCACATTTTCTGAGCCATCTTGATCTTCAGATTTTATCATGAAACAGTTAGACATAGAATGTCCAAATTGACCACAATAGTGGCAAGAAATAACATACTTTAAGTTCATTTTATGCACATGGTTATTTATATGAAATCTGTGTGCATAAGCATGAACATTTCTGTTCTTGACATGAGAGCTTTGTTTTTCATGATCTACCCACCAGCAATGAGACGCTTGGTGGCCAGATTTTCCACAATTAAAGCATGCAACAGTTTTCTTCTTAAAACCAGATTTATTTTTATCAAAAACCTTTTTATTTGCAGAGAATTTAACAAATTCAGATTTAAATTCTTTTCCCTGAACATTCCAACATTCCTTGAATGTATGGCCATGCTTCCCACAATTGAAACACTTCATATGCAGGCCTCTTAAAACATATTTATTCTTGTTAACACCATGATAGTTTGCATGAAGTTTAGCATGATATGAATGTGAATTTTCCTTATCCCTTGCAAACCAGCATTGAGCTGCAATGTGGCCAACTTTTCCACAATGAAAATAATTGATCTCTTTCTTATAAGCAGCATGATTTCTACCATGAATTTCTGTGCAGTAGTAGCAGCTAGATCATCTAATTTAAACAATTTGCAATCATGCATTAAATGATCTATTTGATTACAATGAAAGCACTGCACATTCTTTTTCTGATCAGCATGAATTTTCTTATCATGAAGAGGTTTTTCATAGCAATTATTCTTTTTCTTTTGTTCAGACATGTGCTCGTAAGTACTCTGAGACTTTTGAGGTGAAACATACTTTGAGGTACTCGCACATTCTGAATTCTTCACAAAAGTAATTTTTTCTTTTCCTTTTATACTTCTCTGATTATCTGGATTATAACCTAATCCTTCTTTCTGAATGTTCACTTTATTTTCCAGTAGTTTATCTGGATTCTCTTTCTCTTTTACAAATCTTGACAATGAATCATTCAATTTATTGACCTCAGATTGAAGTGCAGAAACTTGAAGCTCAGAACTAGCTAAGTCTTCCTCACATGAAATTATTTGTTTATGCATGGCATCATTCAAATTTTTTACTGTTTCTAATTCCTGTTTCAATTTTAGCTCATCTTTAGCTTGAATTTTGGTAGTAGCACATTTTTCTCTTTCGACTACCAGAAGCTTCTCGGATATTACAGTGTTTAAAGTCATTAGCTTCTTGTTCTGTTCTTTCAAACTTTTGTTTTCATCAAACAAATCAGCCTCAGTCATTGAGTTCAGCTTTTCATTTAGCTTGTCCTCACTCTTTTCAAGATCAATCTTCATGTTCAGTAATTATTCATTTTCTTCTCTTAATGAATCAATCAGCTCTTCTTGCAATTTTAGGTTAGACTGAAGATTGGCATTCAATTTACTCACAGACACACATTTAACACAAGAATTTTCAATCTTCTTTATCTCAGATTTAAGATGTTCATTCTCAGATTTCAAACAGTTTACTTCAGATGACATGCTCTTTTTCAATTTTCTATTTTCAGACTTAACTTTCTTGTATTTATCTAACAATCCATTATACATTTCTGTCAACTCTTTAAAAGTAGGTTCATCGAATTCAGAGCTTACTTGTGACGAAGTTTCCTCCTGTTGATCACTTCTTTGAACACTTCCTCTTGCCATGAGACATTCTTCTTGTTTTCCATAAATGTCAGCCACTTTATTCAGGATTTCCTTTCCAGAAACGCATCTATGAACAAAAGGAAATAAGTCAGTATTAACTGCAACTTTTAGGATATTAAGAACTGTGAAATTATCACGGTTCTTCATACTGTCCTCAATGGACCACGTAGTCTTGTCATGAGGCAGTTCATGTGGGCCGTTAGATACCAGACTCCATAGTTTAGAATCAATGGAGTTCATGTAAACCAATAGGCCTCCCAACCAGGTACTAAAGTTGGAACCATCAAAAGCCACAGGTAAAGCCATTGAAAATCAACTAAACAGATTCAGAGTAGTTACCAAAACACACAATAGATGAGTAATGCACCAAATACAATTGCAGGAATAGATCTGCACGTCGTTGGACCTTCTGTGTAGACACCGGCTCTAATACCAATTGTTGTGTTTAGGAGATGATGAAAACCCAGATTCAGAGGGGGGTGAATGAATCCCCTTATAAAATTTCACCCAATTAAAACTATAACTAGACACAATGGGGAATTAAATCTAGCTACCCTCTACAACATATGAAAGTCAGTTGCGTTCTGGATCAAATAGTTGGGCTGCTAGAGTGCAGACTCCTAAACAGACCTCTACTATTGACCGAACCCAATCAAACAATCAAATGTAACTTAGACATTCAGATGGCTTGAGCAAACTGAACACTCTCCAGTAACAATGATTAACCATCCAAAGTAACTCTCTCAAAGCCAATATCACATGTAGGATTATGCAAACAAGTTCCTCGCTAGATAGATGATTTAGATCGAGCCTACACATACATCTAGCATATCAGAATAGGCAATCAAACCACGATAGATAAAGGGATTTTTAGGTGGTTCGGTCTTCCAGACCTACGTCCACACACACTAAACCCGAGTGTGGATTCCTGCTGACTCACAGCTTGAACGGCTGGGCATCACAGCTTTCCTATATCAGCTGGGCCTCACAGCTTGCCATCCGCTGAGCATCACAGCTTGCTATCCCACTGAGCATCACAGCTTGCTGTCCAAAGGAATCCTCCTCTGCCCGCTGAGGATTACAGCTTAACCTCTGCTGACAAATAGCTTGAACAAAGATGAAAATAGAAAACAAAAACAATGGAAATTAGCAACTGAAAGTTGGATATGAAACCCGATGGTATATAGCTCACGTAGGAGCAAACTGGCCTGGATCTGATCCATGTGCTAGTGAACGAGACTTCAGAGACTGTATTCTCTCCTCGAGCTTTCTATCTCTCTCTCTCTTTCTTCCTCTTCTTCTGCTTCTTTTTCTTTCTCTGCTGCTCTCTCTTTTCTTCCCTCGTTCTCACGAACTCTCTTTTTCTTCTGTTCTGCTCTCTCCTTTTCTCTTCTCCTCTCTAGATCGTGCTGGCTCTTAGATCTTTCTACTTCGATCCCCCTTCTCCAGAAAGAAGAGGCTTCCTTTTTATATGAGCAACAGATGTAGGGCGTGTGCTTTCCACGATTCCCGCCCAAATGCCTTGGCTCACGTGGCAGCATCCTAGCTCAATGCTTTCCACGTGTCACGATCTTGGCATCTCCTCCACTCTTGGATCACGTGCCATTCTTATTCTTCTCGAAAAAGTACCTGTCATACAGTCAGAAAGAAATATCAGCTCGAGACAGTTATACATATAGTAAGGAGTTAAACAGGATTGCACGGAGTCAATAGGTGAATAAGCCAGATGTGCATAGGCTTAATTGTGATGTATAAACATTTATGCACGAGTTCAGTACTGTCACACTAGCATATGCACAGACTTATTTGTAGCACAAGGCTAACGGATGCACTAGCTATGTGTATGCAATGTGCAAGCATTGCACAGACCTGCTCGGGTCGTGAGCAGCCTTGCAAGGACTCCGTGTGTGTGAGTATTAGAGGGATGCACAAACTCTAATTGCTTGGTGCAAGTGCTGCACCGACTCAGTGAATGCTATGAGAAATATTGCACAAACATACCTGATGCGCTAAAGACATTGCACTGACGTTGATCCTTTGAAACCAAATCTTGCACCGACTTAATATTGCTAAGAGCACGGACTCAAACACGCGAATAGATCAATGCACCGATGAAGATATGCACTGACTTTAGTCTACACAAACTGGAATTCTGCACCGACCTTGTGTATGAGCAGCCAAGAGAATGCACCGACTTGGGTGCGTGCAAAGGATGCCTTTCACCGACCTATCCAGCGTGCACCAACAAAGGTTGCACCAACCTTATGCTCGGTCACATAAGATGAAACATCCATGGACTCTCTACTGAATGAACCGGGTTGTACTGACCTAAATGTAAGCACGAACACAATATGCACCAAGGCAAAAAATGCACTGACCTCCTATGTATGCCTAGACGGAACATGAGATGCAGTCAGACATGATATATGCTTAGACGCAATATGAGGTGCAACTCAAACCTGGTATGTGCATAGGAACAGTAGTTTGCACCAAGGCAAAACTTACACTGAAGCAGAAGATGCACTGACTCGGACATACACTGAGATACAAATGTGAGCATGAACACGATATGCTCAGACTCGAATGCACACTTAACATAAACCATGATGGAAAGTAGCACAGACTTTGTGAATTGACATTAGTTGTGAGAACTGGGGTTAATGTGAAGTTACCTTTATGAACACCAGAGCTTTGAGTCATTTTTAGAACTTGTTCTGACAGATGATGAGATCAACACTGAATGCATCAAGATTATATCATCTAGAATATACATATATAATGAGACATAATATTTGTCATCATCAAAACTCCATAACCACAGGGACACAATAATTTTCACATTTTGTGCAAGAAGTGTGCAAATTTGATTTAACATGTATACCGAAAATATTATGAGCACATAACAATGCAGCTCCTCCTATCTAGATGCACCTATCAAAATTTTACTCCCCCTAAGTGTATGATAAGAAACGCACTTGTTAAGACTCAGATGCAACATTATTTATCAAGGGAGTGTGTGGTCTTAGAATTTTCAAAGAAGGGGTTGTAGCATATATTAACATGCAAGTACACAGTGGAAACATGTAAAATGCAATGTAGAATGCAGCATGAATGTAGAATTTTAGATTTTATTTGAATGCTCTAAATGCATTACAAGATCTAAAAACTTGATTTTCTGATCAACATGACATATTACACAATGAGGCATGCACATTCAAATAATGAACAAGCAACCATTTTCAGAAAATTTACCTTCTTGAAGAAAGATTTTCAATTGATACCAATTGTAAATTAAGATCATTGCAAATCAAGGTAAATTGATTTCATTCCAAACACATGATTCCTCATAAGCCAAACAAATTGAATTTCTGAATTTTAGTACTTGGCGGAGCACTTTGATCCTAAGATCATCTCACGCATAATGATAGCTTCCTGACATACTTAATCTGTCATTTCACATATCACATTTGTTATACCAAAAATTCATTCAATGAAAGCATGGATGGCTTGTAAAGAACTTGCAATTTAAAATATAACATCAAAATCACCAAGTTTGAGAATAAGAAAAGTAAAGTTGGGGTTTTACCGAATGAGTGTGTCTTGTTCCTTTTTATTGGAACCTCTTTCATTCTGTATTTACCTCAAGACACACCTGCATTGAAACCAACTCACATGACAAATTTTGGAACCCAAGCTTTCATGGGTCCCTTTTGATAAGTAGCACTGTCACCAAACAAGGTTTTCTTCTTTTTCATTACCACCATGTCATCATTCTTCATAATCCTACAATCCTCAATGACGTGACCATGATTTCCACAACAAAAGTATTGAGGAGTGGCATTTTTACCAAAAGATTTCCTTTTAGGAGCAAAGGAATTTCAAATGTATTCCATCTTCTATTTTCAAAAGATTTAGGTCTAACAAAATTAAACTTAGCATTCATTCTAGAAGCATGAAAATTTTCAGTTTTCAAAAATTAACATTCTTTCATAACATGCTCATACTTCCCATAATGATAGCAACAAGGAGAAGTAGTTCTAACAAAAGATTTATCATTATGAGCAAAAGTTTTTCCAAAGAACTTTCCCTTATTAGTTGAAAACCTTTGAGGACGAAAGGCATGTTTGTCATTGAATTTTCTTTGAACACTAAACTTAGCATTCATGGCATGAAGTTCTTCTTTTTGCTTCACAAAATAATTTTTCATCACATGGCCAAGTTTATGACAATAGAAGCAAGAAATATTCCTTTTTATCTTGAAGGAAGATTTAACTTTGCATGCATTTTCATCATCCATTTTCATGACTTTACAGTTATACATTTCATGACCATGCATGCCACAATAAAAGCATTCAACATTCAATTCATTTTTTGCCCACCTTGAACTTTCTGATATTTGTTTGGCATGGTGGGTTTTATGTTGACATTCTTCTTTCTCTCAAAACTATTTTCAGAATTTTTGATTTGAGAAATGGGGGGAGGTGCTTTGGAAGTGCTAGGAGTGTCGGAAGTATGAACAAAAGAGGTTTTCAATTTAGATTCAAAATATTTTTTGTTGATCGGAGTGTATCCAAGACCCTCTTTTTGAAAGTTCACTTTAACACCTAGCACTTTGTCTAAGTTTTCCTTCCCTTTGACAAATTTAGACAGAGATGCATTCAAATCAATGATTTCAGATTCAAGTGAAGCAATGTGCAGCTCATAACTTTCAATTTCTTGTTCGCTGCAAACAAGTGTCTCATTCAACACTCTATTGGAAAATTTATAGCTTTCAATATCTTGTTCCAACATAAGTAGTTTTTCAGATTCAGCATTGATATCCAACGCTTTCCCTTTTTCAAAAGTTAACAGTTTTTCAGACATGACGTTGTTTAATTGTTTCAACTTTACATTTTCAATTTTAAACAACGCATTTTCTTTTCTAAAATTTTCAAGGCATTTCAAGCTACCTTCAAGAAGAGAAATTTGAATTAGTATAGCACTATTATACTTTTTAAGCTCTTCATTTTCATTCATGATGCTCTTACTATCAATTTCAGAATCAAGAAGTTTTTCAAGTATTTTATCATCGTCAGACAATGAATCTAACTTGTTTCTAAGATGTTTTTATGTTTCTTCAAGCAATGAAATTGTAGACAACAAGAGTTCATTTTGTTTACTGAAATCATGGCAAACATTCTCATTTTTAAGAGCAGTATTAGATTTTCTAAACATCTCTAGCTCTTCATTCATGTAAGACATCTCATCTAAAAATAATTCAACTTTGGATTCTAGAAGTTCATTTTCATATTCTAAGTTCTCAATCTTTGACTCCAAAGTTTTACAATTTTCACATGAAGAATTATCATGCACATTCTCACTAGTTTTCATTTTCAAAGTTTTATTTTCTGATTTGAGCCTCTTACATTTTTCATACAAATTAGCATAAGCTATTTCTCATTCCTCAATAGAAAGTTCTTCGGATTCAGAATTTACCTCATCTGAATTTCCTTCACCATGAGCCATTAAGCATGGATCCATTACTTCTTCTTCATACTTTCGCACCAACTCGTCCCAAAGGTCTCTTGCTGACCTACCAGGAGAAATACATGAAAGTATATCACATTCAATGTTATCCTTCAAAAAATTTAAAGCTCGAAGATTTTCATTTGCAGAATGTTTATATGGTTCTTCACATATGACTTTCCAAATATAAGGCCCCTGTAAACCAAGATCAATACACATAGCATTTCTCCAAGAAATGTAATCATGACCATCAAAAATAGGTAAGCAATTCATCGACATATATTCAACAGAAAAATTCATGATTAAAAATGCACTAAGATCACTCTATAGATCGTGAGATCTAAGGACAACAGAGAATTGCTCTGATACCAATTGCTGGGGTCCCGTAGTGCAGGAACACGGTTCTAGAGGGGGGGTGAATAGAACCCTCTACTAAAAATATGTCCAATTACAACACGAACCTACTCGCAGCGGAATTAGCAAGATTAACAAGATTGAGGAATTTAAACTAATTAGAATAAACTTGATTCTCTTAATCTCACCGTACCCACTCGAATAGATAAATAGATTTGAACAATAAAGCAAACCACCACAACACAAACCACAATGCAAACCATAATGTACGGGGATTTTTAAGGTGGTTCGGGACCACGACGGGCTCCCTACGTCCACCCCTCACCAAACCGGTGAGGCTCCACTGCTGTAAAAATAGCCCGGGGATAAATCCCCACACACACATGGATCCAAGCTCCAACACACACACACGTAGGGCAACACCTACACAACCACACGGGAGTAAACTCCCAACCACACACGGGGAACACACCCCAAGATTCGCCCAAGCACACACGCAGATATACTCCGCACAAATCGACGCACACACGTCACCACAAACTCGGAGAACCCTTTCTCCAAACACCCACACAAGTTATCCTTTCAAAAGTTTAAGAAACGAAGACAAATAGATGCAATGATCCCCCAAACAAACTCTATCGATAGAAACTAGAAAGATGCATCAAGAATAAAGCTCCCACTTCTTCAACAAAATTTGGTTCTCCTTGGCTCGTTGATAGATGATCATGATTCTGGCATCATCTTCTTCCCCTCCTCGAGCCGCTCTTCTTTTCCTTCTTCCACGAGCTCCAGATCTTCACGGATGTAGATGATATCCTCCTCGCAAGAGCTCCACCTAGGTTTCCCCCTTTTCTTCACCTACAAGAAAGAACAAATGAGCATTAGGGTTCTTCTACTTAAAACTCGGAGTTCACATTCATATATATAGAGGAATGATCAAATGACTCATATAACCCTCCCAAAACATGTTAGAAAGACCCTCATAACATTAGAAACCATTGGGGGGTATTTTGGTAAAGTTTCATAGGGTTTACAATGAGTTTTAGGGGTTTACGGAACTCCCGTTCGAGAAGGGTCAACCCTTGGGGTCGACCCTCGGGCTACAAAGGGTTGGCAGACCGAAATAAAAATCCCAACTCACAGGGGTCGACCCTTGCAGTGGGTCGACCCCTACAGGCAGGGTGCTGAAAACTGGTTCTGTTTTGAACAGAACCTAAGAGGGTCGACCCCATGGGTCGACTCCTTCTTGTTTGGGTCTGAAAATTAGCTAAAACTTCCATCAAATCAATGGGAAAAAATGATTAAATATTACCATAATCCCATGAAGATCAACTATGATTTTTCATCTTGAAAAATATGATAAAGCAAGAGGTTAGTTGAGAATCAAAATCCTTGCATCAAGCATTAACTCTATGAACATGTTCACACTAAAATACATCTTTTAACACATTCAAACATGTATTTGGCTTTCGATTCACCACCAAAAAAAACACATTTCACCAATTAACAAGGTTTTGATATGAAGAACATAAATCCATCAACCAACTAAATATAAAGACATGGGAGCTCAAACATACAAATTGATCCTTGTGTCTATCAAAGCTTCAACTCTCAAATGCTTCAATACCCAAATGTTAACAATCATGCCAAATGTAAAACATGTGGAAAAGCATGGGAACTCATTCATTCAAATGGCATTCTTGTTGATAAAAATAAACGTTCATGAAGCATTGTTATAAACATTGGACCTTCAAGACGCATGCATCACACACATACGTAAATAACCAATCATGCAAACATGTTTTCTCATGAATTCTCATTGAGTACAAGGCATATGCATTCTTTCAAGCATGTTTCACAAATTCATTCTCATTCAATACAAGGCCATCTCACCAAGTGTATATGCAATGTATATGCAATGTGCTAACATCAAAACATGTATGAGCCTATGAGCCTTACAAAGTCACAAATCCATCCACATGATGAAATCACAATAACAACATTTTGTGATCATCAAAATCACATACACAACAGAAATTGTCAGACTACATGGTGTCCTTGTCACCATTATATTTGACCGAGACCCTTGGTTCACATCACAATTCTGGAAGGGTCTACCGCATTCATTAGGGACCTGACTCAACTTTAGCACTGCGTTCCATCCACAAACAGACGGTCAAACCGAAAGGACAAATCAGGTGGTGGAGGATATGCTCAGGGCATGTGCTATTGATTTTGGAGGGAGTTGGCATGACCACTTGCCTCTAGTGGAATTCTCATACAACAATAGCTACCAAGCTAGTATACAAATGGCACCATTTGAGGTATTGTATGGAAGAAGCTGTCGCTCACCTATATGTTGGAATGAAGTAGGAGAAATGTAATTTTTAGGCCTCGACATCATCAGGGATACTATCGAGAAGATAAAGCTTATTCGGGAGAGACTCCAGATGGCACAAGACAGGCAGAAATCATATGCTGATAGCCGAAGGTGTGACCTGGAATTCCAAGTAGGAGACCATGTATTCCTTAAGGTTTCTCCAGGCCGAGGTATTCGAAGATTCGGTATCAAAGGCAAGCTCACTCCAAGATTCAATGGCCCCTTTGAAATTCTCGAAAGGGTTGGTGAAGTCGCATATCGAATAGCTTTGCCCCCTCAATTGGCTGGAGTCCATGATGTATTTCATGTCTCAATGCTCAAAAAGTATGTCTCCGATCCATTCCATGTCATAACTTATGACAATCTGGAGATTAAAAAAGATTTGACGTATGAGCAAAAGCCAATCAGAATAGTTGAACGGGAAGTACGCCAACTTCAGAATAAAACCATTCACATGGTCAAAGTCCAATGGACCAAATTATGTCCACATGAAGCAACATGGGAAACCGATGAAGCCATGCGCAGAAGATTTCCGGAGATATTTGAATGTAAGAACACTCTCCTTAGCCAATATCATTACGATGAATTTGGGGACCAAATTCTTTTTAAGTGGGGGAGGGTGTAACGCCCGAGAATTTTCTAAGAATTTTTTGGGTTTAAAATATAATTATTAAGCATTTAAATGGACTAAATGGGATATTAAATGAATTATGGTTAATAAAATCCAATTATTAAGGCCATATACTAATTAAAGAGGATTATGCCCATTTAAATAAGCCCACTTGCCCCAAATTACAGTTTTGGACCCTGGCCCATGTTCTAGAAGCTTAAATTGATGTATTTACGGAATTAGGAGATAAATAGGTTTATTTAAGGATAAAAAGAGGATAAATATCAGAAGAGTTTTAATCACTTCAAAGTTTGGCGCTTTAGGATAAAAATGGTATATCGCGAGACCGCATGATGTCTCAAACAGTCCTCATCTGACTGCTATTAACAGGTAGATCCAAACAGCAAAGAAAGCTTGAAAAGCTGGGATCTTTGGCGACCTAATCACCTTGGATCGAATCTACCTGACATGGATGACTCTCTAGAACTCTCTAGGGATCAACTCTACTCTAATTTAGGACTCTAGGTTCGTTCAAATCCTCAAAACTTAGCTAACCCTACAAATAGACCCCAAGTTTCACATGTGCGACCCTTACATTTGGCTCGCGTGGAACTAAGGTAAGGAAGCACTATTTGAGGTAAGTTCTTCATAAGATTTCATTCATTATAGTAACGTCTAAATTCTTTCAATATTTCGTTCTAGGAGATCAAGCCTACAGGAAGTTAGAAGACTGCAAAGACGCTGGTTAGGTGCAAGTAACCCTGGAACTTGTGCGAACGACCCAGGAAGATCAGCGGATTAGAAGTCCTAAACAAGGTAATTAGAAGATGGTTCTTTAGACTTATTTGTTCATCTAAGTACCCTCTTTCTACCCTCCAATTTTTGTTGTCTTAGGTGAATGGAATCAGGAGTTAGAAAGGCAAGAAGTTGCTGGTTTAGTTCTGAACGAGCAGAAACTAGGGTTAACTTTCAGCCCAAAATTTGAAGTCTAAAGCCCAGGACAGAGGTAGGTTATCTCATGAATAGCTTAAATATGATCTTAGGAGTAAAAGTCCTCAAGCTGCAGTCGATTGCATGCATTGTACTCAGAGTATTTACTATTTTATTGGGACTGCGCATCTAGTTTAAATTTCCATGCATGAACTTAGCCATAATACAATTAAGATGAAAGACACTTGTTATTCACACAAAGCCATGCATGTTCCTGCTCTATTTTCTTTCTAGCATGTTTTACAACATGTTATCATTGATTTCCATGCATAACTTGTCCAAGTTTAGTATTTATTCTTTGTTTTATAAGCTTCTGCCAGACAGGCAGGAGGCTGCCAAAAAGGGACCGCAATAGGATACTTGCAGTCAAATGAATGCCATTTTTACCCCTTCGGGGCGGTCTATCGCATGACCGTTTATTTCATTATGGCGGCTAGTCCCTGACCGCTTCTGGTTCTGAGAACTAGACCAAACCTAGTTGAAACTTACATATTAGTAACTCTATAATTATATTATTTTCACAAATTATGTCTTATTTTCCTGTTAAATACCCAGATTTAGCATGAGCATGGTTAAGACTTTATTTTTGGCTATTATGTAATTTCATGCCAAAAAATTATGATTTTATAATTAAATGATTTCTATGTTATAGTGGTGTTTTCTTCGTATGTTCCACTGTTCACTCTCATCTCTTAAGTCATTTTTCTTAAGTACATGGCGTATACTCCGGTATGCGACCATTAGATACACTTTGCACTTATAGGCACCTTTCTTGGACTTGTGATCCTCTCCGTTGGATATTCCTTCCACCGTACTAGGTGATCTTCTTTCAAGGCCTCCATAAGACTCCGCGAGCTTGGGATTCCCACTAGGACGCCGAACTGGTTGTACCCTTAAAACCCAATTGTTAGAAAGCACTTAACGGTGTTTTGGTGTTCTGGACCTTAGCGGCATGTGGACGATGGCCAGAGGCACTTAGCGGCCCTTTATCTGACCGTTAAAGACCCCAAACGGCCCTGACATGACCGCAAGGCTCTAGAAGGTTTCACTGCATCGACACTTCCTTTCTTCATGCGTCGACTCTGTCCATAAAACGGTCTAGACATGACATCATGCCTATCTTAAACGGTCCTATCTAGACCGCTTGAGTATGAAAGGGTCCACTAAATGACCGCTTTATCCTTGACTCTGTCTAACCTGAGGTTTGACCTTTGGGTTGGGTTTTCCAAGTTCCTAGATGGTCTAATGATTGCTTGGAACTTAACACTTGTCAATTAAGGTACTAATAACTTATGGAAAGTAAAGAATGTGCCGTTATGTTGCCAATTTTTCTCCATGGCATAACTTAGTTCTAACTCAAATCTTTGAACTCGTATATTCTTAATTGAAGCGTTCTTACGTTGATATTATTATCATGGAACCATAGTTTGAACTTGTTACATTATTGGCCATATTTATATTTCTCGTGGAAGTAGCTTGATTTATAAGTTGAAGATGCAAGAGCGGGCACGGACAGTGTCCAAGGGCTCCACTCTAGTCCTCTCGGCAGACAGTCGAAACATACTATAAACCATGGGGTATGATGAACACTGGCGTCGTATTGCGCTGGGAATACTTTTTTTTTATAAACGGGTGAATATCTACAAATACTCACGAGGCAATCTTGTGAAGTTACATACTTGCTAGTACATTCTCGTTACATGACTTTCTAGTGTATAACCTTTATGGTTAGGAAAGGGTACATTCTTGTCCATGAAAGACCAAACTTACTTTCTTGCTATATACTTGCTCAATCATGTTCTCAATTCTCATTCTTAATCGTATCATGTTACTTATGTTACTTTGGTTTTACACCGCATATTGTACCGTATTTTCATGATTTATCTTTACTCTAGAGCTAAAAATGTTAATTACTTAAACATTACCTTCATGTTGATATGAAGATACCTGTTGGGCATGTGTGCTCATTCTCTACTTTTTCAATCTTTTTCAGGAAATTCTAGCGGGTCGGATTCAGACTATTCAAGTGATGGATCCGGGAGTGATTAATGATCGAGAGAAGACTTAGTGGAGTCATAAGTCAAGTTGAGTCTATGTATTTTTTCCTTTATTTGAGTCTAGTGAATTGAGTCAAATACCATTGTAATTTGATTGTTTTTATCAATAAAGTTAGATTTTTGATCAATTATTATTCATCTTATGTGTGAATGCTTCGTGCTCTGACTATATTGCTCGCTTGAGACGTACTAGCCGACTGTTCACGTTCTCGACTGTTTCCACTGCATAATCTCTGGGCATGACAGTTGCAGTTGCTGCTGTTGTTGCTTATTTCTTCTCCTCTTTGAAGTCCCGCGATCAATGACACCCAAGAGGGGGGTGAATTGGGTGTTTACAAATTTTAAGGAAACTTTTGGCTTTTTGAAATATGTGATAAACACTAATTAGGAAGTTGAAAGATGTTAAACAAATTCTCTCAAACTCTACGTTCCCACACGAGCATGTAACGAAATAAAACAATCAAACCACGCACAAGCACAACCCAAACCACAATGCACAGTGATTTTAAGGTGGTTCGGATGCAACGGCAGCAATCCTACGTCCACCCCTCACCAAACCCAGTGAGGCTTCACTCAGGAATAAATCTCTAAACGGAGACGACGCTCCAACCACACACGCAGGGCTACGCCTGCCCACACACACACGGGGACACACACACACACACACACACACACACACACACACACACACACACACACACACACACACGGAGACGAGGTCTCCAACACTATCCAACAAGTGGATCAACAAGACAAACACACGCTACGACAAATGCAGCAATCCACACACTAAGACAACCGGATTTAAGTAGATCCACACACACACACGTAGATCTAGGAAGACCTACGTACACACGAATCAAATACGACACACACACATACGACCATGGATCCAACAACGATCCACACACACACAAGTTTTTGCAGTTTATACAGAACATGAATATGAACTTGAAACACAATAAGGCACAGTTTAGAAATCCCCTGATTTGGCTTCCTTTTCAACGTAAGCTACTGATCCTGAATGTTGCCTTCCCTCTTGCTTGAATGACTTCAAGTGGATTGCTTGTTCTTCTTTCTTCCTTGGGCAATCTTCCTCTAAATCCTTGCTTCCTTGCTTGCTTCTTTTCCTTGGAGTATGTTGGCTTCAGATCTACCTTGATAGCCTCCCCCTTGATCTCTCTTGTTGGTTGCTTGCTTCTTCAATTCATTGGAGGATGAAGGCTTCAAAATGGACCTTGGATCTTCAGCTGCTGGATGGAGCTTTGATTCACGGACTACTGTTCATGCTATAGTAGCACTCCTCTTCTTCTTCTTCCTTGAGCCACCTTGATCTCCCTTATAGCCCTCTTGGTTCCTTAGGGTTTATGGCTCCAAATGGTATGTTTTATAGCCCTTGAATGGTCAATAGACAAGTCCCAGACCAGATCCACAAATCATGGTGAAATTGGGGTCATTGAGATTAAACAAATGGGTAGAAAGACCTCTCCTCGAGCTTGAAACAAAAGTCAACAAAAGGGGGCCTCGGGGCTGGCAGTCGACCGGAAGGCATGGGGCGGTCGACTGGAATTTTACAGTCGGTTGATTTTTCATCTCTAGTAAAACCGGTCAACTGGACGCCTAGGGGCGGTCGACCGAAACCTGTAAAAATGCCATCTTTTTGGTTCTAGCAATTCTGGTCAACCGGCCAAGGTGTGTTGGTCGACCGGAAAGACTTATACCTGCAAAAATGAAGTGTTAGCTTAAAGAAACATATCCATAAGTCAAGATATTCATGTCCTTATCAATTCCATGCATTTTTGGGTTTGGTTTATGCATTAGACTTTTTGAGCATTTCTAAATTTTGTTTGGGTCGATCCCCGCGACCTGACCGCGCAGGTCGATCCGCGGGTGAGGGCGCACGATGGCCAGAAGTGTTTTATGTTTGATGTGCATGAATGAGGTGTATTAAGGAGAAGTATATGATATACACATGGTGAGATCGATGCTAAGACAAGGTAAGAGTCTCACCAATGGTTCTTGACAGTAAATGACATATACCACCTGTTTTGGATAGTAGAGGAGTAGGGTGCTTATCCACACGTTTGGTTCACTAGGTGACTGCCATGAGTTTAATCCTGTAAGCAAGATAGTCAAGGTTAATACCATGCTTGTTCACATTAAAGAGGTTATGAAACCTCTTGCCTCTTGTAAAACTAATTCAATCAAGCAAGAATCAAGACCACGTAACCGTTGCCATTTCCCATCTCAACCATACATAAACAACAAGATGAATGTACACAGTCATCCAGAACATGTGCAATCAACCATAAGTTTAGTTATCATTACATAATCGCACATTAAGTTTAGTTATCATCAAAATCATAACTTAACAATCAGAACAATCATCAAAACCATAACTCAACACTCTTCACGTTGGTCATCCCTGTTTCACCCCATACGAGGTAGGTTTTCTCAAGATTAAGCCCAATACGTAGTAAAACTAGGCTGCATGCATAAGTAGTCTTAGTAAATCTATTCCTCTTGATTACATGAACCCTGCTGGTATTGTTTTGGAGTTTTCATTAGACAAGTAAATGACGACCAGAGACTGGGCGCCCATTCACAGAATTGCCACCCATCCACTGAGCCACCCATTAATGGGAGACTGCTCACACAGGCGCCATTTCTTGTCCAGCATGTTTAATATTAACCCATGATTAAAAGCCTGTAACTTGACTCTGACATTAATCTATAAGCATGTTCATGGACACTATGTAATCCTCTCCACATGATGCAATCTTTCATGTATATACCATGCCAAAAATCTTTACTGTTTGACTCATGCCAGATTTATGGAACCTGTACTGTATTATTTATGCCCGAAACCTAAGTTTATGTGATTAAAACTTGAATGGCAACCGTCTAGGCAGTCGTTTATTATGAATAAATGACCCTACACAGAGGCGTTGTTCCTGAGGAAATTAGTAAAATAGTAGAGAAAAATGAAATGAAACTGAATGGGCGCCTCCCTGAGAGGGCGCCCATTACTGGTTGAATTTAATAAATCTAGTAAACTTCTGGAATGGGCGCCCCTGTACAAGGGTGCTAATTACAAGGGCTAATCTGTAAATATCAGAAATTGATTTATGGGCGCCCCTGAGATTGGCGCCAATTCCTGAATTGGTGGACTCTGTCTGGGCGCCAATTTCCTTTCTCACAGATTTCTTCATGTTTTTTTCTAGCCCATACCGCGGGTCTTCTTGGCACTGTCATCTCATTCCGTAGATACAGTTTCTGTTTCATGGCGTTTCTCGCATACACCTCAACTCTCGGTGATGTTTGAGCTCTCCGCGGGATATTCCTTCCTTTGGACTGGTGATTTCATCATTGGGACCTCCGTAAGTCTACGCTAGCCTTGGATTCCCTCAAGGTAGCCGAGCAGGTTGTATCCTAAAAACCCTAAACCCCTTTGAATGACATGTCACTCTGGAGAAAACATGGTAGCCTAGCCCTTCATAGAGTGATGTTTGGCCTCTATGAGAGTAATGCATGTACCCTGGAATGGGCGACGGTCCCAGGTGTCATCAATTGAATGGGCGCCCCTTGCCTGGGTGCCAATTCCTCTGTCTTGTCTTTTTCATAGAATGGGCGCCCCTTTGCCAGGGCGCCAGTTCTGTAATTAGTGGCTACCCAGAAGAGCGCCAATTCACCCAGGTTTTCTGCAAGTCATGGTTTACGCGCGTTTCATCATGAGTCTGTTCTGACCATGAACTCCTTGAATTTCAAGAATCTACCTTATTATCTTCCAAATGGCTTATTCCTTGGAATTCTATTGGCTATAAACTATAGTGGATGTCTAGATAATTACATGACTCAATGTCTGGCGTTAATAGGGCCCGGTCTGATCCTGGGAGGAGCACCCGGAAGTACGTATGCCCATGGGAGTTGATTGACCACGGTGTGGCATTGCACCGAAGTGCATGACTAGCTTTATTGATCGATGACATTCCACTTCTCTTACTAGTGCTTGACTTGACATGACTGTTGACACCCGTTTTTAGCCCACAAGTTGCGTCATTTCTCATATTCATCATTTTTGATGTCCCGAATTAGCCATTATTTTGGGGCCTTTCTTGGATGGATTTCGAGCCTATTTTCATTATTTCCTATCCTTTGAGTCTTGGAGATCATGATTTCCTAGAGTTGAGCTTATTCTATCAACTTCTAGCTTCTAAGTCGACTTTTGGCCCATTTAGGCCGACTTCCCTCAAGTAATCGGCACTCTCCTGCTGCGCAGTCCTGAAAGTGGTCCTTTTTCATCTCCTTCTGTCCCTCTATTCAAAAAGTTATCTTCACCAAATATGTTCCTCTGTCAACGATCTACAATTTCTTCTTCTACGCCGTTGGCCAGTTCTGCCCCGTTTGTGAGCTATTTGCATTTTTTTGTGTGCCATGTTGTTCAGAATTCTTTCTCTCTCTTCTAGCACCATTGTCTCCTTTTTTGATCATTTTCTCATCTTACTTTCTTCATGAAAGTTGTTCCTCTCTTAGTTATATACAATTTCTACTTCTACTACTTTTGCTAGTTCTGCCCCGTTTGAGAGATACGCTTTAATTTCCAAAGTCGCATGCAGTCTGCCTAGAATTTTCCTACATCGGTGTGAAGGTCTAGTGTAGGTGCGTCACAGCACATGTAGCGGTCTATCGTAAGACCGTCAGAGCACATGTGACGGTCTAGCATAGGTGCGTCACACCCAAACTTGCCCGAAATCACCTCGTTTGACCCCTAGAGCGTGGCGGTCCTACCCTAGACCGTCAGAGCACATGTGGCGGTCCTACCATAGACCGTTACAGATAACTGAGAGTCCAATTTATGCTGGACTCTATCCCGAAAACTGCACGGTGAGCCTATCTTGCAGAGCCCATAACTTCTTCAATTCTTATCCAAATTGATCCTCGTTTTTTCCTACTTCTAGCCCTTTGTATTATCTTGAATTTGGTTCATAGAAATCAAATTTTCATTAGCTATATCTCTTGGGATCTGGGTCACAAGAGCGGGATTTAAGCATCCTGGTACAACTAAAACTCTATTTTCTAGTGTGACGGGGCTACCTTCCAAGAGCCATATCTTCTAGAATCCTCCTCCGAATTGATCCCCGTTTGTTCCTATCTCTTGTCCTTAGTATTATCTCGAGTTTGATCTAGAGAACTCAATTTATCTTGGACTATATCTCCAGGAATCATGATAAGAAGATGGGGCTTTCTTGTAAAACTCTATAAAAATTGCCCAGTTCGCAGTCGCGACGGAGGGGCTCTTTCTGGACGTGGGGCGAAGCCATGCTGCAACTCCAACTCACAACTTCGACCCCATCTTGAAGAGAGAAGTATTATCTTTCCATTGCATCCTTCTAGGCTTGATTTCATGATCTATATTCTTAGTTCTCTTCCTCTTAAAATCACAAATCATCACAGTTTTCTACACTTTTCTGCTACACAAGCGTTTTCCGCCGTTTTGCATCATTGTTTTATCTCTATTCTCTCAACCAAATTCCGTGATTTCAACTCTCATGCATGCAGAACACACACACCTATCTTTTCCACCCTTCCACAAGGGTTAAAAACCTCCCCCCAGTGCGTTCTCCCTTAATTTCTACCTCTATTTTATCACTCCGGGATTGATACTACACATGCATGTTCTAATGAGTTTTTTGTCCTTGTTTTGGCTTTGTTTTGCAGGAGAGCATGTGTAATATCCCGGACCTTTCAGATCTTTCTTCGTGGGTCCCGGATCTGGTTTTCGGAGCGTCCGGCTCTGTTGCGTCTGAAATTTCATTTCGGACATCTTTCGTGTTCGGGTCGGCGCGTTCCGGAGTCGTTTCGGAGGCCCGGAGGCGTTCCGCGGCTTTTCCGCGTGTGTTTTCCGATTCCCGGTGTGTGTTTTGGCTTTTACTTCGGAAGCTCGCTGCGGGCGAACCGGGCGGTTCCCCCAGGCACGAGTGGTACCGTTGTGATCAGTGCGTTCCGAGGATTCCGAAAATGTATTTTTCTAATTTTTGGTATTTTTCCAAAAAATCAGATTTTCCTATTTAAACTCATTTCTTTTTCTTTTTCTTTTCTCCTTTCTCTTTCTTCTTCTTCTTCCTCCTTTCCTTCCCCAACCGTGGCCGCCCTCCTCTCTCCCCCTCTCTCCCATTCGGACGCGGTGAACCCCTCTCCGGCTACGGACGGCGGCGGGGCGACGGCGCGGACGCGTGGGTGACGGCGAGGCGATCTCGTGGGCGTGCGGCAAGCGTGGGAAGCGTGGGGAGTTCGTGAAGCTTCGAGCATTCTTCGCGATTCGTGGGTGATTCGGCGGAGCATTCGCTCCATTGAGGTAGGGTGACGTTCCTTAGCCTCTTGCCGATCTTTTCCACGATTTATAGGCCACGGGGAGGCCGAGAGGGGATCGTTTGAGCATGTTTGGGGTTTTTCCATGTTTTGGGGTGAGTCGCCCGATCTATGGATTCAATGCATGGATTCGTGTTTTGATGGCCTAGAATCATGCTAGGGGTCCCCAGGGGTCTTCCCCTTTGTTTCCCCCCCTCTCCGGTGGAGGTATGGGGGCGTGGAATGGTATTTTTAGCCGTTCCCGGCCGTTCTCGATTTTCCAGGATGATAGCTGTCCACCAGTAACCGCCTTCATCAGGTAGCGGTTAGGTGGGGACCGCCATCAGCAAGATTTCGAACGTTAGGGCTTGTGCTGTCGGCAGGTGGTCGCGGTCTCGCGACTGACCGCGACTGCTGGTAGCGGTCAGGGGGCGACCGCTTCCAGCCTGGGGTCCGGCACGGTCTTTGAGACGGTTTTTTGACCGTTGGAGTCTGGTCGCGGTCTCCAGGAGACCGCTACCAGGTGAAGGCGGTCTTCACGCGACCGCTTTCACGTCTTCGCGCACCAGGGTGGTCGCGGTTCCAGGCCGACCGCGACCAGGTGATAGCGGTCCTGGGTCGACCGCTACCACAGGAGGCGGTCCTCCGGTGACCGCGACTCCCCTTCTTCACCGATTTGAGTCCCGGACGAGCTAGTCTCGATCCTTGTGCTGACCCGTAGTCTGACTGATGCGGGGCATCATGTGGGGGCTACACGTGGGGGTGTCGTGGGGTCCCGGGAGGTGGTGACTTCGGCTTGTATCACCGTGCGTCGGTGTTGGTACAAGGAGCGTTCCTCGTACCTGTCGTTGTGAAGTTGTTTTCCGTTGACTCGAGAGTCTACTCCTTCAGTGACCCTCCACTAGTCGTAGCCTACTAGTACGCGGGTGCTAGTCGCACCAGGGAGTGGTGTACGGGCCGACCTTTCGAGATGGTTTGTGGACCGGTTACCGTTGGGCCCCACGTCTTGCAGCCAGAGTCCGGCTGAGGGGAAAACCGGTCAGAGGGCCAGACCAGGGACGCGCGGTCTGTGTGTGCACACGTGGTTGGGGGCGGTTGGACCCACGTCGACGGGCGTGACCCCAGCTAGTCACTTGTTGTGGTTACTTGTACGGTGTTTGCGCCTCGGGTAGGACCTACCACGTCAGGCGGCTCACCTGCGGCGCAGGTGTCAGACGTCAGGGGATGCTACCGGCTGTGCTTCTAGTGGGTGGTACTCCTGTCGAGTACGGAGTGACAGACTGTCAGTCGTGTGTTTCTGACCTTCAGTTTTTGTCGGGTTGGCAGTTGAGCTCGATCTTTTTACCGTGGCACGTGTGTCGGTTTGCGTGCCGTAGGGTCTAGTTCGGTAGAGTATAGGGCTTTCCTTTCTGAGGTACTTTCCTACCGCTAGAGTAGTGATTTCTCGTTTTACGAGATTGGGTTCGAGTGATCCCTACTGAGTCTTGTTCCGAGACTCATTCCCTGCGTGTTTTCACCGTGTTTCAGGTGAGGCGCCACCTTCGGGGAGCGCGTCAGGAGTGCAGCGTGGTGCGGGTGCCCAGAGGTAGTGCCAGAGGTCAGAGCCGGGGGATGCCCCGTGTAGCTGTACTTTCCTTCCTTGTCACTGTACTAGTCGTGGACTATTGTTGTTGTTATTATTTTATATTGTGGACCATGTAAAATGTTAATTTATTTCCTGCTTATTATTATAACTGTTTAATTTCTGCAATTATTTGTGATACTTGTGTAGTCTCCACACCATCCTTTTAACCCTTCCGAGTCTTCGGGCTCGTGGGTGGCGGTGCGAGTCTCGGGTTATCGGGCCTTCCCGGTAATCAGATTCTCGGGTCATTACAACATGAATACAACGTAAGGCCCTTTTCTTCTAGCCGGCTGGAAGGAGAGGAGGTTTGAATCCACAAAGTTCCCCGCACCTCGTTTGTCAAGCGCGATCAAGTCTTTAAGTTCCAAGGTACACGGCGTCGTTCCTTACACTTCTTCATCCTTTGGCGTTGTTAATCCTTGGTGGCGATCACGGTCAGTTCTTCTATTCATTACCCCCTTATTCATACTTCTATGATTGCTTCATATACATGCATGGTTAGTTAAGGGGCGCGGGGTAGATTAATCCATCTACATCCTTATTTTTTGGCGATCACGGTGGGACAACCAATGCCCATCACGCTTGTTTTCATGCTCTTTTGTAGGTTAGGTTGGTGCATATTCATGTTAGGTAGTATTTCCTCCATTCTCCCACTATTTTTGGTGTTTTACGGGCTCTGGTTGTGTGACGGTCTTATGGTAGACCGTCATGGTGATGTAACGGTCATTTGGTAGACCGTTACAGATTCTGACAGTCCTGCGCGCATGCTCACAGGGCCATGTTCGTCGAGACATAACGTTTGCTCCCGAGGTCAGATTGCACTGATTCTTGTTCCATTGAATAGCCATTTGTATTGTCTTTCCATCCATATATCATTTGCATCATTTGATTAGCATTTGCATATTCTAATATTGTCAAACGTTTTGAGTGTTCTGCATAAGTTCTGCAGGCAGGCTCAGGGACAGGTTCACAGGTACATCTTTACTCAGTGATTTGACTGCCTTCCCAACATCTGATTGCACTGATTTTTGTTCCATTGGATAGTCCTTTGTATTAGCTTTCCATCCATAGCTTATTTACATCATTTGGGTCACGTTTGCTTAGTTAAAAATTGTCATCATTTTAGCATTTTGTCCATAAAATATGCATGTGGTCTACACACAGGTTCACGGGGGCAACTTTGCTCAGTGATTTGATTGACCTCCCGGGGTCAGATTGATCTATTCTTAGGCCCGTTGTGTAGACATTTGTATTGTCTTTCCATCCATATACTATTTGTCTTATTTAGATCATGTTTGCATAGTTTAATTTTGTCTTGATGTTCTAATTTTAGGCTAGAATTTGCATGCACTCCGGTGCACATAGGGCCATACATTGCATATCATAGTTGCATTTCCTACCTTGGTAAGTGATCCTCTCGCCTCCATATTCCTTGGGGTCGACTAGGTGATCTTATCTGGGACCTCTATAAGTCTCTGTGAGCCGTGGATTCCCACACGGATGCCGGGCCGGTTGTACCTTTTCCACCTTTTAGGCTTGCATTTGCATCCGTGTGAGGGAGTTAACCTTAGTCAACCCAAAGTTTGGACCTTATTCCCATAGGATTCCTATCTTGAGGGAATTATTATTAATTAAATCATTAAAAGGTCTATTAAAACCTCTAAAATATTTCCCATCATATCAACTTGTTTGACTTGGGTGAAAACTCTCACATTACATTGTTTGTTTTGTTTGGGCTTGTCCAAGCCCATTAGTGGTGTTTTGTGTTGCATCCACATGTTTCGTCATTGTTAGACCCACTTAGGTTACCCCATTTTGTATGTCTATTATCTAGTCCATTGTCCCTTGGTCCGTTGTCCATTCATCTTTGCATTAGTGGGTCAACCCCCCTTGTTCTCAAGCCCATTAAGCCATTGCTTCCCCACTTGTATTCTCATTGATATCCTTGTATTAAGTCTCCATTGGTCCTCATGGAGTATCATTCTAACCCCTTGTATCATTCTTTTTTCCAATCTTCTTCCCATTCCCGCGTGGAATCCTTTTCCCATGCGGGCCCATCTTCCCGTGGTCCCTCTGATCCCTCCGAGGGACAGGCTAATCTCATGGCCCATCTTTCAAGCCTTGTTAACCAAATGGACCCGGCCCAGGCCCAACGCCTCATTGCATCTCATCTTAATGGGCCTTCTTCTCATAATGGGCCATCTTCTGTTCATGGGCCTCTTTCTTCTCCTTCATATGCTACTGGCCCGATTTCCAATGGGACTTATTCTCTTAATGGGCCTCATCCTTCTGCCCATGTTGCTGCTGGCCCATTCAACCCATATGCTCATGCCTCTTCCAGGCCCACATATCCTTCCATTACCAGAATGGGCCCTTCTTCTTCTCAGCCCGGATCCTCTTATCCGGCCCATTATCATCATACTGGTCCGAATTCACATCCTCGTGCTCAAGCTGGCCCATATTCTTCTCGATCTCTCCCTACCCAAGAGATGATTATTAAAACCCAACGCCAACTTGATGAGCTTCAATGTCGGATCGATCCTAAATCCTCTTTAAGTGTTCCATTCGCTTTCCAAGGTCTTCGGCTCCCACCTCCATCACAAAGCCCACATATCGCCGTTATAGTGGAGTCGGTGACCCGTATGTACACTTGAAGGAGTTTGTTTATGAGTCGGCCCAATTTTGACATGACCAACACTTGATGGCTTATCTGTTTGGTCTGTCATTGGAAGGCCCTGCTCGGGATTGGTTCTTCTCTCTTCCACAAGAGCAAGTTGTGAGTTTTAAAGCCGTTAAAGAAAAGTTTATTCAACAGTATCAAGACCAGGTTGGGCCCAAGTACTCTATTGTGGATCTGGCCCATGAGATGATGAAGCCCGATGAGGGGTTCTGCACCTTTGCCAACCGTTGGCGTCACCTTGCCACGCAGGTCCCGGGGCACATTCCGGAGGGAGAGCAAATCAAGATGTTGATATCCAATGCCACGCCCGAGTATCGGTTTATCTTAGCCCTCAACGACATCACCTCCTGGCAACAACTTTACAGCCGAGCCCGCTTAATCCGCCAACAACTCCAAGATTCCCTTGACCCCAAGTCCTCTCCACCTTCTACATCTCCACACACCCCACCATCTGTATCTCCCTCCACATATCAACCTTCACCTTCTACATATCAACCCTCCACGAGTCAGCCATACACCCCCACATATCAACCACCCGCATATCCCTCCATGAGTCAGCCCTCTGCCTTTACATACCCACATGTATCTCGACTTGTGTCTCCACCCCCGGTCAAGGAAACACCACATCCTGAGCAGGTGGATGCTGTCTACATACCTCCCCACTCCATTCCACATATGCCTTCACCAAATCCCTCCTCTGCCGGCCAAGCACTATTGCCTACGCAACATTCACTTCCATCTCCACAACCTTCTCCACCACCTCATACCCCTCGACATCCGCCTTGCCCGAAGCGGGCTCCTTTTCCTCCGTTGCCGGAGTACTTTACCAACATTTTTAGGGCTTTGATGGCCGCTCACGCGTTGCCGCTCTCTCCGGTTGTGCCTTGCCGACCCGCGGTCGGGGATATGCTCCAGTTCTATTATTTCCACCGCCAGTAGGGGCATTTGGTTGAGGATTACCCCGAGTTTCATGATTATGTTTATGATCTGGAAGCTAATAAAAGGATTGATTGGGCCGCTATTCATAAAGTCATTTTACATCTTCGCAGCCAACAGCAGCAGCAAGAAGTGCCGCCCGGGCAGCCGTCTCCGTTACTTCAAGGTCAGGGGCACCCCTGTGATTCCTTGTCTAGTGCTGCACTCGCTCTGTCACCTACTCCGTTACCTTCACCATCTCCTACCCCGGCTCCATCGCCGCCACAAACCCAAGCCTCTACTCATGCTAGTGCCTCCCCTTCTTCTCCCGTCGCCACTTCCACTACTTCTATCCCTAACACCGCTCGACGCATTGTGTCAACACATCAACGATGGGCACCACGACCTCCCTCTTCACCTTCTCCACCCCCATGTCCATTACCCCCATCGCCTTCATCACCATCCTCACCTTCTCCATTGCCATCACTATCATCTCCGTCTCCACCACAAGTGCTTCCGTCACCTCCACCATCTCCACAGCCTTTGCCATCTTCGTCACCATCGTGGCTCGAGCCTGAGCAGGCTATACCTCCACCCTCACCTCCGGCTTCACCTTTGCCCGCACCTGAGCTTGCCATCATCTCAACCCCTTTGCCTCCACCTAAACACATCACCACTCCCGTTGAAACCTCTATGCCATCCAAACCGATTCTTGTCCCCATTCTTCCATCCACTTACCCCCCACGGAGTGGGTGGGCGCTACCTCCGGTGCCCCTTGGGTCTGGTCCCCAGGGAGACGATGAGCCGAGTCAGGGCGATTACTTGCCGGTTGTGCATTTCAAAGGTCAAGAGTTTATCCTCTGAATGCCGATCTGTGTCCTGGTCCCAGGCTATTTCAGGGATGATGTGCCACTATCTTTTATGTCGGTTGCTAAGAAGAGTTCCCTCGCATTGGTGCCAGTCTCTTTAAGAGCGAGGTCGGTGGCAATCTCATTGCTTACCGGGGGTTCGATTATTGATGTTGTTTTTACTTCTCGCTCTCTCGCCGTTCAGTTCACTGGCCAAGAAGGGCTCTCTACTCAGATTATGCTAACTTATATGGCTGCTAAAGGATTTATGAATTCTATATTCAAGGGGTAATTTGTCGTATCTTCTTCACTTTCCAAGGACATTCTGCACATCCTATGCAATCTCTCTCGATTTATTAGCAAGCTGGCCATGTCAACGCCATGTATTATTCTCCCTCGGTCTCGTCCTACTCTTTTATCAAGGGAGCTATGCTTCAGGCCTGATTTTCTAGTAGAGTTACCGAATCTCATGTTGCTTGTGCCGAGAGACAAAACTCCATGGTTTTATGATATTCATCATTCTAAGGAGTCACTTGCTCAAGAATGTCCGCATATTGTTAACACCGGGTGTCTAGGGGAACCGCCCCGATGAAGTTGCATGTTCACAGCCGGGCAAGGCCGTCTGCCAGGTGGGCCTGTTATTTGAGAAGGTATTACAGATTAAGAAGCCCGAAGGTCCAAGTCCGCATCAGGCGGGTTCATTTCAAGGAAATTTCTGCTACGAAGAGGCGGTAGCTCCGGTTCAAGGGCCGTCGATTGCGCACTCAGGGGTCCACTTCTCCCTCTTCCTCTTCGTTCCATTCCTCATTTCTCTTGCTCAGCACCCACCCTTGGGTGGTGTATCTCCCTTCGTCCAATCCTACTTCGATCATCTTCTCCTCTCCTCCTGGGCCCGTGAACCCCCACTTCCCTTTTCCTAGTTTGGAGTCACCCGATCTTCCATGTTTTCATGATTGTAGGCCTTGGCCTATGACATCCTTTCATCTCACTTTCGGGACTTCTTTTGATCCTTCTCCTATAGTATCCCCGGGTTCTACTTCTCATTTTCTTTCCCCAACCCTGTCGGGTGTTCCTCGCGCTCTTTCCCCGACCTTGTCGGGTGTATAACATTTCTCTTCCCCGACCTTGTCGGGTGTCTATGGTTCGTCCTCCCTGTTGGATTTTGTGTCTTCCCTAAGTGTTTTGATGATGAGCAACACTATGTTAATTGTTGTTGTTATTTTTGATCAGATATCTTGCACTTGAGTTATCCATGGTTTTATATGAAAAAGCTGCTAAGAGGTAACACTTCGTGTGTTCGTACAAGTTCTATCTTCGTGCTGTTTTCCTCAAACCTCATGTAATTCTTGCTTCGCATTTTCACCTCGTGTCGAGTTAGCCATGTTGTCGTCTGATTGAGTGTTGTCTTTCACCTCGTGCAGTCTTTGTTTACTGTGTTGTTTCCATGTCATCCTTAGCTCATGTCATCCGTTTGTATTCCTGTCTTCGAGTCCACTTTCGCTGAGTCTCTAAGTCAGTCTAAGTTCAAGTGTTCGTTTCACTTCGTGTTGTTTTCTCTTCTCATGTCTTCGTGTCGTGTTCCTGAAGCTGCTCTAAAAGTTCTGATGAACTTCGAGTAGTTTTCCTGTAGACCTCATGTCGTTCCTACTTAGTAACCACACTTCGTGACGGTTACTGTTGTCCACATCTTCGTGTTGATCTGTCTTCGTGTCGGTTTCTATTTTTCGTCCTTAAGTTGTGGTCAGCCCGTGTTGTTTTCATCTCGTGCTGTTCTTAGTGGCTTCGTGTCGTTTTCTGTGTAGTGTGTGTTTGTCACCACTATACTTCGTGTCGTTGTTTTTCACTTCGTGTCAACTTCACTTCGTGTTGTTTTCACTTCGTGTCAAACTTCACTTCGTGTTGTTTTCACTTCGAGTCGTTTCTTTATATACTGTCCTCGTGTTGGTTTCTCGCTTTAGACTTCGTGTCATTTTCGCCTTGACCACACATCGTGTTGCCGTCCGTAGACCTCGTGTCTTGAATATTTGCAACCACTTCGTGTCAGTTTCTGTCGTTAGCTCGTGTTGTCCTCGTGTTGATTTTGCATTCGTGACCTCGTGTCTCTTTTGGCTTATAACCTCACCTCGTGTCATTTCCTTCTGTGTGTCTGACTTGTTACAGAGTATCTCGTGTCGTTCTTGTGTCATTTCGAGTAATAGTCACGTCGTGTTGTTACTATATACCTCATGCAGTTTTGGTTTTTGTGGCCATGCAGCGTATTAATGGATTTAATCTCATTACAGGTCCGAGGAAGAACATTCCACACTCCTGGGCTGCACGTGATCCGAGACAAGAGGAACCAATCTGATAAAGGCACGTGGCAGGAAGATTCTGGATCGAGCGTGGGAGGCACACGCGTTTTGTGCCCTATCCACCTGCTGTTACTGCTATAAATAGAATCCTTCGTCCTCAGATGAAGGTGATCGAAGAAGATAGGCATAGAAGAAAAAACAGGAAAATAGAGAGCCCTTCGATCCAGGAAAAGAAAATAAAGAAGAAAGAATAGCAGAGGGAAAAAGAGAGAGAGCAGAAGAGTGATTAGAAGAGTTGTTCTGACTTGCGGATCAAATCCGAAGTCTATTGCTCTGTATTGAGCTACATTGTTTCCATTTTCTGGCATTTGATTTCCTTCGTTCGTATTTTTCGTTTATTGTTCTTACCTTTCTTCAACTGTCCTTGTTTGTGTTTCCGATCCTCTGGACTGAGGTCGGGGTCCTCCTGTGAGATCAGGAGAAGGGAGAGTCAATCTCCAGTCTGCAAGCAGCAGGTGAGCTGCTTGTAGGTTCCCTCTGGGTTGGGAGGAAGAGGGGTCTTCGACCTCTGGTTCACTAGTAGCAGGGCTGCTACTAGTGGGGTTCCCTCTTGGTAAAGAGGAAGAGAGACGTGAGTCTCTGGGTTCTAGTGACTGCTGGTCGCTAGAGGTTCCCTCCGGGTAGGAGGAAGAGGAGAGGTTGTTCTCCTAGGAAGCTGTGTATCAGCAGTTGTCTGGCAAGCTGTGTTGCCCAGCCATTAGTGAAGCCACACTCGGTTTGAGTGTGGGGTGGATGTAGGTCTGAAGGACCGAACCACCTTAAAATCCTCTGAGTCCTTGTGTGATCGATTGTGGTAATATTGTGGTATGCCTTCTATTTGCTTGAGCTATTAACTGCACTGCATCATTTTCGATAGTCAGAGCTCGAGGTTATTTGCGTTTAGCAATATACTCTGCAGTATTTTTTAATTCTACGAAAAACAGTGATCTATTCATCCCCTCCCCTTCTAGATCACTTCATATTGTACTTATCAGTTGGTATCAGAGCAGGTTTTTCCCAGAATGTGGTCCAACGGCCAGGGAAACGGATCCACTGGTCCTCGCAGTTTCATAGCTGATGGGCAGTCTATCACCCGTCCCCCCTTCTTTGATGGTAATAATTACTTCTTCTGGAAGAACAGGATGGAAGTCTTTATCAGGGCCCAAAGCCACAAGCTATGGAAAGTTATTACAGATGGTCCATACACCCTTCCACTGAATGAAGATATGTGGACAGAAGATCAGGTCAAACTCTCCGCACTGAATTGGACAGCTCTTAACATCATACAGTGTGCCGTCCACCCGGAAGAGTATTCGAGGATCTCAGCATGCAAGACTGCAAACAACATGTGGGATGATTTGCAGTTAATTCATGAGGGCACATCTCAGGTGAAGGCTACCAAGATCAACATACTTACAACTCAATATGAGTTATTTAAGATGAAGCCAGAGGAGCCGATCACAGAAATGTATGCCAGATTATCTGTGATCATCAACAGTCTGAAAGGCCTTGGAAAGGATATTCAACAAGAAGACATAGTCAGGAAGATCCTTAGGTCTCTAACTCCCGTCTGGGATACCAAGGTGACTGTAATAGAGGAATCAAGAAATTTATCCATCATGACAGTAACCCAGCTAATTGGATCCCTCATGACCCATGAAATGAATTTCAGACAAGGAAACGATGGGCATGACAGAAAGGGAAAGAATGTTGCTCTGAAGGTCTCACGACATGCTAAGAAGAACAACAGCAGCAGCAGCGGCAGTGATGATAGCAGCGAAGGCTCTGATGGATTCTCAGACCTGGACAAGGACGAGCGAGCTATGCTCACCAGGCAATTCAGAAAGTTCCTAAGAACTAAAGGAAAATTCTACAGGAGGAAGAAATTTAATGCTGCAATTAAGTCTCCTGAACGAAGATTTGAGAAGAACCGGTCTGCTAAGAAGATCACTTGCTATCATTGTCAGAAACCCGGTCACATGAAAAGTGAATGTCCAGAGCTACAAGCTAAGGCTCCAGGACACCAGAAGAACATGGTGCACAAGAAGAAGAAGGTCATGCTGTGCACATGGAGCGATGAGGAGGAGGACCCAGAAGCCACTTCGTCCAGTGAAAATGAAGAGAAGACCTGCCTCATGGCCGACCATGAGAAAGAGGTAACAAACTTATTTGAGAATTTTACTTTGGATGATTGGGAGGACGCCTATGGCGACCTGTTAAGTAAATATAATTGTTTAAACAAGGAGCACAGAATGCTTAGACGTAAGTTTCATTCTCTGTCTGAAGAACACTCTTCTATTGTCACTGATAGCATGAAAACTAAGGAGATGGCCATTGAGCTAGACCAGGTTAAAGGTGAGATTGAGAGGTTGAGAATGGAAAGAGAGGAGAGTCTAGCTAGAATGGATGAGCTGAAGAGTGTGAAGGAGAGATTAGACTGATGACTGAAAAATATGAGGCAGTTAGAAAAGTTAATCAGGAACTCCAGAACCAATGCAATGAATTTCAGAAGGAGATTGAGGACAAAGAAAAAGTGCTTGAGAAGTTTACAGAGGGGAGAAACAACCTGAATGTCCTTCTGGGGTCGAGGGTAAACTTCAATAGGGAGGGATTAGGATACAATCCTACTAGTAAAAAATCCTTTGAATTTAAGACTACCACTTTCTGCCCCGCCAAAGGCAAAGAGAAACTGGAAACACCATCCAGTTCCAAATCTGTCTCTACAATGAAGTTTTCGACCGGCAAATTCATTCAATCCACTGGTCAGCAACCTAAGTCGGGAAATCCTGAAACAAGAACTGCTCATGTGCAACAGGTGGGGAACAAAGGTTCTCACAGAACCAGTCCTATTGATGTCACAAAAAGAGTGAAAAGTTTTGTTAAGAAAGCTCATCATGCTAATTATCAAGTAGAGCATGGCAACGTTCACCAGTTTCAGCACAAATTTTATTGGAGTAAAAATGCTTACATGAATTATGCTCAACACACACGCGTATCCTCTAAGAGGCCAACCAACAATGTCTTTGTTCAGAAACAGCATAGTTCAAATAGGAATAAGCTTATTCAACACCCACCAAGAAATGACAAAAGGGAAGAATCAACCCACATAAAACCACTGAAGAGAACTATAAAACAAATGTGGGTTCCCAAGTGCTTTTTGCATAATCTGAAAACTGGTTTTGGACCCAATTTGAATTGGGTCCCACATTACTCTGTCTGAATTTTTGCAGGTCAGCCTGGCAGCTGAGCATAACAAGTGGTATCTTGACAGCGGCTGTAGCAGGCACATGACAGGAGACCGGTCCAAATTCAGCAAACTAAAAATGAAGTCTAGGGGCTTGGTCAAATTCGGAGGAAATAACAGAGGAAGAATAATTGGAATTGGTACGGTTGGTAAGTCCTCCACTAACTCCATTGAAGATGTGTATCTTGTAGAAGGACTTCAGCACAACTTGGTAAGTATAAGTCAACTTTGTGACAAAGGACACAAGGTACTCTTTGACCACAACTCGTGCACTGTTTTTGAGCTGAATTCTGATAACATCATGTTCAAAAGTCATAGAGTAAATAATGTGTACATCGTTGATCTAGATGATAATTCTGAAACAAACTTGTGTCTGTCTGCTAATTCTGAACAGGTTGCTTTTGACTGGCATAGGCGTCTAGGCCACGCTAGTGTGTCTACTTTGAATAAACTGTCTAATTATAACCTAGTCAGAGGTTTGCCCAAAATAAAATTCCAGTTAGGGTCCAAGCTCTATGATGCTTGTGCTCAAGGTAAACAGACTCGTGCAGTTTTTAAGTTGAGAACTGAGGGTCTCTCATCTAAACCACTACAGCACTTGCACATGGATCTCTTTGGTCCTACTCGAATACAAAGCCTGTCAGGTAAGAGATATGGTCTAGTCATAGTTGATGACTTCACTAGATTTTCTTGGTTGTTCTGTTTAGCAAATAAAAATGATGATTTTGTTTACTTTGAAGAACTTTTTAATAAAATCAATCTGCAAGGTGAACATAATATCATTACAATTCAGTCTGACCATGGAGGAGAGTTTGAAAACTCTTCATTCTCTGAATTTTGCTCAAGAGAGGGAGTGACTCACAGATTTTCTTCTCCCAGGACACCGGAGCAGAATGGAATTGTTGAGAGAAGAAACAGGTCAATAATTGAAATGGCCAGGACTATGCTGATTGAGAGTGGACTTCCAAGGAGATTTTGGGCAGAAGCTGCAAATACAGCATGCTACATTTTAAATCGAGCCTTGGTAAGACCTACTCAAAAGAAAACTCCTTATGAACTCCTCAAGGGTAAGCTGCCAAACATTTCTTACTTTAAAATCTTTGGTTCCAAATGTTTCATCCACAATAATGGTAAGAATGGTTTGGATAAGTTTGAAGCAAGAAGCTCTCCTGGAATTTTTCTCGGATATTCAGAAACCTCTAGGGCTTACAGAGTCTTCAATAAAGATGAGCAAACTGTTGAAGAAACACCTCATGTGGTGTTTGATGAGAATGTTCTATCTGACAAAAAGATAAATGATGACAGGGAGTCACCTGATGAGGGAGATTTCTTGGAGAAAATTGAAGAAGAAGAGATGCAGCAAACTGCTCAACCAGAAAACTTACAACAAGAAGGAGCAACTGAGGTAGGTGAACCCTCAGGTGAGGTAATATTTCACAAAGATCATCCTAGTGAAAATGTCATAGGTAATTTGCATGATCCCACTAGGACAAGGTCTCACTTTAGAACTGTCCAAGAACAGGACTTAGCTGCTTTGACATCTCAGGTAGAACCCAAGACTGTGGAAGAGGCTTTAAAGCATGATTCTTGGGTATCCTCCATGGGTGAGGAATTAAATCAATTTGAGAAAAATAATGTATGGAAACTAGTTCCTAGACCTGAAAACACTCATGTCATTGGCACTAAATGGGTTTTCAAAAATAAGATTGATGAAAATGGAGCTATCTCTAGAAACAAAGCAAGACTTGTAGCTCAAGGCTACAGTCAGGAATTTGGTGTGGATTTTGATGAATCCTATGCACCAGTAGCTAGGATGGAAGATATAAGAATTCTGTTTGCATTTGCATGCTCTAGAAACATTCGGCTACAGCAAATGGATGTCAAAAGCGCATTCTTAAATGGGTTATTGAAGGAAGAGGTATATGTTGAACAACCTCCTGGGTTTAATTTCTCTGTTCAGCTTAACATGGTTTTTAGGTTGAATAAAGCCCTCTATGGATTGAAGTAGGCTCCCCGAGCCTGGTATGAGAGACTTTCTGAGTTCCTTGTGAGCAAGGGCTACACTCGAGGTAAGGTTGACCAAACCCTCTTCACCAAAAGTCTCGGAAAGGAGTTAATTGTGATCCAGGTATATGTTGATGATATCATTTTTGGATCTAACAATTCAAAATTATGTAAAGATTTTTCTGAGTCTATGTCCCAAGAATTTGAAATGAGTCTAGTTGGCGAACTAAAATATTTTCTTGGGCTGCAGGTCAAACAAATGGAGGATGGTTGTTTCATAAATCAAACCAAGTATACTCTGGAGATGCTGAAAAGGTTTGGAATGACCAACCTCAAGACAATCTCAACACCCATGGGTACTAGCTCCTCACTGGATTCAGACGAAAAAGGTAAAGAGGTGGATGCTAAACTATATAGAGGTATGATCGGTTCACTCCTCTACTTAACTGCATCCAGGCCCGACATTCAATTTAGTGTAGGGATGTGTGCCAGATACTAGGCTAGGCCTACTGAATTGCATCTGGCAGCTGTAAAGAGAATTTTTAGATACTTATCTGCCACCCATGATCTAGGTCTCTGGTATCCTACATCATGTAGTTTAGATCTCATTGCATACACTGATGCAGATTATGCAGGATGTAAATTGGATAGGAAGAGCACTAGTAGTCACTGCGAATTTCTAGGAGGGTGGTTAGTCTCTTGGGGATCCAAGAAGCAACACTCTGTGGCTCTCTCTACTGCTGAAGCTGAGTATGTGGCAGCAGGGAGCTGTGGCACACAGGTTATATGGATAAAACACCAGCTTCTGGACTACTCGGTTGAGCTAGGTTGTACTTCTATCTTTTGTGACAATACTAGTGCAATAAATATTGCAAAGAATCCTGTACTTCATTCCCGAACTAAACACATTGAAATCATGCATCATTTTATTCGAGATGAAGTAGCTAGGAGGACTTTTGAGTTGATCCATGTTGGCACTAACTCACAAATTGTAGATATCTTTACTAAGCCACTAGATACTGAAAATTTTAGCACTTTGCGCAGAGAACTAGGTATTTACAGAATTTCATGATTAAAAAATTGATTTCTGAATACCATGTCATGTGTTATTATGCTTATCATATTCATCGTCTGTTGCTGAAGAAATAACTTCATTATGAGTGTTTGGTGACTCACTCCGTTTTGATTGAATAGTCTGTTCAAACTTCATGGTGTTCTCTTTGAAGTGTTTTGAGGGTTGTCTTGGTTAAGTCTGTGTTGGGGTCAAGGTCTCAGGGGGAGCTAGATTTATAATAGGTGCTTTGGTCTTTGGCCTAATTTGAACATACTCCGAACGACATCTTGCTGACATCAAAAGAGAATCAGGTTGATTAGGTGTATAAAAGAAAGTGTTGGATGCTTTATCCTTTAAGACTGTTCATCTAATTTCTTGTTGGAATTTCAGCTGTTAGTCCCACTGAGATCAAAATCTGAATTCAAAGATAAATCTTCCTACACTGTAACTGTCTTCTGATCTAGCCAGTACAGCATACCTACTTAGTCAATGGTGAGTCCGAAATGAGGTATTTTGTGCTTTAGTCTGAATCACCTTGGATCTGGTGTATTGTTCTCAAACGGACTCAAGCTTAATTAACAAGGTTTTAAGAGCTGGTTAATAAAAACAAAAATTTCATAAAATTGTTATCAACCTTGTTAACTGCTCATTGAGAAACTGGGATTTTCATCAATGAAGTGAAAAAACATCCCATGTCATGAGATGGCAGTACTTATCTGGTTTCTTATTAACTGTCTTGATCATACAGAGCTATGGTACATATCTGGTTAGTAACTGGGGTGTCTGGCCTCTGATAAAGGTGTCACCTTAATGTCAACACCAGTTAGAATACTATCTCTGTCCTCTTGTCAGAAGGGGTAATGTGGTCCTGCCACCGAGTAACTGGGGTTTCATGCCTCTAAACAAGGTGTCTCCCTAATGTCAAAGGTGTACTTGACAGACTTACCTTTGATCTTGACCATCTTTAAAGATCCTGCTCACTTGAAGTATAGCTCTTGATTTGTTTGTTCTCAATACCACAGGTCTTTGTCTTCTGACTGTCTTACTTTATACTCTCTCAGTAAAGACTTACTTTGATCAAACTGGTATCTTGTAACTCACTTGCTTAGAATCTGGTTCTGTGTATGGAGCGAATCCTTATTCACAGTTTTTGCACAGTCTGACTAACTGATCTTCAAAAATCCTCACATAAAATTAATGGCTTTCTTAATTGACTAAACATCTCAATAATCTCCATTTATCTGCCTTACTCTGTCCTGTTTTCTCTCTATAGTCAGCAATTTTCCTTTCTCTGTATCTTCAGATTTGCCCCTAGTTTTGATGATGTCAAAGGGGGAGAGAATTGTGTGGTTTCGGTTTCAGAGTTTTTGCATGCCATAGTGTTGAGGGGGAGTTAGTTATCAAGTCTGAGGTAAACTGTTGCTGTGTTCAGGGGGAGTGTTCTGGTGTCATCAGAGGAAGCAAGGAAGCAAGTCTACTTTAATTTGTCTGCATTAAATATCCTGAAATGATCTCTTTTGAACTTATCTCTTATACTTAATATACTGTTGCCATCATCAAAAAGGGGGAGATTGTTAGATTTTGTGTCTTCCCTAAGTGTTTTGATGATGAGCAACACTATGTTAATTGTTGTTGTTATTTTTGATCAGATATCTTGCACTTGAGTTATCCATGGTTTTATATGAAAAAGCTGCTAAGAGGTAACACTTCGTGTGTTCGTACAAGTTTTGTCTTCGTGCTGTTTTCCTCAAACCTCATGTAATTCTTACTTCGCATTTTCACCTCGTGTCGAGTTAGCCATGTTGTCGTCTGATTGAGTGTTGTCTTTCACCTCGTGCAGTCTTTGTTTACTGTGTTGTTTCCATGTCATCCTTAGCTCATGTCATCCGTTTGTATTCCTGTCTTCGAGTCCACTTTCGCTGAGTCTCTAAGTCAGTCTAAGTTCAAGTGTTCGTTTCACTTCGTGTTGTTTTCTCTTCTCATGTCTTCGTGTCGTGTTCCTGAAGCTGCTCTAAAAGTTCTGATGAACTTCGAGTAGTTTTCCTGTAGACCTCGTGTCGTTCCTACTTAGTAACCACACTTCGTGACGGTTACTGTTGTCCACATCTTCGTGTTGATCTGTCTTCGTGTCGGTTTCTATTTTTCGTCCTTAAGTTGTGGTCAGCCCGTGTTGTTTTCATCTCGTGCTGTTCTTAGTGGCTTCGTGTCGTTTTCTGTGTAGTGTGTGTTTGTCACCACTATACTTCGTGTCGTTGTTTTTCACTTCGTGTCAACTTCACTTCGTGTTGTTTTCACTTCGTGTTGTTTTCACTTCGAGTCGTTTCTTTATATACTGTCCTCGTGTTGGTTTCTCGCTTTAGACTTCGTGTCGTTTTCGCCTTGACCACACATCGTGTTGCCGTCCGTAGACCTCGTGTCTTGAATATTTGCAACCACTTCGTGTCGGTTTCTGTCGTTAGCCCGTGTTGTCCTCGTGTTGATTTTGCATTCGTGACCTCGTGTCTCTTTTGGCTTATAACCTCACCTCGTGTCATTTCCTTCTGTGTGTCTGACTTGTTACAGAGTATCTCGTGTCGTTCTTGTGTCATTTCGAGTAATAGTCACGTCGTGTTGTTACTATATACCTCATGCAGTTTTGGTTTTTGTGGCCATGTAGCGTATTAATGGATTTAATCTCATTACAGGTCCGAGGAAGAACATTCCACACTCCTAGGCTGCACGTGATCCGAGACAAGAGGAACCAATCTAATAAAGACACGTGGCAGGAAGATTCTGGATCGAGAGTGGGAGGCACACGCGTTTTGTGCCCTATCCACCTGCTGTTACTGCTATAAATAGAATCCTTCGTCCTCAGATGAAGGTGATCAAAGAAGATAGGCATAGAAGAAAAAACAAGAAAATAGAGAGCCCTTCGATCCAGGAAAAGAAAAGAAAGAAGAAAGAATAGCAGAGGGAAAAAGAGAGAGCGCAGAAGAGTGATTAGAAGAGTTGTTCTGACTTGCGGATCAAATCCGAAGTCTATTGCTCTGTATTGAGCTACATTGTTTCCATTTTCTGGCATTTGATTTTCTTCGTTCGTATTTTTCGTTTATTGTTCTTACCTTTCTTCAACTGTCCTTGTTTGTGTTTCCGATCCTCTGGACTGAGGTCGGGGTCCTCCTGTGAGATCAGGAGAAGGGAGTGTCAATCTCCAGTCTGCAAGCAGTAGGTGAGCTGCTTGTAGGTTCCCTCCGGGTTGGGAGGAAGAGGGGTCTTCGACCTCTGGTTCACTAGTAGCAGGGCTGCTACTAGTGGGGTTCCCTCTTGGTAAAGAGGAAGAGAGACGTGAGTCTCTGGGTTCTAGTGACTGCTGGTCGCTAGAGGTTCCCTCCGGGTAGGAGGAAGAGGAGAGGTTGTTCTCCTGGGAAGCTGTGTATCAGCAGTTGTCTGGCAAGCTGTGTTGCCCAGCCATTAGTGAAGCCACACTCGGTTTGAGTGTGGGGTGGATGTAGGTCTGAAGGACCGAACCACCTTAAAATCCTCTGAGTCCTTGTGTTATCGATTGTGGTAATATTGTGGTATGCCTTCTATTTGCTTGAGCTATTAACTGCACTGCATCATTTTTGATAGTCAGAGCTCGAGGTTATTTGTGTTTAGCAATATACTCTGCAGTATTTTTTAATTCTACGAAAAACAGTGATCTATTCATCCCCTCCCCTTCTAGATCACTTCATATTGTACTTATCACTCCCCACCTCTGGTGGGTGATCGCTACTCTCCTTCTCTGACCACGTCAGATAATTCTTATTCTCCTCTTTCTACTCACTCCTCTTCACCCTTTCGGGGGCGTTGCCCTTTTTCTTGCTGTTTTCAAGGCTTTAGCCCACCTTGATCTCAGCTGATCAGGTTTCTTTTGTATCTGGTTCATTGTTATCAAGGTCTCTGCACCTTAACGAGGGAGTTCTAGCCCTCATCTCTCTTCCTTTTTATCCTTATTCGTCCAGTTTGATGACTACCGCTCCTCCGTGTAGAGGAATCTTTGATCCTTTGCTATCCTCTCTCTTTTGTCCTGTCAAGCAAGGAATACAAAGCTCGTGCTGCTCAAAAGCTCGATGGTCAAGATCGCGTCAGGATGCTAGGTATCGTTATTTTGTGCAAGAAAATGTTATCATCGCTATTATCTCTCTTACACCTGCACATGCTTATAATGTTGTTTCCTCAATATGGTTAAGTGGCTTTTAGAAATTTGCTTAGTTCATTTAGGTCATTTAAAATGAGTTCACTTCAGCAGCATGCTTAAGCTGGTGATAGCTCCGCGCTGGGAGTCTAGTTCATTCCCCGATCGTTGAGGGTGACCTTTGAGCATGGGTTTTTCACACATTTCACGGCGAGCCACAACCGATTCCTTTGAGCAACACCATTGCTGCTTTGGTCATATGTTGGGTATGCACAAAGGTCTTTTTCTCTTCTCTACTCGGCCAAGTGCAGGGGCAAGAGATGGATGGATGAGATGACCAACCTAGGCACTCCCTAATACGAGAGAGGTCTCAAATAGGGGTAGTCTTAACTCTCAAAAGTAAACTTTCATGCTATATCTGGCCAATAAGGGCTGTCAAAAATAAATGGATGAATCAATGCAAAATTATAAATCAAAGGCATGGCAAGAGTGGCAGTATAGTTCCCCGCGGGACGCCATGAGCCCGGTCGCATGCGTGCCTGATAAATATGGGTCTAAAAATCAAAGACACAAAGTCCCGACGTAACAGACCTACTCTTTGAGGGGTAGTGCCCTGAAAGGAAGTCAAATCCTGATGTCTCCCATCCTGCATAAAACTTATCTCCCATTTTTCTTCTATTTCTCCCTCTTAGGTTGGGTTGTATCCTGGGTATGGCCTTAGTAGAGGCACCGTTCTTTAGAGGCAGTTGGTTGTGGTAAGCCACCCTCACATGCACGCCCTGCTCAAGGGAAGTCTTTAATGAGAGGGGGGGACGGCGATCTCTGGCCAGTAGTTCGAGCCTGTCTTTGGGTGCTGCGGATTACTATTGTCAAAAATAAAAAATGAGATATTTTCAAAATTCAAAAAAATGAGATATTGTCAAAAATCTAAAAAAATTGAGATATTGTCCTAAATCCAAAAAAATTGAGATTTTAAAAAAATGAAATATTGTTCAAACAAAATAAAAAAATCAAATATTTTTAAAATCTAAAAAAATCAAGAAAATCAAGAAAATTGAAAAATCTAAAAATATTTATCTTTTATATTTTATTTTGAGAATAGATACGTATTCTGTTTGCTAAGTGTGCAGGTTGCAGGTACTTAGGCATTCCTTGCTATATCTTTGTGCTCTGTCTCCTGTCCACATCTTCTGATCTGTTCTCTTCATCATTCATGTCTCTCAATCAGTTCTGAAGCTTATGTCCTTCTCAGCTTTTGTTTGCAATGATTATATCTATATGAGCGGACTTTACCTCACGATTATGAACCTGGCGCTTCTGCTTCATTCTGATCTTGGGTTATGATTGAAGGGCGTATTTGTTTATGTCCTTTGGCCCACCGTGTCTATGTCCCACCGTGTTATCCCACACATGTTATTTTTTTCCTCACCACGTGTTGTTAGTTGTCTTGCATATGTTGTTAGTCGTCCTTCTATATCTCGTGTGTTGTCCCAACCGTGTGGTCATCCCTCATGTTCTTGTCCCAACCTGTGTTGTCTCACTGCATTATTTTCTTGTCCCCCACGTTCATCTTGCATACGTGTGGTTTGTTCATGCCATTGTATATGTACTTATTTGTCTTGTTGTGTTGTTTTATATTCGTTTGATCGTTATGTTTTGTTGTGTTGTCGGTCGTTCAGTTAATCGTTGTGTTATGTTATCTTTCGTTCATGCTTGTTTATCATGGTCATTCATATTGTTGTTGTCTTATTTGAAAATCCATAAAAATCAGAAAAAAAATTGGAAAATCCAAAAAGATGGCATTTCGCTTGACAGGTAAGTCAGGTATGGCTCCCTATCCCTGCTCATTGTTGCATTACTATATGGTATCTACATTATTATAGCCTCTCAAGGACCAGCTGGTTACCTGTGTGTTCTAGGATCTGATGTTCCCCTTTAAAAAAAATGATGATGATCTAGGAGCATACAGTTAATCGTTGGATAAGCCGCTTGGTTGAGTCGGGTGGGGGACGATGGACTCTGTCTCGCACGCCGTGGTTGCAAGAAGACTCTTGACCCTGTCTTGGCTTAGTCTAGCAATAATATCCTTGAGTACCTTCTATTTTAATCTTTTTTTACATTCGTTTTGATGATTTCTTTATTTTAGCCCAGCATGCATCATGTCATTTTGAGCACTCACGTCTCGTGATTCTTTCAAGGTTTCTCCTCAACACTGGTTAATTGCACTTAAGCTCTCTTGGATAAGAGATTCTTCATTCCACTCTGAATTTAAACGATTTCTCTGATCTTGCCGCTTGGTCTAGTTGGCCGGTGTGATTCCCGTCTGGATTTTATCTCAGTCTTATCTCTCCTTTTCCAGCTCTTATGATGTGTTTCCTTCCGACCCACTCATTGTCCGTGGATTGTGTCCCCGATGAGGTTGGTCGTGTTTTCTTTCCTCCCTTAGTTAGTTCTCCAGACATGTCTCATCCTCGTCATCCTTTCAGGTGGTTAGTTCGGCATTTTTGGAAAAAATTCCTGCCGCTTGTTTGGTTGTAATGGGTGTCTTTTGGCCTTGATGCCCGCTTATCAGTTCTCTCCGCTTCATCTCCGCTTCATCTTCATTTCACGTCGCTAACACTTTCGCTCCATCTCCTTTCCATTTTACCTCCGCGTCACTTTCGCTCGTTCCCTTGCAAAGCGGACATCAAGGAGGGGCATCTGTTGACACCCGTTTTTAGCCCACAAGTTGTATCATTTCTCATATTCATCATTTTTGATGTCCTGAATTAGCCATTATTTTGGGGCCTTTCTTGGATGGATTTCGAGCCTATTTTCATTGTTTCTTATCCTTTGAGTCTTGGAGATCATGATTTCCTAGAGCCTTGGAGCTTATTTTATCAGCTTCTGGCTTCTAAGTCGACTTTTGACCCATTTAGGCCGGCTTCTCTCAAGTAATCGGCTCTCTCCCGCTACGTGGTCTTGAAAGTGGTCCTTTTTTATCTCTTTCTGTCCCTCTATTCAAAACATTGTCTTCACCAAAGTTGTTCCTCTTTCAATGATCTACAATTTCTTCTTCTATGCCGTTGGCCAGTTCTGCCCCGTTTGTGAGCTATTTGTATTTTCCCGGCATGCTATGCTATTCAGAATTTTATCTCCCTCTTCTAGCACCATTTTCTCCATCTTATGATCATTTTCTCATCTTGCTTTCTTCATAAAAGTTGTTCCTCTCTCAGTTATCTACAATTTCTTCTTCTACTACTTTCGCTAGTTCTGCTCCGTTTGAGAGATACGCTTTAATTTCTAAAGTCGCGCTAGTCTGCCCAGAATTTTCCTTCATCGGTGTGAAGGTCTAGTGTAGGTGCGTCACAGCACATGTAGCGATCTATCGTAAGACCGTCAGAGCACATGTGACGGTCTAGCATAGGTGCGTCACACCCAAACTTACCCGAAATCACCCCGTTTGACCCCTAGAGCGTGGCGGTCCTACCCTAGATAGTCAGAGCACATGTGGCGGTCCTACCATAGACCATTACACATAACTGAGAGTCCAATTTATGCTAGACTCTGCCCCGAAAACTACGCGGCGAGCCTATCTTGCAGAGCCCATAACTTCTTCAATTCTTATCCAAATTGATACCCGTTTTTTCCTACTTCTAACCCTTTGTATTATCTTGAATTTGGTTCATAGAAATCAAATTTTCATTGGCTATATCTCTCGGGATCTGGGTCACAATATCGGGATTTAAGCATCCTGGTACAACTAAAACTCTATTTTCTAGTGTGACGGGGCTACCTTCCAAGAGCCATATCTTCTAGAATCCTCCTCCGAATTGATCCCCGTTTGTTCCTATCTCTTGTCCTTAGTATTATCTCGAGTTTAATCTAGAGAACTCGATTTATCTTGGACTATATCTCCGGGAATCATGATAAGAAGATGGGGCTTTCTTGCAAAACTCTATAAAAACTGCTCAGTTCGCAGTCGCGACGGAGGGGCTCTTTCCGGACGTGGGGCGAAGCCATGCTGCAACTCCAACTCACAACTTCGACCCCATCTTGAAGAGAGAAGTATTAGCTTTCCATTGCATCCTTCTGGACTTGATTTCATGATCTATATTTTTAGTTCTCTTCCTCTTAAAATCACAAATCATCACAGTTTTCTGCACTTTTCTGCTACACAAGCGTTTTTCCCCGTTTTGCATCATTGTTTTCTCTCTATTCTCTCAACCAAATTCCGTGATTTCAACTCTCATGCATGCACAACACACACACCTATCTTTTCTACCCTTCCACAGGGGTTAAAAACCTCCCCCCGGTGCGTTCTCCCTTAATTTCTATCCCTATTTTATCACTCCGGGATTGATACTACACATGCATGTTCTAATGGGTTTTTTGTCCTTGTTTTGGCTTTGCTTTGCAGGAGAGCATGAATACAACGTGAGGCCCATTTCCTCTAGGCGGCTGGAAGGAGAGGAGGTTTGAATCCACAAAGTTCCTCGCACCTCGTTTGTCAAGCGCGATCAAGTCTTTAAGTTCCAAGGTACACGGCGCCGTTCTTTACACTTCTTCATCCTTTGACGTTGTTAATCCTTGGTGACGATCACAGTCAGTTCTTCTATTCATTACTCCCTTGTTCATACTTCTATGATTGCTTCATATACATGCATGGTTAGTTAAGGGGCGCGGGGTAGATTAATCCATCTACAATGACATGACTTGTGTAGCCCGGAATGGGTGTGTACTTGCTTGAATGGAACATAGCCAATACTCATGACATGACTTGATATTACATGCTCGGAACACTTGATAGTATCTCTCCTTGATATAATTACGAATCTCTTGATAGCTTCTCATGTTAAATTCTTCAATCTTGATAGTACATCTTTAATATTTTTGATATTCCTGTCATCTTTCATGCATAGTCGTACTTGTATCTAACATGTAAACTACTTAAAGATAACTTCTTCTTGAGATATAATTCCTACTGAGCGTTCGCTCATCAAACATTTTTCCCAATTTTTCAGGTAACTCTGATAGCAAGGACCTTCGGATGGGATTGAGATCGAGTGAAGAGAGTAGAGCCACCCGATCGTCAAGCCGTCACTTAGTTGCGTATTTTCCCCTTTATTGAGTCCTAGTCATTGAAAATTTCCCTTATTTTTGGTCAAGTGTTTGGAAAGTTGTTTGGAACTTGGAAACTTATGTGTCTATTTTGGAGTCATTGTTATTATGGAATATTTGGTATTATTATGGAAATCTAATTCTGGTTATTATTTATCTTGCTTGTTGCACACTCTGTCTAAATGTCGAATTCCTTATGCTCTGATTGGCATGAATGATATAAACTCGTCAGGCGTACCGGGTTCCTTCCGCACTCGGGGCGTGATACTTTTTATGGTATCAGAGCCTAGGATTTCAAATTCTTAAGAAACCCAAGTCCAAGGATAGGTTACTTCTTTTACCCGGTGAGAAAGGGTAGAGCCAAGGGTTAAGTTAATATAGGATGTCCAACCTTATGATTAAAGACATAATACTAATTAGAACTAAATTCTCTTGTAGGACCATGGCCGTCGAGAGAGCTCAGTGACGTGATATGCAACGGACCGTACAAGACCTTACACAGGCGCTACAACAAGTGGCGCAGGGCGGAGCCAATCGTGGAGCGAGTGATCTCCACAGTAGCTTCCGTAACATGAACCCGCCGAAATTCATTGGCTCGTCCGACCCCGATGATGCTGAAAATTGGTTGAAAGAAATTGAAAGAATTTTTCGTGTAATGCAATGCACGGACGATGAAAAGGTACTATTGGTAACTTTCCAACTTGAATGGGACGCTCGTTTCTGGTGGGAGTCCAAAGAAGCCACATTGCCGGATGATCATATCACATGGGCCGAATTTGTGGAGCATTTCAATAACAAGTACTTTTTGGACTTCATACAAGAGGAGAAGGTTGTGGAGTTTGCCGCACTCAAGCAATGGACCTCATCAGTTACCGAATATGAGGCCCAATTCTCGAGGCTATCAAGGTATGTGCCCCACTTGGTGTGTACCGAGAAAATGAAGGCTAGAAGATTTCTTAAAAGGCTTCGACCCCAATACATCACCCAACTAGCGTCGATAGACATCCAAGTCTACTCGGAGATAGTACGGCGAGCTCAGCTATTGGAAGACGCCACAGAATTGTCCAACAAGATCTGAGGAAGGGACAAGAAGGAGCATGTCACAAGCCCTGGGAATTTCAAACCATCGTCTAACAAGAAGCGGTTCAACAATGGAGGGGAATCCTCCAAAGAAAAGAAATTCAAGAAGAACGACAAGCCTTTCTCCATTACCACACCTTCCAAGGAGGTGTGTAAACATTGTGACAAGGTCGGCCATAAGGCTGAGGAGTGCTGGAGAAGGTTGGGAGCATGTCTCCGTAGTGGGAGTCTAGAACACCGGATTCTTGATTGCCCACTGATGAACGAACCAACTACTAAGGAAGAGAAGCGCCCGGATAAGAAGCAAGGCTGTCTTCAAGCACTGCAAGAGGCAGAGATAAGTGAAGGAGGTATCGTAGAAGGTAAATTAAAAGTTCATTCTAAGACTGCTCATGTCTTATTTGATACCGGAGCAACTCACTCTTTTATTTCCAAGAAATTTGCTACTACATTGTCTGTGGAACCTACTTGGCTAACAAATTTAGTGATCTCCACTCCTCTTGGAGAAGAGACCAAAATCACACACCAATATCCAAATAGTGAAGTATTGATTAAGGGGCAAAACTTACCTTCCGATCTCATAAGTCTAGACCTAAACGGGTATGATGTCATACTAGGGGTCGATTGGCTTTCTGAACACAAGGCCGTCATAGACTACCGGAATGGGCTAGTATCTTTCCAAGACTTTCTGAATCTGGTATACACTAGTCCTCAAGGGAGAAACAAGTCACCCCTTATCTCGGCTCTCCGAGCTAGCAAACTCATAAATAAAGGGTGTGTAGCTTTTATAGCATTTGTAACAGCCACGGAAGGGAAGGAGTCCAAGCTAGAAGATATCCACGTGGTTCGGGAGTTTACCGATGTATTTTCGGAGGATTTTTCTAGTTTACCCCCGGAAAGAGACGTGGCTTTCACCATCGATCTTGTCCCTGGTGCTGGTCCCGTGTCAAAGGCACCATATAGAATGTCCCCCGCCGAGCTTAAAGAGATGAAGGAACAATTGATGGAGCAGTTGACAAAGGGATTTATTAGGCCAAGTACTTCCCCGTGGGGAGCACCTGTGCTATTTGTCAAGAAGAAGGATGGATCGATGAGACTCTGCATCGATTATCGGCAACTGAACCACCTCACTATCAAGAACAAGTACCCACTACCGAGGATTGATGAGTTATTCCACCAAATATCGGGAGCCAAATATTTTTCAAAAATCGATCTCCGATCAGGATATCACCAACTAAGGATCAAAGAAGAGGATATTCATAAAATGGCATTTCAGAGCAAGTATGGGCATTATGAATTTACTGTTATGCCTTTTGGACTAACCAATGCCCCTACAGCCTTTATGCAATTGATGAATAGTATCTTTAGGTTTCATTTAGATCATTTTGTTGTGGTCTTCATTGATGATTTTTTGATTTATTCAAAGTCTGAGGAAGATCACGAAGATCATTTGACGACCGTACTACAAATATTGAGGAAGAACCAACTCTATGCTAAACTTAGCAAGTGTGAATTCTGGCTCGAGGAGGTATCCTTCTTAGGCCATGTAATCTCAAAGAACGGGAATTTTCGTGGATCCATCAAAGGTCAAGGCTGTGAAGAGTTGGGAAAGGCCGACCAATGCAATGGAGATTCGAAGCTTCTTGGGTCTAGCTGGCTACTATCGACGATTCATAAAGGATTTCTCCAAGATCGTCGTTCCTCTTACTAGGCTGACCCGCAAGGAGATACCCTATGAGTGGAGTGAAGACTGCGAGCGAAGTTTTCAAGCTTTGAAAGATCATTTGACAACTGCTCCGATCTTAGCACTACCAATTGAAGGAGAGAAGCTCGAGGTATATACTGATGCTTCTAGTATAGGCCTCGGGTGTGTATTGATTCAACAAGAGAGAGTTATTACTTACTCTTCCCGATAATTGAAGAAACATGAGGAGAACTACCTGGTTCATGACTTAGAGCTAGCCGCGGTGGTATTTACCCTAAAGATATGGAGACACTATCTCTATGGAGAGAAATTTATAGTGTACTCTGACCACAAGAGCTTGAAGTATTTATTTTTCCAAAGGGAACTGAATATGAGACAGAGACATTGGCTTGAATACCTTAAGGACTTTGACTTCACAATACAATACCACCTTGGTAAGGGTAATTCTGTAGCCGATGCCCTCAGTTAAAAGCCTAGGGCATTACTAGCCAGCTTGATGGTGCAAGAGTGGAAGTTGTTGGAGAAATTCTTCGAGCTTAATATAAACATGGATATGGAGAAAGGGTGTATTACTCTATCACATGTGAGTATACATCCGGATCTACTCTCCGAGATCAAGGTGCTAAAAGATGAAGATCCCGTGCTGGTAGCAGTCAAAGGTAAGATGGATGAGCGACCCGACCTTAAGTTGGCATCTGATGGCAGGCTGTTATTTCATGAAAGGACTTGTGTACTAGACTGTCCCAAATTGAAGAAGAAAATCCTAGAAGAAGCTCACCGATCTAGATACATCATCCACCTTGGAGCGACCAAGATGTATCAAGACATGAAGCAAACCTTTTGGTGGCCCAATATGAAAAGGGAGGTGGCAGAATTTGTGTCTTGTTGTCTCACATGTCAACAAGTGAAGGCGAAACACCAAAGGCCTGCGGGCAAACTGCATCCTCTAAATATTCCCAGATGGAAGTGGGAAGATATTGGCATGGATTTCATCATGGGTTGGCTTAAATCTAAGGGCGGACATGATGGAATTTGGGTAATCATAGATCAATTGACCAAATCGGCACACTTCTTACCTATAAAGAGCCACTGGTCAGTTGATGTTTTTGCAGCATTGTATATTAAGGAGGTTGTCAGATTGCACGGAGTTCCCGTATCAATCATGTCTGACTGAGACCCGCGCTTCACTTCTCATTTTTGGAAGGGTCTACAACACTCCTTGGGGACGAGACTCAACTTTAGCACTGCTTTTCATCCCCAAACAGATGGTCAGATCAAGAGGACAAACCAAGTTGTTGAAGACATGTTAAGGGTGTGTGTCATTTATTTCGACGGAAGCTGGCATGACCACTTGTCCCTGGCTAAGTTTGCTTATAACAACAGTTACCAAGCCAGCATTCAAATGGCACCTTTCGAGGTATTATACGCAAGGAGTTGCCGTTCACCAATATGCTGGGATGAAGTCGGTGAAAGACAACTTCTAGGACCAGATATGGTCAGGGAAACAACCGAGAAGGTACAGCTTATTAGAGAAAGACTCTAGGTGGCACAATCCAAGCAAAATACTTATGCAGACATTACAAGAAGAGACCTAGAGTTTCAAGTTGGGGACCATGTCTTTCTCAAGATCTCTCCTGGTCAAGGTATTCGCAGGTTCGGTGTTAAGGGCAAGCTTACACCAAGATATATTGGTCTATTTGAAGTATTGGAGAGAGTTGGCGAGGTAGCTTATCGGATTGCCTTACCTCCACAACTGTCAGAAGTGCACAATGTGTTTCACATTTCTATGCTGAAAAAATATGTGCACGATGCTTTCCACGTCATCGACCACGACAACCTGGTGATACAAAAGGACCTTACGTATGAGCAAAAACCAATAAGGATTCTTGATCCAGAGGTACGCGTGTTAAGGAACAAGACCATCCCTATGGTAAAAGTATAATGGAGCAAGTGCTTAGAACAAGAAGTCACATGGGAAATCGAAGAATCTATGTGAAAGAGATTCCCGGATTTGTTCTAAGTTGTGAGTGATCTTCACCCTCTACCAATCTTTTTATGCAATTGAATTTGGGGACCAAATTCTTTTAAGTGGGGGAGGGTGTAGCACCCCAGATAAATTATTGGGAATAAAATTCCTAAATGAATGAAATCCCTAAACGTTTTCGCAAGGACACAAAATAGAAAATAAAATACAACCTACAATAGCCCTTAAACCCATATACATCAGAATAAGCCTTATAAATATGAGCCTTTTTGCCACACGTTAAGAAGGCTTTAACCTTAGAATATTGGCCTTAATAATACTAACCCACACTTTTACCACATCAAAGGGTTACTCAAAACCCATTTACATATGATCTAGGATGCTTTCAATAGCCCAAACCCATAACCACGTTCAAACGATGCATGGGGTGAAGGCTTTAGGGTTTTAAAATCTAAAATAGGTAGGCGACCAAGGTTTTGGCAGGGAAAGGAATTTATGGATCGATATCGGAAAGCCATGCTGCCTTTAGATATCTAACCCCACTAGGATTTCCTACTCTATAAATAAACCCCTCCACCGAATGTGCAAGGGCTACTGCTGCTACTGCCGTTCGAGCCATCGTCGTCCTCCTATTGCTACATCCGGTTTCTCCCTTGCTGTTCAAGTGGGTGTAGTTCTTCTTCCGTGTTCTCCCCGTAGTTTATGTTGGAGTGCTGTAGCTATTGAAGTTGCTGTTGTTGCTGCTGTTGTTTATTTCTTCTCCTCTTCACGTTGGTCATCTCTGTTTCACCCCGTACGAGGTAAGTTTTCTCAAGATTAAGCCCAATACATAGTAAAACTAGGCTGCATGCATAAGTAGTCTTAGTAAATCTATTCCTCTTGATTACATGAACCATGCTGGTATTATTTTGGAGTTTTCACTAGACAAGTAAATGGCGACCAGGAACTAGGTGCCCATTAATGGGCGACCAGAGACTGGGCGCCCATTCACAGAATTGCCACCCATCCACTGAGTCACCCATTAATGGGAGACTGCTCACACAGGCGCCATTTCTTGTCCAGCATGTTTAATATTAACCCATGATTAAAAGTATGTGACTTGACTCTGACATTAATCTATAAGCATGTTCATGGACACTATGTAATCCTCTCCACATGATGCAATCTTTCATGTATATACCATGCCAGAAATCTAGTGAGGACACCAGAGCCAGAGTTCGGCTCGACTCAGCGAGCCGTCGATATCGGACACGTAGCACGACTCAGTCGACGCCGACATCTTTGTGGCTGGGGGACAGTCTGGAGTCTCCACCGGAGCTTTGATAATTTAGTGCGTATTTTTATACGTATTTGTACTTGGTACGTATTTGGTGTGTATTTGGTATGTATTTGGGTTGTATTATTTTGGGTTTTAATATTGGGTCAATGGGAGAATAATTGACCAAGTATTTGTATTTTTGATTTATTATGGTCCAATGGAGTATTAATATGGTCCAAGGGGGATTAAATAACCAAGCCCCCTTAGTTGACTTGGGGAGAGGGGCGCCCCCTCTCTTGTCCCCTTATGGGATTATTTTAATCCCACCTTGTCTCCCATTTCCCCATTATACCCCCTTGACCAAGGGTATCTTAGGTCATTTGTCTAGGTCTAGGGTTTAGTATATAATATCTCTTGTGTCATTTGTGAACAAATTAATGTAGAAATATATTGGAAAATAGCCAAGGGCGCCCCCCTCTCTCTCTTGTTCTTCTTGTTCTTCCTCTTCCTTGCAGCAGCAAGATCTGGGTGTGAAGCCCTTCTTTGGGAGTGATTTCCAAGTCTACTTCTTCTTCTGGGTACCAGGTTCAATCACCACCGCCGCCACCTCCATTCGTGCCGCCATCAAGCCACCACAGCCATCTTTCTGAGCTATTGTCCTGAGCTGCGACCTGCAGATCTAAAGGTTGAAAAAAAGGCTATAACTCCAGATCCGACCGTTAGATGGAGCTGAGCATTTGAGTATTGGTTCCCCTAGTTATTCTTTACTTCCAGTTTAAATTTCACATAGATCAGAGTCTATTTGAGTCCCTTCCCAGTCATTTGTTTCCCCCTCTCACAGTCTGCCTGTGTGCAGACCTGCGGGATAGTCACCTAGTGTTCTATTTTTCCCACCCCCAAAACATTGTCAGAAAAATCCCAAAATATTTATGTGTCTTCCTCACGTCCACCCCTATCCACCATAAAAATCCCAAGTCCTAAATTCTCCTTTTCCCTTTCTGTCAAACCCCAAAATCAGGCATAACCCGATCTACCCTGTCAGATCTATCTTCCAAGCCAGAAGTAGTTGACGTGTTGCAGAGGTTTTCAATTTCAATAAAACCATTGGATGGGCCTGAGTTTCCAATATGTTGAAGCCCTCTGAGTGCTCTTCGTAACGGCACTAATGTTGCCCTGATCCGACACCGGATCTGGTCGTGGCGGCCATTTTCGTGGGAGCGCGGAGTTCTGCCCCGAACCAGGCCAACACGGAGGGCGACCGTACAAATTCATCGAAAAATACGCCGGAGAAGATTCGGAAATGTCCATCCCCAGGGGTCGACCAGGGACCCTCTGCCTTCGCTTCAGTGAACCGCCGTCTTCAGAAGCCCTCTGGGGGTCATCGTCCCTTTGGAAGCCCTTGTTCGTTGTCCTGTCGGCCAGCAAATAGCAGAACCAGGGCCATTACCGCAACCGCCCGGAACCCGCCGCCTTGCTGCCCGCCAACCCAAGTTCGGTGCTTTCGGCGCCATTGTGTATCCCTTTACCTCTCTGCGTGGAGTGGACAATAAAAATCACTGCTGTAATTTAACTTTACCATTGTATCGGGAGTTGTGAAACTTGGCCAGGACGTCTTCCCCACGACCCGAGCGTGGAGGTACACTCGCTTCCCTCTTTGTCTTACTTGCTTGGCTAGTATAAGTTCTTAATGCCGCTGCATATGAGTTAGTAATTTCCTAGCTAGTTAACATTTAGTCACCGCTGTGAGTTGTGAGTGCAAGACCCGTCCTGTGACTCATTCCGAGCACGAGAGTGAGCTGACCACCTGTGGCTCAATGTCGGTTTCTCAACCGTGTAGATCGACACGTTTCTCTCGCTAGGGACGATCGTGAGTGAGTACTTCTTGTTTGGGACACGATCGCCTCTTCAAGAACCATGTTAGGTGCCAAGTCATTCGTGTCGTCGTTGGTCGCATCGTCTTTGGGTGGCGTCGTCACCTAGAGTCCAAGGGTCGCAACAAGTCCGTGTTGAGTCTCATTGTCATCCCGCATCAAATTGGTATCAGAGCCGGTTTGAGTCTAGGGTAGTCGGTCCAAGGTGCTCCATTTCATCTAGTATATCTAAAGGTGTTCCCAGAATGATAGGCTACGCCTATTGGGAAAGGGGCACACTTGCGTGAGTGCGATCTTCGGATCAAACCTCCGCCTCATATTGGATATTGGAGTTTAGGTCATCCTTCATTTTGCATTGGTCCTTCCATATAGGTCGTAGTGAGTCATCCCCTTAGTTTCCCTTTAGGTCCCCTCCCCTTGCATGCCCACTCGTGGAGGTACCCAGTACCATCGCCCTGACACTATGGGTGAACCACGAGGTGCCACCCAGGGAGGTCGATCTCTGGATGACGTAGTGGCTCTACTCATGGAGCGCATGGATAGGTCCGATCAAACTAATAGGGAGAATACCGACCACTTGGAGGGGCATCTCAAGGCCATGGACGACTGTGCCGAGGCTTCCGACCGATCTGTCCAAGGTCTAGTTGGAAGGATAGAGAGTGTGGAGAAAGTCTCCCACCGGGAGTTTCCCGGAGCTGTTGCCCCTCAGGCACCTGCTGCCCAGCCCACCCCACCTGGGGCTGAGGAGCGATGGCCACGTGTCCCCGATTTTGAGGACTACGAGTCCGACAACGATTATAGGGGAAATGGCCGGCGCCTTCGTGGTCACCGACCACAGAGGGATGATGAGGACGAGCGGATCCTCAGGACTGTGCGAGCAAACCCTCCCACGTTTGACGGGTCCTTGGACCCAAAGGTCTATCTCGATTGGGAGGCCGACATGGACTGGTATTTAGAGTGGTTTGAGATGACGGACCACCGAAAAGTCAAGTTCGCCAAAATGAAGCTGCTAGGGCAGGCGCAAACTTATTGGAAGAACGTGGAGAACCTGCTGTTTCATCGTCAAGAGCCCCAGGTTGAGACATGGGGTGAGATGAGGACCAAACTCCGGCAGAACTACCTTCCTGCCACATACCGCCAGCGTCTCATTGCCAAATGGCAAAGTCTCTCCAAGGAGATTGGTCCGTCTCTGATTACATCATCGAGTTCGATGAGTATTCTCTGCAATGTGACGCCACGGAGGAAAGCTCCCTGACTGTTTCCCATTTTCGACATGGTCTGTGGCCACACCTTCAGTATGAGCTTTTCCACCATAACGTGTCCAAGTTGGAGGACGCGTACCAAGTTTCCCTCGAGGTGGAGCTATTTGAGGCAAAGTTTTCTCCTATCCCACGCCAGGGGGTTACCAACCCGCGTATGTTTGACCCTTGGACCATGCCTGGCTCCTACACTTGGTGGCCTGTGGCTCGTCCACAGGAACCCCCTCGCCAGGACCTCGCTGCTCCTAGAAACCCACTCCCTCCAAGGGATCCTCCCCTTCGCCAACAGGCACCTGTCCCTACCCCTAGACCTCACCAGCCCACCGTGCCGACCCAACCCCTGCTTCCTACACCCCCGGTCCATCTTGTGGACAAGGGTAAGGGGCTGATGGCCAGTGGAACATCCCCGGGGACCGGGACGCATGGCACTTGCTATAGGTGTGGTGGAGTTGGCCACTATTCGGCCAAGTGTCCCACTCGGGAGTCGCTTGTTATTTCTGATCCCTCTGCCAGCGACCCTACACCTGAGCTTGTGCCAATCAGTTATGAGGCTGATCAGGACTTAGCGGAGGAGTTCTTTGATGAACAGATGGAGGGAGAGCCAGTTGATGTCCCAGGTACCCAATATCAGGGTGATGTAGAGTTGGGTGTAGTCAGGTGCATCCTAACCCAGCCTCAGGTGAGCGACGACTGGCGTCGTACCACCATCTTCCACACATTTTGTAGGCTGGGAGGTAAGGCCTACAAAGTGATCATAGATAGCGGGAGTTGCATTAACGCTATCTCCATGGGCATTGTTAGACGCCTGGGTTTGACCCCCGTGGATCACCCCGCACCATATAGAGTATCTTGGGTGCATTCCACTTCCATCACGGTCAGACTGCGGTGTTTGGTACCACTACAGTTCCAGGCATACCACGATGAGATCTGGTGCGATGTGCTGCCTATGCAGGTGGGTAGTATCATCCGCGGTAGGCCTTGGCTTTTTGATTGGGATGCCACCCTTCATGGACGGTCGAACACTTGCACCTTCGACCATGGTGGCCACAGGATTACTCTCCACCCTGCCCAACCGAAGGACCCATCTATCCGAGGACCAGCTGGCCCCAACACTTCGACCCCTCCACATCAAGGGATGGTCAGTCCTCCAACCTCATCCTCAGCACGGGCCACTACCTCATCGACTGCTCTTAGCAAAGACGACCTCCCACCCAGGAGGTTGATGATGATTAGCCAGTGAGAGATGGAGCAAGAGGTGACCGGGGGTAGTCCTATCCTTGCTGTTGCTGTCTGAGGAGTGAAAGATGTCGCTCCTAGATCTGATGATGAGCGCCCCCGGGAGATAGCTGCGATCCTACGGGAGTTTTTCGATGTCTTCCCAGAAGACCTCCCTGGAGGCCTTCCACCTATGAGGGATATCCAACACGAGATCGATCTCGTCCCGAGCTCATCTTTGCCTAACCTTCCCCACTACATGATGAGTCCAACGGACCATGCCGAACTTCAAAGGTAGGTCGAGGAGTTGATGAGTCGGGGATCTCTCAGGGACAGCAAGAGCCCTTGCGTTGTTCCCGCATTATTGGCCCCGAAGAAGGATGACACATGGAGGATGTGCGTTGATAGCCGTGCGATCAACAAGATCACGGTGAAGTATCATTTTCCTATTCCCCAATTAGATGACTTGCAAGACATGATGTCGGGAGCCACTATCTTCTCAAAGATAGACCTCCGTAGTGGCTATCACCAAATGTGGATCAGGCCTGGGGATGAATGGAAGATGGCATTCAAGACTAAGGATGGTCTTTATGAGTGGTTGGTTATGCCCTTCGGGCTTTCCAATGCCCCTAGTACCTTCATGCGGTTGATGACCCAAGTTTTACGCCCTATGATAGGGGACTTCTTGGTCGTCTACTTTGATGACATTCTTATCTACAGCCGCACTAGGAAGGACCACTTAGACCATCTCAGACAGGTCTACATTGTGTTAAGGCGAGAGAGCTTATTCGCCAACCCAAAGAAATGTGCTTTCATGACCGATCAGATTACCTTCCTCGGGTTTATTGTGTCTAGGGATGGAGTCTCCGCTGATCCGGAGAAGATTAGGGCCATCAAGGAGTGGCCCGAGCCCCGCACACTCCACGATATCCGGTGTTTTCATGGCTTAGCGACGTTCTACCGTCGCTTCATTCGTGGCTTCAGTTCTATCACTGCCCCCGATCACTGATTGCATTAAGAATCGGGCATTTGTATGCACTAAGGCTGCAGCCACTGCATTTCAGGATATCAAGGGGTGTATGACCCAAGCACATGTCCTTGCATTACCTGATTTTTCTAAGGTGTTTGAGGTCACGTGTGACACTTCTAGAGTGGGTATTGGTAGAGTGTTGAGCCAGGAGTCCCACCCCATCGCATTCTTTAGCGAGAAGCTGAACGATGCCAAACTGTGATATTCTACTTATGATAAGGAATTCTACGCAGTCGTCCAGGCATTGCGGTATTGGAGGCACTATCTACTGCACCAGGAGTTTGTCCTATTTTCTGATCATGAGGCCTTACGATTCCTCCATACCCAAAAGAAGCTGAATGCTCGCCATAGCCGTTGGGTGGAGTATCTTCAGGAGTACACCTTTGTGCTTAAGCACAAGGCAGGGGCAGAGAACAAGGTAGCCGATGCGCTGAGTTGGCAGATGATGATGTTGACCACCATGAGTGTTGAGGTGGTAGGTTTAGAGAGGCTGAAGGACGCCTATGTTAATTTCCCAGACTTTGGTCCGATCTACGCCATCCTTCAGGCAGGCCCCTCGTGTGATTATAGCGAGTTTGTGCTTCAAGAGGGTCACCTATTCTGGGTGATAAGTTGTGCATCCCACGGACTTCTATGCATGACTTTCTCACATGGGAGATGCACGCGGGAGGTCTTGCTGGCCACTTCGGCCAGAACAAGACCATAGAGGCAGTTGAGCATAGATTTTATTGGCCTAGTCTGAAGAGGGATGTCGCTCATATCGTGGCCCAGTGTCGCACTTGTGCTATGGCCAAACAGAGGAAGTAGAATAGCGGTCTCTATACTCCCCTCCCCGTCCCGGATAGTCTATGGTAAGACATTAGCATGGACTTTGTGTTGGGATTGCCCCGCACCCTCTGAAAGCATGACTCTATCTTTGTGGTCGTAGACAGGTTCTCCAAGATGGCATTATTCATCCATGATCCAAGACTTCTGATGCCTCTAGAGTTGTCGGTCTATTCTTTGCTCATTGTGTCTCCAGGTTTGGCCTCCCTTGTACTATAGTGTCAGACAAGGATGTGTGATTTACTAGTTATTTTTGGAAAATCCTATGGCACATGATGGGCACCCCGCTGAAATTCTCCACTGCATATCATCCCCAGACCGATAGTCAAACTGAGGTAGTCAATAGGAGTTTGGGGGATCTTCTTAGGTGTCTAGTCCGTGATCAGGTCAGGGATTGGGACTTGGTTCTACCTCTAGCAGAGTTTACATACAATGATTCGATCAATAGGTCTACAGGCATGAGTCCTTTTGAGATTGTTACTGGCTGTAGACCTAGGAAGCCCATAGACTTGGTCCCATCTCCCATCCAGTCCCGTGTGTCAGAGTCGGCAGAGTCCTTCGCAGATCATATTAGGCAGTTGCATGAGCATATACGTCGTCATATTGAGACCAGCAACGCACGGTACAAAGAGTTGGCTGATGCCCACAGGCACCATCGTGAGTTCAGGGAGGGCGAGTACGTCATGATCAGGGTCAGGCCTGAATGGTTTCCTTCGAGAACCGTGAAGAAGTTACAAGCTCGCGGTGTCGGTCCTTTCCGAGTAGTGAAGCGAGTTGGGTCTAATGCATATGTTGTAGATTTGCCAGAGAGCTATGGGATCAGCTCCACTTTCAACATCTCGGACCTAGTCGCTTATAGGGACCCAGCGGTGATACCCAGTGAGCCATTTGAGCCGTCTCCACCCCTTGTGAGTGACACCACCCTAGAGCGTCCACCTCCAGCCATGTTACCTCAGCAGCGTGAGCAGATAGAGCATATACTGGATGAGCAGGTAACGACTACTCGAGGTGGGGTATACCATCGCTACTTGGTGCGATTGAGGGGACGGCCCGCGTCTAATGACACTTGGATCAGTCGGGCCGAGCTACAGAGGATAGTGTTGATGTTTCTTTTGTGATGTGATGTGATGAATGAATGTGAAGGTGAATATAGTGGTGCGAGAGATATGTGTGAAAGTGTGTGAGCAAGTAATAACCTAACTAAAACAATCACAAAATTAGGAGCATGGGCATGTCATCGATGCTTATAAGGAGGAAAAATAAAAACACACGCCGTGGCGTGGAGCAAAAGAATAAAATAAAAAGACACACACCGTAGGTGTGGAGCAAATAAAGTAAAGAGAAAATCAAGCAAGATGATGGCAATGACGAACAAATACCCAAATAAGATGTGTGATCGCCACCAAAGTAATTAAAGTAGTAAAACCACAATAATACCTTGGAAAGAGCTGGTTGAAGTCACCCGCCCGCGGGAGAGAGAAAACCAGGCGCACTGACGATTAGCGATTCTTCAGACGACCGTGATCTAGCAGAAAACGGTCTTGCGATAGACCACCTTATAGCTGAAAACGGGCTTTTGGATGACCGCTAGTGCACCCAGAACAATGATTTGGAACTTAATCTCCACCCCTCCTGGCTAGGGATGTTAATGGATCGGGTTCGGCTCGGGTAGACCAATACCATACCCTATCCGTGAAAATTTTACTAATACCATACCCGGATAGTACCCTATTATTTTTGCGGGTATGGATACGGGTATATCCGTCACGGGTATGGATATATCCGCGGATATCCGTATCCGTCCATAAAGCATGAGTCCACGTTGACATCCAAAGAAACGTGAGATTTATGAGAATTAGAAAAAAAAGAAATCCAGTCAATTCTTTCCTTTCTAAAATAATTTTTATGTTTTATAAAAATGACCTTATAATTTTAGCAAGAAGTCTAAACTCACAAACTCAACAAGACGGGCAACGGATTGGGTTCATGTCAAAATCATAGGCCTAACATGCACAAGAAGTTATTAAGAGCGGGTTCGGATCGGATACGGGTTTGGGTGCACTAAATCCATACCCTATCCAAATTTGAAACGGGTATTTTAAACGTATCCGAACCCGAATCCATATCCATTTATTCGGGTATTACCCGACCCATCACGGGTCGGGTAATGCGGGTAATCAGATTTGCGGGTATTTTTGACATCCCTACTCCTGGCTGGCCAGAAAGGTTGGGCCTTGTGCAGTGAGTCTTATAAACCTGCGAGGAAGTATAGACAACAAGAAAAACAACCCAATTAGCCCTTGGGCAAGTGTAGTATCTATAACTCAACTAAGCTTATATGCATAAAAGAAGGGTGAATACCTGGGAGGTTTGGTTTTTTTAACCCCTGTGGGGGCGTGAAAAAGATGGGAAGATGTTTTAAGAAGATGATAGAATGCAGAGAACGTGGAGAAAAGAAGAGGGAAGATGCTATGGATGCAAGGGAACAATGGATAAAACTAAAGACCAAAAGACACAAACTAGACCAAAGGAACTTTATACTCCCTTGACTAGAAGCTTGGTGGACATGGAAGCAGCTTCTTCTTGGTTGGAAATGACTCCAGAATGCAGCAGCACTTCGACACAATCTCCAAAAATCTCCCCCTTCAAGCCATGCACTCAAGGGTCCTATTTATAGGCCCTCAAACCCTAGATTCGAGTTGGAGGGATAATGACTCGAAATAGGCCTGAACCTAGATAATCCTTGAAGATAATACTCCCAAGAGTCCATAGAAATAAATAGAAGGTTCTGGGAGTCTCTGGTGAGAGAGAAATCATAGGATGAAGGACTCTAGTTCGTCCACGGTCGAACAGCGGAAGAACAGCAGAGCAAGACTCTATGTTCCCACTAGCGGTCTTGCGATAGACCGCTAGCACCAAGAAACGGTCGTGCGACAGACCGCTAGGAACACACGTCCAGAAGAAGATAAGATCAAAGAGACCCAGCAGGACTCTCTACCCATTAGCGGTCTAGAGATGGACCGCCAACGCCCACCTAGCGGTCGCACGATAGATCGCTAGGGGAGAGGACCTGGCAAAAGAGATAAAGGTTAATAAATTCATAACTTAATCCACAAAATAATCCTCATTACCCTTATCTAGGCCTAATAAGGTGAAGTGACGAGAAATCCAATGGAGCTAGGTTCAACCAAGGAGAATGACCCATAAAATTAGGCCCAAAAATGACCAAAAAAGGCCCAATAAGCGGTGAGTAACTCGGGACATCATAAAAATAGATAAGGAGACGACCCAACTCATTGTTCATAAAACGGGTGTCAACAGATGCCCCTCCTTAACGTCCTCTGTCACGTCCCGAGCGCGGAAGAAACCTGGAGTGCGTGACGAGTTTATATCGATCATGTCAATCAGAGTGTTAGTGTATTCGACACAAAGATAGAGTGCGCAAAAGTAAAGATAACTCAATCCTTTATTCAATCACAACCTCAAAGTACTTCTATTACAATTCACTTAATGAAAGTACTAAGACTCAATAAAGGAAAAAGTACAACGATTGACTCAAGAATATAGAAAGACAAGACTAGTTGACGCTTGGATAGACGGAGTAGCTCTAATCTCTTCACTCTTGACCTTCCCCATCCGATTGCGTCTCGTCATCGGACTTACCTGAAAAATAGGGGAAAACACTAGATGAGCGAACGCTCAGTAGGAATTATTTCTCAAGTGCTAGCTTGCTTTGAGTAGATTACAAGTTACATGAATGCAATATAGCTATGCATGTTCGCGTAAAATGACAAGAGAGAATTTATAACAAGAGATAATCGAGTGAACTAGCATGTCTTTCAAGAACTCATATCAAGATATTCAAGCAAGTATATTCATCATGTCATACCGAGAATTGGCTATCATGTTTCAAGCAAGTATATAATAAATACCCTTTCCGGGTCACGCAAGTCATGTCATGTCAAGTCGAGTCAAGAATGAGATTGTTGAATGTCATCGAGAACGACAAGTACTTCGGTGCAATGCCACACCGTGATCATTACAACTCCCATGGGTACTAGTACTTTCGGGTGCTCCTCCTAAGACCAGATCGGGCCCTATATATATGCGCAAGTATTGATCATGTATTTTTCGACATCCACTATAGTTTTAGCCAATATAGAGTTCCAAAGGAATAAGCTTGTAGGAACTTTAAGGTAGATCATAGGGAATAGCATTTCAAGGATTTATCATGATGTGTAAGGACGATAATAACGATATAATCACGATTAACGATAAAATTAGGTGGAATCGGCTCCCTAGATGGGTGCCATGACATTAAGAACAAGCGCTCATATAGATATGGTCGCTCGTTCTTGTACATGATAAGGTATATCGAATTAGTGTCCACAAGTATGGCACATAATTCTTAAGGAGTATTAATGGTATGGTTCCCCATTCCATTAGTTCAAGAATATTCTCATGACACCCACATAGCATGTCACGAGGGCCGGTATACCATGTTTCTTTAGAGTGACATGGCAATTAAATAGTTTCATGGGTTTTAAGGGTACAACCAGCTCAATCGGCCTTGAGGGAATCTAAGGCTTCGAGGAGACTTACGGAGGTCTCTATGACTAACTCACCAGTCCGAAGGAACAGAATGTCCAACGAAGGGCTCGTATGTCATCGAGAGAATAGAGGGTAATCGATAAATCACCGGGAAACGTGGGACTATACTCACGGCTAGAATATAGTGCCATATACGTAACCCGTTGGAAGGGTGTACATGAAACCAATGAAAACTCACATGACAGAAAATGGCGCCTGGGTTATTGTCGCTATTTCTTAAATAGCGCCTAGGATTCAGCCACTATTTATTGAATCGCGCCCGTGACCTGGCCATCAATTTTAAATTCCGTTTCCCATTCCAGTGTAAATAGATCTTGGAATTTTATAGCTTTTTAACACATTGTTTGGTTCTGTTTTAATTCGCGCCCATAGCATAGCCATGTTTCAGAAATTAGCGTCCAGACCTTGGGCGCTTGTTTAGATATAGCGACTGGATGATGGTCGTTGTTCAATTCAGAGTATAAAAGGCATGAACAGTGTCATTTTTCTAATTCAAATAATTTTCTAAGGACAAGAACATGAATAGATAGAGAAAAATACCAGGGATCTAGCAATGCACGCATCTAATTGATTAGATGTCCACATTTCAAGTTATTAAATTTTAAACATGTTGGTTTAATAATTAATCATGAAAGTAGCGACTGCTATACGGTCGCAAATTAAGAATAGCGCCCATGAATGGGTCGCTATTTCACTGTAACTCCGAAATTGAAACAGAAAGCCATGATTCAGGGTGAAATTATACCAACATGCATGCATGAATTATAAATTTATTAACTTAGGCTTATACACTTGAGAACACCTACCTTGGGTGTTGATTTTTGGAGGATGGAATCTAGCAGTTGTGAACTCAGTTTACAACCGAGCAACAATAGAAGCAGCTGTAATATTTGGCAGTAATATACGGCTCCTTTCTTCCAATGATCCTTTGAAGACAACCCTCCTTGATCTAGAGTCTTTGTAGGAGGATTTTGGAGATTGGAGAGTTAGTCAATATGGTAGTAACAGAGGAAGCTTTGTAGCAACTCAATAGCGGCTGACAGGGAAGATGATGACCGTCGAGCTAGCTTCAGGAGGACGGAGCAATGTTGGTTTCAGTTCCTTGAAGCGGACAGCATCCGAAGCATCAACTTCGCAGGGTTCCTTTACGTCAACAATTGCAGCAATAAAGATAGAAGATGCAACTAGTAGTGGCTTCTTATAACCGTGGAAGGAAGAAGTCGCTGAAGGAACAAGCTTTCTCTGCTTCGGTTATGGCAGCAGCCACAGGTGGAGATTGATGGTGATGAGAAAATCAAAAGGGTTGGTATTTATAGTGCTTGGGAACCCAATGGGTTTGGAGTTCGATTGGGACTCAACTTCCTAGTACAAGTCCTAGTGGTATTAGTATTTCCCCCATTAAACCCTTCTAGAATACAAACACTTCCTAGTTAGAGTGAAACACGGCCGTCAGTTTCCTTTTTATACTTTAAGGAAATTTGCGACCGGGTGACAGCCACGTCTTATTAAGTCGCATCCATATGCAAGTCACGTTTTATTAAGGCACGTCCATGTAGCAGTTATTTTTAAAGAAATAACGCCCTTCGATCGGGCGCCTTTCACCATTTCACGTTAATTTATGCTAGTTGCAATGTTTGGGTATTTTTTTCTTTTTTAATTGATGGGGTATCGTTATGAAATTTTATGGGTAAAGTTCTTCCATTTTTCTCTATTTTTTCATATAATTAGTTTTATAAAATTCTTTTAATTTAAAAAGTGGCACTATTCATCTATCTCGGAAATAACGACTTTGTTTTGGAGGTTGTATGTGAATAGAGCGCCTAATGCTAGGGTGCTATTCACCCGTTTTCCTTTTGCCAGTAACACTCCAAAAGACCAAAATCGTATAAATGCCTATTCTCTTATCTTGTATTTATCTTTAATGTATTTAAACTTATCTTTATACCCCTTTTTCTTTAAATAAAAATATAACGGAATAAATATGAAATATTAAATTTTTTAAATTAGTAATAAAATATAAATTGATGTTTTCTCCAAGATTTATTGATTTATTAATTCAAATAAAAATACACTATGACTTTAAATGGCTACTTAAAAATGATGCTAAATTCATAATCCCTTAAAATTTAAGGGTAGGGTCTATGAGATCTTTTTGTAAGGCCCATTAGGGGATCACGGGATTGTAAACAAGGTCTGGGCCTTGTTTATTTATTTTATCTGGACTTTCTAGTCCTTTAATTTATCAGGGTTGCTACATCCTCTTTGCAGGGGAGCGAGCGGAGGTGAAGCGAAAGTGACATGGAACATGGATGTGAAGCAGAAATGAAGTGGAGTGTACTAAAAAGCGGGCATTAAGGTAAACGACACCCGTTCTCAACCAACGAGCGATAGGAATCTTCCAAAAAACTTCGAACCAATCACAAGGAACGACAAACCGAACGACGCATGCCTGGAGGAGCTAACAACTAAAAGAAAAGAAAACACGACCAACCTCCTCACTGGAACGCACAGCTGATAGGTGGTCGGAACAAGCGGAAAAGAGACGGGTAACTAAACTCCAGACGGGAATCCTCAGCTAACCAAGCCGAGCAAAAGACCGAAGGAAATCTTCCAACTCAAAGCGGAATGACTCTCCTTACTCAAGACCATGGACGCATAGTTATCCACCATTATTGAGACACTTTAGACAAATCAGGGCACGTGAATGCTCAAAGATGCATATGATGCATGCTGGGCTAAAATAAAAGAAATCATCAAAATGAATGCAAAAGAAATGATAAAATAGCAAGATACTCGAGAATAATATTACTATACCGGATAAATCAAGGTCAGGATACTATCTACAATCACGGCATGCAAGATAGAATCATCGTCCCCCAACCCTTCCAACCTAACGGCCTATCCAACGATTAAACATGTGCACCTAGATCATCATCATTTTTGTTAGAGGGGAACATCAGATCCTGGAACACATGAATGACCAGTCGGTTCTCGAGGTAACATATCATAATTACCATATAGTAATGCATTAAGGGACTTATGGATCGAGATACTTACCTGACTTACTTACTTGGCGAGATGTGATATGACGGCGCTTGTGATTTTAGCAATGAAAATGTTAGCCATCAATACATAAAATAATCATTAAGCACAACCAAGATATGAACCACTTCAAGAGTAAAATGTATCCAATCATTTCAGAATATCAACCAAAAAATGGTCTAGGAAAGGACCGCGAGCAACCTAATAACGGCCATGGAATAGACCGCTAAACAAGGCGGTTCACATTCCTCGAGAAAAATGGCTCAGATGGAAAAATGGTCTAGGGAACGACCGCTAGGGATCGGGTAGCGGTTTAGCGATAGACCGCTAATTACTGAGAGATTTCAAAAGCTAGAAATGCCCATTCGATCTCCCATTCGTTCCATTTCACTCAAACCGACCACCACATCCCACTCCGGCGAAATTCACACTGGTGACCACCATGACCAAGCCTCCACCATCCACAATGGTGAAGAAGAGGGACGTAAAACGCCTCCAAAGGCGGATAGCAGAGGAGGAGACATCACCGGCGGCGGTGGTGAACCCACCAGCGGAAGAGGAAAGGCCGGCGGCCCAACCGGAGGGAGAAGAAGCTCCCACGGCGGAGGAGGGCCCTACGGAGGTACATGAGGAAGATGAAGAGGCCACGGTGGCCGAGGAGACGCCGACGGCGCCGGCGGCCGGGCGACCATCAAAGGTAGGGCCGTGAGCCCTAAAAAACCATTTTTTTCATTTTTTCTAATTTTGAATGCATACATGTGTATGGAATGGAAGGGAAATGGGTCTGGGGACCCATTGGGATAAATTGTAGGCCATTTGGGCCATTTCCACGAACTAGGAAAATGGGGCAAACATTGCCCATTCTCTGGGTTCCTAGCGGTCGTTGCAGTGACCGCTAGGGGATGTGGCGGTCTGGGGAGGACCGCTAAGGGATAAGAAATGGTCAATATACGACTGCTAGAGAAACAGAGAGATTTCTGCTTTTTGATTTAAAAATGCAATGCAATGCTTTTATGGATGAATTTTATGGATGACTAACTCAAACTTGTTTAAACGAATGTAGGGGAAGAGGAAGACCCGCATCTCATGGCTGCAAGTCCGGGCGGTTTATTTGGCCTTACCGGATTACCAGAGGGAGAGGTTGGCAACAATGGGGTTCGGGGAACTCCTTAGCATAGAAGTGATGAGGATCGACACAGCGCTGCTGCATGCACTTCATGAGAGATGGGATCCGATCAGCAGGGCATTCTTATTTCCATGGGGTCATATGATCCCAACTTTAGAGGATGTCGTCCGGATCACGGGTTTGAGAGTGCACAAAGCTCCAGTGACCGGATGGACATATGCAGATTATCGGGCGGAGGTAGAGGAGCTTCTGGGACTGGAGTTGATGAGGCCGGGTCGACACTCTTCGATGCTGGCATGGGCGACTCTCCAGGAGAGTCTTGGACTGAGAGGAGCAAGGATCAGTGTTGGCGAGCTGCCAGAGGAGCATTTGGGCAGATTGACTAATCAGGTACGAGAGAGAGTGTCTGCGGGACCAGGGCCAGAAGGGGACATCACCCTTCGCCGCTTCCTGATACTGATGTTCGGGAAGTTACTTTTTGCGACGAGGGCAGACGGAGTGAGCGTCAGACTCCTCCCACTTCTACAGGACTTGGATGGAGCTGGCGGATACGCATGGGGAGCTACAGTGTTGGCTTTCTTGTTCGACTCCCTCAGCATGACTGACCGGCAGACCATGCTAGGCGGGTTCACACCTCTTCTCCAGGTAAATACTAAACTCTAAATGCTTATGACTATTAATATGCTTATGCTTATGCTTTATGATATGCTGACATCTAACTTATGCAGGTTTGGAGCTACTTGTACCTTCTAGGCCTAGGGCGGGGCAAGGAGGTACATCCGGACCGAATCCCCATCGCGAGGCGATGGATGACGCTGCGGGACACAGGATCGCTGCGGCGCCTAGTGCGGGCGATTCAAGATGACATGGACACCTTCCCGTATGCATCGGTAAGTTTCTAAACTTAATACCCTTCTAAATGTAATTAAATGCTCTTAAATGCTTATGAATGCTGATATTGAATGTTGACTTTTCAGGTGCACTGGACACCGTACCGGGATGAGGACCATGATGGGTAGCCAACGGTGGAGGCGTCCTTGGCATAAGGAGGATGAGAGATCTGGCTGCACTACTTCAACATCGTCGAGCCTCTGCACTTCCGATTGATCATGAGGACGCGCGGGGTTCACCAACCTAAGGTAGAGTTCCCAGCCCGAGACGAAGAGCGGATCGGGCGATCCTCTCAAGGCATGAGCAACGACATCGACTGGGTGACGAGAGCAGTGGACCAGGTCAGAGATTGGACCCGCTGAGGCAGAGTGGTCCGAGCCTAGGCGACGAGCGATGAGGTGTACTTGAGGGCCTACGCCCGAAGGTACGGCGATCAGGTGTTCCGCGGTACTCGACGACCGATAAGACTCCCTAAACCATGCTTCTTTAATTAATTCTAAATGCACTGACTCATGGACTTTCTATATGCAGCTAGACCCGCAAGGATGCATAGCCGAGCTCCAGGGTCTTCTCCACTCCACTATCCAGCAGAGGGACGAGTTCCAGCGCACGCTGGAGCTACTGGTGAGTTCTAAACCTTAGACTTAATTATGCAAATGATTATGAATGCGATTGATAATGACTTCTTAAAATGCAGAGAACTGAGGGAGCGTAGCGGGCGGGACCAGATGCTCCTTCATTGTCCTCGCAGCCAGCAGCAGATCGGGCTGAGAGGGACGTCAACTTTGCTCGGGCGGTTGCTCGGGCCAAGGAGGCCAAGGCCACGCTCGCAGAGAGGGTAAGCAAACTAACTAAGTTCCCTTAAATGTTTATGATATGCAAATTACTAACTAGTGAATGAATGCTAATGCAGACTAGGGAGTTGACCACGGCGTTGGCCGAGGCTGAGCAACTTCGAGGAGAGGCGGTCGAGGTGGCTCCTCTTCGAGCAGAGGTAGAGAGACTACGGGCAGAGGCAGTCGAGGTGGCTCCCCGTTGCGCGGAGGTGGAGAGACTCAGAGTCGGGGCAGTGTGGACGCACTTTTCGGCACGCTCATTTGTTTGTTCTTTAAGTCGGTTTATTCGGTGGGTTTATTCGTTTATTAAGTGCATGGGCGTGCCAGTCACCTGAGTGACGATTTATTTGGGCTCCAAAGAGCCGCGGGTGCGCTCGATCTGACCTAGTCAGACGATTGTGTAGTTCGTGTCGGGACCAAAATCCGTCACGCCGTAAAGGTCACGGCGTTATTTACATCTCCCATACGGGAGAACACCCTTGATTAATCGCCTAGAATAAGGGCCTTATGGCCTATAAGATTATGCTAGTGAAATGAGATAATAAGAATCTTGAATCACGTTAAAGAACCCACGTTAGGGTGTAAGTGCTCAAACCATATCGGTCACTTATGGACCATTTTCTGCTCGGACGAAAGTCCGTGTAGAAGGCACGGCGAAAACAGGAGTAAACCCATACAAATGTCTGCCGAGCATGCGGCAATTTCAATAAGAGTGTGGGATTAGATCCCAATGGAGAAGGGATAGTTCTAGCAAGATGTTGGCTCAAGGTAATATCGGGTCACAGCCACATTGGGGAAACTCCCAAGACACGAGCTCGATATACCAAGGCACCGTGTATGTCCCCGTGTTCGTGGTCTGGGGAAGAGGAGATATCCGAGATGCATGCCAAGGCACATGTATTTTGCATTTTTTTTATCTCATTAGCTTTAATTCCGTTTGAGTATGAATTTTTTTCATTCACATGTTTTATTATTATTATTATTTCCTTTTTTATTTCTTCTTACCATATTTCTGATTGCATCACCACGGCCTTCCCCCTCTTATTATTACTTATTTCTATTATTTGTTTGATGTTTTGTATCCCCTTCTTGTTTTATTCTCATTTTGATTTTTTTTAGAGATTTACTTCAATTCCTTTTTTAATTATGTTATCCCTTTTTTGCTATGTTGATTTTCTTAAATTCACTTATTTATATGTATTGTGTTGGCCTTCTTAAATTTATTTATATATCCATGTTCACCCATGTCACCACGTATTGAATGGGTTGTATATCACACATGTATTTAGTGGATTTAGGGTGTTAATTACGTTAGTGGAGTATTAATGGGTTTGTAACTAGGTGTTGATGTTATTAAATGAATGCATGCGTTACATGAATGCGTATGAGGGTGTGTGTGAGTGTAACGTATGTGCGTGTGTTATATATACATATATATATATATATATATATATATATATATATATATAAAGGGGTGTGCCGGATAGAAGGCATCTCCGGTGTGCTGGGGGTTAAAATCATGCCGTGCTTTTATTATTATTATTATTATTATTATTATTATTATTTATTAGTTTCAGTTCTTGCGAAATTTCGGCAGCATCTCTCTCGAACCCGGGATGGAAGGGGGATAACATGGGTACATGGGTGCGCGTCCACAAGGAGTGACGGCCCCAACAATTTATGATGCGCCTGGAGGCGGCAACACCGGAGTCGAGCACAGTGAAACACCATGTGAACCAGCCGTGAAGAAGAAAATGGGGGTCGGAGCATGAGTAGTGCGGAGCTCAAACGCGGAGAGGGAGAGAAGCCACCGAGCTATCCTAAGAGAGAGGGATGTCCAACGGAGTGGAACACCTGAGGGAAGTTGTGGTACTTAAAAGCGGACGACGGGGAGCTATGAAGAAGGTAGAACAACAAGAATTGTAGGCATAGAAGAAATGTCTGTCGGAAGACATCGAAAATGTTTGCAACCTTTTTATCTATTCCTCATAAAAAAAACATGGGCTAATACATCACCAAGGGGAAACCGAGCAGAGAAAGAGAAAGGAAATACAGATGGGAAAATGGAGCACTGGCTCCTTCCCCTTGATCTACACCTCTTCTCTCTCACTTCACTCACACTTTCCCTCTTCTTCTCTTCTATTTTCTCTCTTCACTTAGGTGGTGGTCGGAGCAGCCGGGGAGAGCAGAAAACCCAACTAGACCAGCCTGCGAGCTCCAGAGCCAAAAAGTGGCCCCCCCTTTCTTCGTTGTGAATGCCTTTTATAGGGCCGGTGCCGGTGACGGTTGATGACGGTGGAAGCAGGTCAGGAATTGACCTCCATCTTGTCCCTCTGCAGCACCCCTTGTGTGTCTCATTCAAGCGTCGACAGCGGGGCAAAGTCTTGGCAGGCTTCGACGTGAGTCCACTGCACACCGAGGGTGAACGGCTGCGACCGCTGGGTTCGCTACCGTTGGCGCCGGTCTAACGTGTTGCGGGGTGAGGAAGAAAGGACGTTGCGCCGGGTGGATGGGCGGAATGATGTGCCGCTGGAAACTCAGGAAGGGTGTGCCGCTGGAGGCTTCAGTATGGGTGTGCCGCTGAAGATCCTTGCAGGCGTGCCGCTGAAGAACCCTGAAGGTGTGCCGCTGAAGGCCCTCGCAGGGGTGTGCCGCAGAAGACTTGAAATAGTGTGCCGCTGAAGCTCCTGCAGGGGTGCCGCTGAAGAACCCTGAAGGTGTGCCGCTGAAGGCCCTCGTAAGGGTGTGCCGCTGAAGACTTGAAATAGTGTGCCGCTGAAGCTCCTGCAGGGGTGCCGCTGAGAGGGCAGTCCTTGAGTGTGTCGGATGAGAGAACGCGGGGTGTGCCGCTGGGTGGAGTCCATGGCAATTGCACCGAATAAGAGAGCTTGGCAGGGATTTGACATCTAATAAGACTTGCTCTGGAGATAGATTGAGGAGAGAGCCGGGAGATTCTGCCAAATCCCGGGCGTCCAGTGGCTGCTTGGAAGCCTGACCACAACTGAAGCTAGAAGATCTACTTTTAAAAAAAATCATCTGTCTGTGACAGGCTGGGCTGGAAAAATCTTGATCAAGAACATCAACCGCATTGGCATCCCATTTGGGTTCCTCACCTTCAAGATCAAGCAGGGGAAACCAAGTGCCTATGATATCCAAATCATAATCCTACAGAGAAGGTGGTTCGTCACTTATGTCAAGTGATGACCAAGAATTATCTTGAGCAGATGAGTCCTCACAGAAAGAACGCCGGTAACCAAATTCATTGCCCTCTGAGTGCCCCATTAGGGAATACTTCATCCCAGCATCACCCAAAAGGTCATCATTTCGGCCTTCAGCAACACGAGTCTTCATCCTCTCAAATATGAGAGATGCTTCCTTAGAGTTTGTACAAGACTCATCAGAGACAAGATTCTTCTAATCCACATCAAAGACAGCCCCATCGCCTCTAAACATGGGTGGGACGGCAGAGAACTGGTAATAAAGTAGCACCTCCCAAAAATCATTTCCCAGAGTATCAGATGACTGTGGATTACCTGAACTTTGAAAGGAAGGTGGCATACAGCTAGGGGGTAACCACATGCGGACATCCTCATCAGAAAAGCCTTTACTGCAGCAGAGCTGCATCTCAATGTCAACATCATCAGTTTCTGATATGACATTTCTTTGATGGGAATCGACGCCGAGCATGTACTTTTCTTTTGCATTTATATCCTTTTAGTTTGTGTTTATATCCTTGGGAAAGTATATACGCAAATGTAAGGCTTTATAAGCCAATGAGTCATTCCCATGGATTGTATGGGTTTTTGTGCAATTTTGTAGTAGGTCCAGCTAGGGGGCCCTCAGCCCTTTCCCATTGGTCCATGTCACCTTGTGGGGCTGGTCAACCATCCTAGGTGGACATCTAGAAGGTTGGACTAGTCTTATGGACACATGGGGGACAAAGGGTGAAGAATGTCAACATTCTACACCCACCCCACCTACCTCTTCCATGGTCAATAGGCCCCCCCCTTCCCCTTGATTATTTTTATTAATTTTTGTGTGTTAGTCACATTTGATCTAGACCCTTCATTCCCCATCCCAAGATCCAAGGGTCTACATTAGATTTGATACCTAGCATATAAAAGGGTGTATTTTCATGTGAAAATTAGTGAAAAAAATCAGAAATTTTTTTGGAAAGCTTAAAGCTTGCGCCCCCTTCCTCTCTCCTGGAGTTCTCCCCTCAGCCCCTCTGTAATTCTAGAGTGTATCTATCTTCTATCTCCCCCTCTCAACCTCTGACCTTCATTGGTGCCGCCGCCGTCGCCGTTCAGGCCGCCTTCGAGCCGCCGCGGAGCCGTCTTCAAGTTTCTGTCCTGTTGGATAGAGGTGTAGTTCGTGAATTCTTGCTGCCAGCCACGACCTTAGATAGATTTGAAATTTTGAGGGTGTGTTCTTGCCTTGAATCCCCACCGCCACCTAAATTTTCACGTCCAAACTCCTCCATTTAGTAATTTTTCATTTTCGTTCATTTTGCATTCCCAGATCTGTTTTGTCTCTGTCTACAGTGACAATAGCTCTGAGTTTCCCATCTCCGACCATCTTTTCGAATTTTTCAAACCCTCCCAATTATATTGGGAGTTCTGTCCATCATCCCCTACATCCACCATTTTTGGTGATTTTTTATCTGCCCTCTATACATTTTTCAAAATTCGTGCTCTATCTCTGCTACAGTGCCTTTAGTCAGATTCTAGATCCGACCCACTGTTAGTGAAAAACTCCTATCAATTCGTAGCCACATCAAAACTTGTCCAAACTAGTTTTTCCGTCTTCCTAGCTCAATTTCCTACACCTTTGATGAAGACCTCAAGAGCTGAATCGGACATCTACCCTGTGGTCAACGATAGTTCTCATAGGATAGCCCTGCAGATCTGAGAGTTAAGCTACTGTACAACAGCAACCTTCAAAATTCGATAATTGGAAGTGCAGGCTTTGTTATTTTTCTGTAATCACAGAGAGTTGAATCCCTTCGAAGCAGCTTTCCAACGGTGCCAGTTTTGTTGCATTCCGACGTCGGGGCTGATCGCAGCGTCCGTTCTCGTCGGAGCGCGCGCCGGAAAACAGAACCGGCAGATCCGTGGCCGGTTATTCCGACCGGTGCCGATCGGAGCCGCCCGGCCTCCGGCTGGCGAACCAGCGTGCCGCCAGCCCGGGGAGCGCTTCATTAAGTGTCCCTACTACAGCAGTGCCACCGGGTCCCACACGGCCCCTCCGGACAGCGCGTGGGCCCCACAACCACAAGTTCGGGTGCTGCCGAAGAGACGCGAGAAGCCGCCCGTCAACCCGAATTCGGTCCTCCCGGGCCCATTTGTGTAGCCCTTTACCTCCCTGCGTGGAGTGGGCGATATTTCATTGCTATCATCATTGTGTAATATTTATCCCGGGAGTACGAGTTTCGGCCGGGTCCGTCTTCCCTACGCCGAGCGCGTGGAGGTATCGCATTCGCTCCCTTACTTGACATTTTACTTACTTCATATATATTTGTTTATGCCACTGCTAGAGAGCATGTGTAGGGACAATTAGCTCACTTTATATTGATATCACCGCTGCTGCGAGAGAGAGCATTACCGTCCCGTGACTCGATCCGGGCACAAGTGAGAGCCGACCACCCTAGCTCACTGCCGGTTTCTCAACCGCGCACGTCCGACGCTTCCCTCGTTAAGGGGCTATCACGAGCTTATCGTGTCCGTGTCTCGTCCCACATCAATTTGGTATCAGAGCGAGTTTGAGTCTAGGGTGTCCAAAAAAAAGTTTCTTTTTGGGTCGCATACATTCCTTTACTTGGTATATCAAAAGGTGTTGTCGAACATTAGGCTACGCCTATCGGGAAGGCCGCACACTTGCGCGAGTGATCTTCAGATCACTTATCTCCGCCACATACCGAGTCTTGGTTGTGTCTAGGTTGGTAGTCGAGTCAACATTCCAACTTGCATTGTCGTTTAGAGTCATGTTTAGTCCATTGTCTAGTTGGTTTGTCTTGTCTCCATGTGTTTGCATGTCCATCTTATAGTTCCCCGGTGTCCAATGGACTCCAAGTTGCCTAGGCCGTACCACTGGCGGTACGACACCCGTGGGCTTGGCAACCTTCCCATCCACTTCCATCGGCCCGAAGCCGCGGACTTTCATGGCTCCAAGGTCCCGAGCGACTACCTCAAGTGGGAAGCCGCCATGGACGCGTATTTTGAGTGCTACACTATGTCCGATGCCATGCAAGCCAGCTTTGCCCAAAAGAGGCTTGTCCACGAAGCCGCCTGGAAATGGGAGAGTATAGAACGCACGAGGGAGGTTAGGATGCAACGGCCCATCGAGTCGTCGCATGAGATGAAGGGCGAGCTTAGAAAGGTCTACCTACCCGGCCCGGTCACCTTCAACAAACCCCGCCCCTTCACCTCCACCCAAGCCCACCAAAGCACTCCCAATCAAGTGGGCCACACCTCCAACCAACCCTATCCATTCACTGCCAACCAATCCTACCCAAGCGCTTCAAAGAAAATGGGTCCTAGCCGGAAGCAAGAGGTCCCGCCTATAGCCAAACCTAGGTCCACACTCAGGCCTAGAGACGATGAGCAAGTCCACCACGAGACCCTTACTCCAACCCGCACCTTTGCCGAAATCTTAAAAATGTTTACGGACCAGTTGGATAGGATGGATCGGACACGTGCTCATATGGGCGGACTCCTACCCAAACCCAAGGAGGTCATAGCCGGTAGTCTTAATCCGGCCCCACCTCCGGTATCCCCAAGCCCTCTCCCCATCATGGAGGTCCCTCCTTCATCCCCCATGAGAGATCCAATGCTGCCACCCTCTCCTTCCGAGCTCTATTCGGAACCATTATGCTTGGAGCCGTCTCACCCCGAGCCACCCGTGTTTCTTACGGGAACGCTATACATCGCCGAGCCACTTTTTAGTTGGCTCAAGGATGGCTTGGTCCCACATCCCTTTCCATCCATGGACCCCACCCTACCTTTAGTGCCGGTCAACTCCTTCCATACCACATTTTGATCTAGTCACCATGTTGACACGTTAGACGATCTTGTCATGGGATTAGATTCACAATGGAAGTTGACGCATCTTTTGGCCCGAGGCTTTGACCAACCCTCTAGTCTTAGCTTCACCCATCCGGCCTTAGGGTCCATTACCTCCGTGTGCACTGTGGGGTGTGTCACCACGGAGATTCTTCTACTCCTCCCGATGTCGGCCGAGTCCGACTTCGTTCCTGTTTGCCCAAGGGAGGAATCTTATTTCCTACACATGTCCGTCGTCCCACCGATCATAATGTATGGCGGTGATTATGAATTTCAAACTTGGGACCATGTCATGTTGGAACCCATATCACGGGGTCATACCTTCTTCGACCCTTTTTCTAGTGAACCTCCCGAGCTACCATCTTCACTCCACTTCCTCCACGGAGTTCACTATCATGCCTTTTCCACTCGGGCCAAACAACTTCCACATAGCCATAGGTCCGAACCATCATTCGGGGGTAAGGAAGACTTTGGTTTCCCCGATCCCTCTAAACCACCCGCACCTCCCGGACTTCCCGCATCCAAGCCTAATGTCCATGATTGGTGCATCGTAGCATGTCTAGGAGTTCACCATGACGTCAACCTCCGGTTATGTCAAATGCATGTATGGCACATATTCGGGTGTCCTGGTCCGCCGTCATCCATGTACGGGTCTGACTAACACTAGTTTTGTCTAGAGTCATGCATGAGTCTGTTTCTTATTTGTGTTGTTTGCATATGTGTGTTAGTGTTTGGTGAGTCTGCATGTGTCTTATGCAAGCTCGTTGTCATTCTCTTATGAGTAAGAAGCGATTGGATTCACTCAATGAGTATGGGATCGGTTCCATATCTACACCCGGATCTAGTCACCTATAGGGACTCAACGGTGATTCCTAGTGAGTCTTCGAGCCTGCTCCCTTCCCTTTTGAGAGTGCCCCACCCGGAGTGTCCACCTCTAGCCCATAGCAGTTCGCCCATATCGAGTATATATGGAATGAGCAGGTGACGATCACTTGGAGTGGAGCGTACCCGCGTTACTTGGCACGGTGACGGATCCGCCGGAATACTCGAGCATCCCTACCCCTACTCGACGGGGTCGAGTTCCTCCCACCCGGGGAGAGTTGATGGGAATCGACGCCGAGCATGTACTTTTCTTTTGCATTTATGTCCTTTTAGTTTGTGTTTATATCCTTGGGAAAGTATGTACGCAAATGTAAGGCTTTATAAGCCAATGAGTCATTCACATGGATTGTGTGGGTTTTTATGCAATTTTGTAGTAGGTCCAGCTAGGGGGCCCTCAGCCCTTTCCCATTGGTCCATGTCACCTTGTGGGGCTGGTCAACCATCCTAGGTGGACATCTAGAAGGTTGGACTAGTCTTATGGACACATGGGGGACAAAGGGTGAAGAATGTCAACATTCTACACCCACCCCACCTACCTCTTCCATGGTCAATAGGCCGCCCCCTTCCCCTTGATTATTTTTATTAATTTTTGTGTGTTAGTCACATTTGATCTAGACCCTTCATTCCCCATCCCAAGATCCAAGGGTCTACATTAGATTTGATACCTAGCATATAAAAGGGTGTATTTTCATGTGAAAATTAGTGAAAAAATCAAAAAATTGTTTGGAAAGCATGAAGCTTGCGCCCCCTTCCTCTCTCCTGGAGTTCTCCCCTCAGCCCCTCTGTAATTCTAGACTGTATCTATCTTCTATCTCCCCCTCTCAACCTCTGACCTTCATTGGTGCCGCCGCCGCCGCCGTTCGGGCCGCCTTCGAGTCGCCGCGGAGCCGTCTTCAAGTTTCTGTCCTGTTGGATAGAGGTGTAGTTCGTGAATTCTTGCTGCCATCCACGAGCTCAGATGGATTTGAAATTTTGAGGGTGTGTTCTTGCCTTGAATCCCACCTCCACCTAAATTTCACGTCCAAACTCCTCCATTTAGTAATTTTCCGTTTTCATTCATTTTGGATTCCCAGATCTATTTTGTCTCTGTCTACAGTGACAACAGCTCTGAGTTTCCCATCTTCGACCATCTTTTTGAATTTTCCAAACCCTCCCAATTTTATTGGGAGTTCTGTCCATCATCCCCTACATCCACCATTTTTGGTGATTTTTTATCTACCCTCTATCCATTTTTCAAAATTCGTGCTCTATCTCTGCTACAGTGCCTTTAGTCAGATTCTAGATCTGACCCACTGTTAGTGAAAAACTCCTATCAATTCGTAGCCACATCAAAACTTGTCCAAACTAGTTTTTCCGTCTTCCTAGCTCAATTTCCTACACCTTTGATGAAGACCTCAAGAGCTGAATCGGACATCTACTCTCTGATCAACTATAGTTCTCTTAGGATAGTCCTGCAGATCTGAGAGTTAAGCTACTGTACAACAGCAACCTTCAAAATTCGCCAATTGGAAGTGCAGGCTTTGTTATTTTTCTGTAATCACAGAGAGTTGAAGCCCTTCGAAGCAGCTTTCCAACGGTGCCAGTTTCGTCGCATTCTGATGTCGGGGCTGATCGCAGCGTCCGTTCTCGTCGGAGCGCGCGCCGGAAAATAGAACCGGCAGATCCGTGACCGGTTATTCCGACCGGTGCCGATCGGAGCCGCCCGGGCTCCGGCTGGCGAACCAGCGTGCCGCCAGCCGGGGAGCGCTTCCCTAAGTGTCCCCACTACAGCAGTGCCACCGGGTCCCACACGGCACCTCCGGACAATGCGTGGGCCCCACAGCCACAAGTTCGGGTGCTGCCGAAGAGACGCGAGAAGCCGCCCGTCAACCCGAATTCGGTCCTCCCGGGCCCATTTGTGTAGCCCTTTACCTCCCTGCTTGGAGTGGGCGATATTTCATTGCTATCATCATTGTGTAATATTTATCCCGGGAGTACGAGTTTCGGCCGGGTCCGTCTTACCCACGCCGAGCGCGTGGAGGTATCGCATTCGCTCCCTTACTTGGCATTTTGCTTACTTCATATATATTTGTTTATGCCGCTGCTAGAGAGCATGTGTAGGGACAATTAGCTCGCTTTATATTGATATCACCGCTGCTGCGAGAGAGAGCATTACCGTCCCGTGACCCGATCCGGGCACAAGTGAGAGCCGACCACCCTAGCTCACTGCCGGTTTCTCAACTGCGCACGTCCGACGCTTCCCTCGTTAAGGGACAGTCACGAGCTTGTCGTGTCCGTGTCTCGTCCCGCATCAATTTGGTATCAGAGCGAGTTTGAGTCTGGGGTGTCCAAAAAAAAAGTGTCTTTTTGGGTCGCATACATTCCTTTACTTGGTATATCAAAAGGTGTTGTCCGAACATTAGGCTACGCCTATCGGGAAGGCCGCACACTTGCGCGAGTGATCTTCAGATCACTTATCTCCGCCACGTACCGAGTCTTGGTTGTGTCTAGGTTGGTAGTCGAGTCAGCATTCCAACTTGCATTGTCGTTTAGAGTCATGTTTAGTCCATTGTCTAGTTGGTTTGTCTTGTCTCCATGTGTTTGCATGTCCATCTTATAGTTCCCCGGTGTCCAATGGACTCCAAGTTGCCTAGGCCGTACCACTGGCGATACGACACCCGTGGGCTTGGCAACCTTCCCATCCACTTCCATCGGCCCGAAGCCTCGGACTTTCATGGCTCCAACGTCCCGAGCGACTACCTCAAGTGGGAAGCCGCCATGGACACGTATTTTGAGTGCTATACTATGTCCGATGCCATGCAAGCCAGCTTTGCCCAAAAGAGGCTTGTCCACGAAGCCGCCTGGAAATGGGAGAGTATAGAACGCACGAGGGAGGTTAGGATGCAACGGCCCATCGAGTCGTCGCATGAGATGAAGGGCGAGCTTAGAAAGGTCTACCTACCCGGCCCGGTCACCTTCAACAAACCCCGCCCCTTCACCTCCATTCAAACCCACCAAAGCACTCCCAATCAAGTGGGCCACACCTCCAACCAACCCTATCCATTCACTGCCAACCAATCCTACCCAAGCGCTTCAAAGAAAATGGGTCCTAGCCGGAAGCAAGAGGTCCCGCCTATAGCCAAACCTAGGTCCACACTCAGGCCTAGAGACGATGAGCAAGTCCACCACGAGGCCCTTACTCCAACCCGCACCTTTGCCGAAATCTTAAAAATGTTTACGGACCGGTTGGATAGGATGGATCGGACACGTGCTCATATGGGCGGACTCCTACCCAAACCCAAGGAGGTCATAGCCGGTAGTCTTAATCCGGCCCCACCTCCGGCATCCCCAAGCCCTCTCCCCATCATGGAGGTCCCTCCATCCCCCATGAGAGATCCAATGCTGCCACCCTCTCCTTCCGAGCTCTATTCGGAACCATTATGCTTGGAGCCGTCTCACCCCGAGCCACCCGTGTTTCTTACGGGAATGCTATACATCGCCGAGCCACTTTTTAGTTGGCTCAAGGATGGCTTGGTCCCACATCCCTTTCCATCCATGGACCCCACCCTACCTTTAGTGCCGGTCAACTCCTTCCATACCACATTTTGATCTAGTCACCATGTTGACACGTTAGACGATCTTGTCATGGGATTAGATTCACAATGGAAGTTGACGCATCTTTTGGCCCGAGGCTTTGACCAACCCGCTAGTCTTAGCTTCACCCATCCGGCCTTAGGGTCCATTACCTCCGTGTGCACTATGGGGTGTGTCACCACGGAGATTCTTCTACTCCTCCCGATGCCGGCCGAGTCCGACTTCGTTCCTTTTTACCCAAAGGAGGAATCTTATTTCCTACACATGTCCATCGTCCCACCGATCATAATGTATGGCGGTGATTATGAATTCCAAACTTGGGACCATGTCATGTTGGAACCCATATCACGGGGTCATACCTTCTTCGACCCTTTTTCTAGTGAACCTCCCGAGCTACCATCTTCACTCCACTTCCTCCACGGAGTTCACTATCATGCCTTTTCCACTCGGGCCAAACAACTTTCACATAGCCATAGGTCTGAACCATCATTCGGGGGTAAGGAAGACTTTGGTTTCCCCGATCCCTCTAAATCACCCGCACCTCCCGGACTTCCCGCATCCAAGCCCAATGTCCATGATTGGTGCATCGTAGCATGTCTAGGAGTTCACCATGACGTCAACCTCCGGTTATGTCAAATGCATGTATGGCACATATTCGGGTGTCCTGGTCCGCCGTCATCCATGTACGGGTCTGACTAACACTAGTTTTGTCTAGAGTCATGCATGAGTCTGTTTCTTATTTGTGTTGTTTGCATATGTGTGTTAGTGTTTGGTGAGTCTGCATGTGTCTTGTGCAAGCTCGTTGTCATTCTCTTATGAGTAAGAAGCGATTGGATTCACTCGATGAGTATGGGATCGGTTCCATATCTACACCTGGATCTAGTCACCTATAGGGACTCAGCGGTGATTCCTAGTGAGTCTTCGAGCCTGCTCCCTTTCCTTTTGAGAGTGCCCCACCCGGAGTGTCCACCTCTAGCCCATAGCAGTTCGCGCATATCGAGTATATATGGAATGAGCAGGTGACGATCACTTGGAGTGGAGCATACCCGCGTTACTTGGCATGGTGACGGATCCGCCGGAATACTCGAGCATCCCTACCCCTACTCGACGGGGTCGAGTTCCTCCCACCCGAGGAGAGTTGATGGGAATCAACGCCGAGCATGTACTTTTCTTTTGCATTTATGTCCTTTTAGTTTGTGTTTATATCCTTGGGAAAGTATGTACGCAAATGTAAGGCTTTATAAGTCAATGAGTCATTCCCATGGATTGTGTGGGTTTTTGTGCAATTTTGTAGTAGGTCCAGCTAGGGGGCCCTCAGCCCTTTCCCATTGGTCCATGTCACCTTGTGGGACTGGTCAACCATCCTAGGTGGACATCTAGAAGGTTGGACTAGTCTTATGGACACATGGGGGACAAAGTGTGAAGAATGTCAACATTCTACACCCACCCCACCTACCTCTTCCATGGTCAATAGGCCGCCCCCTTGCCCTTGATTATTTTTATTAATTTTTGTGTGTTAGTCACATTTGATCTAGACCCTTCATTCCCAATCCCAAGATCCAAGGGTCTACATTAGATTTGATACCTAGCATATAAAAGGGTGTATTTTCATGTGAAAATTAGTGAAAAAATCAAAAAATTGTTTGGAAAGCTTGAAGCTTGCGCCCCCTTCCTCTGTCCTGGAGTTCTCCCCTCAGCCCCTCTGCAATTCTAGAGTGTATCTATCTTCTATCTCCCCCTCTCAACCTCTGATCTTCATTGGTGCCGCCGCCGCCGCCGTTCGGGTCGCCTTCGAGCCGCCGCGGAGCCGTCTTCAAGTTTCTGTCCTGCTGGATAGAGGTGTAGTTCGTGCATTCTTGCTGTCAGCCACGAGCTCAGATGGATTTGAAATTTTGAGGGTGTGTTCTCGCCTTGAATCCCCACCTCCACCTAAATTTTCACGTCCAAACTCCTCCATTTAGTAATTTTCCATTTTCGTTCATTTTGCATTCCCAGATCTGTTTTGTCTCTGTCTACAGTGACAACAGCTCTGAGTTTCCCATCTCCGACCACCTTTTTGAATTTTCCAAACCCTCCCCATTTTACTGGGAGTTCTGTCCATAATCCCATACATCCACCATTTTTACTGATTTTTGATCTGCCCTCTATCCATTTTTCAAAATTCGTGTTCTATCACTGCTACAGTGCCTTTAGTCAGATTCCAGATCCGACCCACTGTTAGTGAAAAAATCCTATCAATTCGTAGCCACATCAAAACTTGTCCAAACTAGTTTTTCCGTCTTCCTAGCTTAATTTCCTACACCTTTGATGAAGACCTCAAGAGCTGAATCAGACATCTACCATGCGGTCAACGACAGTTCTCATAGGATAGCCCTGCAGATCTGAGAGTTAAGCTACTGTACAATAGCAAACTTCAAAATTCGCCAATTGGAAGTGCAGGCTTTGTTATTTTTCTGTAATCACAGAGAGTTGAAGCCCTTCGAAGCAGCTTTCCAACGGTGCCAGTTTCGTCGCATTCTGATGTCGGGGCTGATCGCAGCGTCCGTTCTCATCGGAGCGCGCGCCGGAAAACAGAACCGGCAGATCCGTGGCCGGTTATTCCGACCGGTGCCGATCGGAGCCGCTCGGCCTCCGGCTGGCGAAACAGCGTGCCGCCAGCCCAGGGAGCGCTTCCCTAAATGTCCCCACTACAGCAGTGCCACCGGGTCCCACACGGCACCTCCGGAGAGCCCGTGGGCCCCACAGCCACAAGTTCGGGTGCTGCCGAAGAGACGCGAGAAGCCGCCCGTCAACCCGAATTCGGTCCTCCCGGGCCCATTTGTGTAGCCCTTTACCTCCCTGCGTGGAGTGGGCGATATTTCATTGCTATCATCATTGTGTAATATTTATCCCGGGAGTACGAGTTTTGGCCGGGTCCGTCTTCCCCACGCCGAGCGCGTGGAGGTATCGCATTCGCTCCCTTACTTGGCATTTTACTTACTTCATATATATTTGTTTATGCCGCTGCTAGAGAGCATGTGTAGGGACAATGAGCTCGCTTTATATTGATATCACCGCTGCTGCGAGAGAGAGCATTACCGTCCCGTGACCCGATCCGGGCACAAGTGAGAGCCGACCACCCTAGCTCACTGCCGGTTTCTCAACCGCGCACGTCCGACGCTTCTCTCGTTAAGGGGCAGTCACGAGCTTGTCGTGTCCGTGTCTCATCCTGCATCATTCTTCCATGTTCCTTATGGCTTACATCTATCCCGTGGTCTCCTCTGTCCCAGGTGCCTTGCTTAAATTTTCTAGCATTACGTGAGGCAAGTTGATTTTCGATGGTGCTATTACAGATGCACTTTGAACCTCCAGTTTCATCTAAGATTGCACGTGCAGAGGAAAGCCAGCCATCAGTATAACCATCAGTCAAATTATACAGATCATTCCACAGCTTGACCGTTCCTTCACCAATGACATCTCGCAAGCCCGGTGCATACTTCTATTCAATGATACGATGTCGGTATGCAAGCTTTCTCTTATTGGCATCATCATAAGGAGCACAAAGACCGTCATTGCTGAAATCATAATCTGATAAATCACGTCCATCATCATAGTCACTCAAAGCAGCAAGGAGTGGTTCATTATAATTTTCGATTTGCTCATAGAATAAAATTTTGTCACAAACGTGAAGAATGTAATTCTCCCAAAGTTTCCCAATTTCTATTCTTTTCTTTTTTGTATATCCTTTGAACCACGGAAAGCCCCCTCCATATGTCCCATCCAACAGAGACTTGAGCAATATGAGTGTTTCATCCATCTCCCAGACATAAACATTTATATGACCATTTACGTTATTCAGAGCAGGAGCAATTCCATTTTGGGTTGGACATGTAGTGATATTGCTCAATGACCTATCCATTTCACAAATGCATTCGTTGCATGAAACCTCACTCTCTCTGCACTGCCTGGTTCGCCCCTCGCAGCTTCGCCCGCAGGGTAGCGTTCTGTGTGTGTGCGGTGGAAGTGTGATCCGGTGGAGCTGCGGAAGGTGGAACGGTGAGGCGTGAGGCTTTGGCGGTGTAACGGTGCGGTGAGAGTGGTGGTTATCCGGCACGGTGGGTGCCATCTGGCATAGTATATGCCATCCGGCACAGTGGTGTGCCGAGTGTAACGTGAGTGTGCCGTGGAGGAGAGGAGCGGGCGTGCCGGGCACGGACGCTCGCGGGTGTGCCGGCGGAGGGTTCAGCAGGGTGTGCCGGGGAAGGCCCTCGTAGGTGCACCGGGTCAGAGTTGGCAGGAGTGATGGCCGCATGTATGGCATCTGCAAGATGAGGCACCGTTCTGGAGCTCAGCCCCGCCATGCTAATTCTCCCATCAAAGGTCATGTAGATGTGATATTCTCTCGTTATACAAGCAACTTGCTCTGTGTTAAGTCCGGTGAATGTGAACATCCCAATCTGCTTGATTATGTGACTTCAGTCACCTGGGGTTCCTCTAGAACGTAGAGCATCATAAAGCTGTTGGCGCATGCTGATAATCCGGTCAGCCATGGCTTTCAACTCGATTGTCCACTCATTATACATTTCTCTGTCTCTAAGAATGGTAGCCGCAATAGATGCACCATGAATGGGGGGGATTTGAATACATTGGTCTGATTACAAGTTTCAGCTGACTCTCAACCCTTACTGCCACATCTTCTGCCCTGCATACAATGCTGAGTGCACCAACACGTTCCCCATATAGACCCACGTTCTTTGCATAACTTTATGCTGTAAGCAATTCATCTCCATCTGCAACAAATAAGCGAACAGATTATGCATCTGCATTGGGACTCCCACTTGCAAAGCCCTGATAAGCACTACCAACGAAAGGTAGCAACCCTTTTGATCTCATCAACTGCCGGATTTGTTCCCATTGCCCAAGAGTTGGATCAACTCCAGTTGGGTTATGAGCACATGCACGAAGAAGTACTATAGCACCTGAGGGAGCCGCACTGAGATCTTCCAGAAAACCTTGGAAGTTCACTCCACGTGTTGCTGGATCATAGTAACAGTATGTCTTCACCGACAATCCTGATAAACATTGGACAGTTGCTACCCTGTTTTCTTGAATGGATGGGATGTCTGCACCAAGGATCAACTTAGCACTTAATTTATTGAATTCCGCCAGACCTGTGATAGGAAGATATTCTTTAACACGGGATGGATCATTCACTAACAGCTGCTCCGCTCCTCTCACCACATTCAGCACAAGGGGCTTTCCTTCCTCTGTTCGATATGCACCAACATCCAGGTTAACCTTGATGGGGCTGGGATCCTTGTTAAATGCAACCGTCACCCCGAGAATCGGGTCCTCCGGCACCTGCACGATGTTGGCGACGACAGAGACGGTGGCGGAGCCGAAGAGACCAGACGTGAGGTTGGCCGCGATCGCCTTGTTCTGGCTCTCCTGGGACGCCATGGGAACCGTCTCGGCGACGCTGGTGGTGGGGGGACCGTCGCTGGGGGTGGCAGCGCTTGCAGTGGGGGCCTTCCATGATCGCGGACAAAGGCGGTGGCTGGGTGGCGGACCCCATAGGGAGGCGAAGGGTGGCCAGGACCAAAGGAGAGGGGCGATCCGGTGCGGAGAAGGTATTCCAGTATGGGTTTTGGGGCATTACCCGGCACATCGAGTGTGTGCCGGTGAAGTGGAAAGGGGGCCGTGCCGCGGTGGGAGGCTGTTGGAGTGTGCCGCGGGAGGAGGGAAGGGGACCGTGCCGGCCGTGGAGAGAGAGAGAGAGAGAGAGAGAGAGAGAGTGGGCCCTCCCCTCTTATTTTACTAATATATATAAATAATTTATTATTATTTTTATTACTTCTTTTCTTCTTTTTTTATCTTCTTTATTTATTTTTTTATTTTATTTTATTATTTTCATTTTCATCATTATTTTATTACTTTTTATTTCTTTTTCTTTACTTTCTTACCTTCCTTCTTTTCTTTTTTCTTCTTCTCCTTCTTTTTTTTCTTTTTCCCCTTTTTTTCTCTTTTCTCTATTTTTTCTCTTTCTTTTCTTTTCTTTTCTTTTCCTATTTTTTTTGGGTGTCCACAGGCAGCAGCAGCGGCAGAGCTGAGGGCCGAGATCCGAGTGCTGGAGAGAGCACTTCGACTAGTGGGGGGCCGATCTTCCCATAGCGTGTCGCAGAGTGGTGCACGTAGCGTGCACCGTGATTATCTTACGGGTTCCTCCGGCCATCGGAGGAACGAGGAGGAGGAGCAGCGGCGACGTCACCAAGAGGAGGGGAGCACCTCCATGGGCCCGCCGGGGAAGAGGCATGAGGGGATCGGGGACAGCGACGGTCCATGAGAGAGACCCACCGGGACATGACTTGTACTTTTCTTTTCTTTTTCTATTTTTATGGACACACGTGCATGGCTCTTGTGAGTGATATATGAGTTCTTTTTGTTCTTTTCTGCGTGCAAAATGTGTGGAATGTTGACTCACTAACAATGACTCCTGAGACTGACATAGAAATCGAGAGAGAGAGAGAGAGAGAAAGTTTTGGGTAAAACAGGGAAAACAGGTGAAAATGGTCATCTGAAAGACCGCTAAATAAAGAAACGGTCAAGACACAACCGTTTGAGGATTGGGGAATAAGGCGGTGGAAAGAAGTGGAAAACGGTCGCCTGACGACCGCTTATGGGCTGCTAGCGGTCATGCGATAGACCGCCAAGGAGAAAACTGGGTGAAGCCCAAACGGGACTCTCCGTGAGAGTCTGAACTCGAGGCAAAAGACATCTAATATGCTCTAAGACTTATCCTAACTTAATCTGAAGCTAACTATCCTCAATCCTAATGCTTAAAGACTAAAACCAAAACCCTGTAATTAGGAATACACCCAGAATTCACAGCTCACAAATTTCTGCTCAAGAAAACCTTAAAAACTCCCTTAAAGTCATCCAAGTCATCATGAAGAGAAGCTTTGAGGCTAGTACCATGGGGGAGGTGGCCTACACCGGGCCCAAACCAGCTAGGAGGGAACATGGGGAGCTGCAAAGGCTTACATCCATCCCCAATCACTTGAGCATAATCTCCTCAAGAGAGGTAAGTTCGTATCAATTTCATGAATTTCTGAATTTTCTTAAATTTCTTCCTCTCGTGGCATCTCTTCTCTTCTTTTCCTTTCTTCTCTTCTTTTTCTTAGCTCCTTCCTGCCCAAGGTGTTACTCTAACCTGAAGTGGGTGGCTCCCTTGATAAAAGAGCTCCCTTTAGAAGTCACTTCCATCTTAAGGGCATGGCATCTACAACTCTTGTTAGTCTTGGCCAAGAACTTCCAAAAATTTTCATATGATTGGCCTAGCATTTCAGCCATTGTAGAGTTGTGGCACCCCCAAACACATACTTTCATATTCCCATCCTTTGAAGCCACCATCCTTCTAGAAGAGGTAGAGACCTATCTAGCCCTTCCTAAGACTAAGGTGGGGGATGAAGACTTAGTGTGTCACACGGTTGAGCCCATAGACCATTCTCTTATTCTAGGGGATTTCATTCACAACCCAAAGGATGTTAGGACAATGATTAGCCCTCACCACATTCATTTGACCCCCATGGCTCAATGGATAGTCTCTCATTATAAGAACAAGTGGGGGAGATACGAAGCCATAGCCAAAGCTACCTCGGTTTGCCTGTGCGGGGTTTTCCTTTTTTCTACCACGGACCACCTTTTGGATATCAAAAATATTAGCATTATTAGTGGCTTGTGGCAGGGTTTGTCCATCTCTCAGGCCATTCTTTCATATCTTTATGAGGGCCATAGCTCAGCTTGCCTAGGAGGGCCTCTCTTCGGGTCCATGATTGTTCTTGAGTGTTGGTTGGGAGTTAGGCTCAAATTCCTCCCCAAGGAGGATGTTCCTTCAGCTAGCCGCATATTTGGGAGCCACCCACTCTTCTATATAGGAGGCACATTTGGGTTCTCTTCACAGGTTGAATGCCTGATGGGGGATAAGAAAATAAGGGATGAATGGCGCCTCTTCCTTAACACACTACCAATTGATAAGTTCATGATGCGACCGCAGTTTCTTCAAGGCACTACTCTGAGATCACTCCGACGACTGGGCCTAGACCTGCAACTAATGGGGAACACTACCTTGGCTATCTACAACCCACACCGGTGCTACTTGCAAATCGGGCTACCTCACACTAAGGTTCCAGCATTATCACACTACCCTCCCCTTCAAGCTAGGAAGATCAGGACCGAAGAGGATGAGCGAGCAGTCCGGAGCGCTTTGACTATGTGGGAGATTAGCCGCAGCCGTACCTTGCAAGCGGAGGTGGCAGAGAAGGAGGAGGAATACCGAACTTATGTGAAGGAGTTACGTAAGATCCGGCCTTGCGCGGACAAGAAATTGAATGTATTTTGATTTTTATGATGTGATGTTTTGCATTTTTATTGATAGCATGATGTACCATGAACCTTGGATGAATAAATGAGAAGTTTGTTTGAAAAGATGTGCAATGGACTCGCGGTTTTGGCATGATTAATTGAATGAAACAGAGTTTTCTGTCTGATAAACGGTCTAGAAAATGACCGCTATATTGAGAAAACGGTCTAGCGATAGACCACTAAAGACAGGGCTGAGAAAAACTCAGTTTCTCTAGTTCTCGGGAATAGCTAGCGGTCGCCATTAGACCGCCAGGAATGGATAAACGGTCTATCAAAGGACCGCTAAAGAGGAGAAATAGAGAAACCTGAGAATTTGGTCCTCGGGTGAGAATAGCGGTCTTCTCTACGACCGCAAGTGTGGGGCTAGCGGTCTAACAAAGGACCACAAGGTACAAGAGATGGAGAAACTTGAGAGCTTCGAATCCTGGGGAATTAGACCTGTATCTGCACACACTTAAAACACGAATAAAGTTAGATTTGCTCTTAGGCTCAACCCCTTGCCTGCAGCAAGTTAAAAAATGATCAATTCTTGATATTTGGTCAAGAAGTGAAGCCTTATTAAATAGGCAAAAATGAATATGAATATGAATGCAAAATGCATGCTATGCTTATGCAAAGATGATGGTATTTTGGACTCCTAAAAATATTTTATCTTTATGAGTTTTAGAATATCTGACTTTTTTTGGATTTTGAAATATACCTTTTTTTATTTTGAAATATCTGATTTTTTATTTTGAAATATATGATTTTTTTAGATTTTGAAATATCTGATTTTTTTTTACATTTTGGAATATATGATTCTTTTTAATTTTGAAATATATGATTTTTTTATTTTCAAATATATGATTTGTTTGGATTTTAAAATATATGATTTTTTTGGATTTTTAAATATATGATTTTTTTATTTTGAAATATATGATTTTTTTTGATTTTGGAATATATGATTTTTTTTAGATTTTGAAAGGCAAATTATGTCCCAGCAATAAGAGCCCTACCTGTATCATTAGGAATCTCCTGAGGTTGACGTGCCTTTTGAGGTGTCAATCCCTGGCCAGGGTCAATCTGTATGATGGTGCTTCTACCGAGGTCATACCTAGGGTATTGTCTGATCCTAAAAGAAAAATATAATTTTGGAGGTAAGCTTAGGCCAGGTGTAGAGATTTTTAGGGCTTGAGTCCTCTTCATGACAACCCTTTCAGAGATTTGGTCTGTTGCGCCGGGGCTTTGTGTCCGTCATCGAACCTTTATCCACCCTAGGCATGCATATGACCGGGCTCATAATATCCCGCGGGGAAACTGTACTGCCACTCTTACCATGTCTAGTATTATTTATCTTCTTTTGGAGCCTTGACTTTTGAACTTCGAGCTTTTTTAGATGAACTTTCCTTCTTTGCCATGACTGTTGCTCCTTTTTTCTTTTTTCTTTGCTTTTCAGTTTGTGAAATCAGGTCATAACGGACTGCCCCTATTTGAGACCTCCTCTTGTTATGGTGTCTAGATCGGTCATCGCCCCCCTTATTCACCTCTTGCCCCTAGATTCAGCCGAGAAGAGAAACGGACAGGGACTCTGACTTCCCCCACGCATGTCCAAGGAGAAATGGCGTTTACATGACTGGGGAACCCAACCAGGGACGTCGTGAAGTGTGCGGTTTGCCAAACTCGGGATCCTCCTTCGTGATTGAGGAAAAGAGACAGCTTGCTGCCGCGCTTTCATTAGCCTGACTCTAAGGAAAGAAATGCTTAAGATACAACTCATTCCAAGCGTGAGATAGCTCCTCACCTCTTGCGTTGACTAAGCGATATGCATTCCCTGGATAAGCCTCTCTAACGACGAACGGTCCCTTCCCAGTTAGGTTGCAATTTGGACCTAGGACCTCCGGACCGAATGAATTTTTGTTTCAAAACCATATCACCTTGAAATTTGCGCTCGATTACCTTCTTTTGAAAATAACGCGAAACTCTCATTTGATAAACAGACACGTGATCGGCCGCATTCATCCTCTTCTCATACAAGAGTTCCTGATGGGGTCATCACCATCCGTCCTGACACTCTCGACCATTCTCATCACCCCGGAGGCGTACATCATGGTCTAGTCATTTATTTTGAGTCCTACGTATGTTTCTTTATTTTATTTGAGTCATATCATTGTAATTTCCCTTTTATTTGAGTCATGTCCCTAGGTCTTGTGCTTATTTCCCTATGTTTGAGTGTCATTAGGTTTATTAGTTAGCTATTGGGCCCAATTCATGGGACTTGGCCCATGGGCGCCCCTATCTTGTTGGTTATTAGTCAATGTGTCAAAAGTCAGGGCCTTATTGTAAATTGTGGGATCCCTATAAATAGGACCCCACTCTCTCCATTTTGAGGCAATGAATGATTGAAAGAAAATTTGAAATTCCACTACAATTGTGAGAATCTCTCTCTCTCTCTCTCTCTCTCTCTCCCTCTCTCTCTCTCTCTCTCTCTCTCTATCTCTCTCTCTCTCTCTTCTCTCTCTATCTAAAGGGGGCGAACCCCATTCTCTCTCCTCCCCACCCCAATTTTGAAAATTTTCTCTCTCCACCCTTCCCAACCACCTCCACTCCCCACCTACCCCATTAAAGCCTCTAACCATTCCCCACAACCCTCATCAATACTCCCCCCTTCCCAAGACCCCCTCCACCAATCCTCTCCTCACCACCCAACCCCCAACTACCCCTCCCACTTTCCCAAGCACCATTCCCACTACCCCAAGCACCCCTCCACCTCCCTAGGCCTTTGAATTTTGAAATCCCCCTTCCCTTCACAGCCTTAGGTCGCCCCCCCCTCTCTCTCATCTCCTCCACTCTCCCATTGTTCTTCTCCATCACCCCCACCTTCCACCATCTAGACTGGCGACCTGCAGATGATTACCTGCTAGCAGCGGCCACCTCGACCACCTCCCCGTGAATCTGAAGGCCCAAGAGGTACCCACGGAAGCGTCCGTCTGTCTTCTTCGCAACGGCGGTGGTTTCGTTGTCGTCCGAGCACCGAGCTGCCCGGGAGAGACGTTCTCCCTCGACTGCGCGAAGCTCTCCTGACAGAGCACCTGAACGTGATTGGAAGCTCTGTCATGACAAATCCAGCGTGAATCAGGACAAAAGTTCTTCTGCAAAGATCTTCTTCGACCTGTCTACTTTCAGAATCAAGAGGTGGAACTCCAATCTGCATCAGTTCGTAAGAGTTATTAATTTCTTCCTTCAGGCGCTCGGATCTACCTCCACTCAGTCTGCACCAACCCCTCCTCAGTGTTCAGAGCCCACCGATCAACCCTGACATCAGCTGGCATCCCCGTTAGTCTTTCTTCGAAGAGGACTCGTCAACGCTTCCAACGACTCTAGCGGTACCAGATTCTGAGCTCGAGAGCGGTCGTGGCACCATCTTCTTCCTGCTGTTGGGAACCTGAAATTGTCAGATCCGAGGGTCTGCCACCCTGTTCAAGCCCCCACCCCGACCAGCATCGGTGCCTGAAGAAATTTAAAACATTCTGGAGTCACCCTGTTCCAGATACGAAGATTCTCCAAGTGGTTTCGTTCCCAACAAAATTCGGGGGAAGTCACAGCAGCAACATCTTCGACTGACTGTCAGCACTCGCAGAGAGAAGACTGAACCGATCTCGGTCTTCATTCGGCATACTTTCCCCGTTTCTCCCCTCCCCGCTTGGCCGGCTGAAGGCCCCTCCCCGCGTGGAGGAATATTTTGGTTGTAATTTGAACCTCCACCCCTAGTCCAACCCCCTTGCAAGGGGCGTAGTGCATGTAAATCTTAAATTTCAGGTTTGAAGCTTCATCGGCGCGGTGTATGGAGAACACACGCTTCCCCGCTCGCCCACGTCTTCGACCGAAGCCGGTTTCTTCAAACCGACTAGGTAAAATCTCGACCCTTGCTCTCAATTATCCTTGTTCATTTAATATTCTCCAATTGCGCCGTCGGTAAGGAAGAGAGCGCCCGATCTTAAGGCTCCACCGCACTTTGTGTGACCACCGTGGGTGTGAGTGAGTGATCCGCGTCCCTCGGCCAAGGCCAACACCTTGAGTTGAGTATCCGCCCCTCAAGAGGAGGTTTGCCTTAGACTTTGCTGGCCCTCTACCAGCAAGGGGCTTGTCCCATTTCCTCGACTCGGCATCCCCGAGTTACCCCCGGGTTAAGTGTGTGCGCCATACGAAGGTCCGCTTACGTAGGCTTCTTAGCCTTGTGGTTGTGCTTGCATACTTAGGTCCGAGGAAGCATTGGTCTTGTGACCATCACCCCAAGGTGGTGTCACATAAAGTGGTATCAGAGCAAGTTCATAACTTATCTCTATCAAGTTGGTCCTAGGGCATGTTTATGCATTTAGAGTCCTCGGTTGCATCTCTTGTCCACTAGTATGGCCACCTCTTACCGATCTTACCAATCGGCCCTCTCCATAAGTCCAAACCACCGAAGGATGCCTACCACTAACACACATAACATCCCTGGCCATGTCAACTACCTCATGAAGGCCTTGACCTATGCCAATGAGCGGCTTGATAACATATCGGGTCGACTCAACCAACTTGGAGAAAATAGGCCCGCCCCAAGGACGGATGATAGAAGGACATGTCCCCCACCTCCCACTTTTGATGGAACTCAACCTAGTGACTATTTAGAGTGGGAAGTCTCGATGGACCATTACTTCACTTGGTATCCCATGTCCGAGGATGAGAAAGTCCGATTTGCCAAATTGCAACTTACCAAATGGGCCCACACTCATTGGTTGAAAAATGAAGGCTTAAGGATAATTAGAAGGGAAGCTCCCCTCACAACATGGGGAGACATGAAGGAACAACTTAGGGCTAGATATATTTTCACCTCCCATTTCGAACACCAAAGCCCAATGAGCATTTCAACTCCTTCATTTCCCCTTGGCCAACCCAAGACCCTAATCACGCATTCCCCACCATTTCCCACCTCTCCTACTCCAACCACAACATCTACATCCTACATCCAAGTCCTCACCACAACCATATGTCCACATACCCAATTGGACCCCATGTCCACCCCTCCACCTAGGCCCATAATGGCCACCACCCCCAAATCCAAATCCCCTCACCAAACCCGTACCCCACAAGCCCCCTTGGCCACCACCGCAACCTCACCATCGTCCCCAAAAAGGGACACATCTCCCAAAACCCATCAACCCAAATCTTGTCACCCAACCCACCTTCCACTTCCAACCCCAATCCTACCCCAACCTAGGCCTCCACTACTTCCACTCCCAAACCCCACTCTACCAATCCCAATCCAAGTTTCCCTTTACCCTCCACCCCGGGAGCACCACACACCAACCCTCATCACCCCAAAAGACCCCCTCACCTCCTTAGTAGAAGAACTCATACCCGATCCAATAGTTGTGAGCACTCCAAACCCACCCCCCACCTTGGAGGAAACCCAAGTCCAAATTGAAGAAGAAACCTCACACGAATGTCTATACCTTACACCACCCTCTCTAGTTGGGGCGGAGCTCATCTTAGGAGGACCCATTGTTAGTTGGCTAAAGGAGAGCCCAATTAGAGAGATCCCGGCCCATGTTTTCCCTCCCATAGAACAAGACCTTCCCATAGTGCCCTTCTTCTCCTATCACACCATAATCCAAGCATCCTATCAAGTGGAGACCTTAGAGGACCTTCTCAAGGGCATAGCATGGCAATTAGAGATGACTAGCATGTTGACCCCTATGGTTGAACAACCTAGGAGCCTTAGCCTCCTACACCTATGCATAGGGTCTATCACCTCGGTTTGCACCATTGGTTGCTACACTAGCGACCTCCTTCTATTCCTCCCTACACCCGATGAGCCCAACCTTCTCCTCGATTCAGAGCTTCTTATCTCGGGTAGAAAGCCAAGCCCTCCACTCATGGCCGACCCACTTGCCAAGAACATTGGCCCAACTATCATGGAGAAGGATGACTTAGCACCTTTTGAGGATCTTGAGGACATGGAGTTTCTCCCCCTAGGCAACCCATTTTATGATCCATTCCAATGGGCGTCAAGAGACTCGTGTGACCCAAACACTTTATCCACCACCCACCTTTCCCTACACCAACTCACCATGTTTGACCCAATTCACTCCATCTTAGAACCGGGTTATACCTTGTGGGCCATGACCTTGGGCCACATATCCCTAGGTAATGAGGTTGTGCTCCACCCCATGATGACCACCTTCTTAGATCCATTCGACCCTTTCCAATGGGAGTTCAAAGGTTATCCCACACCTATACAAATGGAAGTCACCCATAGGAAAAATATGCATGTGTCTAGGCTTACCACACCACTTGGCATGAACACTATGTTGGGTCCATTCATTAATATCACCCACATGTCAAGTAGAAAGCATGAGTGGTCCATATTCGGATGTATTGGTCCACCCTCATTCATCATGGGTCTTAAGCATGTCAAAAGCATCTACGGATGTCCGGGTCCCCCGACATTCATCACCACTTTGCATGATAGGTTCACATATGGTTGCCCCGGCCCACCTAGGCCCACCAAAGTCTACATGACAACATTGCATGATAAGTCCACATATGGTTGCCCCGGCCCACCAAGGTTCATCAAGGTCCATATGGCATCATGGCATGATAGGTCCATCTATGGTTGTCCAGATCCACCCATAACCACTAAAAGGACAGCATTCACAAAATTACATGATAACCTTGCAAGCGCATCAACAAGAGTCATGAAATCTACAAAAGGCCAACCGACTCAATGGCGTCACCAAGAAATCCAAATGGGTGATTCCGGGATGGTGAGGAATGAGAGGCTCTCACATAGAGACAATTCAAGATTGAGATTTTGTGGGATCAGCCCCTTCCAGGTTTTGAGGTGCATTAGCCCCACTACTAAGTTAGGCCTCCTCAAGGGATACGGAGTTAACTTCAGTTTCAATGTGGAAAGTCTTGTGCCACACAAGGGACCCACGGTGGCACCAAGTGAGAATTTTAAGCCCCTTCCTCCCTTGGGAGAGCACCCACCCCTCCCCATGTGAGCACCATCAGCCCAGAGAACCCGACGTAAGCAACTTGAGAGAATATTGGATGAATAGGTAATCATCACTCGGAGCAAGGTGAACGGGCTCTACCTCGCTAGGTGGAAGAATCGGCTTCTTTCGGAAGACATGTGAGCGGTACCACCTCTTACTCGACGGAGTCGAGTTCTCCGCACCCCGGGAGTATGATGGGGTCATCACCATCCGTCCTGACACTCTCGACCATTCTCGTCACCCCGGAGGCGTACATCATGGTCTAGTCATTTATTTTGAGTCCTATGTATGTTTCTTTATTTTATTTGAGTCATATCATTGTAATTTCCCTTTTATTTGAGTCATGTCCCTAGGTCTTGTGCTTATTTCCCTAGGTTTGAGTGTCATTAGGTTTATTAGTTAGCTATTGGGCCCAATTCATTGGGCTTGGCCCATGGGCGCCCCTATTTTGTTGGTTATTAGTCAATGTGTCAAAAGTCAGGGCCTTATTGTAAATTGTGGGATCCCTATAAATAGGACCCCACTCTCTCCATTTTGAGGTAATGAATGATTGAAAGAAAATTTGAAATTCCACTACAATTGTGAGAATCTCTCTCTCTCTCTCTCTCTCTCTCTCTCTAAGGGGTGGATTCCCCCCCTCTCTCTCTCTCTTCTCTCTCTCTATCTAAAGGGGGCGAACCCCATTCTCTCTCCTCCCCACCCCAATTTTAAAATTTTTCTCTCTCCACCCCTCCCAACCACCTCCACTCCCCACCTACCCCATTAAAGCCTCTTCCCATTCCCCACAACCCTCATCAGTACTCCCCCCTTCCCAAGACCCCCTCCACCAATCCTCTCCTCACCACCCAACCCCTAACTACCCCTCCCACTTTCCCAAGCACCCTTCCCACTACCCCAAGCACCCCTCCACCTACCTAGGCCTTTGAATTTCGAAATCCCCCTTCCCTCCACAGCCCTAGGTCCCCCCCCCTCTCTCATCTCCTCCACTCTCCCATTGTTCTTCTCCATCATCCCCACCTTCCACCATCTAGACTGGCGACCTGCATAGGATCACCTGCTAGCAGCGGCCACCCCGACTACCTCCCCGTGAATCTGAAGGCCCAAGAGGTACCCACGGAAGCGTCTGCCTGTCTTCTTCGCAACGGTGGTGGTTTCGTTGTCGTCCGAGCACCGAGCTGCCCGGGAGAGCCGTTCTCCCTCGACTGCGCGAAGCTCTCCTGACAGAGCACCTGAACGTGATTGGAAGCTCTGCCACGACAAATCCAGCATGAATCAGGACAAAAGTTCTTCTGTAAAGATCTTCTTCGACCTGTCTACTTTCAGAATCAAGAGGCGAAACTCCAATCGGCATCAGTTCGCAAGAGTTATTAACTTCTTCCTCCAGGCGCTCGGATCTACCTCCACTCAGTCTACACCAACCCCTCCTCAGTGTTCAGAGGCCACTGGTCGACCCCGACATCAGCTGGCATCCCCGTCAGTCTTCCTTCGAAGAGGACTTGTCAACGGTTCCAACGACTCCAGCGGTACCTGATTTTGAGCTCGAGAGCGGTCGTAGCACCATCTTCTTCCTGCTGTTGGGAACCTAAAACTGTCAGATCTGAGGGTCTGCCACCCTGTTCAAGCCCTCACCCCGACCAGCAGCGGTGCCTGAAGAAATTTACAAAATTCTGGAGTCATCCTGTTCCAGATACGAAGATTCTCGAAGTAGTTTTGTCCCCAAAAAAATTCGGGGGATGTCACAGCAGCGACATCTTCGACCAACTATCAGCACTCGTAGAGAGAAGACTGAACCGATCTCGGTCTTCATTCGGCATACTTTCCCCGTTTCTCCCCTCCCCGCTTGGCCGGCTGAAGGCCCCTCCCTACATGGAGGAATATTTTGGTTGTAATTTGAACCCCCACCCCTAGTCCAACCCCCTTGCAAGGGGCGTAGTGCATGTAAATCTTAAATTTCAGGTTTGAAGCTTCATCGGCGCGGCGTGTGGAGAACACACGCTTCCCCGCTCGCCCACGTCTCCGACAGGAGCCGGTTTCTTCAAACCGGCTAGGTAAAATCTCGACCCTTGCTCTCAATTATCCTTGTTCATTTAATATTCTCCAATTGTGCCGTCGGTAAGGAAGAGAGCGCCCGATCTTAAGGCTCCACCGCACTTTGTGTGACCACCGTGGGTGTGAGTGAGTGATCCGCGTCCCTCGGCCAAGGCCAACACCTTGAGTTGAGTATCCGCCCCTCAAGAGGAGGTTTGCCTTAGACTTTGCTGGCCCTCTACCAGCAAGGGGCTTGTCCCATTTCCTCGACTCGGCATCCCCGAGTTACCCCCGGGTTAAGTGTGTGCGTCATACGAAGGTCCGCTTACGTAGGCTTCTTAGCCTTGTGGTTGTGCTTGCATACTTAGGTCCGAGAAAGCATTGGTCTTGTGACCATCACCCCAAGGTGGTGTCACATCAGTTCCAGCTGGACGAGCAACGTCTCTCGACGTTCATCGAGATTAAGTTCCTTATCGAGCTGCACCCTTAGGGAAGGGATCAGAATCTCGTATGGGAGCACCGCCTCCATCCCGTAGGTGAGAGCATAGGGGGTTTGCCCCGTAGGAGTACAGACGGAGATGCGGTAAGCCCATAGAGCTTCCACCAATCTTTCAGGCCAATCAGAAAATTTGTGAGATTCGCATGTTTTCTTTATGATTTTAAGAAGGGTTTTATTAGTGGCCTCGGCTTGACCGTTGCCTTGAGGATAATATGGCGATGATGAACTGGGGTCCATTGTCGGTAACGATACTGCTTGGTACTCCGAACCGTGAGATAATATTCTTCAAGATGAAGCGGCACACCGTTGTAGCTTTGATCTCTGCATACGCCTCTGCTTCGGCCCACTTGGTGAAGTACTCAGTGGCGGTGAGAATGAAGGATTTTTGTTTAGTCTGAGAATTGGAATCACCGAGCGGGCCGACAATGTCGAAAGCCCACATGGAGAATGGCCAAGGAGTAGAAAGAGGATGAAGAGATGAAGCTAGAGTATGGATTTTATCAGCGTGGAGTTGGCACTTAAGACACCTCCGGACATAGAGGGAGCAATCTTCCTCCAAAGTGGGCCAATAATAACCCTGCCTAAGGATTTTCTTCGCTAGAGCATGGCCATTAACATGACCTCCACACTCACTAGAATGGGCTGCTTCGGCCACTTTCCAAGCTTCATCGTCATCTAGGCACCTCATGAGCATTCCATTGAGAGCACGCATGTACAATTCTCCAGCAATTATAGTATATCTCGAGGCGGCTCTTCTAATAGCCTTACACTGCTCGATGTTTGCCCCTTCAGGGAATGATCCATCTTTACAGTATAGCTCGATTTCATGATACCAGGGCAATTCTTCTTCCTCCAAGATCTCTTCTAGCTCAGTTAAAGATACTTCCTTTTGAATCTTCCTTCTCAGCCCTAGCTTATACAGTCTTCCTAAAGTTGGCGAACCAAGGATCCTGAAGAGAGGGAGCATTTAATCTCTAAACGACGATGGTTTTAGTGCTCCGACTGAGAGGGAAAGACAAGGAGGAGGTGAGTGACACCAGCGCATCGGCAAGAATGTTCTGAGATCGCGAAGTATAAATATAGATCAGTTTACGAAATTGCCTAGCCAAAAGAGTGACCAAATCCTGATATGGCTTGAGCTTCGAGTCACGAGTGCGGTAAGTGAACAAACCTTGCCGCAGGACAAGCTGAGAATCTCCTATGATGTTCAAGTAGCACGCGCCCAAGAGATAGGCGTGCTTCAATCCGGCCAGGAGAGCCTCATACTCGGTGATGTTGTTGGTAGCAGGAAAATGGAGCTGATAAGCAAAGAGAATCATCACCCCTTCCGGAGTGAGGAGAACGGCACCTATCCCTCGGCCTTGAGAATTGAGCGCACCATCGAAGTGCAGAGACCAAAAGGGATGATGGGTGAGAACAGAGAGATGCTCATCAGGGAAATCGTCCTGAATAGAGTCCGTACAGGGGATGGGAAGATGGGAAAGATGCTCAGCGATGGCATATCCTTTGATCACCTTCTGAACGACGAATGTGATATCGAACTGAGAGAGGAAGCTCTGCCAACGAGCTAACCTACAAGAAAGAATAGGCTTTTCTAGGAGATAACGAATCGAGTCCATTCTAGAGATCAGCCTAACTGGGTGGGCTAGAAAATAGTGTTTCAGCTTCTGAGCTACCCACACTAAGGCGGCATAAGTTTTCTCCATGGCAGTGTACTTGGCCTCTGTGGTATTAAATAACCTGGAGAGATAATAAGTTGCCCGCTCTTTTCCTTCGTCATCTACTTGTGCTAAGACCGCCCCTAAGGAGTCCTCGATGATAGAAATGTATAGGATAAGGGGTTTCCCAGAGACAGGAGGGTGCAAAACTGAGGGATTGGTCAAATATTCCTTTAAATCCTTATAGGCCTTTTGACAATCTTCATTCTATTCAAATTTGGCCCCAACCTTTAGCAGTTCATAAAATTGGCGGCACCTTTGAGAATGCTGGGATATGAATCTTCTAATGAATTGTAATCTACCAATCAGTCCTCGAAGTTCTGTGATATTCTTAGGCGGAGGTATTTCCATGACGGCCTTTGCTTTGTTAGGATCGATCTGAATCCCCCATTTGCTAACTATGAAGTCTAACAACTTCTCATAAGAGACTCCAAAAACACATTTCTTTGGATTCATTTTTAAATTGTACTCCCTGGCTCTCTGGAGCACCTTAGCCAGAATAACAGGGTGTTCCTCTTTAGTCCTCGACTTCACCAAAATGTCATCCACGTAAGCTTCCATATAGACATGCATCATGTCGTGGAATATAGCCATTATCGCCCATTGATAAGTGGCACCCGCGTTCTTCAAACCAAACGACATGACCACATAGCAATACGTACCCCAAGGTGTGGTGAAGGAAGTCTTCTCTTGATCTTCGGGAGCGAGACGGATTTGGTTGTATCCTGAATAGCCATCCATAAATGACAATGCTTCGTACCCGACGGTGTTGTCCACCAAGACATCTATGTGAGGCAGCGGGAAATCATCCTTGGGACATGCTTTGTTTAGATCCCTGAAATCAATGCAAATACGCACCTTTCCATCCTTCTTGATAACAGGGACTATGTTCGCCACCCACTGAGGATATAACACGACTCTAATGAACTTGGCATTGTATAATTTATCGACCTCTTCTTTAATCCTTAAGGCCATGTGGGGGTGAAATCTTCTTGATCTTTGTTTCACAGGCGTTGCCCCTGGTTTAAGTACGAGTCGATGTTCCACCAAAGAGGGGTCAAGACCCGACATGTCCTCGTAAGACCAGGTAAAAGAATCGCTATACTCCCTTAGAACCTTGATTAGATCTTTTTCAACCCTTGGAGGGAGATTAGCGGTAATAATGATGGGCCTGGGGTCTTCTTTGGTTCCTAGATTGATTTCTTTTGTAGGTTCATCCACTGTTGATGATGGCTCGTCGAATCTTTTTAAGCCTTGTGAATATAAATCATTGCTGTCATCTACGTTGCTGTCCTCAGAATCCACCGGGTCTTTTTCATCCATGATTTCATACACACCTAGTCTGTCATCGCTGCACACCCCACCTTGCTCTCATCTTCTTCTATCACAATCGCCGTAGCGATAAACTCCGGGCACTTCAGAAGAGCATGACATCACTGAGCTAGATCTTGCAGTAACCTATCAGGAACGGATTTAGACTGACGCGTAAGCAGGCGCGGCTCAGGTAAGGAAGGGTTGGACGACCTAGAACAAGACCCTACTTCTCTAGACCTAACAGACTCTTCTACCCTAGACTCGACAGACCCTACGTCTAACCTAGGAGAAAGAAAGTCTAATGGGAAGGAGGCAGTAGGGGCCTCATGTCCTTGGGAGGAGGATGGGGAAAAGATACTGTAATCTTCCACTGAGATCTCCATTTCAAATTTGGCATTTTTTCGGAGGGAATCAGTGGAGATCACGTAGCAGGAGGGAGAGGAGGAGGGAGGAGGGAGCCTGAGAGGGTACTTGGAGGGACAGAAGATATCGAGAAAAGGATCAGCGGAGGAGAAGAATGGAGTAGACATATCAACATGCGGATAGCAATCGCATGTCCTGATGATGAGAAAATCAATGGGGATTTGGAATAGCATCGGATTAATCATAATGGGAGGTGAACGGGGTAAGAAGTCCAGCTCCTGGAAGAGAGACATAAGACGGGAGGGAGACCAAGTAAAGACGATGGCTGAGCTCCCCCTTTCCCATGGACGGTAAGCTGGCTTCTTCGGCTCATAGCACACAAGCCGCACCTCCTGGTTTATCTGGCAGCTTTCTTCTTCATAAAATAATCTTTCAAATGCATGGCTGCAATCAATCATATCATCGACCAGCCCTTAGGCAGCAATGGTGGACTGACAAAAACATGAGCTGCATCTTCTTTAGGCTGACTCGGCTGTGCTTTTAACGTGCCGGGCTGGAGAGGGCCTTTGATGAAATGTTGGCGGTAGTCCCAAATCAAGGGCCCAGAATCGCCCAAGATTGAGAATGAAGACTCTCGATAGTCGAGGCCTCTCCTATTCATTTTTCTTCCATTGGGGACCGGCTTGGTCCGCCCTTGTAGCTGTGCTCTGAGGCCTCTCCCCAGCTGATAGCCTAATTTCAATATAATGTCCCACCCCTTGGAATCTCGAATCTGGGGCTTCACTTTAATGCTCACCGCTGCAGAGATGGGCTTGCATGGTGCATATGCCCATGGAAAGTTCAAATCCAGCACTGAAATAACAGGCCAATTGCTAGGCCATAGTGTTGGTAAGATCTTGTCGGAAATGGCCTTGACGGACTGGACCGTGGATATGCTTTTCACCTTTATCACCCTCCCTTGAAAAGGGAATTTGAGACATTGGTGGGCAGTAGAGGGTACGGCGTTGAGATTGTTGATCCACGGATGACCCAAAATAGCCTTGAACATAGGGTCGATGTCTAGAACATAGAATTCAATCGGCATAGTAAGAGGCCCAAGCTCGGCCTGAATGGTTACCACCCCATGACATGCCCTTCGGGAGTTGTCATATGCTGCTATGGTTGTCGGGGTTGGCCTTAACAGATCTTCTGATAAATTACAGGCTCTCAAGGTGCTGAGAGGGCAAACATTAATAGATTCCTCGGTATCTACCAGCGCCGCATCTATGCTGACCTTGTTCAGGGTTATGGAAATGCATAGCGGCATTTGTCTTGCTTCCGGGGGTGCCAGTTTAGTTTCAAAAAAAGTGATTGTCGGCCCCTTTGAGATTGCACCTAGAGCTGTCGGCAGGCTATCTACTGCCATATCTTCATTGACGATCACCTTCTGTAGAAAGTTTCTGAGTGCATCCTGATGAAGGGTGGATCTCTTTATCAACTCCAACATGGAGATCTTGGCGGGTACTCTGTCCAGGTGATGTAACAGATCATATTGTGTCCCCGGCAGCGGATCTGCCTCCTCTTGATCAACAGTCTGTTGAGAGGGCTGGGGATTGGGTGCGGGTGCACCAGTGGAAGGATAATTTTTGTGGAACAAACACCCGCTCCTCAAGGCAAGGTTGTGGGCCGGCACGACATCAGATGGGCTCAAAACAAGCGGCTTAACGGGCCCGGTGGGGAGAATGAGCGATGTGGGAGAGGGCGTAGAGGAGATGATAGGCGAGGGTTTTGATGAAGGCGGGGTGATAATGAATGCAGGTATTGGTGACGGGGTAGAGGTAGATGGAAGGAGGATAATGGGTGAATGACCGGCTAAAGGTGTGGCGGTAGCGCACGTGGACGGTGGTGTAGTAGGGATAGACAGGTTAACGGGGAAGGTGGATAGTAGGATGAGAGGTTTAGTGGATGCGGAGGATGGTGGGGTTTATTGGTTGAGTGGGAAGATGACAGAAGGAGAAGGGATACGGTGGTAATGGTGGAGGGCCATGAGCCACTAGACTGATGCGTCATCGTCATAAGACCACCCGGTGTCAGGAGCCGGGGGTTGGACGAGATTAACTTGGGCCGGTGCTAGGGGTTGCGGCTGCGGAGCAGGAGGATGATTCAGCATGGGGTTCTGATGGATCCCCAAGTCTTGAACATGTTGTTGTTGCTACTGCGGCGACTGCTGTGGTGGCGGTGCTTGTTGCTGCTGCACTTGCTGCCTCGGCGGCTGCCTTCTTTTCTCTTTAATTTCAATGATGGCCTTGTGCATCTCAGCCCAATCTATATGCTGCCCTTCATGAAGGTCATATACCAAATCCCTGAATTGGAAACAGCCCTCAATAGTATGGCCAGGCTGCCTGTGAACATGTAATATTTTGTCTGATCAACGGTCGGGTTCCAATTGGGCCGTTCCAGAGGAAGTTGAATGGCATTGATTGACATGAGGGTCGAAAATATGTCCGTGAGAGACTCGGGTAAAGGAGGATATTGGGCTCTCTTTGGACCCGGGCGCTTGTTGTCGTTGGTGTAGCCTTTGGGGGGAGGGACATTGTGGTATTGCGGAGGTTGCGGAGGTTGTTGTGGAGCGGGGAACATGTTTTGTGGAGTGGCGAAGGTAGGGTGAGAATTTTGTAGAGTAGAGAAAGTGGGTTGGGTGTTTTGTGGGGTGGAGAATTGAGGATTGTGAGGGTTTTGTGGAAAGAAGAATGGTGCGGATTGGAAGGGGAATGCAACGGCTTGCACCTGCTCATTTGTTTGGACTCCCTCAATGACAGGCCCCTGAGGCTTCTTGTGATATTTGAGCTTTTGGGCTTCAAAAAGAGAGTGGATAGGGGAGTCCTTGAATTGCGTTTGTATGAATCTCGCCCGGCTATAAAGTTGGTGCATGCTTGAAATGTCATTCATGGCCAGGATGTTGCGGAAGGTGGGAGTAGCATTTGATATAAGCAACTTGACTTTCTCTTCCTCCGGAATGTGACCCGGCACGCGGGCGGCCATCTGTCTCCACCTGTCAGCATAGGTGGCAAAATCTTCATCCTCTTTCATTTTCTCGGCCACTAGATCCGTAAAAGAATACTCCGGGCCAACCCGGTCCTGAAACCTCTGAATGAATTTTTCTTTTACCACCTCAAAACTCTCGGCATCTTCCAGCGGTAAAGCATAGAACCACTCCAAAGCCACTCCATCTAATGACCGGCGGAATAAATACGCCATAAGGTGATCATCATATTGGAACTACGCCGATTCATACATAAAGTCCCTCACATGAATGAAGGGATTGCTATTCCCATCGTATTTGCGGTATGTGGGGATCTTGGACTGGGGAGGGAACCGGATGTTATGAAAGCTAGGAACCAGAACATCCCCCAAAGATTGTGGGCCAACTCGCTTTTGAAGAAAGTCGAGTTGTTGTTGCATGGCGGCCCATTTATCAAGGAGCTCTTGTTCCCGAGATGGTGCAGGCAAAGCAAGAGGAGCGGGCTCAAAGCGGGGTGCCGAAGGGTAAGCCAAAGGAGTGGGAGGCCCATAAGAAGGATATTGGGCCGAAGGATGACCCAAATTGGCATGTACTGGAGCCGCCCCTTGCTGAGGGCGAGAAAAGTCGGCTGGGCCGACAAGAACATGAGGCACGGAAGAGATGGGCCTATGAGACGCGGCCTGAGTAAATGAGGGAAGAACATACTTCCCTTTATCAAGAGTCTGATGGGCCGATCCAGATGATTGGCCCGCTTCTATATTGGAGAACTGGAGGGTCCTGGGCTGGACCGGGGTGAGATCGATTGGAGTGGGTGAAATCCCGGGTCCAGAGACAGAGATATTGGACAGACCTTGTATACTTGTGGGAGATGGGGCATTGGACCCCTGCAAGGTCTGATAGAGGACCTGAAGTTGGGCCGGATCCAATTGGGCCATCATTTGTAAGATCTGGCCCGTAGGATTGTTGGAAGCAAGGGAGGGATGGGCGCCCTCCATGGAGATGGAAGATGGAGGAGGGATGATCCCTTCTCCTGATTGAAATTGGGTGACCCTAGGTGGGTCCTCCAAGAGACCTTGAGGGAGGGATTCCTCATGAGAACGGGGAAGATCATAAGAAGATATGGTGGATTCAAAGAGACGATTGGAATAAGAGGTGAAAAAGGAATTGCTCCTAGAAGATGATTCTAAGGACCGGAAGCAACTCCACATGCAATGAAACACCTTGACCCAAAACAAACAATACAAACAAACACAAATGAGACACTAAAACAAAGACTCCAAATTTATGCAAACAAAGAAAGGGATGAGAGGCAATCAAAAAATCAACCAAGTTATAATGATGCACCAATTTTTATTTCTTTGCCCCTTCAGAACCTTAACGATTTGAATTTTGATATTCTCTCCAACAAGGTTCCTAATAGGAAGGGTGTTTGGGACTTGGTTAACTCTAGGTGTGAACTCTCGCTCACTTATGCAACCTAGACACGGTGTGATAATGGTACAACCGGCCTGACGTCCGTGTGGGAATCCACGGCTCGCGGGGACTTATGGAGGTCCCTGATGTGATCACCTAGTCGGCCCCAAGGAATATGGAGACGAGATGTTCACACACCAAGGTAGGAAATGCAACTGTAATATGAAATATGAATGACCCTATGTGCACCGGAGTGCATGCAATTTCTAGCCTAAAACTAACAATCAATATGCAAACAATGATGTATAAATGAATAACAACAAAGGAGGAAACCAGATAGCACCCAAGAATGAAAATCATAGAAAAAAGTTGTAGAAATATAAGCAACCTCAGTGTGCGTACCTATACTGGAGAAACGGTCATCCAGGAGACCGCTACGAGATAAGACGGTCTATCACGAGACCGCTTTTAAGCCGAAAACGGCCAGATAGAAGACCGCCAAGGACCAGGGAGCAGAAACAACAAGAAATAAAATAGAAAAATTGAGGAAAGCACAAGGGCAACTGAGATGAACTAAAGACAGCAGGTGAAACAAGAACTCAGCATGATTGGAACTAGATGTCCCACTGTGATCGCCAAAAAATGGGGGTGTTGATGTTTCTTTTGTGATGTGATGTGATGAATGAATGTGAAGGTGAATATAGTGGTGTGAGAGATATGTGTGAAAGTGTGTGAGCAAGTAATGACCTAACTCAAACAATCACAAAATCAGGAGCATGGGCATGTCATCAATGCTTATAAAGAGGAAAAATAAAAACACACGACGTGGCGTGGAGCAAAGGAATAAAATAAAAACACACACACCGTAGGTGTGGGGCAAATAAAGTAAAGAGAAAAGCAAGCAAGATGATGGCAATGACGAACAAATACCCAAATAAGATGTGTGATCGCCACCAAAGTAATTAAAGCAGTAAAACCACAATAATATCTTGGAAAGAGCCGGTTGAAGTCACCCGCTCGCGGGAGAGAGAAAACCAGGCGCATAGTCGATTAGCGATTCTTCGGACGACTGCGATCTAGCAGAAAATGGTCTTGCTATAGACCGCCTTATAGCTGAAAACGGGCTTCCAGATGACCGCTAGCGCACCCAGAACAATGATTTGGAACTTAATCTCCACCCCTCTTGGCCGGCCAGAAAGGTTGGGCCTCGTGCAGTGAGTCTTGTAAACCTGCGAGGAAGTATAGACAACAAGAAAAACAACCCAATTAGCCCTTGGGCAAGTGTAGTATCTATAACTCAACTAAGCTTATATGCATAAAAGAAGGGTGAATACCTGGGTGGTTTGGTTTTTTTAACCCCTATGGGGGCATGAAAAAGATGGGAAGATGTTTTAAGAAGATGATAGAATGCAGAGAACGTGGAGAAAAGAAGAGGGAAGATGCTATGGATGCAAGGGAACAATGGACAAAACTAAAGACCAAAAGACACAAACTAGACCAAAGAAACTTTATACTCCCTGGACTAGAAGCTTGGTGGACATGGAAGCAGTTTCTTCTTGGTTGAAATGACTCCAGAACACAGCAGCACTTCGACGCAATCTCCAAAAATCTCCCCCCTTCAAGCCATGCACTCAAGGGTCCTATTTACAGGCCCTCAAACCCTAGATTCGAGTTGGAGGGATAATGACTCGAAATAGGCCTGAACCTAGATAATCCTTGAAGATAGTACTCCCAAGAGTCCATAGAAATAAACGGAAAGTTCTGGGAGTCTCTGGTGAGAGAGAAATCATAGGATGAAGGACTCCAGTTCGTCCACGGCCGAACAGAGGAAGAACAGTAGAGCAAGACTCTCTGTTCCCACTAGCGGTCTTGCGATAGACCGCTAGCACCAAGAAACGGTCGTGTGACAGACTGCTAGGAACAGGCGTCCAGAAGAAGATAAGATCAAAGAGACCCAGCAAGACTCTCTGCCCATTAGCGGGCTAGAGATGGACCGCCAATGCCCACCTAGCGATCGCACGATAGACAGCTAGGGGAGAGGACGTGGCAAAAGAGATAAAGGCTAATAAATCCATAATTTAATCCACAAAATAATCCTCATTAGCCCTTATCTAGGCCCAATAAGGTGAAGTGATGAGAAATCCAATGGAGCTAGGTTCAACCAAGGAGAGTGACCCATAAAATTAGGCCCAAAAATGACCATAAAAGGCCCAATAAGCGGTGAATAACTCGGTACATCATAAAAATAGATAAGGAGACGACCTAACTCATTGGTTATAAAACGGGTGTCAACTAGATCGACACCAGAGCGACCCGGATCCCTACTCGACGAGGTGGAGCTTCTCCCACCCGGGGAGAATTGGTGAGGACACCAGAGCCAGAGTTTGGCTCGACTCAGCGAGCCACCGATACCGAACAAGTTGCACGACTCGGTCGACGCCGACATCTTTGTCGCTGGGGGATAGTCTGGAGTCTCCACCGGAGCTTTGATATTTTAGTACATATTTTTGTACGTATTTATATTTGGTACATATTTGGTGTGTATTTGGTATGTATTTGGGTTGTATTTTGGTTTGTATTATTTTGGGTTTTAATATTGAGTCAATGGGAGAATAATTGACCAAGTATTTATATTTTTAATTTATTATGGTCCAAGGGGGGATTAATATGGTCCAAGGGGGATTAAATAACCAAGCCCCCTTAGTTGACTTGGGGAGAGGGGCGCCCCCTCTCTTGTCCCCTTATGGGATTATTTTAATCCCACCTTGTCTCCCATTTCCCCATTATACCCCCTTGACCAAGGGTATCTTAGGTCATTTGTCTAGGTCTAGGGTTTAGTATATAATATCTCTTGTGTCATTTGTGAACAAATTAATGAAGAAATATATTGGAAAATAGCCATGGGTGCCCCCCCTCTCTCTCTTGTTCTTCTATTGCCCGAAACCCGCCGCCTTGCTGCCCGCCAACCTAAGTTCGGTGCTCCCGGTGCCATTGTGTAGCCCTTTATTTCTCTGCGTGGAGTGGGCAATAAAAATCACTGTTGTAATTTACCTTTACCATTGTACCGGGAGTTGCAGAACTTGGCCGAGACGTCTTCCCCACGCCCCGAGCGTGGAGGTACACTCACTTCCCTCTTTGTCTTACTTGCTTAGCTAGTAAAAGTTCTTAATGCCACTGCATGTGAGTTAGTAATTTCCAAGCTAGTTAACATTTAGTAACCACTGTGAGTGGTGAGTGCGAGACACGTCCCGTGACTCATTCTGAGTACGAGAGTGAGCTGACCACCCGAGGCTCAATGTCGGTTTCTCAACCGTGCAGATCGACATGTTTCCCTCGCTCGGGATGATCGTGAGCGAGTACTTCTTGTTTGGGGCATGACCGCCTCTTCAGGAACCACGTTAGGTGCCGAGCCATTCGTGTCGTTGCTGGTAGCGTCGTCTTTGGGTCGCGTCGTCACCTAGAGTCCAAGGGTCGCAACAAGTCCGAGTCGAGTCTCATTGTCGTCCCGCATCAAAATATTTACTGTTTGACTCATGCCAGATTTATGGAACCTATACTGTATTATTTATGTCTGAAACCTAGAGTCCAAGCAGCTTATATGCATGAGTGGTTAAGTCATGTGTATAGACTTAGTTCATACATGAATTCTACACAGACTGCATAGTGTAGTATGCAAACTTGCACAGACGTATAATGGGTATCTGAGCGAGTGCACAGACTTTAGTTTACCCAAAATGAGATGTGCACAGACCTATGATGTGCGAGTGGGAAGGTGTGCACAGACTTTGGTGAATCGTGCACGGACCTTGTGTGAAGGATGAAAAACATGCACCGACGTTGAAGACATATAAGCACAGACCTTGCCATGTGAGAGCCCAACTAGCACCGACCTTATGTAGAACTAGCACAGACCCCGTATGCACTATATGAGATGCTAGCATCGACCTTAGTTATGTGAAACCAAAACTAGCACCGACTTTGTTAAGTGTAGTCTAAAGCATGCACCGACCTGAAAGTATGCACAGACCTATATGTGCGTGGACTACATAATGTGCTCAGACCTTAGTACACATATGCACAGACTTTTGTAGTGTGCCTAACATAAATGTGCACCGACGCTAAAACGGCTAACACAGACGTTGCACAGACTTTAACAAGTCTAATACGAGATGTGGACCGACGCTAACAAGACCAACACTAAATATGCACCGACCTACATCTGCCTAAGGTAAGCATGCACCGATTTGTGAATGCATTATAGAAAACATGCACCGACCTTTAGAATGTAGAAGGTGCAACTAGCATCGACCTTGTAAGCATGCTACAGTGACTTGCACAGACGTTGTATGCTGACAAACGAAACGTGCACTGACCTAAATCTGCACCGACCCTTGCATATGCAAGGCAAACTATGCACCATGCAGAACGGACTAGCATCGACCTTAACCATGGCCAAACTGAACACTAAAGTTGACCTTGATTTCATGACAGCCAAAACTAACATTGACCTAAGTATGATGAAATGAACACATGCACCAACCAATCTGCACAAGAATTGGCATATGCACAGATCTGAGATTAGGTATAACATTACCTGATCTGACTGTGCATTGACCTTACCTGTCAATGAGTTGACTTTGACTTGGGTTGACTTCCTTTTCATGACATGTGATTCATTCTTAAACATGTTCTGATAGTTTCTCATAATACATCAGGATTATATGTAAACATAATGAGACATAATATTTGTCATCATCAAAACTCCATAACCACAGGGGACGCAATAATCTCCCCCTTTTTGATGATGGCAATATTATGAGTCATTGCAATAGATTCAGCATGATGATTATGAAATACCAGTATGAAATATGAATGAAATATGAATGTGCATGAACATTCACTAACATTCACCATAGAATAACCTCTGTCAAAAATGAGCATGTAAAGCATCATGTGTGCAACATCTGACAAGAATTACAATTGATGATGCAAATGATGAATGACCAAGAGTGACAAATGACTCAATTGTCTCAATGACTCACAAAAGTTCTCCCCCTTTGACAACATCAAAAAAAAATGAAATGATCGTTGACGGTTATTATGCAAACTGAGTTATTGTCATCTAAAAACTCCTCCTAACAAGATATTCTCTTCTTTGACAGAGTAGGAGGGGTGGAAAGAAATTAATGATCATTGAACCATAGAGACATCAAAAATTCTCCCCCTTGGATGGACAGTGTGATTGGAATGAACCACCGGGGTAATTATAGACAGATAAGACAGTGACATAAAGAAGTCAAAAGATAGTGCTATTTGCAAACAAATCTGAAATGATATCAATCAGTTAGGTCTGAAATAATGGAGTCCAATTTGAGAGAGCAAGTATTCAGAATGAATGAGAAAGGTTTTCAATGGGTTATCAATTTCGTAAATCTGATTGGACAGGTAATTCAGACTCTTCCATTATAGAGACTTATGAATGAATCTTTATTAACTAGCCAGGTTAGAATATGATGTATGCATGGTTTGTCTATTTGATTTCTGTACTCATATCTGATATCAGTTTTTAATAAAAATGAACCATTCTTTCACATTGAAAGTCTTCTTTAACCTTCTTCTATCTTACTCACTTAATTTCAAGGACTCCCTTAAGAGATGCAATCAATAGTATTGAGGTTAAACACATACGAAAACATTTGTTTGTGTCAGGGGTTTATTAGAATTTTTCTTTTGCAAATATTTTCAGATGATACACTTGTTCGTTAACAATTTTCATAACAATCTTCATGAGCAATTGAGTTTCGTACACTCTTGTAACTAGAGGATATACGTTGTTTAGACGTCAGTATCCCTAAGCACTTGGAAGGACTAACTGTCATGCTTCATAAGAACAGAGATAGCATTTAAACTTCATGACACACTGCAACTCATTTTCTTTGATGAGTGAGATGTATTTCTCAGTGTGCTAGCCATTGCTCTGTCAAGTTTTTAATCATTTTTCAGCAGAGTTAACAATGGCACCTCATGACTCAATCCTTTGGACATAGTTTCTCAGTGACCAACGTCATTGCTCTGACTAAATTGACCGTTAGATAATTTCAGATTCTCATATGTTTACAAACAATACATACTTCGAGCATCTCAACCGAGAAAAGCCATGAATATAAAGTTTTCAGATTTTAGAAGAGTCTAAAAGACACAACATGAAAGAGAAATTGGTTAAAGTTTATTAAGACTAACTCAGATATTTTCAAGAAATATTCATATGCAAACCCAAGGAATACATGAAACTTCAACCGGCCAAAAAAGAACGTCAGACATTCATAGTCCTATATAATAGAAGATTCCTCTTTAGGTTATTTTCAGATTTATGATCAGGATATGCACAGAGAAATCTTTCTAAATTTGCAGGGAAGGCAGAAATATTTTCAAGAGCAGCCAATTCAACAGATACCAATTGATAGAATGAATGATAAGGGCTGATAACAGTTGAACCAAGAAGCTGAGATGTATTTCATTTCACATTCATCACAGGGTTTTAATCAAGATAGCAGTTCAAACTGAAGATGGGAAGTTCAGTTGACAGAAGTGAGCTAGATAGACAGTTATGTGATGCATGGGTCAGATGCAATTTCAAGAATATGAGTTATGCTCCCCCTAAATGTATGTATGAGCTAGCAATCAAGATAAGTAAACAAAATCACATGAATGTATCATATGCAATGACTAGACTGTTCTCGTTGAGGAGTTTATCAGCAAAATACAGAACATTTGCCAATTAATGTCGATCAAGGTGTCGACACTTCTAACCAGTAAATGCAAGTGCAGTGAGCTGACAGCATGTAATATATGCAATGATCACACTGTTTCCTTGGCATACAACTCCCCCTGACACCATGCACTGTATGACTGAAATCTAATAACAATGAATGCAATGAAATTCATGTATGGAATTTTTATGACTTATGCTCATGAACATTTAGACTACTCTACGTGCAACTTGACCTATGGTACCTGTTGACACCCGTTTTATACCCAAAAAGTCGGGTCATCTCCCTATTTCATTCTATATGATGCTCCAAGTTGTTCACTCTTCATTAAGTCTCTTGATCAGTTGAGGCCTATTTCTTGGGTCTTAATTCCTGGATTAAGAATTGGCTCCTGGTGGCACTTCATTGAATAAATCTTAGCAACCCTGTATTGCTATTTTTGAAACTCAATGGTAATAACGGTCCGAACCAGGCGCGTTGTTTCATTCTGACGGATGGGATCTGGACCGTTACTCTTTGAAGAGTCCTAAGGCTTAAGGCCTCGTTGAAAAGCTTATCCTTTTGATTCCACGTTGATAATAACGGTCTGTCGTGCAGCCGTTGTTTCATTCTGACGCCCTATGCCTTGGCCGTTGCTTCCTTGAAGAGTCCAACTTGTTGGGTCTTCTTCCTGTCGATCTTATCTTTTAGGGATAAGGTTGATAGTAACGGACGATCCTTGATGCGTTACTTCTAAGTGGCGGTCTGTCGTGCAGCCGTTACTTCCTCCAGATAGTCCTGGCAGTTCAGGCCTTTTCTTTGCTACTCCGTGGTCGAGATAAGGGTTTTGGATTGACGATATCTCTTTCAAATCTGATCCTCAGGACCTCCCGTTCGATCCTATGGACTCTTGGTGATATTATCTTCGAGGATTTGCTAAGAGTTATCCCTTTATCTCGCTGAATTATCCTCTGCTCGACCTGAGAGTTTGAGGGTCTATAAATAGAGCCCTTGACTTCATGGCCCGGGAGAGGAAGATTTGGAATTCACGACGAAGTGCTGCCAAACTCAGGAGCCATCTTCATCCAAGAGGAACTGCTTCCCATGTCCCTCCATCTCATAATCAAGGGAGAACTTTGGTTTTGGTCTTTCAAGTTCATCATTGCATGCTTGAGTTCTTCCCTGGTTTTTCCTCAATCAAAACATTATCCCTCCTCCTTCTCCACGTTTTTCACTGTCCTCTAGGCATATAAACATCTTCCCAAATTTTTAAAACACCCAGAGGGGTTAAAAAACCAAAAACTCCCCGGTAATCCCCTTTCCTTTTGATGGTGTTAAGTCCTTTGAGAATTGATGCTATGCTTGTGAAAAGGACTAATTGAGGTTGTTGTGTTTGGTCTTTCTACATCTTTGGCAGGTTTACAGGTTCATTGACATGAGGCCCAGGTCTTCTAGCCGGCTGGAAGAGTTGGAGTTAAAAGAATTCAAGCTTTCTTACTGCAGGTTATCTGACGGTCTTGCGCAGGCGCGTCACTCTCTTCCGACGGTCTATCGTGTGGCCGTCACTTCTAAGCGACGCACGGGGTTCTGGCCGTTACTTCTAAGTTAATCTGCAGGCTTTCTCTGGTTTTCTCTCCCGTGGGCGGGTGTTTCATCCACCTATTTCCAAGGTATATTCAGGTTTTTTGACTTGTTTTTACTTTGGTGGTGATCACATCTTTCCTTGGTATTGGGCATTAGCTGTCTTCGTCGTTATATCTTTCTATTTTCCTTGCTTGTTCCACCTTCGCGGTGTGTTTTTATTTACTCCTTGCTCCACGCCCTGGCGTGTGTTTTCCTCTTCCTTAGCGTAGTTTGATTGAGATAGCATGCCCATGCTAGAGCTAGCTATGATTGCCTAGGTTCATGATCACATGTTCATAGGTTTGAGTAGATCTTTGATTGTTGGTTTGTTATCTTACCATACCACTCCCCAAACCTCAAAAGAAAGATAGAAGATAGACAAATAAATATCAACAGATAATTTTTTGGCGATCACGGTGGGACAACTTGTGCCAATCGTGCTTTTGATTCTTGTTTAAACCTGCCATCATCTGCTTGTTGAGTTGTCTTTGGTTTCCCCTTTGATTACTGCTCATTCTGGTTTTCTGAGTTCTCTGACGGTCAGGTGTCCCCGTGTCACAGTCCTCTGACGCAGGGGCATTAGACCGCCGCTTTGGTTCTGCTGTGTGAGCTTCCACGGGCTTTCCGGTTACTTCTGTCTGGTTTTGGTTCCCTGGCTCATCCGACGGCCTCATCCCCCTGCGTTATATATTATCTGGAGGTCCGGCCTTTGACCGTTATTGTGCTCTGACGCAGGGTCCTTCGACCGTTATTCGCCTGGCAGGTACACATCCAAGGTGCATTTATTTCTGTAGTTTTTGCTGTGATTTATTACTTGGGTGATACTTGACCTCCTTCTTGCTTTGCTCATATCTCCATATCATTGTGTGCACCATTGATTGTTAGATTCTAGGCTAGACTTTGCATGCACTCCGGTGCACATAGGGTCATTCATCTTTTCATACATTAGATTGCATTTTCCTACCTTGTTGTGAGGATCTCTCGTCTCCATATTCCTTGGGGCCGACTAGGAAATCACAGCAGGGACCTCCGTAAGTCCGCGCGAGCCGTGGATTCCCACATGGACGCCGGGCTGGTTGTACCTTTCCCACCCCATGTCTAGGGTTGCATAAGTGAAGGAGTGGTTACACTTAGAGTCAAACCAAGTCCCATATCCATCTCCTACTAGGAACCCATTGTTGAGAGCACATATCAATCAATTCACTAAAGTTCCAAAGGAGAAATCATAAGAACCTTGTTGCATCATCCTAAACAACTTGGTTGATCTTTGAGTGTCTTCGTCTTTTATCACTTACATCTTGTTAGAATCACCTAAGTTTGGTTGCTTATTGAGTGCTTTTTGTGTTGGTTGTTTTCGCATTGTCAAGGTTGTCCGTTGCATGTGGAGTTATTTTCGTCCGTCTGAATCATCTTCTCAAGTCGGTTCCTTCTTCACATTCTATTCTAATCCCCTCTTCGAGTCCACCATGGCATCCTTCAATCCTCCTCGCTCCCAAGAGGACTCTCTTCTTCAAGGGCTCCTTGAAAACCCCCCTAGGGTTATTACATTTTCCTCTGGAGAGGGGACTGCCCCTCTCCCATCATCCACCTCTATGGAAGGTAGTCAAGGTACCCCTTCTCTCTCTACTCCTTCCGCGGGCTCCGTCCTTCATATGATGGCCCAATTGGATCCGACCCGACTCCAAGTTTTATATCAAGCTATGCAAGGGTCCAATACTTCTCCCTCGGCCACTATCCAAGGTCAATCTAATCCTTCCATTATTGGGCCGTCCGTTCAGCCCACTCCAATTGATCTCACTCCGGTCCAACCCCGGACCATCACTTTCGCTGGTATGGAGATGAGCCAATCTTCTAATTCAGCCCATCAATCTTTCGACAAAGGGAAGTCACCCATCCCTTCCTTTGTCTAGGTGGATCATCACAACTCTGGTTCGGTAGCTTCACAGCTCCTTATGAACCCTTCCGATTTCTTACGCCCTCAGCAAGGGGTGACCCAAAGTCATTCTAATCCGGGACTATCTCAGGCCCAATATCCTTCTTACGGGCCACCTATTTCCACTGTCTATCCTTCCACTCCTTCTTACGGGCTCCCGCCTGTTGCTACAGCTATTCCGTCTGCCCCTCAAATACAATGAGCATCCTTCACTACCCCTGCTCCCTCCCGAGAGCAGGACTTGCTTGACAAGTGGGCCGCCATGCAGCAACAACTCGACTTTCTCCAGAAAAGGGTTGGCCCACAATCCTTGGCCGATATTCCTCTTCCGAGCTTCCAGAACATCCGGTTCCCTCCGCAATCAGAGCTCCCCAACTATCGCAAGTACGATGGGAACAGCAATCCATTCATCCATGTGAGGGATTTTCTTTATGAATCGGCGCAGTTCCAATATGACGATCGCCTCATGGCGTACTTATTCCGCCGATCTTTGGACAGTGTTGCTCTAGAATGGTTCTATTCTCTACCACTGGAAGAGGCCGAGAGTTTCAAGATAGTAAAAGATAAATTCATCCAGCGGTTCCAAGACAGGGTCGGCCCTGAATATTCGTTTACAGATCTAGTGGCCGAGAAGATGAAGTCGGATAAAGAGTTCGCCACCTATGCGGACAGGTGGAGACAAATGGCCGCCAGAGTACCGGGCCACATTCCGGAGGAAGAGAAGGTCAAACTGCTGATTTCCAATGCCACCCCGACCTTCCGCAACATCCTGGCAATGAATGACATAGCCAACATGCATCAACTCTATAGCCGGGCGTGCTTCATCCAGACTCAATTCAAGGACTCCCCTATCCATTCCCTCTTCGAAAACCAAAAGCCCAAGTACCACAAGAAACCACAAGGGCCGGTTACTGAGGGAGTCCAAACAAATGAGCAAGTACAAGCCGTTGCTTTTCCATACCAGGCCGCACCTTTCCGCTACAACCAAAACCCCCGCAATTCACAAAACGCCGCTCCGCAAAACTTCCAAGCCACTCCACAAAACCCTTCCCCCGCCTTCACCATTCCACAAAACACCTTCGCCACACCACAACAGCCATCACCACCACCACAATACCATAACGTCTCTCCACCCAACGGCTACAACAACAACAATCCAAATAGCAAGCGCCCGGCTCCCAGGAGAGCCCAGTATCCTCCGTTGCCAGAGACGCTTACAGATATCTTCTCGGCTCTCATGTCTGTAAATGCAATCCAACTTCCTCCGAAACAGCCTGTTTGGAACCCGGCAGTCGATCAGACTAAGTATTGTATGTTCCACCGGCAGCCAGGCCATACCATAGAGGGATGTTTTCAGTTCCGAGATCTTGTGTATGACCTACATGAGGGGCAGAGAATCGACTGGGCCGAAATGCATAGGGCCATTGTTGAGATTAAAGAAAAGAGAAGGCAGCCGCAGGGGCAGCAAGTGCAGCAGCATCAAGCACCGCAGCCGCAGCAGCCACCACCACAGCAGCAACCACAGCAAGTACAAGACCTGGGCATCCATCAGAACCCGATGCCGAATCATCCACCCGCTCCTCAGCAGCAGCCGCCAGCACCAGCGCAAGTAAACATGGTCCAGCCACCGGCCCCCAACGCCGGATGGTCTTTCGATGATGATGGCGCCACACCGCAGGTCATGGCCCTCCATCATAACCACCGCAATCCTCCCTTCATCATCCCTGCACAGCCGACGCCCTCTCAACTCGTCCTCCCATTCACAACCGCTCCAGCAAATCTTCTACCACTCTCCATTCCATCGTACCCTCCATCACCCACTCCCATCACCGTCATCACACCACCATCCAATCCCTCACCCATTCTTACCCATCCGCTAGCCTTCCCTCCACCCGCATCAACATTCATCACCACCCTGCCTTCCGCCCATTCTTCACCCACCATCCGCGCACCGCCCATTAACCTCACCAACCCTACGCTCCACCAAACCGCCTCCCCCGCACCACCTGTTCCATTCATCCATCCCGCAGGGCCCATCATACTATCTTCAGATGCCGCGGCAAACTGTGCTTTGAGGAGCGGGAAGATGTTCCATCGGAATTACGCTACTACTTCTAATCCCCAATCCTCTCAGCCGGTGGCCGAGCAAGAAGAAACTGAACCTTTGCCGGGTACTCAATATGACTTGCTGCATCATCTGGATCGAGTACCCGCCAAAATATCTGTGCTGGAGCTGATCAAAAGGTCCACCCTTCATCAGGATGCACTGAGGGATTTCCTACAGAAGGTAATGGTTAGCGAAGACATGGCAGTTGATAGCCTACCAACGGCACTGGCAACCATCTCCAAAGGGCCGGCAATCACGTTCTCTGAAACCGAGCTTGCACCCCCGGGGGCTCGGCAAATGCCGCTCTGCATAACAATTACCCTGAACAAAGTCGACATTGAAGCAGCGCTGGTTGACACAGGGGCCTCAATTAATGTTTGCCCACTCAGCACCCTCCGAGCATGCAACATATCTGAAGAGTTACTACGACCTACCCCCACCACTATAGTAGCGTATGACAACTCAAGGCGAGCATGTCACGGGATAGTCACCATTCAGGCAGAGCTCGGGCCCCTTACTATGGCCGTGGAATTCTATGTTCTTGATATCGACCCTATGTTCAAGGCTATCTTGGGTCGTCCCTGGATTAACACACTCGGCGCCGTGCCCTCCACCGCACATCAGTGCATTAAATTCCCCTTCCAAGGGAGGGTCGTCAAAGTTAAGAGCTTATCCACAGTACAGTCGGTAAAGGCTATTTCAGAGCAGGTTCTTGCCACACTTTGGCCAAGCAGCCGGCCCGTTCTGTCGGTATTGGATTTGAACTTTCCTTGGGCTTACACATCCCCTAAGCCCGTCGCTACTCCAGTTAATGTCAAAGTAAAGCCGCAGATTCGAGATTCAAAGGGGTAGAACATTATATTGAAACTGGGCTATCAACCGGGGAGAGGCCTCGGTGCGCAACTGCAAGGGATGACTAAGCCTATACCTAAGGGAAGAAAAATGGGTAGGAGAGGTCTCGGCTACAAGGAGACAGCATTATCTATGATAAGGGATTATGGGCCGCTCACCTGAGATTATCGTCAGCATTTTGTCAAAGGGCCTTTCCAGCCTGGCACATTAACTCCAAAGCCGGTTCAACAAGAAAGGAATGCAGTTTGTCCAATTGCCAGTCCGCCTCCCTTGCCAAGAGGGTCAGATGATGACATGCTCGACTACAGTCAGGCCTTGCAGGGGCTCTTTTATGAGGAAGAATGTCAGAGGAAGCAACAAGAAGTTCGGCTTATGCAGTGGAGGCCGAAGAAGCAGCTTATTGTTGATCTACAGAAGGAGGAGAGCTCTCCAGTTGTCTGTTCTTGGTCTCTCTCACACTTCCAATCTATCTTTCAACAAAGGGAGTTCATACCCCGCCTTCCTCCTGTCATGATAAATTCATCTTTCATTAATCCACTGGAGATTCTATTCATTCCTTGTGCTTGCGGGAAATGTCCACGCATTGATCTATCCACTCTGTTTACTCCTCCTCCTCCCAACGCTCAGCTCCACGAGATGTGGTTCTCTTCTTCTGATCCCTTCTTTGATTGCATCTGCCCCGAGCTGTTCCCTATGCAGCTCCCACCTTCTCCATCTTGCTGTATAGTCTCCGCTGATCTCCAAAAAAAAAAACGTCAAATTTGAAACAGAGATTTCAGTGGAAGATTACGCTATCCTGTCTCCATCCTCCTCCTCCCAAGGGCACGAGTCCCCTGCCCCTCCCCTTCCACTAGGTCTTCTGTCCCCTAGGTTAGGATTAGAGTCCGTCGAGTCTAGAGGAGTAGAGTCCGTTAGGTCTAGAGAAGTAGGGTCTTGTTCTGGGTCGTCCAACCCTTCCCATTCTGAACCGCGCTCGCTTGCGCATCCTTCCCGATCTGTTCCTGATAGGTTCTTGCAAGATCTTGCTCAGCAGTGTCATGCTCTTTTGAAATGTCTGGAATTCATCGCTACAGCAATCGTGATTGAGGATAAAGAGGGAATAGAAGGGGAATGGAGCGACGACGGATTAGGCGTCTATGAGGTCTTGGATGAGAAGGATCCAATAGATGAAGACAGCAATGTAGATAACACTGCCGACTTATATGCACAAGGACTCAAGAGATTTGACCAGCCGTCGACGGCAGTGGATGAACCTACAAAGGAAATCAACTTGGGAACAGAAGCAGACCCAAGGCCCATCATTATTTCTGCTGATCTCCCTTTACAGGTAGAAGAAGATCTAATTAAAGTATTAAGGGAGTATAGTGATTCTTTCACCTGGTCTTATGAGGACATGCCAGGTCTTGACCCCTCCTTAGTGGAACATCGACTCGTGCTTAAACCAAGGGCAACACCTATGAAACAACGGTCAAGAAGATTTCACCCCCACATGGCCTTAAGGATCAAAGAAGAGGTCGACAAACTATATAAGGCCAGGTTCGTCAGAGTGGTTTTATATCCTCAGTGGGTGGCAAACATAGTCCATGTTCTCAAGAAGGATGGAAAAGTGCGCATATGCATTGACTTCAGGGATCTAAACAAAGCATGTCCCAAAGATGATTTCCCGCTACCTCATATAGACGTCCTAGTGGATAACACTGCCGGGTATGAAGCTCTGTCATTTATGGATGGGTACTCGGGCTATAATCAAATCCGTCTCGCACCGGAAGACCAAGAGAAAACTTCCTTCACCACGCCATGGGGCACGTATTGTTATGTAGTTATGCCATTTGGTTTGAAAAATGCAGGTGCCACCTATCAAAGGGCGATGATGGCCATTTTCCACGACATGATGCACATATACATGGAAGATTACGTGGATGACATCTTGGTGAAGTCAAGAACAAAAGAAGAACACCCCTCTATCCTGGCTAAGGTGCTGCAGAGAGCCAGGGAGTACAAGCTTAAGATGAATCCAAAGAAGTGTGTATTCGGAGTCTCCTCAGGGAAGTTGTTAGGGTTCATAGTGAGCAAACGGGGGATCCAGATTGATCCTAATAAAGCACAGGCCGTCATGGACATGCCTCCGCCAAAGAACATTACGGAACTTCGAGGATTGATTGGTAGACTGCAATTCATTAGAAGATTTATATCTCAGCATTCTCAGAGGTGTCGTCCGTTTTATGAGTTGCTTAAGGCGGGTGTCAAGTTCGAATGGAATCAAGATTGTCAGAAGGCCTATGAGGACCTCAAAGAGTATCTATCCAATCCTCCGGTTTTGCAACCTCCTGTCCCTGGGAAACCCCTAATCCTATACATCTCGGTTATTGAGGACTCCCTAGGGGCGGTCTTAGCACAAGTGGATGATGAAGGAAAAGAGCGGGCCACGTACTACCTCTCTCGACTGTTTAATCCAGCTGAATCCAAGTACACCGCTATGGAGAAGACTTGTGCCGCCTTAGTGTGGGTAGCTCAGAAGCTTAAACATTACTTTCTCGCCCACCCAGTTAGGTTGATCTCTAGAATGGACCCGATCCGTTATCTCTTAGAAAAACCCATCCTTTCTAGTAGGTTAGCTCATTGGCAGAGCTTCCTCTCTCAGTTCGACATCACCTTTGTTGTTCAGAAGGCAGTCAAAGGATATGCCATTGCTGAACATCTTGCACATCTCCCTATTCCTCACACCGATTCTATTCGGGATGATTTCCCTGATGAGCATATCTCTGTCCTTTCTCATCATCCCTTTTGGTCTCTGCACTTCGATGGCGCACTCAACTCCCAAGGCCAAGGGATCGGTGCGATCTTGCTTACTCCAGAGGGAGTAACCATTCCCTTTGCTTATCAACTTCGATTTCCTGCTACCAACAACATCGCTGAGTATGAGGCTCTCCTAGCCGGCTTGAAGCACGCCTATCTCCTAGGCGCGCGCTATTTGAACATCATAGGAGACTCTCAACTCGTTCTACGGCAAGTTCTGTCCACTTACCTTACTCGTGACCCTAAGCTCAAGCCTTATCAAGATTTGGTCACGCTCATTGCTAAGTAATTCCGTAAGCTGATCTATATCCATACTCCCCGTTCTCTGAACATTCTAGTTGATGCTTTGGCATCTCTTGCTTCTTTCTTATCTTTCCCTCTCAGTCGTAGTACTGAGACCATCGTCGTCCAGAGATTGGACGCACCTTCTCTTCAAGATCCTTGGTTCATCGACCTCAGGAAATCTGTAGAGGCAAGAGCTGAGAAGGAAGATCTCATGGAAGTTTCATTAACAGAGCTAGACGAGATTCTAGACGAAGAAGAATTGCCTTGGTATCATGAAATCGAGTTGTTTTGCAAAGAAGGGTCATTCCCAGAAGGGGCAAAGGCCGAGCAGCGTAAAGCAATAAGAAGAGCCGCCGTAAGGTACACTATCATTGCAGGGGAACTGTATAGGCGCGCTACTAATGGAATACTCATGAGATGTTTGGATGATGTAGAAGCTTTGAAAGTGGCTGAAGCGGCCCATTCTAGTGAGTGTGGAGGTCATGTCAATGGCCAGGCTCTAGCGAAGAAGATCCTTAGGCAGGGCTACTATTGGCCCACTCTAGAGGAAGATTGCTCCCTCTATGTCCGGAGGTGTCTTAAATGCCAACTCCATGCTGATAAAATTCACTCTCCAGCTTCGTCTCTCCATCCTATGACTGCTCCTTGGCCATTCTCTATGTGGGCTTTTGACGTCGTCGGCCCGCTCGGGGATCCTAATTCTCAGATCAAGCAAACATCCTTCATCCTCACCGCTACTGAGTACTTCACCAAATGGGCCGAAGCCGAGGCGTACGCAGAAATCAAAGCTACAACGGTGTGCCGCTTTATCATGAAGAATACCATCTCGCGGTTTGGAGTGCCAAGCAGCATCATCACCGACAACGGACCCCAGTTCGTCTCCCAAGAGCTTAAGGACCTATGTAAGAAGTTCAATATTGCATTGCATCATTCATCTCCATATTATCCTCAAGGCAACGGTCAAGCCGAGGCCACTAATAAAACCCTTCTTAAAATCATCAAGAAAACATGCGAAGCACATAAATTTTCTGATTGGCCTGAAAGATTGGTGGAAGCTCTGTGGGCTTACCGCACCTCCATCCGTACCCCTACGGGGTAAACTCCCGCGTTGCTAGTCCAGTTGGAACTCTTGGATGAGAAGAGGATGAATGCGGCCAATCACGTTTCTATTTATCAAAAGAGGGTTTCGCGTTATTTTCAAAAGAAGGTGATTGAACGTAAGTTTATGACGGGTGATATTGTTTTGAAACGTAAATTCATTCGGTCTGCAGGTCCTAGGTCTAAATTGCAACCTAACTGGGAAGGGCCGTTTGTAATAAAGGAAGCTTATCCAGGGAATGCTTATCGCTTAATAAATGCGGAAGGTGAGGAGCTCTCTCACCGGTGGAATGGGTTGTATCTTAAGCGTTTCTTTCCTTAGAGTCTAAACCACGTGCTTTCCCGGCAACAAGATCTTCCTTCCTATCTTCAAAAGAAGAGGTCCCGAGCAAGGCAATCACACACCACACGACATCCCTGGTCGGGCTCCTTGTTTAAAAGACACCGTTTCTCCTTGACCATGCTTTAGGGGAAAGTCGAAGTCCCTGTCCGCTTCATTCTTCGGCCGAATCCAGGGGCAAGGAGTGAATAAGGAGGCGACGACCAATCCAAACACCGTAACGAGAGGAGGTCTCAAACAGGGGCAAGTCCGTTATGACCTGACGCCACAAGCAAGAAAGGAAAAGAAAAGAAAAGGAGTGCTCTTTACGACAAAATCAAAAGCGTTATCTCAAAGGTCTACAGATTCCGAATTTCTGAAAAAAACTCCAAGGAGGAAAGAAATCTAGGCATGACAAGAGTGGCAGTACAGTTCCCCGCGGGACGTTATGAGCCCGGTCGCATGCATGCCTAGGGTGGACAAAGGTTCGATGACGGACGCGAAAAAAGGCCCCGGCGCAACAGACCAAATCTCTGATAGGGTTGTGCGGTGAGAAAATCAAGTCCTAAAAACTCCCATATCTGGCCTAAGCTTACCCCGTGATCTTTTTCTTCTTTTTAGGACTAAGATGAGTACCCTGGGTATGGCATTGGTAGAAGCACCGTCATGATAATCAGGTCTTGGCCAGGGGTTGTCACACTACTGCACGCCAATCTCGGGACTCAATCTGAAACACGGAAGGGTTCGCGTTGCTTGAGAGGCACCGGTTTTTCAAAATCCAAAAACATCAGATATTTCAAAAATCCAAAAAAACATCAAATATTTCAAAATCCAAAAACATCAAATATTTCAAAATCCAAAAATATCAAATATTTCAAAATCCAAAAATAACAAATATTTGCAAAAATCCAAAACAAAACAGATATCTCTAAAAATCCAAGAACGTTAAATATTTCCCAAAACTCCCAAAAATACCATCATGTGCATAGCATACATTGCATTTTCATTATACTTTCGCCTATTTAATAAAGGCTCCACCCCTTGACCGAATATCAAGGAACGGTCATTATCTAACTTGCTTCAAAGGCAAGGGGTTGAGTCTAAGAACAGATCTAACTTGATTCATGTTTAAAGTGTGTGTGCAGAATGCAGGGGCAAGATTTAAAGCAAAAAGTTCACAGCTATGCAGGTTCAAGGTATGTAACGCGCCAACATCGGACCGTTACAGTCACATAACGGCCCCCTCCGCGACCGTTATTTTCAGGCAGGCATGGGCCTTCTTCCTTTCACTAATCATCACTATAACGGTCTGGAGAATACCGTTACTTTCTTATAACGGCTCAAGGCCTATCCATCATATCCTTCAGAGACAGGGTTTTGTTGTTACTCTCATTCTGACGGCCTGTCGTAAGACCGTTATTTTCGTGTGGCGGCCCACTGCATATCCGTTACTATCTCCAGAGGCTCTGCCTGTCCACATCATTCCAGCCATTTTAACCACGAAACTCAAGCTCATTCAACTAAGACAATTTCATCTCATTCAAGCAAGCTTAATGAAATATAATTCATGGTAAACCAAGCTCTGATGATCAAGTACACATAACACCTCTCATGAACAAAAAGAAAATCAAGATACATTCAATTTCTTATCCGCAAGAGGGCGGATTCTTCTCAACTCTTTCACATAATCTCGGCGTGCTTCGTCGTTCTCTTCAACTTCTGCTTGCCACGGGCGCACCTTGCTGATCTCCCACATGATCAGCACGTTCCGGACCGCTCGTTCATCTTCCTCGGTCCCCATCTTCCTAGGTAGGAGGGGAGGGTAGTGTGATAGTGCAGAAATGCCTGTTCGAGGTAGTCCGATCTGAAGATGGCATCGGTGCGGGTTGTAGATCGCCATGGTAGTATTCCCCACTAGCTGGAGGTCCAGGCCTTGACGTCGCGGTATTTTGAGAAGAGTGCTTCGAAGGATTCTTGGTCGCATGATGAACTTGTCAATTGGCAAAGTGTTGAAAAAGAGGCGCCATTCATCCCGAGTTTTCTTATCCGCCGTCCTGCACTCCACCTGAGAAGTATATCCAAATTCCCCTCCAATGAAGAAGAGAGGGTGGCTCCCAAAGATCCGGCTTGCAGAAGTTATGTCTTCCTTGGGAAGGAATTTGACTCTCACTCCTGTCCAGCACTCAAGGAGTATCATGGAACCAAACAAAGGACCTCCTATGCAAGCCGAGCTTAGTCCTTCATAGAGGTATGAGAGGACCGCTTGAGAAATAGACATTCCCCGCCACAGCCCGCTGATAATACCAAGATTTTAGATGTCTAAGAGGTGGTCGGTCATGGTAAAAAGAAAGACTCCGCACAAGCAAACCACCACCGCCTTGGCTATTGCTTCATGTCTCTCCCACTTATTTTTACAATGAGACACTATCCATTGTGCTAAGGGTATCAAGTGAATGTGGTGAGGGCTGATCATGGTTCTCACGTCCTTTGGATTATGAATAAAGTCACTCAAGATCAAGGACGGATCAGTGGGCTCTATTGTATAGCAAACCCGGTCTTCATCCCCCACCTTAATCTTAGGAAGGGTTAGGTAGGCTTCTACCTCTTCTAATAGGACGGTTGCTTCGAAGTAAGGGAAGATAAAGGTGTGAGTTTGTGGATGCCACAATTCTACAAGTGCTGAAATACTTGGCCAATCTAAGGATAGTTTCTGGAAATTTTTGCCTAAAACCAAGAGGGGTTGAAGGTGCCAAGCTTTAAGGATTGATGTAACTTCTATAGGGAGGGCCTTCACCATGGGAGCCACCCACTTCAGATTAGAGTAGCATCTTGGGCCAGGAAGAGGCTTGAAGAAAGAAGGAGAAGAAGAAGTCATAAAACGGATTGAAAGTGCAGAATTTTCTGAACTTGGATGTGTTGTTGACGGACTTACCACCCTTTGAACATTGGAGCTTAAGTGCTTGGGAATTGATGTCAACCACTGGAGCTCTCCGTGTTCTTTTCTGGCAGCTTTAGGCCCGGTATAGACCTTCCCTTCCATGATCATCGCCTCCAAGCTCCTCTTCATCTTGATTTCTGCCCTTAGGAGAGGTTCTTCAACCCTAAAGCAGAGGTTTTCAGCAAAGCTACGATTTTGATTGAGTTTCCGAGTCTTAAAAGCTTGATTTTGGCTTTTGGAAGGATAGGATTTGGATTAGAAAGCTTTATCTTCAATCAAGATAAGTTCCAGTAAGGGATTAGATGGCTAAACCTCGGGTTTAAGTTCTCACGGCTTAATCCGTCTCGGAATACAACCCAGAATCTAACGATCTATCGTAAGGCCGTTATTTCATTCCAACGCGCCAACCTTAGGCCGTCGCATTTTCCTGTGGGTTTAGTTCCCCAATCATGTTCTGTGAAGATTAACGGTCTACGGCCTGACCGTCGTTTGTTATAACGCGCGAATCTTGAGCCGTTATATTCTCATCCACTCAGTCCTTTCTCTTCTAGGCTAAGCACTTCCTGACGGCCCTGGTTATGGCCGTTGCTTCACTCTGACGCGTCTCCCGCAGGCCGTCGCATTTTCTGCTAGTTGTCCTGACAACCATCGCTCTGCCATGATCAACGGTCTATTCTTTGGCCGTTATTTGTCTTTGACGCACCTGCCGTTGGCCGTCGTTTGTCCTGGAGCCCTACTACCAGGATGGGCCCCTGTTATGAGCAACGGCCTTTCACCGGCGCGTCGTTTGATTATGACGGTCTGAGCCTAGACCGTTACTTTCTCTGCTGCTGAATTATGGTTATTCCTTCTGCCCTTGCCTAGACCTGGCGGTCTCTTGCATTGTACACCTCGTTCTCTCTATTTTTTTTCACACACATGCATTCCCACAAGTAACTCATACACACATTCCTGCCCATGACGCATTCATCCATTCATTCATTTCATCCATCCCTGCATAATCAAACACACATCCTTTCATTCACTAAACAAACAGAAAACCCAAAAAAGATATCATTCCATCTACCATAAGTTCTGTACAAGAGATAATAAAAAACATAAAAAAATACATCATTCGGTCAGCTTATCCGCCGGACCACCCTCATCCTCTCCACCCTCGGGTCTCCTCGCGGGTGGCGGCGCTATAAAAGCACTCTCCTCCTGCTGTCCCCGCTCCACCCTCTCATTCCTCCGCTGGGCGGAGGAGCTGACAAGAAAATCCCCTACTGAGCCGCTCGGGGCAGCACTCCTCCGTGCCCCACTCTGGGAGGCACTCCGCTCTGGTCCCCGGCCCATCATCCGGACCGTCCGCTCCAGCGTCCGCAGCTCGATCTTCAGTGTGAAGATCTGACGCCGCGTCTCCCATGCCTCGGTCCGGTAGCGATCCAGGTCCGCCGTCCCGATGCGGAGCTGCTCCACCTCAGCCCGTGCTCGTGCTAACTCCATCCGTAGTTGCTCCATCTCTGCATCATCCGAGCGTCGCGGGGTCTCCGCTCTCAACCGAGCCAGCTCTGCCCGTACAAGCTCTATCTCCGCTCGGGCTTGATCGGTCTCAGCCCGGCTTCTCTCTGCCTCTGCCCTCGCCTGACTGGCCTCGACCACTGCTGCTGCTAGCTCCCTCGCCTGTAGGTTGCATCTCATATCATAGCATTAATCATAAGGCATTTTTTTTGGCATAATCATAAGCATGAGCATTTTAGCATCTTACCCGCTCCGCGAGGGTGGCCTCCGCCTCCTCGGCCCGGGCAACTGCTCGAGCAAAATCAGCCTCCTGCTCAGCCCTGCCTCCCGCAGGCTGTGAGGAAGACGATGGGGCATCCGGTCCGGCTCGTTGGGCTCCCTCGGCCCGCTGCATTTTAGAAATCATGGTTAGAAGTCATGATTAATCAGCATTTGCATCATGATATTCCATTAAGCATAATCATAAAGCATTTTAGGTCTCACCAGGAGATCCAGAGCGGTCCGGTACCCGTCCCGCTACTGGATGGTGGAATGGAGTAATCCCTCCAGCTCGGCTATCCGCCCCTCAGGATCTAGCTGCATTTTCAGAAAACATAAGTCAATACATCCATCACATGGAATTTTTGCATCTAGAAAGAGCTTTTGGTTTAGAATTGCATACCGGTCGTCGGGTACCTCGGTACACCCGGTCGCCGTAGAGTCGAGCGAAGGCCTTTAGATATGCCTCGTCGCTCTCGTCTCGCTCCTTCACTGCTCGGCCCCGCCTATTCCAGTCGTGGACGTACTTCGCCTTCCGGGCACACCAATCCACATTGCCGCTGATGCCCCTTGCTGACTTGCCGGGGTGGTCATTGCTGTGGCGTGGAAAGGTCACCTCGGGCTGGTGTAGTCCCCGAGTCCGCAGGATCAGCCTATAGTGCAGAGGCTCGATGATATGGATGCAATGCAACCATATGTCTCGCCCCCGGTACGATAAAGCCGCCTCCACCCATGGCTGTCCCGTATAACCCTCGTCGCGGTATGGGGTCCATCTCACCTGAAAGCATTTTTAGTCCATTCATCAGCATTAGCATATAAAAGCATTAAAGGCAAAAGCATTTAGAAAGCATTTAGAAGCATGCAGAAGCATATAGGAATCATTTTTTCAGCTCTGGACTTACCGACGTATGCGGGAAGGAGTCCAAGTCATCCTGGATCGTCCGGGTCAGTCTGATGATCGACCCTGTGTCCCTCGCCACCGACCATCGCCTCGCAATCGGTATGCGACCGGGATGGAGTAATGCGCCTCTCCCGATGCCTGGGAGGTACATATAGCTCCAGATCTGCATTTAGAAATCAAGTCAGTCGCATGGCATTGCATAAATCATTGCATAAATTATGGCATAAATATTCATGGCATAATAGAAAAAATATGAAGTGCATTTACCTGTAGGAAAGGCGAGAAGCCGCCCAGCATTGTCTGCCGGTCCGTGGTGCTGAGGGACTCGAACAAAAATGCGAGCACTGCCGCTCCCCAGGCGTACCTCCTGACTCTGCCCAAATCCTCTATCATCGGTAGCAGTCTGCAGCTGATGACATCTGCCCGAGTCGCGAAGAGGAGCTTCCCGAATAGCAGCATCAGGAAGCATCTGAGCACTCTATCTCCCTCTGGTCCAGCCTCTACCGCCACGCGAGGGCGCACCTGGTCTATCACTCTGCCCAGATGCTCCTCAGGTAGCTCTCCCATGGCGATCGCCGCTCCTCTCAGTCCCAAGCTCTCCTGCAGCACTGATCTCGAAAGCTGAGAGGAGGACTGTCCCGGTCTAATCAAATCTAGCCCGAGCAGCTGCTGCGCCATCTCTCGGTAGTCGCCGTATGTCCACCCTGTCACCGCGGCTCCATGGACTCTCAATCCGGTAATCCTCGCTATGTCTTCTAGCGTGGGGATCATGTGGCCCCACGGGAAGATGAAAGCTCTGCTGATCGGGTCCCATCTCTCGTGCAAGGCATACAGTAGCGGCGTGTCCATCCGGATCACCTCGATGCTGAGCACCTCGGCGAATCTCGTGCTGGCTAATCTCTCTCTCTGGTAGTCGGGCAATGCCTGGTACACTGCCCGGATCTGTAGCCAGGAGATCCGCGATCATCTCTTCCCCTGCATTGCACATTAGATCATTAATCAGTCCAACTTGCATCATATAATCATTGCATAAACATTCATAATTGAAAACAAAACAAAAATTTGAAAATTGAAAACCCTAAAAAATAGCTTAAGTCCCTGGCATAAGTGAAGGCCCTGGGGTAGGGCGTCGTTTGACTCTGACGGACTCAGCATGGTACGTCAGAAGAGTGACGGTCGCTGGCAGGACCGTCACATTGTCCGCATTTGGGAATTTTTTCCCTTGCATCACCGTGGTCTCCCACTATGGCCAAATGGCCTACAATTGTTCCTAGGGGGTTTATGGACCCATTTCTACCCTCAAAACCCACATGCATTCACATAAAAATTTAAAAACATTAAAAATTCAAGTTAGGGCGGGAGGACCTACCTCATGGTCCATGCCCCTTCTCCTCTTCTTGGCTGATTCTTTGGGCTCTTCTTCACCCAATGGGGCTTCCCCTTGATCCCCCACGGCCGTGGGAGCTTCTTCTTCTTCTCTTGGCTCTCTTCTCCTCGATTCTTCTTCCGTGACCGGTGGGATTGCCTCCCGTTCGAGCCGGCGGTGAAACCGCCGGATTGCTTTCTTCTTTCCCCTCTCCCTCCTCTGTGGTGGTGGCTGGGGAGCCTCGTCGCCGGCCATGGTGGTGGTAGGAGTTGGTGATCGCCGGAGGGTTTCTCGGTTGGGTTTTTTTTGGGGTGTTGAATGTGGAATGAATGGCCGTGACCGTTCGGTTTTATTTTTTGAACGCTCAGGAAAAGTGACGGTCTATCGACCGGCCGTCACATCCTTCTGACACGTCTGTTTTTGACCGTTACATATGATTGGACTATTTTATTGAAGAATGTGAACCGCCTGGTTTATGACGGACTAGGGGTGGTCCGTTACTTTATGTAACGCCCTTTCCTCAGACCGTTACAAACTTGCAAGTTTCTTGATGAATTAAATGGTCTATTGGATGTCAAAATGGTTCCATTTTTTTCCATATTGTTCATTATTGATGCTCCTTGCACGTACAATAATTATGCCTTGGATCCTTGATCATATTTATTGTTGGCTAACCTATCTTTCATGAAGGAATTATGAGTGAAGTCATGATTTATCGTCCGTCAGGTAGGTAAGTCAGGTATTGTATCTCGTTCCCTCACTCCCTTAATGCATTACTATATGTTACTTATGATATATTACCTCGAGAACCGGCTGGTCATTCATGTGTCCTGGGATTTGATGTTCCCCTAAAACAAAAATGATGATGATCTAAGTTCACATGTTTAATCGTTGGATAGGTCGTTGGATTAGAAAATTTGGGGACGATGGTTCTATCCTACACGCCGTGGTTGCAGATGGTGTCCTGACTCTGATTCTCTCCGATCTAGCAATATTATTCTCGAGTATTTTAGTATTTTATCTTTTCTTCGCATTTGTTTTGAAGATTTTGTTTTCCTTTAGCCCAGCATGCATCATACGCATTCTTTGAGCATTCGTGAAGCTTCATTTGTTCAAGGTATCTCGATGATGGTGAACAGCTGTGTTCTTGATTCTGAATAAGGAGAATCATTCCACTCTGAATTAGAAGGTTTCCTTCGATCTGCTCGCTTGATCTGGTTCGCAGAAGATTCCTGTCTGGAGTTTAGTCTCTTTTCCTTTCCGTTGCCTCCGGCGGCTAGCCGTGTTTCCTTTCCTTAGTTATTAGCTCCTCCATACTTGCATCCTTTGGCTGGCTATTTCCTTGCGGTCAATTCGAAGTTTTCCAGAAAATTCCTATCGCTTGTCGGTAAAGAACGGGTGTCGTTTACCTTAACGCCCTCTTTTTGATACACTCCGCTTCATTTTCGCTTCATCTTTCATGTTCCACTTCGCTTTCGCTTCACCTCCGCTCGCTCCCCTGCAAAGAGGACGTTAAGGAGGGGCATCTGTTGACACCCATTTTATACCCAAAAAGTCGGGTCATCTCCCTATTTCATTCTATATGATGCTCCAAGTTGTTCACTCTTCATTAAGTCTCTTGATCAGTTGAGGCCTGTTTCTTGGGTCTTAATTCCTAGATTAAGAATTGGCTCCTGGTGGCGCTTCATTGAATAAATCTTAGCAACCCTTTATTGCTATTTTTGAAACTCAATGGTAATAACGGTCCGAACCAGGCGCGTTGTTTCATTCTGACGGATGGGATCTGGACCGTTACTCTTTGAAGAGTCCTAAGGCTTAAGGCCTCGTTGAAAAGCTTATCCTTTTGATTCCACGTTGATAATAACGGTCTGTCGTGCAGCCGTTGTTTCATTCTGACGCCCTATGCCTTGGCCGTTGTTTCCTTGAAGAGTCCAACTTGTTGGGTCTTCTTCCTGTCGATCTTATCTTTTAGGGATAAGGTTGATAGTAACGGACGATCCTTGATGCGTTACTTCCAAGTGGCGGTCTGTCGTGCAGCCGTTACTTCCTCCAGAGAGTCCTGGCAGTTCAGGCCTTTTCTTTGCTACTCCGTGGTCGAGATAAGGGTTTTGGATTGACGATATCTCTTTCAAATCTGATCCTCAGGACCTCCCGTTCGATCCTATGGACTCTTGGTGATATTATCTTCGAGGATTTGCTAAGAGTTATCCCTTTATCTCGCTGAATTATCCTCTGCTCGACCTGAGAGTTTGAGGGTCTATAAATAGAGCCCTTGACTTCATGGCCCGGGAGAGGAAGATTTGGAATTCACGACGAAGTGCTGCCAAACTCAGGAGCCATCTTCATCCAAGAGGAACTGCTTCCCACGTCCCTCCATCTCATAATCAAGGGAGTACTTTGGTTTTGGTCTTTCAAGTTCATCATTGCATGCTTGAGTTCTTCCCTGGTTTTTCCTCAATCAAAGCATTATCCCTCCTCCTTCTCCACATTTTTCACTGTCCTCTAGGCATATAAACATCTTCCCAAATTTTTAAAACACCCAGAGGGGTTAAAAAACCAAAAACTCCCCGGTAATCCCCTTTCCTTTTGATGGTGTTAAGTCCTTTGAGAATTGATGCTATGCTTGTGAAAAGGACTAATTGAGGTTGTTGTGTTTGGTCTTTCTACATCTTTGGCAGGTTTACAAGCTCATTGACACGAGGCCCAGGTCTTCTAGCTGGCTGGAAGAGTTGGAGTTAAAAGAATTCAAGCTTTGTTACTGCAGGTTATCTGACGGTCTTGCGTAGGCGCGTCACTCTCTTCCGATGGTCTATTGTGTGGCCGACACTTCTAAGCGACGCACGGGGTTCTAGCCGTTACTTCTAAGTTAATCTGCAGGCTTTCTCTGGTTTTCTCTCCAGTGGGCGGGTGTTTCATCCACCTATTTCCAAGGTATATTCAGGTTTTTTGACTTATTTTTACTTTGGTGGCGATCACATCTTTCCTTGGTATTGGGCATTAGCTGTCTTCATCGTTATATCTTTCTATTTTCCTTGCTTGTTCCACCTTCGCGGTGTATTTTTATTTACTCCTTGCTCCGCGCCCTGGCGTGTGTTTTCCTCTTCCTTAGCGTAGTTTGATTGAGATAGCATGCCCATGCTAGAGCTAGCTATGATTGCCTAGGTTCATGATCACATGTTCATAGGTTTGAGTAGATCTTTGATTGTTGGTTTGTTATCTTACCATACCACTCCCCAAACCTCAAAAGAAAGATAGAAGATAGACAAATAAATATCAACAGTACCAGGCGGAGGACTTGGTCTAAAGACCACCTCACACATAGTAAGAACTTTCAGACAGAATGCATCTGTCCTTTAGTATCTCACTATTTATATACCAAGAGTCATGCATGACAATCCAATGCAGATGCAGTTCTATATGCATCTCAAATTGACAATATGCTTAGCATATGCAAATGTGAGTATGTGTGCTTGTCATGTATGCTGATGAACATTTTATGCATGAGACAATATGCATGCATCAAATTCCAGCCATTTAGATTTTCAACAATGAGATTTATTTTCATTGACTATCCACTATGACAAATATCAAACAAATGTAGGCATCAAATGTAGACAATTCTGATTTTCAGTGAATGACATCCAATTCTTTTTCATTCTCATTTTTATATAGACTACCCATCATGTGCAGTGAGAGATGTGAATGCTAATGACATATACAAATGAGAACTTGTATGCATGAAATTTTGATTAACAAATCAAACATGATATGCAACTATCTAAACATAGTTATCAAAAAAACTCAAGTGTCTACCAACAGAAGTGGGGTTTTACCAAACTTTGGATGCCTAGGTTTATTTGAACCCCTTTTTATTCTCCATCCCCAAGGAACTCCTGCAAAGCAAAGATCTTATTTTGCAGATTTAGGTACCCAAGTGTTCTTGGGTCCTACATGGTTAGTAACACCTCTAATAGGTGCTTTCTACAATCTTTGGGCTTTCATATCATCAAGCATCATTAAAGGATAATTATTCATAGAATGCCCAACCTGCCCGCAGTAATGACATGAGACAATAGAATTTCTGTTCTTATTGTGCACATTAGTATAAGCATGAAATCTATGTGCATGTGAATGAATTTCTCTGTTGTTTACATGGACATTTCTTCTTTTATTTTCAGTCAGCCAACAATCCATAGCTCTGTGGCCTGACTTTCCACTCTCAAAGCATGCATGATATTTTCTTTCATATGCAAATTCATTCCTAACAGAACTATTTCTACTTATAGGGAATTTAACAGATTTACAGTTAATCTTTTTCCCTTGAGCATCCCAACCGTGGGCTGCTATGTGGCCTCCCTTGCCACAGTAGAGACATGAGATAGAATTCTTTCTAGCAACATTTAGCCAACATTCAATTGCCTTATGGCCTCTTTTTTCACAGTTAAAGCACACAATGTGCTGGCTATGTGAAGCAAATTTATTTTCATTAAAGGCATGCTGGTGCACATGATTTTTAGCATGAAATGTTATTTATGTATTAGCAAACCAGCATTCAGCAAGAGAGTGTCCTACTTTATGACAGTGATGGCATTCAATTTTCTTTTTCCGAAGAGTAGGATCTTTATCATGAAATTTCCTATCATGCAATGTACTGGCATTCAGATCATCCTTTTTCATCAACGTACACTCATGCATTAGATGATCTATGTTGTGACAGTAATGACATGACATTTTCTTTTTGTGTGCATGTGTATGTGTGACAGTTTTATTCATTGCATGTGCAGAAATACCAGAAGATTTCACAGGAGAACCATTAACCTTCTTTTTCTATTTTTCTGGCTTTTCCAGATTTTTGCTTTGCTTTTCAATTTTCTGTGCAGTAAATTGAAAAACAGCAGGAGGAGAAGTTTTGTTTTGATCAGAACTTTTTACAAACACCGTAGACATTTTACTCCCATCAATATTTTTGTTTACCGGACTATAATCCAGTCCCTCTCTCTGAAAATTAACATTGGTTCCAAGAAGCTTATTCAGATTGTCCTTACCTTTGACAAATTTTGATAATGAGTTTTTCAGATCTTGAATCTTGGAATTTAAGGCAACAATATTAGCTTCATAACTGGACAGGTCTGTTTCACAGGAAATTACTTGTTGATGCAAGGCATCATTCAGACTTTTGAGTTTTTCAACTTCCTGTTTTAATTTTATTTCATTGTGAGCTTCAACTTCTTTTATGACAGATTTCCCTTTTTCATAAACTAACAATCTCTTAGACATAGCTGAGTGTAGATGTTTCAGCTTGTTAATCTCCTCTTTCAATTTACAGTTTTGCTCCTGGAGTTCATCATCAAATACTAAATCACTTAAGGAAGTCTGACATTCATTAAACATTTCTTGTTGATTTTCTGATTGAAGTTGGTCAAAATTTTTCTAAAGCTCTAAATTTGTTACTCTAACAGCCTCCAATTTTTCAGATATCAACGTATTTTCACTTTCAAGATTCATTGATTTATGTTCAGATTCTTTAGACTTTTTTTTTTGATTTTTTAATTCTCATATTTCAAATATTCCAGTTCTGAAGTAATAGCATTAAAATCTACTAGCTGTCTTCTGAATATCTCATTTTTTGTTTTCTGAATTTCACTGTCATTTTCTTTAACTATTTTTCTGAGGGATTCATTTTTAGATTTCAGCTTGTTTAGATCTGAGTTAGCACATTCGAGTTTTTTCAATAATTTTTCATTCTGAACAGAATCATTAGTAAAGAATTGATCATCACTAGTTGAGTTGAGTTTTTCTTCTAATTCAGAAATCTCATTCGCAAGTTCTTGATTTTCATCTTTTAATAACCCAATTTGTTTCTTAAGCACTTGGATATCATGCAGACAAGCATCATTAGATTATTTCAACTCCAGACATTTTTCACATGTGGAATCTAAAGTATTATGGCATATTTTCTTTTTCAATTTTTTGTATTGTTTTCTTAACTTTTCATGTGTTTCAATCAAATCAGCATATGCATCCTGCCAGTCATCTAGAGAGAAATTTTCAAAGGGGTTTACCTGATCATCATCCTCCTCTTCATTTTGGTAGCTGCTATGATCGCTGCCATTAGCCATCATGCATCGGTCTTCATTTCCACGGGTGGCATCCTTCAGTTCGTTTAAGATGTCCCTGGTAGACCTGTAATCATGAAAGCATGAAAGGAAGGCCATGTCAGTAGCTGCTTTCATTATCTCCAAAGCTTTCTGATTTTCAATATTCATCGATTTATGACTTTCAATCCATTTGGACTTATTCTTTGGTAGTCTGTGTGGACCGTGTGAAATTAACTTCCACAGATCAGGATTGATCAATCTAACATAGCTCTGCAGACTGTTAAACCATGAGTTAAAATTGGAACCATTCAAAACCGGTGGATGAGCCATGGAGGAAAATCAACAAACAGTTCAAAGCAACAAACAAAGCACGCTCAGATATGCACCAAAGAAGCTGCAGGATCTACTGCGGATCATTGGATCCGATGAGACAGTAACCCACTCTGATACCAATTGTTAGATCAGGTGGTACACGGAAATAGATCCAGAGGGGGGGGGTGAATGGATCTTTTAGAAATTTTGTTTAATTCAAGCTTTCAAAATCAGATATGTGCGGAAATAAGGCTAGCTGAATCAAACCGAATAGGAGTTCAATTGCAGCACACAATCGAACACTTAGCAAGCACACGCAACCTAATATATTGCTAAGCACACGGACCAACACTTCACAACTGTAGATATTAAGAATATAACACAGAAAAGGATCTTCGAAGAGTAGAAACCTCAACTGATAAGCGAGTGAATTATAGTGATCATTCACTCTCACAAACAGACAATTCACAATATCAAAGGATCAAACAACCATATATCAAGCAAGATACATTCAACCAACCATGCAGACCGATCCTTTGAAGGAGGTAGATGAAAGGGAACAAGCACACGATTCAAACCACAGCTCACAAGATTTTTTGGTGGTTCGATCTGAGACCCCAGATCTACATCCACCCCTCACTCAAACCGAGTGAGGCTTCCCTTGCTCAAACCAAGCAAGAACACCACCACAGACTCAGTCTGCAACAAGCGCTGCCTAACAGCTTGATAACCGAGGGAGACAAATCCCTCAACCAGGTTCTGCAACCCATAGAACCAGAATTGGAGGCTAAACTCCCTTTTTCCAAACCGGAGGAGACCACTAGTGACAGCCCGTCACTAGCAACCGAAGACACCAGTCTCCCTTCCTCTAAACCAGAGGGAACCCACCAATGGCACACCACCACTAATGACCGGAGAGACCAACTCTCCCTTCTCCTGCAGCAGCAGAAGGAAACCCAGTGAGCAACACCCCGTTGCGCACCACCCAGAGGACAAGTCCTCTCTTCCTCTGAATCCACAGAGGGCAACTGGAGATGAATCTTCCTTCTCCTGAACCCTCAGGAGGAACCCGAACCCATAACAGAGTATCGGAATAACACGAAGGAAATGCAAAAAGAGCAACCGAAAAATAAAAAAGAACAGCAAAAATAGGAAGCTCCAATGAGCATAGTCGTTCTAGATTTGATCCACGAACAGACTAAACAGATCTTCAGGATGAATGGCTGCACACTCTCTTCTTCTTCTCACGGTCTCTTCCTCTAAGCTCTCTCTTCTTCTACTTTGCTGGCTCTTTCTCTGCCGCCGCTACCCTTCTTTTCTCCTTCTTACTTTCTTTCTTTCTTCAGCTTTTTCTTCTCTTCTTCTCTCCCCCATTCTATCGCAGGAGACGCCCTTTTATAGATCCAATCTTCATTCGCACGAGCTCATGCTTCAGGCATGTGGAGGGCTCGTTCTGGCGCGTCTGGAGATGCCACGTGTCAGGACAGAGGATAGAGGGCTCACGTGTCAGACTTCTTGAGAGCGTCCTCTACCTTGGATCACGTGCCAAGCACCTACCTCACTTAAAGCCCACGTGCTTGCACTGTCATTAAGTTCCTATTAACAAAATCAGTCAAGAGGCATTTTGTCAAGCAACTTATATGCATGAGTGGTTAAGTCATGTGTATAGACTTAGTTCATACATGAATTCTGCACAGACTGCATAGTGTAGTATGCAAACTTGCACGGACGTATAATGGGTATCTGAGCAAGTGCACATACTTTAGTTTACCCAAAATGAGATGTGCACAGACCTATGATGTGCGAGTGGGAAGGTGTGCACAGACTTTGGTGAATCGTTCACGGACCTTGTGTGAAGGATGAAAAACATGCACCGATGTTGAAGACATATAAGCACAGACCTTGCCATGTGAGAGCCCAACTAGCACCAACCTTATGCAGAACTAGCACAGACCCCGTATGGACTATATGAGATTCTAGCATCGACCTTAGTTATGTGAAACCACAACTAGCACCGACTTTGTTAAGTATAGTCTAAAGCATGCACCAACCTTGTTACACATGCACACACCACATGAAGTAATGTGCAAATGTGCATAGACCTATATGTGCGTGGACTACACAATGTGCTCAGACCTTAGTATACATGTGCACAGACCTTTGCAGTGTGCCTAACATAAATGTGCACCGACGCTAAAATGGCTAACACAGACTCTAATAAGACTAATACGAGATGTGCACTGACGCTAACAAGACCAACACTAAATATGCACCGACCTACATCTGCCTCAGGTAAGCATGCACCAATTTCTGAATGCATTATAGAAAACATGCACCGACCTTTAGAATGTAGAAGGTGCAACTAGCACCGACCTTGTAAGCATGCTATAGTGACTTGCACAGACGTTGTATGCTGACAAACGAAACGTGCACTGACCTAAATCTACATCGACCCTTGCATACGCAAGGCAAACTATGCACCATGCAAAACGGACTAGCATCGACCTTTACCATGACCAGACTGAACACTAAAGTTGACCTTGATTTCATGACAGCCAAAACTAACATTGACCTAAGTATGATGAAATGAACACATGCACCAACCTATCTGCACAAGAATTAACATATGCACAGATCTGAGATTCAGCAGAACATTACCTGATCTGACTGTGCATTGACCTTACCTGTCAATGAGTTGACTTTGGCTTGGGTTGACTTCCTTTTCATGACCCGTGAGTCATTCTTAAACCTGTTCTGACAGTTTCTCATAATACATCAGGATTATATATAAACATAATGAGACATAATATTTGTCATCATCAAAACTCCAGAACCACAGGGGACGCAACAATGAAATATGAATGTGCATGAACATTCACCAACATTCACCATAGAATAAGCTCTGTCAGAAATGAGTATGTAAAGCATCATGTGTGCAACATCTGACAAGAATTACAATTGATGATGCAAATGATGAATGACCAAGAGTGACAAATGACTCAATTGACTCAATGGATTCCCTCAAGGCAACCGAGCAGGTTGTACCCTAAAAACCCTAAACCCCTTCGAATGCCATGTCACTCTGAAGAAAACCTGGAAGCCTAGCCCTTCATAGAGTGTTGTTTGGCCTCTGTGAGAGTAATGTTTGTACCCTAGAATGGGCGACCGTCCCAGGTGTCATCAATTGAATGGGCGCCCCTTGCCTGGGTGCCAATTCCTCTACCTTGTCTTTTTCACAGAATGGGTGCCCCTCTGCCAGGGCGCCAGTTCTACAATCAGTGGCTACCCAGAAGGGCACCAATTCACCCAAGTTTTCTGCATGTTATGGTTTGCGTGGGTTTCATCATGAGTCCATTCTGACCTTGAACTCCTTGAATTCCAAGAATCTACATTATTATCTTCCAAATGGCTTATTCCTTGGAATTCTATTGGCTATAAACTATAGTGGATGTCTAGATAATTACATGACTCAATGCTTGGCATTAATAGGGCTCGGTATGGTCCTGGGAGGAGTACCCGAAAGTACTTGAGCCCATGGGAGTTAATTGACCACGGTGTGGCATTACACCGAAGTGCATGACTAGCTTGATTGGTCGATGACATTCCACTTATCTTACTAGTGCTTGACTTGACATGACATGACTTGTGTAGCCCGAAATGGGTGTGTACTTGCTTGAATGGAACATAGCCAATACTCATGACGTGACTTGATATTACATGCTTGGAACACTTGATAGTATCTCTCCTTGACATAATTGCAAATATCTTGATAGCTTCTCTTGTTAAATTCTTGAATCTTGATAGTACATCTTTAATATTTTTGATATTCCTATCATCTTTCATGCATAGCCGTACTTGCATTGCACGTAACATGTAAACTACTTAAAGATAGCATGTTCTTGAGATATAATTCCTATTGAGCATTCGCTCATCAAGCGTTTTTCCCAATTTTTCAGGTAACTCTGATAGCGAGGACTTTCCAGATGGGATTGAGACCGAGTGAAGAGAGTCGAGCCACCCGATCGTCAAGCCATCATTTAGTCGCATCTTTTTCCCTTTATTGAGTCCTAGTCATTGAAATTTTCCCTTATTGTTGGTCAAGTGTTTGGAAAGTTGTTTGGAACTTGGAAACTTATGTGTCTATTTTGGAGTCATTGTTATTATGGAATATTTGGTATTATTGTGGAAATCTTATTTTGGTTATTATTTATCTTACCTATTGCGCACTCTGTCTAAATGTCGAATTCCTTATGCTCTAATTGGCATGAATGATATAAACTCATCACGCGTACCAGGTTCCTTCCGCAGTCGGGGCGTGATAGGCCCGTTACGAATGAGCCGCCTGCCTTGGAGGGTGAAGCGGCCTCCAGCCGTTTGTCGAGAGGCTTCTGCGCTGGGGGGACTCACCCGGGGAAGCCGCGACCTCTCCTCCCTGGCCGCTTGGGTTCTCATCAACTCGACAAGGATATCCAATTTGGCATTGAGGGTCTAGAGGGCCCCAGGGTTCCCGGGGGCGGGTTGTCCCCCCGCAATCGGCGGAGGTAGGGCGTTGGCTTGATTGTTGGAGGGGGGGCCCGTGGAAGAACGGGAGGGCCGTCTTTTCTTTGTCACCGATGTTTCTCCTCCTGGATCTTTTTCACACCACGCTGGCTCTTTGTACATTTCCCACAGACGGTGTCAGATGAAGAGGGGTGATCTTGCGCTGAATCCTGAGACGCATGATCCGGGATGAGCTCTTGTCATCGTCACCACAGTTGAGGATTTACAAGGCAGGAAACGGATCAGAGGAGACTCAGGGTTAGAACCCCGGGGAAAACCCTCCGATGCTTAAGTCAGCAATCTGGTAGAGCATAGGTGGAAAGGGCGTAGTAGGAGGAAAAGTAAGGGGCACGAGATCGCTCTCCACCAGTGTGTGCGGTGTTGAGTGCTCAGGATTAACTTTTTTCTTCTTGGAGAGATTTCTTGGGGTTTATATAGTCGCCCGCCCCGTGCAGGAGCCCGAGAAGCTTTGGGGACTTAAGGGGGGTTACGTCCTTGTCGTGGGCTTTTCATGGCCTGAGGACTCTTACTCTCCTTTATCCCTTTGATTTCCCTGCTCTGGGTAACGGCGTAACCTCCGCTTGGATAGGCGTTCGGCGGCTGGGTCAAGCGTAGGGTGTCTGTTTAGGACTCTTCTCGGGTGACGGAAGTGTTGTAGGATGGTTTATACTCGGTACCCGAATGGGGTTCTCCTGAGCGACCATTACTCGGTCTTCCGAGCCCGAAGACCGCCTAGGAAGTATTAGGCCGAGCAAGTTTGGGGCTTCGAATAAAGTGGGCCCAAAAATGGGGGCTATCACTTATGGGAATATGGCCTGTTTAGGTCGAGAATGGACCTGTTTGGGCCGCTTCATGTTATTGGGCCGCTAATTTTACCCCTCTCTAGTCGCCCAAGAAGGCATTTATCCACAGCAGGAGCTGGGATGGTGTGCTGCCACCTACCCCGCCAAGACCACAGAATGAGGCTTGAGAGTGGATCCTCATCTGGCAAAGTGAGAGGGGCAGAACCCAACCCATTCCATTATGGTTGGATAGGCTAGGCCTGGCCTTTCCTCACATTGCAACATTCTCTTCCAAGCAAGGAAACAAAGACAAAGAGAAGATAACATGATAGCAAGCATCGCAGCGAACTGGGGAATGGGGGTAGAAAGAATTGGAGAAATGCAAACATTCACATCTAAGCATCAACAATTCATTCTTATTCATCTCAGATGAAGGAAATACGTTATCCCAAGATCGATGGGTCTGAAAAATGACCAAACGAAGAAAAGAAAATTGCAGAACTACATAGCAGAAGAAAACAGAAAGAAAGGGGGGAGGGCGGAGCATTGACTCCTCTCCCTTCCCAAGCAACGCACCTCTCTCTCTTCTCTTCTTCTCTATCTTCTCTTCACACACAGGAGTAGTAGAGGGGAACTCTGAGATTTTCGCATAGCACCAGTAGGAGGAAGAATAGGGCCACCAGGGGGAAGAGAGAACGAGCCGGAGAGAGTTTCTTCTGGGCGTTGGGTCCCTTTTTATAGCAAAAAGGCCTCCTTTCTTCTTTTCCAAGGCAAGGAATCATAGGAATGTTCTCCAATAATTTGAGAACGTTTCCCTACGTGTCTTGTACGGTCGTACAGCCTTCCAGAAGGCATCTTGATCGAGATTTTAGAAGAGGACACGTCGTAGGCGTGACACACGCTTGTACGGTTTGGCTGCGTCTTGAGGGTGCATTGACATAGGTTGCAGGCTGCGTCGACGCAGCCAGCTTGTCACGACCCGACGCGAAATATCGGGACTGGCAGTAGAAAATGCTAGTAATGATAACATGCTAAGCTAAGAAGTTACATAACGTCATGAACAGAAATAACTCCAAATCTATTACAATAGCCATCAAACCGACTTAAACATAATCAAGCATAACCTCTACTTGACTCTGTTACAATAACTAACACAAGCTCTAAGGCATAGCTAGATGTAAAACAACTATAACAATCTCAACATATCTACTAGCTGATACACTCCAAGTCATCACTCTGGCCCATTCCCATCCATCTGTGAATCTTCACCTGAGTTGCATGGAAAGGGGGGAAACAACTATATGAGCGAACGCTCAGTAGGTAACAACAAGCAAGTGCAAGTAATTAACCAATTAATTACATGTTTATATGAAACGGAAAGAAAAGAAATGACGATCGGATGAAACACATAAAAAGAAAGTGCTAAAGAATGAAATAGAATAACAATATGGCAGGATGATATAACTACAAGAATTGTAAGTTTATGAACAATATAAATAACAGGAAATTGTAGGAGATTGGCCAATAAGCAAGAATATAACCAAGTCGAACACGATTCAAGTAAGAGATTAAGAGATCATTGTCATAGACATCACGCTAGTCATGCACTCGGTGCAATACCTCACCATGTCATTACAAACTCCCATGGGCACAAGTACTTTTCGGGCGCTCTCCCCAGGACCAGACCGGGCCCCTATGATGCGTTGGCATTGATTTATTGGATCCAAGATCCCAAGTTGTCTAGACTTTAATCAAGTTAAAATGGCCAATTACAATCAAGTACAAACTTACCCCGGAACATCCCAAGGCTAAGTTGAAGAGATACTGTCCAGAATTGCTGTCCAGGAGTTCAAGTTATTGAGAACCATCATGTTCTTGGATTCAAAACCATAAAACACGGAGAAAACTCGTCTCTGGGAGATAGGCGGTGACTACTAGGCCGCGTAAGCACTGGGCGGTCAATTCTGAGCCGCTCAAGAACTGGGCTGGAGATCAGCCTCCACGAGGTCAAGGTTGAACGGATGATTAAGGGCTGATCAGAATTTGGACGGTAATTACTAGGCCGCGTAAGTTCGCTGAACGGGCACTAATGGACCGCGCAAGATACAGATGGTCAAAAATAAGCCGTGCAGGGCCAGAAGGTAAGAACAAGATATACGAGCAACATTGGGCCGCTCAATAGAAGGATGGTCCAATATGGGCCACCTGTAACATGGACAGTTTAGTATAGTCCGTGCAACACAGGGCCTATCAATAAGTTGGAAATTCACCCGAGTGGGCTCCCGGGCTACCATAGACAGGGTGGAACTGAACCAGAGTCCAGTCCACTGTCTGTTGGTCGGCCTAGGGCTTACTGGGCTGATCAATTCGGGGTTTGGTCGAAGATGGATCAAGGATAAATGACCAAGGTTAATTGGCAATAACCAGAATCAAACGGTCTCTGGTTGGCCGCTCAATGACATAGGCGGTCCACTTATGGCCGCGCAACGATATAGGCGGTCCACTTATGGCCGCTCCATCTCTGTCAGGTTCGAAGGCCTTATAGAGTTGGGCGGTCAGTAGGGTGCCGCTGAGGACGTTGAATGGTTGAAGACTGGCCGCGCTTAGGTTGAGCGGTCAGGGATCTGCCGCGTGCCTCTGGAGACGTAACAGTAGTAAAATAGTAGAACGGTCGAAATCTGGCTGCTTATAAGGATATGCGATCTGTCGCGAGGCCGTCTAAACCAAAATAGGGGGTCAGGGAAATGATCGGAGATCGAAGGCTTGGACGGTCCGTAACTAGCCGCCTAAATGGTGGGGTGGTCTATCGGGAGGCCGCGCAACCTCAACAGGTCATTGCCCCTTCTGCCTTGCCCACCTCCGGTGAGGTTGGCTAGGGTTGAGATAAAACATAAAATTTGCATGATATAAAGCATTAAATTTGGGGCTTTTACTATCAAAAGAAAGAGCACAAAAAACTCTACAAGATGCATGAATCAATTTTGTGTTTACAGCCTGAAATTACTACTTAATCGAAAGGGAATAGTTATAACCCTAGATGTGACATGCTTCTACTAAAACCAAAAATTCTCGCAGAACACTTGATAAAATTTAAAGGTTTATACATGAATGAAAATCTGACACGATGATGCTTCCAACCATATATTATTTGTAGGGTTTGGCTTGCTATCACCTACCTGAATCGGATGAAGAAGGAAGGAGAAAGAAAACCCAAGGCGCTGGTACACGCAGCCCCTAATCACTGGAGATCTTCCTCGATACAGCTCTTCTGTAGCTGCCACTGGTTCTAAATGATTCTAGGGTTAGAGAGCTTCATTTTTATAGGTCACACGCCTTCTAGAGGGTTTTATGCGCGGAGTATTCGTCCACGCAAGTTGGGTTGATGCGAACACCGCTGTAATTGTTAACGCGATCCAATCTCCGCCGATTGCATCTCCTAGGGTTAGGGTTTCAGAAGATTAAGAGAGGGAAAATGATCCTCTCCTCCTAGCCTTTCATTTGCCACTGGTTTGGGCTCATTTGATGGAGTATTGGGCTCGAATTTTACGTTTCAATGTATAGTTAACTAAGTGTTTAATTTCGGCTTAATCCACAAATGCGGTCTATCTACAGATTTTATTTGGGTTGGCCATAGAAGACAAATTTGTTAAACGTGTTATCCTCTACAAGAATATAATTTTTTTGGATTTTTATAAAATTGTTTAAATTTAACTTATTCTATTTATTAAGGAATTTCTAATTAATTTCTTAAAAAAATCGGGGTATTACACCCTCCCCCACTTAAGGAATTTAGTCCTTCAAATTCAATGCACTAATAATAAAAAGAGGGAGTGAGACAGCTCACCTAGAATAAGTCAGGGTACTGCCTCCGCATAGTATCTTCTGACTCCCAAGTAACTTCTTCAGTTCCACGCCGACTCCACTGCACTTTAACCATCGGTATGGAACGATTCCTGAGTTGTTGTTGCTTCCGATCCAGAATCTTGATCGGTCTTTCTTCATAAGTCAGATCTTCTTTCAATTCGAAGTCCATATGCTGAATAATGTGAGTGGGATCATACATATATTTCCGTAACATAGACACATGGAAAATATTGTGTACTCTAGATAACTGAGGTGGTAGTGCCAAACGGTAAGCAACCTCCCCCACTCTTTCCAGAATCTCGAATGGACCAATGTATCTTAGACTCAGTTTGCCCTGAATACCAAACCTTCAAATCCCTCTCATAGGAGAAACCTTTAAAAACACATGCTCACCAACCTGAAATTCCAAAGCTCTCCTCCTGGTGTCGGCATAACTCTTCTGTCTTGATTGTGCTACTTGCAACCGATCTCTGATAATACAGATGTTCTTGGATGATTCAAAAATGAGATATGGTCCAAGCCATTGCTTCTCACCTACCTCGTCCCAACATAACGGGATCAACAGCTTCTACCATACAAAGCTTCAAATGGAGCCATCTGAATGCTGGCCTGGTAACTGTTGTTGTAGGCTAATTCAACCAATGCCAAGTGATCACTCCAACTACCTCCAAAGTCAATCATGCAGGCTCTAAGCATATCTTCCACTATCTGGTTGGTCCTTTCAGTCTGTCTGTCTATTTGTGGATGAAAAGCAATACTGAAATTCAGACGAGTTCCTAAGGACTCTTGCAATCCTTTCCAAAAATGAGAAGTGAACCTGGGTCTCTATCAGACACAATGCTGACTGGTATACCATGTAGTCTTACCACTTCGTTTATATACAAAGCAGCCAAGACATCAACTGTCCATTTAGACCTAATAGATAAGAAATGAGCAGATTTTGTCAATCTGTCGACAATCACCCATATTGCATCAAATCCACTACGAGTCCTAGGTAGACCCATAATGAAATCCATGCCAATGCTCTCCCACTTCCATTGGGGTATATCAAGGGGTTTCAATTTCCCTGCTGGTCTGAAATGCTCAGCCTTGACTTGCTGACAAACCAAGCATCTACTTACGAAGTCCGCAACTTCCCTTTTCATATTCAGCCACCAAAAAGATCTTTTCAAATCCTTAAACATCTTAGTACCTCCAGGATGAATGGTGTATCTGGATCTATGAGCATCCTCGAGGATCTTACTCTTTATCTCAGCTATATTAGGTACACAAGTTCTTCCTTGAAATAACAATCTTCCATCATCAGCCATCATGAAGTCAGATCTGTTACTCAAGCTTCCCTTGATCTCTACCAACTCTGGGTCATCATCTTGCAGAGACTTGATTTCCATCAATAATTCGGGCTTAAGTTGAATCTGAGCAATCATAATCCGATCCTTGTCAACATTAAGATCCAAACTAGTTAACTGCTCCAGAAATTTCCATTCTTGTAACATGAGGCTTGACAACTTAGCTATAGGCTTCCGGCTTAAGGCATCTGCCACGACATTACCTTTTCCAGGATGATACTCAATGGAGAAGTCGAAATCCTTCAAATACTCCAGCCATCTTCGCTGCCTCATATTGAGTTCCTTCTGAGAAAACAAGTATTTCAAACTCTTATGATCTGAAAACACCGTAAATGCCTCTCCATACAAGTAGTGCCTCCATATCTTCAAGGCGAACACCACTGCTGCTAGCTCCAAATCATGAACAGGATAATTCTCTTCATGCTTCCTCAACTACCTAGAAGAATAGGCTATCACTTTCCCGCGCTGCATGAGTACATACCCTAAACCAATACCTGAAGCATCAGTGTATACAATAAAACCTCCTTCTCTAGAAGGTAAAGTCAAAACAGGTGCAGTAGTCAAACATTCCTTCAAGGTCTGAAAGCTTCGCTCGTAATCTTCTGACCAATCAAATTTGATCTCCTTGTGGGTTAATCTTGTAAGAGGTATCGTAATTTTGGAGAAATCTTGAATAAACCTTTGATAGTAACCTACTAGGCCTAGGAGACTTCTCACTTCAGTCACATTAGTAGGCTTATCCCAATTCTTTACTGCCTCTACCTTCGAAGCATCAACATAGATACCTTCTTTTGTGATGATATGCCCTATAAAGGACACCTCTTGCAGTCAGAAATCACACTTACTAAACTTGGCATATAACTGATGATCTCTCAATAGTTGCAATGACATCCTCAAATGTTCAGCATGCTCTTCCTCACTCTTAGAATAAATCAAGATGTCATCAATGAACACCACGACCCATTGATCAAGATAGGGCCGAAACACATCGTTCATCAGCTGCATGAAAGTTGCAGGTGCATTCGTTAGCCCAAAAGGCATTACTACAAATTTGAAATGCCTATACCTACTGCGGAAGGTTTTTTTATAGATATCCTCTTCCTTAATTCGTAACTGATGATATCCAGATCGAAGGTCGATCTTAGAAAAATATTGAGCTCCTACTATCTGATCAAATAACTCATCAATCCCTGGCAATGGATATTTGTTCTTGATAGTCAATTGGTTCAATTGTCGATAATCGATGCACAACCTCATCGAGCCATCCTTCTTCCGGACGAATAATACAGGGGCTCCCCACGGGGAAGTACTTGGACAAATGAACCCTTTCTCAAGCAATTCCATCAACTGCTGTTTTAGTTCCCTTCGCTCCGCAGGAGACATACGATAATGAACTTTGGAAATAGGAGTCGCACCAGGAATTAGATCAACAGAAAAGATAACTTCCCTTTCAGGAGGAAGTCCTGGCAGTTCCTCAGGAAAGACATCTGGAAAATCTCGGACGACAGAAAAGTCCTCAATCTCAATCTTCTGCTCAGGGGTCACATAAACAAAGGCTAGAAAAGCCTTACATCCTCTCCTCATCAGCTTATCAGCTCGAAGAGATGAAATAAGTGGAACAGACTTATGGTGTCTAATTCCTATAAAAGAAAGTCCAGGGTGTCGAGTGAAAGACACAGAACTAGATCTGCATTGAACATTGGCCTCATACTTAGCCAACCAATCTGCTCCTAGGATTACATCATAATCCTTCATGTCCATACAAACTAAATCAGCTGGCAGGTTTTGTTCATTGATCATGACCTTACTGGAAGGATAGAAATACTTAATTGCTGATCCGGAACCAATAGGGGTTGAAATCTCTAACGGAGAATTCATCAAAACTGGCTTCACAGCTAAAGACTTTGCAAATCTCTGAGAAATAAAAGAATGAGTTGCACCAGTATCAAAAAGAACAAAAGTTGATTTATCATGTATAATAAGAGTACTTTCGACGAGTCCACCCTCCTCGGCGGGTCCTGCCTCGTCTTCTTGTAGAGCTTGGAGCTTGCCTTGCTGCTTCTTGATTCCTTGTGGTTTCACCAGAGTAGCTTGCTCAGATAAAAGAGGACACTCGGGAATACGGTGGTCCCTACTGCCAAAACGTAAACTGGCGCCCAGCTTGCGCTAGCACTCCTCCATCTTGTGACCTGGACGGTCACAATACTTGCATACGCCCTTGAATGGAACAATAGGGCCAGGCTTCTTATCTTCATTCTTTGGCATCTTGCCCTTCCATGAAGCATACCCGCTAATGGGCCTCTTCCCGCCATGACCGGGCTTGATACTCCCTGAACCAGTATGGTGTTGTTCTTTCTTAACACTCTTCCCACGGATTCTCTCTGTCATTATTAAAGTATCTTCCAATACTTGAGCCTTTCTCACCATCTCGGAATAAGTTTGAATTTCCATTGGCGCCAACTGGTTGATATAATGCAGCTTCAGCCCATTAAGAAAGCGCTTAGCCTTCATCTTCTCGGTAGATATCAAGTGAGTAGCATAACGAGATAGTCGAGAGAACTGAGCTTCATATTCAGCTACGGATAGATTGCGTTGCTTCAAAGCAGCAAACTCAGCCGCCTTCTTCTCTTGTACTCTATCATAAAAATATTTACCATTGAAGAATTTCTTGAACTCTTCCCATGTGACTTGTCTATCACCAAGGGTAGGCTTCACTGCGTCCCACCATGTCCTCGCATCACGTTCAAGTTGAAAGGTCGACAAGAGAACACGTTCTTGATCGCTACATTGCATCACTACAAAAATCATCCCTATCTCTTCAAGCCAGTGCTCGGCTTCATCAGGGTCAGTCGAGCCACCAAATCAGGGGGGATTCATCCCACGAAAGTTCCGATAAAGGTCGCCAGTGCCATGGTTTGCAGCTCCTCCTTGGGTCACTTGTTGCAAAGCCTGAGTAAGTCCTTGAACCGTACGCTGCAAGTTCTTCCATTTCGCGTGTTCTCCTTCCATTGCAAAAGCCTACACGTGGAATAGGTTATGTTAGGTTCAATTAAGAATGGATAATCGTGCAATTAGATTATTAACTCATACCCAGTCTTCTACCCAAATCTCACCAGGTTGGGTCCTTAGACTTATAACAAGGTTATAGGTCCTATGATATCACTTAGGATCCTAGAACTTAGAGAACCTAGGAATATTAGAAAACCTAGGCTCTGATACCACCAAACTGTCACGCCCCGACGCGGAATATCGGGACTGGCAGTAGAAAACGCTAGTAGTGATAACATGCTAAGCTAAGAATTTACATAATGTCATGAACAGAAATAACTCCAAATCTATTACAATAGCCATCAAACTGACTTAAACATAATCAAGCATAACCTCTACTTGACTCCGTTACAATAACTAACGCAAGCTCTAAGGCATAGCTAGATGTAAAACAACTATAACAATCTCAACATATCTACTAGCTGATACACTCCAAGTCATCACTCTGGCCCATTCCCATCCATATGTGAATCTTCACCTGAGCTGCCTGGAAAGGGAGGAAACAACTATATGAGCGAACGCTCAGTAGGTAACAATAGGCAAGTGTAAGTAATTAACCAATTAATTACATGTTTATATGAAACAGAAAGAAAAGAAATGACGATCGGATGAAACAACATAAAAAGAAAGTGCTAAAGAACGAAATGGAATAACAATATGGCAAGATGATATAACTACAAGAATTGCAAGTTTATGAACAATATAAATAACAAGAAATTGTAGGAGATTGGCCAATAAGCAAGAATATAACCAAGTCAAACACGATTCAAGTAAGAGATTAAGAGATCATTGTCATAGACATCACGCTAGTCATGCACTCGGTGCAATGCCTCACCATGTGATTACAAACTCCCATGGGCACAAGTACATTTCGGGCGCTCTCCCCAGGACCAGACCGGGCCCCTATGATGCCTTGGAATTGATTTATTGGATCCAAGATCCCAAGTTGTCTAGACTTTAATCAAGTTAAAATGGCTAATTACAATCAAGTACAAACTTACCTCGGAACATCCCAAGGCTAAGTTGAAGAGATATTGTCCAGAATTTTTGTCCAGGAGTTCAAGTTATCGAGAACCATCATGTTCTTGGATTCAAAACCATAAAACACGGAGAAAACTCGTCTCTGGGAGATAGGCGGTCACTACTAGGCCGCGCAAGCACTGGGCGGTCAATTCTGAGCCGCTCAAGAACTGGGCTGGAGATCAGCCTCCACGAGGTCAAGGTTGAACGGACGATTAAGGCCGTCTCAAAATTTGGACGGTAATTACTAGGCCGCGCAAGTCCGCTGAACGGGCACTAATGGACCGCGCAAGATACAGACGGTCAAAAATAAGCCGTGCAGGGCCAGAAGGTAAGAACAAAATATACGGGCAACATTAGGCCGCTCAATAGAAGGACGGTCCAATATGGGCCGCCTGTAACATGGACGGTCCAATATAGTCCGCGCAACACAGGGCCTATCAATAAGTTGGAAATTCGCCCAAGTGGGCTCCCGGGCTACCATAGACAGGGTGGAATTGAACCAGAGTCCATTCCACTATCTGTTGGTCGGCCTAGGGCTTACTGGGCTGATCAATTCGGGGTTTGGTCGAAGATGGATCAAGGATAAATGACCAAGGTTAATTGGCAATAACCAGAATCGAACGGTCTTTGGTTGGCCGCTCAATGATATAGGCGGTCCACTTATGGCCGCGCAACGATATAGGCGGTCCACTTATGGCCGCTCAATCTCTGTCAGGTTCGAAGGCCTTATGGAGTTGGGCGGTCAGTAGGGTGCCGCTGAGGACGTTGAACGGTTGAAGACTGGCCGCGGTTAGGTTGAGCGGTCAGGGATCTGCCGCGTGCCTCTAGAGACGTAACAGTAGTAAAACAGTAGAACGGTCGAAATCCGGCCGCTTATAAGGATATGCAATCTGTCGCGAGGCCATCTAGACCAAAACAGGAGGTTAGGAAAATGATCGGAGATCGAAGCCATGGACGGTCCGTAACTGGCCGCCTAAATGGTTGGGCGGTCTATCGGGAGGCCGCGCAACCTCAACAGGTCGCTGCCCCTTCTGCCTTGCCCACCTCCGGCGAGGTTGGCTAGGGTTGGGATAAAACATAAAATTTGCATGATATAAAGCATTAAATTTGGGGCTTTTACTACCAAAAGAAAGAGCACGAAAAACTCTATAAGATGCATGAATCAATTTTATGTTTACAGCCTGAAATTACTACTTGATCGAAAGGGAACAGTTATAACCCTAGATGTGACATGCTTCTACTAAAACTAAAAATTCTCGCAGAACACTTGATAAAATCTAGGGCTTTCTACATCAATGAAAAGCTGACACGATGATGCTTCCAACCATATATTATTTGTAGGGTTTGGCTTGCTATCACCTACCTGAATCGGATGAAGAAAGAAGGAGAAAGAAAACCCAAGGCGCTAGTACACGCAGCCCCTAATCGCTGGAGATCTCCTCAATCTAGTGCCACTGGTTCTAAACGATTCTAGGGTTAGAGAGCTTCATTTTTATAGGTCACACGCCTTCTAGAGGGTTCTATGCGCGGAGTATTCGTCCACGCAAGTTGGGTTGATGCGAACGCCGTCGCAATTGTTGACGTGATCCAATCTCCGTCGATTGCATCTCCTAGGGTTAGGGTTTCAGGAGATTAAGAGAGGAAAAATGATCCTCTCATCCTAGCCTTTCATTTGCCACTGGTTTGGGCTCATTTGATGGAGTATTGGGCTCGAATTTTGCGTTTCAAGGTATAGTTAACTAAGTGTTTAATTTGGGCTTAATCCACAAATTCGGCCTATCTACATATTTTATTTGGGTTTGTCATAGAAGACAAGTTTGTTAAACGTGCTATCCTCTAGAAGAATATAATTTTTCTGGATTTTTATAAAATGGTCAAAATTTAACTTATTCTATTTATTAAGGAATTTCTAATTGATTTCTTTAAAAAATCAGGGTATTACACAGCTGCCAGAGGCCGTTGTCTTGCTTGCCACCTTCAGTGGCATCGACGCGAGATTTTCAGGGCGACGACGCAGTTAACGAGCCAGGAATGCATGTCTTCAGTAGCGTCAATGCTAGAGCTTCAATGCGTCGACGCGGTCACGGAGCCAGGGGCCCTTGCTTATGCTTTATCTTCAGATGCGTTGACGCAGTAGTGGACTGTGTCGATGCAGTACGTTATCTAGGGGATTTTCTTTCTTCTTTTCTTCTCTTTAGTTGACTTTGCTTTGCTTGGTTGCCAAGAGGTTGCGTTTCATCTTTGGACGCATCGACGTAGGCTGGGAGCTGCGTCGACATAGCCTTTGTCTGAAATCTTCTTTTGCCTTAGCAGCGCCGTGGGGTCGACGCCATGCTGTGGGTGTGTTGACATACCCTTTCATCTTCTTAGTGGCTCACCTAGCTTGGCCTTTGATGCCAAATTTAAGCGTCCACAAATGCCCCCCACCCGTGGGTGTCGCAGGCAAGGGACAAGCATGTGGGGCACGCAGGTGCAAGCTTCTTCATTACCCCGCTGAAGTAGACTCCAGTGGGTCTAAGGGCTTGCGCCACGGCAGGACAGAGGATTTTAGCAAGGGTGATTGCTTTTAATTCGATCTTAGACGGAAGGTCTAAACCGTTGGGTTTTAGCAGTTTCAGCGGTTGGCCCTGACAGGAAGTCAAGCACCATCTTTGAAAGGAAATTGCTTGAGCTGACTCCAGACGTGAGGTATAAGTCGTTGATTTTTAGCGGTTAGCCCCGAAAAGAAGTCAAGCCCCAACCTTGATGGAAATCATCGGCATTGGGTATATGCCAATGCAAGGATAGCTTTTGAGCCGGTCTTAGACGTAAGGTCTAAGCCGTTGAGTTTTAGTGGTTAGCCCCGACAAGAAGTCAAGCACCAACCCTGATGGAAATCATCGGCATTGGGTATATGCCAACGCAAGGATAGCTTTTAAGCCGATCTTAGACGGAAGGTCTAAGTCGTTGGGTTTTAGCGACTGATCTCGACGGGAAGTCGAGCATCAACATTTTAAGGAAATTGTTTAATCCGGTGCTAGACGTAAGGTCTACACCGTTGGGTTTTAGTGGCTGACCCTGACGTAAAGTCAAGCATCAACCTTGATGAAATCGTCGGCATTGGGTATATGCCAATGCAAGGATAGCTTTAAGCCGGTTTGTGACGGAAGGTCCAAGCCGTTGGGTTTTAGCTGCTGATCTCGACGGGAAGTTGAGTATCAACCTTGGAAAAAAATTGTTTAAGCCGATGCTAGACGTAAGGTCTAGACCATTGGGTTTTAGCGATTTTAGCGGCTGATCTCGACAGGAAGTAGAGCATCAACCTTGGAAAAAAATCGTTTAAGCTGGCTCTAGACGTAAGGTCTAGACCGTTAGGTTTTAGTGGTTGACCCTGACGTAAAGTCAAGCATGAACCTTGATGAAATCATCGACATTGGGTATATGCCAACGCAAGGATAGCTTTAAGCCGGTCTTAGACGGAAGGTCCAAGCCGTTGAGCCGTATTGATTCTCATAGTGAAAATCACGGTGGGACAGATGATGACATTGTCAACATTGGGTTTATGTTGATGCAAGGATTCAGGTTCCATCTGGCCATAGACTGAAGGTCCAAGCCATGTTCCTCTATTAAGACCAGGAGGCCATGGGCACCGAGTTAAGTGGCACCATCGACATTGGTAGAATGTCGAGCAAGGAATCACCTATTTCAGTAGGACCGAGAGCTGGTGTGAAGTAGCAACTCATTACAAGAGTCTTGTAGAGGTTTATTCATTGTGGGGTGTGGGTTTTAGTTGATCGCCGAACTGAGGCAGTGGCGCATTGTATAGCTTCAGGTGCTTCCCGTTGAGGGGTGGGAATTGAACTTTCCCTCGGTGGTTGACGAGGACATAAGCTCCGCCTTCGTAGACTTTCTGGACCACATAGGGTCCTGTCTAGTTTTCATTTAATTTGCCTTTTGGATTGGCTGCCATCACTTCTTTTCTTTTGACCATGACGATGTCCCCTTTCTTGAATTCACGTTCTTTAACAAGCTTATCGAAGGCGCGCGCCATACGGGCTTGGTAGACCTGTAAGCTTGGGTTTGAGCCATTATCCTTCTAAATCGGAGAGTTTCTCTAGTCTTCTTTATATATTTGCTTGGTCGTCTTTGACCAGTTCATGCTGGATGGTGACCCGTAGTTAGGGTATCTCTAGCTCTATCGGGATGACTGCTTCTGAGCCGTACACCAACGAGAATGGTGAGCAACCTGACGGGGTCTTGTACATAGTGCGGTATGCCCACAGTGCTTCGTACACTCTATCCTCCCAATACTTCTTGCTAGAGTTGACCGTCTTAGCGAGAAGTGTGCAGAGAGTCTTGTTGGAAGCTTCAGCTAACCCGTTTGCTTGCGGGTTGTAAAGAGTGGATGTCCTCTAATCAATCTTGAATTTATCGGCCAGCTTGTAGACCTTCTGGTTCCGGAAATGGCTTCCGTTGTCAGAAATAATTCGATCGGGCACGTAGAATCAAAATATAATGTTTCGGCGGACAAATCTGACCACGATTTCGCCCGTCACTTCTTTTCGTGCTATAGCTTCCACCCAGCGGGAGAAGTAATCTGTTGCTGCTAGAATGTATCTGCATCCTGATGAGGACAGGGGTAGCGGGCCCACTACATCGGTGCCCCATTGAGCAAATGGCCAGCTAGGTGCTGTTGGGTGTAAGTGCATCGATGTCTTCTTGGGACCGTAGCATGTTCCTGGCACTTATGACATGACTTGGCATACTTGTAGCAGTCATCGAACATAGTTGGCAGTAGTATCCCAATTTCTTGACTTCAATCTTCATCTTTGGCCCGATTTGATGGGCACCAGCTGATCCGGCATGAACTTCTTTCATGACCATCCAAGCCTCCTCCATTGATAGGCATCGAAGGAGTATCTTTCTTTTGGCGTCTGCCATAATCCGGAACAAGGTTCTATTCCTGAATTCATAGGAATCTTTTAGTCTAATCAATATGATCCTCTCTTCCCTTTGCTTGGGCAGTTGCTGGTATTTAAACCATTGTATCATAGGTTCCCTCCAGTCGGGTGAGCCAACTACTTCAGTTGCTGTACCTTCACATTCTTCTTCACCTAGCTCCTCTATCATGCTGGGAACCTGGCGCCTGTTTATCATAGTAATGCTAAGGGATGCATCTGGCGGGACTGCCAGTGAGCTTGCTAGCTTTGCTAGTGCATCTGCTTGAGCGTTTTGATTCCGGCTGACATGGCCTATTTCAAGGAAGTAAAAGCGCTGCATGAGCTTCTTTGCTTTGGTGCAGTATGGGAGTAATTCTGGCTTTCGGATATCAAACTGTCCCTATATCTACTTGACGATCAGAATGGAATCGCCGAATACTTGCAACATCTTAATCTCCATAAGAAGAGCAATCTGAAGGCCAATAATTAGGGCTTCATATTCTGCCTTGTTGTTTGGGCAAGGCTTGTTGATGGTGCATGACATGTGCACTACTTCTCCTTCCAAGGACTTGAGGACAATGCATGCTCCGACTCTCATCCTTATCTGCCCTATCTAGGATGTCTCTGTTCTGGCTACTCCATCAAAATAAAGTTGCCATACAGCTTGGTGAACCTGATCCACTTCAAGTGTTTCATCATCTGGAAGCTCCGTAATTAATGAAGAATGTTCAAGCACTGGATGTGCTGTAAAGAAATCAGCTATGGCCTGCCCTTTAATGGTCTTTTGTGGCACATAGGTGATATTAAATTCCATCAGGATGACGGCCCATTTGCCCAGTCGCCCCTTTAAAGCTGGTTGTGAGAGTATGTACTTGATTGGATCAGCCCTTGATATCAGCTGCACTTCATGAGATAGCATGTAGTGCCTCATCTTCTTGACCGCAAAGATCAATGCAAGACAAATTCTCTTAATCGGGGTGTATTTTGATTCTTCCCTCACTAATCTCTGACTGAGGTAGTAAAGTGTCTGCTCTTTCCCTTCGTCATTGTTCTAGGCTAGCATTGCCCCCAGTGAACATTCAGTAGCGACTTTGTACAGAATCAACGGCCACCCTTTGACAGGTGCCCCCAGCACAGGCGGGGTGTTCAAATATTCCTTCAGCTGGTTGAAGGCCTTTTGGCATTCTTGACTCCAGTGAAAAGGTACATCTTTCATCATCAACTTGTGGAATGGATGGAAGCGTCCAGACAGATTAGAAATAAATCTGCGGATGTAAGCTAATCGGCCTTGCATCGACTGAAATTCTGTCAAATTCTTCGGAGAAGGTAGCTCCTGGATAGCTTTAATCTTAACGGGGTCTATTTCAATGCCCCAATATCTGAGGACAAAGTCGAGGAATTTTTTGCTCAAAACGTCAAATGCGCATTTCATTGGGTTCATCTTTAGTTCGAACTGCCGCAGCCTTTCGAATATGACCCTGAGGTCACTCAGGTGGTCTTCTCTTCTTCTAGTCTTGACGACCAAATCATCAATGTAGCATTCGACATTGTTGTAGAGCAGCTCATCGAATATCTTTGTCATCGCCCTTTGGTAAGTGGTGCCATCATTTTTGAGGCCAAAGGGCATTCTTTTGTAGTGAAATATTCCATTGGGTGATCGGAAGTCCGTGTGAATCCTTTCATGTTCGGCGATCTATATTTGGTTATATTCGGACGAACCGTCCATAAATGACAGCGCCCCATGGCCAGTTGTAGCATCGATCATGACTTCAGTGATTGGCACTGGGAAGTCATCTTTCGGGCATGCTTTGTTCAAGTCTCAAAAATCTACACATATCTGGATCTGGCCGTTCTTCTTCTTGACAGGGACAATGTTGGCCAGCCATGTAGTATATTGATTTTCTGCCATAAAATTGATGTCTATGAGCTTGTCGACTTCTTTGCAAATCTGGTTTATTAGCTCCGGCCTCATTCGCCTGGGTGGTTGCTTCACTGGCTCGGCCTTTGGGTTGATAGCCAACATGTGTTGAGTGACTTCAGGGCTAAGGCCTAGCATCTCCTTGTAGTTCCAAGCAAAGCAGTGCCGGAACTCTTGGAGCAGCTGTATGTATTGCTTTCCCTCTTCTAGGAGAAGGAGTGTGATGAAGAAGGTTGGCCTCGGCTCCTCTTCTGTGCCAAGGTTTACTTCGACCAGTTGGTCAACGATGGCTTGGCCGCCGTCTTCTATCTCCAATGGCGCCGGCTGCAAGTCAATGAAGCCTTCATCATCTTCTTCAGCTTCAAAGACATCATAGCTGCTTTCTTGCCTCATTTCACCTAGTGGCGGGACATCATCAGCTTCTTGCTTTACCTTTTGAGTTTGTTGGGAAGTCAGCGGCGAAGCTGGCAATGCAACTTCCGGGTAGTTTGGACGATAGTCCATAGACAGATCACCCTTGAGGGCTGTACGGAGTTTCTTAAACTCTTATTCATGCAGGGCTTCATCAAGGGTCGTGACGCCCTCTGCAATATCGGCTTTTTGCCTTTCTTGTGTTGTAGCTTGTTTCTTTGGGATATCTCCTGACCTTGAGAGCTACGGGATTTCTTCTTGATCATCTAGGTAGTCATCATAGACTGCCTTAGAAAGCCCATCATCTACCAGAGTGGAGAAGGTGGCCACATCTGCTTTGCAGCATTCTTTATCAGCCGCACCGGCTGCCCCCGAGGTTGGGGAGGTACACGCCCCTGTCGTGGGACAGGGGTGACTGTTCTTCTTTTCCTTCATGGGTGACCTTGGCCGCCCAGACAGCTTCTTTTGGGTGTGAGTTTTGCCTTGTTCATCTTCTGATGTTTCTTCAGGGGTCTGGTGACAGATGGAGATCACATGAACTCCCCTCCTGTAAGCGCCTGTTTCATGTGGGCATGGTGGGTTTACTGTATATTCTCCCATTTGGAGTTCGCCCTTCTTGATCAAACTCTGGGCAATATCTTTGAAAACATAGCAGTCCTCGATTGAATGCCCCACCATTTGATGATATGGGCAGAATCGAGGGTTATTGCTTTCTTTAGCATCTTTCGGCTTCTTGAGCTTGGGCAGAATAACTTTGCCATAGTGACAAGCCCATTCAAAAATCATCAGTGTCTTCTCCCTTAGAAAAGAATAGGGCTTCTTCATCTTCCCTTGCAGTGAGGAGCTTTTTTTTGCAGGTTCGGTGGCTGACGACCTGGCCACTTCCTGGGTCTTCATCTTCATTCGCTTGAAAGCGTGGAGGTTAATGCTTCTAGATATATTTTCCCGCCTCGTTGTAGGGGCAGTGGGGTAATACTTCGCCAAAAAGGCTTTAACATCAGCTGCTATTGTATTGAGCTGGTCAAAGGTTTGGATTTTGATGCCGATTATCCTTTGTCGAATTTTTTTCTTCAGACCTTCGTTGTAGATCTGGATAGCGGCCTCATGGCTCAGTGGTGTGAACGTGTCACATAGACATTTAAAAGAAAGAAAAGAACTTATATAAAAAATTTAAAATGAATAAAAAGGGGGTGCTTAAGATAAAGAAATATCAAATATGATGATGAAAGGTGGGGGAGGGAGCATGTGATGCTACTAAAGGAGTGTGATCGCCAGAGGGGTTACCTTAAAAGAAGAAAGTGATTGCAAATACCTTGTGAAGCGGGGATGATGTGAGTTGCACTTCCGCCTTCAATCGACCGGCCGATGAAGGGGTTCTTACTTTGATTACCCTTAAACACAAAGACAAAGTCAGAGAGAAGCAAGTGGATTAGAAAACCAATAGTGTAGTATCAATCCTCAAATAATGATAAAAAAAAGTGCAAACGGACATGAACACACCTTGTGTGTTTTTGTTTTTAAAAACCCCTTAGAGTAAAGGGTGGGTGGATGTGTGAATGATATGCAAACAATATAAAAGATCTAGCAAAGAGATGCTAGATATGATGTTAATGTGTGGAACCGTGATATGAACTAAAGGAAGCAACAACAAAAAATCAAAAGGGGAAGAGGAAGAAACGGAGGTTGGGCCTCCAAACAACGTCGCAACAGAAAGGAACAGAGGGAGCCTGCCTCCCTTCCACGCACAGAGCAAAAGAGCAAAGCCAAAGTAACTCAAACAATCGAAACTCAAAATCAAATAGCCCTGTAACTCCCGTGGCTTTTGCTTTCAACGTGAGCGCCCTCTGTTCTCCGAAGAAGAAGCCCAAGGTTCCGATGTTACGATCCCACGCAGGGGCCAAAAGGAGGGTTATTTATAGGGCTCAAAGCAGAGTTCTGATGGGATTAAACACAAGGAAGTCCTGCTAGGACCTGGATCTTCTTTCCCAAAGAGGATGAGGACCCAAATCTCGCAAGAGATAGCCATGGAAAGGAATTCTATGTGAAACAGAAACCGAAGAAAAAATGACGTCCAGATAGATCATCGTAAATTAAATGGGTGCCCAAAAGAAGTGACGTAGATTCTTGGGCAAAATATGGAAATTAGAACTTCCCATAAATTAAAATAAGAATTGGCGTCCAGATCAATAGGCGCACATTAATTGTCACGCCCCGAGCGCGGAAGGAACTCAGAAAAGCGTGACGAGTTTATATCAATCATGTCAATCAGAGCGTTAGTGTATTCGACACAAAGACAAAGCGCGCACAAGTAAAGATAACCCAATCCTTTATTTCATCATAAATTCCAAAGTACTCCTATTACATCCACTTAATGAAAGTGCTAAGACTCAATAAAATGAAAAAGTACAATGATTGACTCAAGAATGTAGAAAAGACAAGACTAGATAACGTTTGGATAGACGGAGTAGCTCTAATCTCATCACTCTTGACTTTCCCCATCCGATTAAGTTTCGTCCTCGGACTTATCTGAAAAATAAGAGAAAACACTATGTGAGTGAACGCTCAGTAGGGATTATATCTCAAGAGCTAGCTTGCTTTAAGTAAATTACATGTTACATGAAATGCAATAAGATATACATGCTTGCATAAAACGACAATAGAGAACGTATAACAAGAGAGAATGAGTGAACTAGCAAGTCTTTTCAAGAACTCATGTCAATATAGCAAGGTAATCAAGCACGTGTATTTATCATGTCAAGTGATCAAGTCATGTCAAGAATTGGCTATCATGTTTCAAGTAAGTAAATACATAAATACCCTTTCCGGGTCACGTAAGTCATGTCAAGTCGAGTCAAGTCAAGTACGAGATTGTGGAATGTCTACAAGCTAGTCATGCACTTCGGTGCAATGCCACACCGCGATCATTACAACTCCCATGGGCACTAGTACTTTTGGGTGCTCCTCCCAGGACCAGATCGGGCCCTATATGCGCAGGCATTGATCATGTATTTTCGACATCCACTATAGTTATAGCCAATATGAAATTTCAAAGGAATACGCTTGTAGGAACTTTAAGATAGATCTTGTGGAATAGAATCACAAGGATTGAACAAGATGTGTAAGGATGATAATAACGGTATAATCCATGATTATCGAGCAAACTAGGTGGAATTGGCTCCCTATCCGGGGTGCCCAGTCAATAAGAATAAGTGCTCATATAGAGATGGTCATTCGTTCTTGTACATGATAAGCTAGATAGAATTAAGGTCCACAAGTATGGCACATAATTCATAAGAACAATAATGGCATGGTTTCCCATTCCATTAAATCTTAAGGATATTCTCATGACATCCAAATAGCATGTCATGAGGGCCGATATACCATGTTTCTTTAGAATGACATGGCAATCAAGTAGTGTCATAGGTTTTAATGGTACAACCTGCTCGGCTGCCTTGAGGGAATCCAAGGCTAGCGGAGTCTTACGGAGGTCTCTATGATAAAGTCACCGATCCGGAGGAACGGAATGTCTCGTGGAGGGTTCATCTATCAGTGAGAAATAGTGGGTAATCGATAAAATAACGTGAAACATGGGACTATATTTACGGAATGGAATATAGTGCCTAATAAATAACCAACTGACTGGTTTACCAAAATCCATGAAAATCAGGAAAAATAGTGAATTGACGCCTGATCTTATGTCTTCATTTTTTTTGAATTGGCGCCCTTATCAGGGTCGTCTGATCAGTAAATGACGATTGTTCACTCAGTCATTACATCCAGATTCTATAAATATTAAATTCAATAAACATTTTCAGATTTCAGTCATTATGAAAATGGTGACTTTCATTAAGGCTTCAATTTATTAAACAGCGCCCTAGTCAGGGGCGTCATATATCAAATTAAAGGGTAGGGTGCATGTCGTTAATTCCAATATCCAGAAAATTATAAACATTTTAGAATTTCCCAATTTATCACTAATTGGCGCCCATGTGTAGGGGCGTTCATTCAATTAACGACCTAAAAGAAGTCGTTAATTCTTTGTCATATGATTTGCACCGGGCAGGTACAATCACAGACACATGGTTTTTAGAGTATGTCTGATCATGAATCTAAAGACATGTACAGGTAGAGAAAAATAGCAGGAATTTTCTAATATAATCATGCATTAGTTTACATGCAAGGGTTCATAGTTATTAAATTTTTGAACATAGTGTAATTTAATTATCTAAGAAATTGACGACTGTTTGCACGGTCGTTGAATCAAATAGCGCCCTTGCTTGAGTCGCTATTTACTGCAAATGTAGAAACCATAAAACTGATACCGGCAAATCTTCCTGTTGATAAATACCAACCTATATGCATGCATGGACTCATTATTAACATGGTTTTTGCCAAGCACTTGAGAAAACCTACCTTGGGTGATGATTCGGTTGACAAACGATGAAGAACGTGATGAGAAATACAATATTCCGATACAGAGAAGTTGGCAGATAGCAATAGAAACTCCACGATAGTGGAAACCACGGCAATAGCTTGCTTCTTCTAGCAGAAGAACAGCAGCGCAGTAGGAAACAGGAAGGAGAAGATGATTCTTCCACATTCCCGGTAGGAAGAAGATGGCAAGAGCAGCAACGCAACTGTCCCTTTGGTCCAAAGAAATAGAGAAGCAGAGGGCTTCCCACGAACACCCAAAACCTTCAGAAGAAGAAGCTTTATGTTTCTCCACAGCAATACGTGAAGAACAGCAGAAGGACGTCTTTGGCAAATAGTATCAACATGGGTTCGATGGAGGGATTGGTATTTATAGAGAAAAGATTCCTAATGGGTTCTAGAAGTTTGGTTAGGATTAAAACTTCCTATGTAGAATCCTTATTAAACTGAGATATCCACGTATTGATCCTTTCCTAATCCATACTTACCCGGATAACATCCCTATTCGAACCAAACACCAATGGGTCCCGTTTGTAAATGACGCCTAAGGTTGGGGCGTTATTTCAATAAATGACGCCTATATACTCAGTCTTCAATTCCTTATATGACGCCTGTCAAGGGGGCGTCAATTATTAAATTAGCACCATTTGAGCAGTCTTCATTTAAATAACGACCTGTCAGGAGGCGTTATTCTCTTATGACCTATTTGTTATATGTTTTAAGTATATATATGAGTTGGGCCTTTATTATTGGCTTGAATCTTTTAATCTATTTAAGATTTTATCCTTTTAATTTACCAGGGTTGCTACATTAATGGGTGTCCATTCACTAAGGCGCTTATTCCTTCTGATAGAGTTCGATTAGAATTGTAGATAAGATCAAGGATTGACGTCACTCCGATTAGTCGCCCATTCAAGAATTGACGTCCAATCATACGGACACACATTTCCAAAAATATCAAAAAAATAGAAAAACCTTCTTATTAAGCCCACAATGAGGATCACTTTGGGGTACTATATCGCAACATGAAACTTACTCATCTTAGCATCAATTTTGGCGTGTCTACAGCTGTCCCGCCTTGGCATCTGCTTTGCAAGGGAGTGAGACGGAATGAAGCAAAGTGGAATGCAACGAAGAGGAATGCCGTGGGAATGAACTAAAAAGTAGATACCAAGGTGTGATGTGACACGTCTCTGACACTAAGTGTTTGAAAATATTTCCATGGTTCAGAATGAAACAACCTCGGATGATCGCAAAAAAAGTAGTGATTGCCTGAATGAGAACTAAACCAGGAAAATGTGCACGCGGGCACGAAAGGAAAACACACCGTTGGAGAGTGGTTACCAGCCAATGTATACGTGCTGTAACCAAGGTGGATTGAAGGGAAACAAAGGAAATTGACATAGGAATCCAGCCAATGGCTCTTTCAAGGAATCAGCCTAAGTAGTCTCAAGGAGAACGTAGTACTCAATTTTGCAATGGAATATCTCATGTCAACTTGAATCTGGAGCTAGTGGCCCTCATTATTGACTTAATAAGAGGACTTTTCATTAATGAAGCTCAAAGTCCTACATGATGTATGTTGGGCTAAAAGAAAAATTAAAACAAACTAAAATAGAAAATAATCAATGATAATATTACTAAGCTGTCCAGACTAGGTCAGGAATCTAGTTCTCTAAGCTAACACGAAGCCCGTTTGTCCACGTACTAACTCAGAAAGTGGAACCATCGTTCCAAGCCTTAGACGACTCAATGGCCTATCCGTGCGATTTAGACTCCCCTAGAATCATCACTGTTTTTGATGAAGGGGAACTCAAACTCCAAGTTCATCAGAACCATAAGGTCTTTGATATAATCTAATAGCGTAGATAACATATAGTAAAAATGCATACATGAGGGAATATAGGGAGAAAAGATGTCACCATAGGTCCACTCTAAATGCCTTAGCAACCTGCACAAAACCTTAACTTTCCTGCGCTCAAAGATCATTAGTGCAATAATCCAGCAAGCAACTTTCACCAAAATTCACCAATTATCATGTATTCAATGCAATTCATATATGCACATAAAACCCTTTAAACAGCATGAGTGCAATATATATATAAAAATTCAAAACAACACTATTAGAAGAATTGACGTCTGACAAGAAGGGTACAAATAAGAAATGATGTCTGTTTTAACGGGCGTAAATTAAAGAATGTGCGACCTCTGCTTCGGACGCCAATTCTCTGAGATTCCATAAACCTATTTCCTGCTCGGAAACTGTAGTTCCAGCCCAAATCAACTGCGAACTCCATCTAGCTCGATGTACTGGGGTCTCCCTTCTATAAAAGGCACCTCCATAGCCTCTCCGAGCATCAAACCAAAGGTCCAAGGCAGCTCCAATCACTATTTACAATAGAAACAAAGGGAAATAGGGAGCTTCTCTTCCAAAACAGGGAGCTTTCAAGATTGATCATGGAGAATCTAATGCAGCGGCCTCTAAAGAGAACCAAGGTGGGGTTTGCAAGAATTACGGAAATTGAGGAACATATCAGTGCAAGAATTGCATCAAATCATGTAAGTGAGAATGAACCTTAATTTTCTATTCCTCTCTCTACCCTTTGCAAGATCTGATAGTGCTCTTTCTTCCCTTTTCTTTCTTTTGTTTTTTTTCCTTTCAAATTCTCAGGACTACCCAAATATTACGGGTGCAAGGAGATACACCAAGATCCGATGGCTTCCTCTCCTTCTCTCCAAAATCACTATAGACATGAGATCCTACCTCTCTAGATGGCATCTCTTAGGCTTAGTCACACATGCAAAACACTATGATGATGTACACTTCGATTGGGCCGCCATGGGAGCCCTTATAGAAATTTGGCACCCGCACACACAAACTTTTTTATTTCCCACCTTTAAGGCTACCATACTCCTAGAGGAGGCAGAGATGCTACTCGGATTGAAAAGATTAAAGCAAGGTGAGGAAGAGAAGATGGCAGATATGCACGAGCAAATAAGTGCAATTGAGATGTCGGCAAGCTTAATCCCAAGCCAAAAGATGGTAGATCATATCCGGGCCAAGAATGGAATCAATTTGATGAAGCTTGCGGCATGGGTTTACAAAGCCTCCGGTCAAGCCAAGGAGGAAGAGATGGAAAACATCATGAAAGCATTCCTGATATGCCTCACAGGAGCACTACTTTTCCCCTCGGCGGATGACTTTCTAGAGGAGGAACAATTGAGCACGATATGCGGAATTTGGGAAGGGAAGAGGATCGGGCCGGCGGTCCTAGCCTACCTCTATAGTGGGCTCACCTCGGCGTCTATGGGAAGGCCCCTATATGGGTCTATGCACTTATTCACTAGTTGGGTGGACCTCCACCTAAAATTTGATCCATGCGAGGACACCCAAAACATCTCTAGGATATTCCACAAGAGCCCACTTCACTACATGACAGGCACACTCCGCTTAAGTGAGAGAGTGACCAATCACATGCCCAAGCTAAAGAAAAGAGTGGAGAGGTGAGAGCACCTAAGAGGAATGCCTCAAAATATGTTCACGTGCGCACCGGGCATCCTCAAGACTCAACATCTTCACGCACGGCTCTCAACCGGGGTGGAATTATGGCTCATAGGCGCCACCGAGCTCGTCCTCTACAACTCACACCAGTGCCTTTCTCAACTTGGCTTACCTCGCCAACATTTAGAAGAACCCTCACACCTCCCACCTATCAAGAAGAGAGATCTAAGCACAAGCGGCGATGAGGAGGAAATCAACACGATCAAGGCATTGTGGCGGGTCAGCAAGATGCATCGCCCCAAGGAACGAGTGAAGGAAGATAGAGAACAATGGAAATCATATGTAATAGCCCTTAGGAACTTGAGGCCCAAAGTGGCTCATTAGTTATGTAATCAATGATTTTATTTCAATGAAATAAAATAATTCTTTCTTATTGATCCTTTAAATATGCTTAAGAATGATAATTTCTCCAAAAAACACCGATTCTGTCCAAAAAATAGGCCTCTGTAAAACATGGCATCTACATCAAGAGGCGCCAACTCTTAATATTGTGTCATACTGTCATGTCGCTAATTCTTTATCAATTTCCAAATTCATATTAATTCCAACATTGGCTTCTGAATAACCAGCCATCCATTTAAATAAGCGTCTAATAACACAGTTGCTCATTCCTTAAAATGATTATCATCACGAATTAGTGCCCTTAATTTCACCAAAAATGGACGTCTCACTAAGAAGACGCGGATTCGTAAACAAATTCCAAAAAACAAAAATTCAGAAATGGCGTCTTAACACTCAGGCGCACAATCTCCAATGGGCGACCTCCCTCTCAGGCGCCAATTCTTTTCAATTTTAAACTGCCTTAACTCCCACTCTCTGAAACCCCCATTTCTCTCATCCTTCCATTCTCCCATTCTTCTCTGTCTCTGAGACCCGAGCTTTAGCTCTGCAACCAGCGATGATCAACACTGGCGACGATGGCTTCCACGAGCGGCGCTACCCCTGGGAAATGATGGAGGGTCGTCTCCCCTGTCATCGTTGATCTCAACGGCGAAGAAGGTGAAGAAGTGGCCGCGGTCGCGACGGTGGAAGGAGGACTGATGGCGGAAGCTCTGCCGGCAATAGTGGAAGAAGCAGAAGGCGAAGAAGAAAGAAATGAGGAGGACGAAGGAGAAGAAGAAAGCAAAGATGAAGAAGAAGGCGAGACGGAGAGGACGATGATGGCGGTGAAGAAGAAGAGGAAGAGGAAGAAGCACCGAGGCCAAGACCGCCACCTCGGCGCCCTCTACGGGGGGGCACAATGCACCTAGAACCCAACCAGGTAGGCCTCCTCACCGAAGCCCCATGCAACTTTTTTTTATTTTTTTACAAAACACGGCGGTGGATGACCGAAGAAGAAGGAGGAGGACAGTAGGAATTGGCGTCGTCTGCAGACGACGTCAATTCTTACCGAATTTAATAGAATAAAAGAAACGACGTCGGAGAGGCTGGACGCACACTTTTTGTTTGAAAAGGTTTTCTAGAGAATTAAAGAAATAACATCCAGAATGATAGACACAGAATTTGAAAAATAGAAAATATTTTTTTTGAACAACGAAAAAAATAATAAATTTTTTATTCACAAAAATTGGCGACCAATTCGGACGACGCCAAATAATTGACGCCACCCTGACCTGACCCAAATTCTTTTTTTTAATAGGAAAAATCCTTTTATCTGCTGATATTGACATATTCTTGTTGTTTTTTGGTGTTTTTGTTTGTAGGGGGTGATACGGACCGGCTTTTCTTGGCTTATGGTGCATGCTGCTTACCACGGGCTGCCCGACTTCCAAAGGGAGCGATTGGCGGTGATGGGGTTCGGTGCCTTCCTCAGCATCGAGCCGGTCAGACCAGACCTCGTCTTGATCCAGGTATTGAGAGAGAGGTGGGATAGAGCGAGCCGGACATTCTTAATGCCCTAGGGACATATGGTGCCCACCCTAGAGGATGTGACGAGGATCATGAGGCTGAGGGTGGACGGGGAGGCAATGAGTGGGGTGACCCTCCCAGACTACGGAGACCTGGCTCGGAGACTCCTAGGGTTAGAGACGGTAGCGGGTGGCCCTAGGGACTGTAGGATGATCTTTAGGGCGGAGCTGATGGGTGTGCTCGGGCTGGGAGATGTTGTATCCCTGTGGTTTTGATGATGTCAAACACTATGACTCATTATGAGCATGTTGTCATATGTGCTTTGATGGATTGGTGATTTGTTTCTGATGATACAAACACTATGTGTAATACCCCAGATTTTTGGATCCTTGTTCGTGGGTCCCAGATCTAGTTTCTCGGAGTGTCCGACTCCGTTGTATCCAAAATTTCGTTTCGGACATCTTCCGTGTTCGGAACAGCGCGATCCGGAGTTGTTTCGGAGGCCCGGAAGCGTTCCGCAGCTTTTCCGCGTGTGTTTTCCGATTCCCGGTGTGTGTTTCGGTAATTCTTTCGGAACCTCGTTGCGGGTGAACCGGGCCGTTCACCAGGGCGCGAGTGGTACCGTTGCGATCGGTGCGTCCCGAGGATCACGGAAACGTGATTTTCTATTTTTTGGTATTTTTGAGAATTTTCAGATTTTTTTATATATATAACCTCCTTTTCTCTCTCTCCCCATCTCTCATTTCTCTCTTCCCTCCCTCTCTTCTCTCACGTTCTCTCCTCTCCCCCTCACACTCCGGGCGGCCGACGGAGGTGGCCAGGGCGGGGCGGCATGGCTTGTGGGATGTGGAGCGACGGGCACGGGACGAGGATCGCGATGGTGGAGGCGGTTCGTGAGATCGTGAACCGACGAGGGTTTAAATGGCGTTTCTTCGTGGATCGGCATCCACGGCGCGTAGAATCTTCGGTGGAGGTAGGGAGATGGACCCTCAACCCGCACACTTCATTTCGCACGAGTTTTGTAGGCCGTGGTGAGCCGAGCGAGCTTGTTTGGGCGTTTTGGAGAAAATACATATTTTTGGGTGTGTGAGCCGAATCTTGTGTTTTGATCGTGTTTTTGGATTTTAAATGGGTCCTCTCGGTGCTAGAGAGGTTGGGGAATGGTTTCCCCTTTTGTTTCCCCTTTATCTGGGGGTGAACGGGGCGTGGAATGATTTTTCCCGCGGTTTCCACCATTTTCGGACGCGGACTGAGAACGCGCTAGTCTCAGGTAGCGCGTTCTTGAGGGTCGCGCCGCCCCGATGGGGCACGTTCATCGGAGAAGATGAATAGTAAGGTGGTTTTTGTCGCGCTAGGGGAGAGTGGCGCATTCTGTGTTGTCGTGCTATAGGCCTATAGCGCGTTCTATTCTGAACGCGCTATAGATGTATAGCACGATCTTGTTGAACGCGCTAGGTGTGTATAGCGTGTTCTGTCTGAACGCGCTATGCATGTGTAGCGCGTTCTTGGGGTGTCCTGTCGGGCTGCCCGGGGCGGGCAATCTACGGCTGATCGTGCTCCCCTTGGGCCGTGTGTGTCCCGGACACCCCGTGGGTTCGTTACTGTGTTTTGGGGTGTCTGGAGGTACCGTGTTACCTCGATAAGTGTGCCCGTGGGCTTGGCAGGTCCTGGTGACCCCAGGTGTTCTGGGCTTCCGTGTTCTTGCTATATCGGGTCGCTGTGTATCGGTGTGAGTGCGGTGAGGTTTCCCCGCAAGTCGTTGCTTCTCTGGAAGGTGGCTTCCGAGTGGGCCATGTGTGTGGCCTTGGACTGTGAGTCCAATCTCCCAGTCTGAGGCTGGAGGTTGCTTAAGTTTCCCTCCTCGAGGGATGGGTCTCGATAGTTGTGAACTGCCTTGTGAGTCTTCCCATCATTTTTTTGGACCTAGGGATTAGGCCAGATTGACGGCTCAATGCTGTCATGTGCAACGGTCTTGACCCCGAGTCTCATGACTCAAAGGTCGTTGGGTTTAGTAGGTCTAGTGGGCCGTCCAGAGTCGGGTGGCTTTGACCCACCTGTTACTCCGTGTTACTCGCAATGGGTGCGTGCGTGGTTTCCAATGTTCACGTTCTGTGACACGTCCACTAGTCGTAGCTTCCGGCGTACGCGGGTGCGGACCCACCTGGGAGTGGTGGAGAGCGAGACCCGGTGAGATGCGATTTTTAGGCTGGTTACCGTAGGGCCCCTTGCCTTTGCCACCAGCGTCCGGTGGGGGGGGGGGAAACCAGCTAGAGGACCCGACCTAGAGCAGATGGTCTGTGTGTGCACACGTAGTTGGGGGCTTAGGACACGCGCTGATGAGCGTGACCCCAGCTTGTCCTTGTTGTGGTACTTGTTGCGTGTCTGAGTCTCACGCCCGGGGCGTTGTAGCTAGACACTTGTGACGCGGTGTAAGATGTCAGGGGACGCATCCGGTCATTTTCCTTGTGGGTGGTGCTCCTGTCACGTGATGTGAGTCCTCGTGTACCGGGTTCTGTTTCTGTCCGTGAGACGGGACTTCGTGAGTGGTTTTGGGAGTGTTCCTGGAGTCGAGGTCTGGGGTTTCCGGTGAGCATCACCGAGGGCCTTTCCCCAGACAGTGTTGTGTTCACGACGGTGAGGTTGTGACCGTGTTCCCTGACCGTGTGGTTTTGGCTCGGGCCCTTTTTGGAGGGCAGGCCTCCGTTACGGAGGTATCGTGGCATTTTTCCTAGTAGCATGGATAGGGTGGTTCGTGTCTGGTGGTCCCCGATCGTGGAATCGGGTGGTCAGGTGCGTGGCTTGGTTGTCCCCCGACGGGAGACTAGGTCATGTTTTCTGGTACAGTAGGAGTAGCTGTAGAGCCGAGGTTTTACCAGCCATCGTAGTTACTTTCCTACTTTCGTAGTTACTTCTTTCCGTGCCGCCGTTGTTTCTCAGTTGGGGTTCCGTGGGATCCCTACTGGGCCAGTGACAGGAGGCTCACCCCTGCGTTTCAGGTGCGTCAGTTCTTCTTCGGGGTTCGAGGGTGCTGCACGGAGGTTCTTAGTTGCCAGCTTGCCGGGCCGAGTGTTCACTTGGCATGTGGTATGTTTTACTGCTTTAGACTATACTTTCTGTTGTACTGGACTCTGTTGTAGTTGTTTATTTATTTCTGTTAATTATTGAATTGTCCTGCCTTATTTCCTATTTCTTTGTACCTCCACACTCCTTTTTAGCCCTTCTGAGCCTCCCGCTTGTGGACGGCAGGCCGGGATTCGAATGGTCTCGGGCTCCTCTCGGTATCCGGATCTCGGGTCATCATAGTTGGTATCAGAGCGTGGTTGTGGACGTAGATGAGAATTTGAGATATTGCAGTGATCAGAGTCCGTAAGGTCCAGTACAGTCGGCAGCTGGCATAAGGGTTCATGCTTGTTTTCCACTTTATTTCTCGCTTGAGAGCTTGAGTGCGCTGTGCGGCGCGGTGAGGGTGGTTGCTGTTCGCGGCTTTCGTGCCGGCGTGGGGTCTGCGGATCGAGGTCGAGAGCTTTCTCCCTTGGGTGGTGGCCCTGGTCGTGTTGCGTTGGGCAGAGGTTGCCGGCAGGCGTGCTGTTGTGGTGCTGCATTTGAGGAGTCGGCAGCTAGGTTAGGTGGCTGGTGAGGATTGTTCGTCGTTAAGTGGCTGTGAGTGTGCTCTGAGGGAGCTGTTATTGAGTTTGGCCACTCCAGTCTGAGAATTGTCCAGCCCCTGAGGCGCTGAGGTTGTGGTTTGAGGTGTTGGAGCGGGTGCTCTGGTGCTCGAGTGAGCGGAAGGTTTTCTGTTGAGCTGCTGATTTGTCGAGCCCAATGTCCTTGTCTTGGTCTGTGGCGTCAGAAGTGACGTGTCGATCCCGATTATCCTTGTGAATCTCGAGGCAGGATGGGCTGTGGTGTCCCAGTAAGTCTTGCTTCTGCGCTCTTGTGTGCGAATGGGTTATGTTCGCCCATGAATTGGCTAGAGATGAGAAGGTTCCACAGTGAGTTTCGGGACTCGAGGATGAGCGTCGGCGGTTGCTGGTTATGGCTCGTGTTGCGGCTCTTGGCATGGCATGTTGCAGTTTGGGGAATTGCAACGGTGGTGCATCGAGAGATGTTGTGATCGTGGTCCGACGGGACACTTGGTAAGTGTTGTCGGAGGAGCTGACCTGACGGATGTGATGGTTTTCTTGGTGCTGGAAGGTGATGTTCCCAGCATGCGCGAGGCTCGAGGTCAGTTCGAGTGTGGAGTTTTCCTTCTGTTGGTCGGAAGTGTATTGAGTTCTTCCCTTTGGTTGGAGGAGATCGCGATTGGTTAAGGTTCGTCGTCTTGCACTGTGTGTCCGGATTGGTTGGCCTTCGTGTGCCATGAAATCTGTGCGAGACGCATCCCGCATTTTGGCAAGGTGGTTGCCTGTGAGAAGCATTGCCCATTCCCTGATGTGTAAGGGTGTTGGCACTGTTCCAGAAGGACGAGTGCCGGCTGGGTGGTGTTTTTGAGGTTTACGGTTAGTGTTGCAGTTCCCGATGTGCGGGGGATCGGAGTCGGCGGGGTTGCAGATGGTTGTCGGGTTGGTGGATCTCGAGTTGTCGATGTGGTGGCTGTGCATGTGGATCAGAGTGCGCGGATCGTAGCGTTGGTTACTGCGGGTGGATTTATGAGGAAGGGTAGAGTAGCGGAGGGTTGGTTCATCGATGTGTGTTGTCTCCGGCGGTGTGAGACGTATTGTTGCCGTGTCGTTGCTTGAGATATTATGGTTTATGGCACTGGAAGGTGGAGAGTTGGGGAAGTATGCTGGCGAGGTTGCCGCATGAGTACCCTGTTCTTGCGTTGAAGGTTATGTTCCTGGATGAGATCGTGTTTTGGAGAAGTGTGTTGTAGATTGTAAGAGGTTGTGTGTCTCGTGACTCTATGATAAGAGCGGGAGTCGGGGTTGGCAGGAGTCCTCTTGGATTAATTGAGATGGAGGTTTCGATGAGATAGGACAGTGGTCGATACCTGTGTGTGGAGGTCCCTGATGAGACGTTGGAGTTGGATATTAATCCTCAATCTGCGGCCAGCAAGGGAGGATTCCCCGTAAGTCTGAGTCGAGTGACGTGAAGACCAAGGGGAGATGGAGTAATTGGGTCCCGCCGTGCTCCCTTGAAGAGTAGAGTTGGCACGGAGATCCATCTGGATGTGGTGGTGGTCTGTGCGAGAGTCAACGGATGGCCTACCGTGAGTCAGATCGTGCCTGCTAGGCCGGTGGAGGTTTCCTGTTGACGAATGTCTGGTGAGTAGAGGATGGTCTTTCATGGATAGAAGATGCTGGTTGTAGGGGCTCGAGAATGGAGAGAGTCGCGTGCCAGCGAGGCCTTTTGGTGGCCGTTTCTGAGGTGTGTTTTCCCAGATGGGATCTGAGCTTTGCCGAAGTTTGAGTTCTGATGGAGTTGGTCCCGTGCTGTTGTGGCGTTCAGCTTGCCGAGTGTGGAGTGGTCCTCGACGTGGAGCCGAAAAATTTGTGGTGGTCAGCTGGCAGAGAAGCTGGTGTTAGCTTGGTCCGCCGAGCGTGGGCGTTGACCGGTGGATTGGTTCTTGTGGTGCGGATTGCGTTCCCTCGGTGAGTGAGAGGGTGGCAGCGATGCTGTGAGTTGTTTCCGTTGTGTCTGAGGTGATACCAGACTTGCGCCTTTGTATTATGCCTACTCTGGTGACCGATGTGTGTGCGGTGTGCAGAGCGTGGCGTCGTTCGTGATTATGGTCTGGTCGTATCCCTCCTGATCGGTGCTTTTGTGAGAATCGAGGTTTTTCTATGCTGGGGCCCTGACAGCGTTGTCAGTTGGTCGAGGCATTCTTCCCTTGTGGCTAGGTGCCAGTCCTAAATTTCGAGGATGAAATTTCTTTAAGGGGGGAGGGCCGTAATGTCCCAGATTTTTGGATCCTTGTTCGTGGGTCTCGGATCTGGTTTCTCGGAGTGTCTGACTCCGTTGTGTCTGAAATTTTGTTTCGGACATCTTCCGTGTTCGGATCGGCGCGATCCGGAGTTGTTTCAGAGGCCCGGAAGCGTTCCGTGGCTTTTCCGCGTGTATTTTTCGATTCCCGGTGTGTGTTTCGGTAATTCTTTCGGAACCTCGTTGCGGGTGAACCGAGCCGTTCACCAGGGCGCGAGTGGTACCATTGCGATCAATGCGTCCTGAGGATCGCGGAAATGTGATTTTCTATTTTTCGGTATTTTTGAGAATTTCTGGATTTTCTTATATATATAACCTCCTTTTCTCTCTCTCCCCATCTCTCATTTCTCTCTTCCCTCCCTCTCTCTTCTCTCACGTTCTCTCCTCTCCCCCTCTCACTCCGGGCGGCCGACGGAGGAGGCGAGGGCGGGGCGGCGTGGCTCGTGGGATGTGGAGCGACGGGCACGGGACGAGGATCGCGATGGTGGAGACGGTTCGTGAGATCGTGAACCGGTGAGGGTTTAAATGGCGTTTCTTCGTGGATCGGCATCCACGGTGCGTCGAATATTCGGTGGAGGTATGGAGATGGACCCTCAACCCGCACACTTCATTTCCCGTGAGTTTTGTAGGCCGTGGTGAGCCGAGCGGGCTTGTTTGGGCGTTTTGGAGAAAATGCATGTTTTTGGGTGTGTGAGCCGAATCTTGTGTTTTGATCATGTTTTTGGGGTTTAAATGGGTCCTCTCGGTGCTAGAGAGGTTGGGGAATGGTTTACCCTTTTGTTTCCCCTTCACCTGGGGTGAACGGGGCGTGGAATGATTTTTCCCACAGTTTCCACCATTTTCGGACGTGGACTGAGAACGCGCTAGTCTCAGGTAGCGCGTTCTTGAGGGTCGCGCCGCCCCGATGGGGCGCGTTCATCGGAGAAGATGAACAGTAAGGTGGTTTTTATCATGCTAGGGGAGAGTGGCGCGTTCTGTGTTGTCGCGCTATAGGCCTATAGTGCATTCTGTTCTGAACGCGCTATAGATGTATAGCGTGATCTTGTTGAACGCGCTAGGTGTGTATAGCCCGTTCAGACAGAACAGAATGCACGGTTCTGAACGCGCTATGCATGTGTAGCGCGTTCTTGGGGTGGCCTGCCGGGCTGCCCGGGGCGGGCAATCTGCGGCTGATCGTGCTCCCCTTGGGCCGTGTGTGTCCCGGACACCCCGTGGAGTTCCGTGACTGTGTCTTTGGGTGTCCGGAGGTTCCGTTTAGCTCGATTAGCGTGCCCGTGAGTTTAAGGGTCCGGGTGACCTTCTAGCATTCCGATTGTGTTGTGTTGGTCCCCGGTCGACCCGGTTGTGACCCAGTGGTCGACCTTGGCCTCGCGAGTGTCCCGGACACCCTGTTGGTTTCGTTACCGTGTTTTGGGGTGTCTGGAGGTACCATGTTACCTCGATAAGTGTGCCCGTGGGCTTGGCAGGTCCGGGTGACCCCAGGTGTTCCTGGCTTCCGTGTTCTTGCTAGATCGGGTCGCCGTGTATCGGTGTGAGTGCGGTGAGGTTTCCCCGCAAATCGTTGCTTCTCTGGAAGGTGGCTTCCGAGTGGGCCATGTGTGTGGCCTTGGACTGTCAGTCCAATCTCTCGGCCTGAGGCTGGAGGTCGCTTAAGTTTCCCTCCTCGAGGGATGGGTCTCGGTAGTTGCGAACTACCTTGTGAGTCTTCCCATCGTTGTTTTGGACCTAGGGATTAGGCCAGATTGACGGCTCAGTGTTGTCATGTGCAATGGTCTTGACCCCGAGTCTCGTGACTCAAAGGTCGTTGGGTTTAGTAGGTCTAGTGGGCCGTCCAGAGTCGGGTGACTTTGAGCCACATGTTACTCCATGTTACTCGCAATGGGTGCGTGCGTGGTTTCCAGTGTTCACGTTCTGTGACACGTCCACTAGTCGTAGCTTCCTACGCACACGAGTGCGGACCCACCTGGGAGTGGTGGAGAGCGAGACCCGGTGAGAGGCGGTTTTTAGTATGGTTACCGTAGGGCCCCTTGCCTTTGCCACCAGAGTCTGGTGGGGGGGGCAAACTAGCTAGAGGACCCGACCTAGAGCAGATGGTCTGTGTGTGTAAACGTAGTTGGGGACTTAGGACACGCACTGACGAGCGTTGTTGATTGTTTGTTTACCTATCTCTTCTTATCTTCTTTCCTTTTTTGCTGATTGTGAGGGTTTTGAAAAATGATATGGCGAGATGATAAATAAACTACCAAAGATCAGCTCAACCTATGCACATGTGAACATGAACCTAGGCAATCAAATCTAACTCTAGCATGGGCATGCTATCTCAATCAAATTACGCTAAGGGAAAAACAAAAACACACGCCGGGGCGTGGAGCAAAGATAAATAAAAACACACCGCTAGGGGTGGAACAATCAAGGGGAATAAAGAGATTTGATGAAAAAGACAGCTAGTGCCCAACACTAAGGAAAGTCGTGATCGCCACCAAAGTAAACACAAGTCAAAGACTCGAATATACCTTGGAAGTAGGTGGATGAAACACCCGCCCACGGGAGAGAAAACCAAGAAAAGCCTGCAGATCAACTTGCAAATAACGGTCCAAACCCTGTGCGTCGCTTTGAAATAACGGTCGTACGATAGACCGCCAGAAGGAAATAACGCTCCTGCACCTGACCGTCAGATAACCTGCAGTGAAAAAGATGTGAATTCTTTAAACTCCAACCCTTCCAGCCGGCTAGAAGGCTTGGGCCTCGTGCTAGTGATCCTGTAAAACCTGCCAAGAATGTAGAAAGCGAAACAACACAACCTCAATTAGCCCTCAACATAAGTATAGCATCAATCCTTAAAAAGCTTAAGAACATCAAAAGGAGAGGGGATTACCGGGGAGTTGTTGGTTTTTTAACCCCTCTGGGCGTTTTTTAAGTTTAGGAGGATATGTGTATGCTTAGCAATAGTGAAAAACGTGGAGGAAGAGGAGGGACAATGCTTTTGATTGATAAAATTAAGGGAAACTTGAGCATGCAATGATGATCTTGACAAGCTAAAACCCAAAATTACTCCCTTGACTTGGAAGATGGACGTGGGAAGCAGCTCCTCCTGGATGTAGATGGCTCCTGAATTTGGCAGCACTTCGTCGTGAATCAAATCTTCCTCCCTCCTGGGTCATGAAATCAAGGGTTCTATTTATAGACTCCTTCAAACTCTCAGGTCGAGTTGAAGATAAATCAGCCAAGAAAGGAGGATAATCCTTAGCACATCCTTGAGGATAAAATCAACAAGAGTCCAAAGAAACAAACGAGAGGTCCTGAGGATTAGAATTGAAGGAGATAATGCCAATCTAAAACCCTATCTCGTCCACGGAGTAGCAGAGAAAAGGCCTGAACTGTCAGGACTCTCTGAAGGAAGTAACGGTCTTACGATAGACCGCCACTTGGAAATAACGCTCCAAGGCATTACCGTCATTTTCAACCCTATCCAAAGAATAAGATCGACGGGAAGAAGATCTAAACAATAGGACTCTGCAAGTAAGTAACGGCCAGGGCATAGGGCGTCATAAGTAAACAACGGCTAGGGAGTAGACCGTTATTATCAAAGGACAACGAGGCCCTAAATCTTGGGACTCTTCAAAGAGTAACGGCCTAGGATTCATGCGTTATTATGAAATGACGCGCCTAGTCCAGACCGTTATTGTCATTGATTTTCAAGAAAATAGAATGGAGGGATTGCCAAGCTTTTAAACGAAGTGCCACCAGGAACCAGGTCTAATCCAGGAATTGAGACCCAGAAAATAGGCTTCAATTGATTAAAAGGAATTCAATGAAGAGTGAATCAACTCGGAGCATCACATTGAATAAATAAGGAGATGACCCGACTTATTGGGTATAAAACGGGTGTCAACAAATGCCCCTCCTTAACGTCCTCTTTGCAGGGGAACGAGCGGAAGTGAAGCGAAAGTGAAATGGAACACGGAGATGAAGCGGAAATGAAGCGGAGTGGATCAAAAAGAGGGCGTTAAGGTAAACGACACCCGTTCTTCACCAACAAGCGATAAGAATTTTCTGGAAAAACTTCAAAACTGATCACAAGGAAATAGCTAACCAAAGGATGCAAGTCTGGAGGATTTAATTAACTAAGGAAAGAAAACACGGCTGGCCGCCGGAGGCAACGGAAAGGAAAGAGACTAAACTCCAGACAGGAATCTTCAGTCAACCAGATCAAGCGAGCAAATCGAAGGAAACCTTCAAATTCAGAGTGGAATAATTCTCCTTATCCAGGATCAAGAACACAGCTGTTCACCGTCAATGAGACCTCTTGAACAAATGAAGCTCATGAATGCTCAAAGAATGCGCATGATGCATGCTGGGCTAAAGAAAAATAAATCTTCAAAGCAAATGCAAAGAAAGATAAAATAACAAGATACTCGAGAATAATATTGCTAGATTGGGGAAACCAGAGTCAAGACACTATCTGCAACCACGGCGTGCAAGATAGAACCATCATCCCCAAATTTTCCAACCTAACGGCCTATCCAACGATTATTCATGTGAACTTAGATCATCATCATTTTTGTTTAAGGGGAACATCAGATCCCAGGACACCTGAATGACCAGCCGGTTCTCGAGATAATATATCATAGATATCATATAGTAATGCATTAAGGGATAAGGGAACGAGATACAATACCTGACTTACCTGCTTGACGGACGGCGAAGCGTGCCTTCTGTTCATAGTTTCTTTCATGAAAGATAGGTTAGCCAACAAGATAGTTATGATAATAGTTAAGGCATAACCATTGTTTATGTGATAAACTCATCAAATATTTTTATGATGGAGATAAGTTTAAACATTAATTTTGACCATTCATTCATCAAGAAACTTGCAAGCATATAACGGCCTGACTCAGGAGCGTCACATGAAAATGACGGATTAAGCCTAGTCCGTCAACACCAAGTCGGTTCAAATTCTTCAATAAAACAGTCCGTCACAAGCGACGGCCTTAGAGGGGAGCGTCAGGATGATGTGACGGTCCAACGATAGACCGTCGCTTCTCCTGAGTTTTCAAAAAAAATAAACCGAACGGCCGTTCGGTCTCACTTCACGCTCAAACAACCAAAACGCCAAACCAGAAAAACCTCACCGGTGATCTCCATCTCCACCCTCCAATGGCCGGCGACGAGGCACCGCAGCCACCACCTCAGAAGAGAGGGAGAGGAAAGAAGATGGCTATAAGGCGGTTCCACCGCCGGCTCGAACGAGAGACCACCCCGCCGTCCGTGGAGGAAGAACCGAGGGGAAGGGAGCCAAGGGAAGAGGAGGAGGTCCCCACGGTCGTGGAAGAACCAATCGAAGCCTCCTTGGGTGCAGAGGAGCCCAAGGAACCAGAGCAGAAGAAGAGGAAGGTCCTCGACCATGAGGTAGGCCCTCCGCCCTAATTTTTAAATTTTTGATTTTTATGTTTTTATTTATGAATGCATGTGGGGGATAAGGGTAGAAATGGGTCTATGAACCCACTAGGAACACTTGTAGGCCATTTGGCCAAAGTGGGAAATCATGGGGATGCAGGGGAGAAATTCCCTACTGGCAGACTAAGTGACGGTCCCGCCAGCGACCGTCACTCTTCTGACGCCTCAAGCTAAGGCCGTCAGAGACAAGTAACGCCCCATCCCAGGGCCGTTACTTCTGCCAGGGTTCCAAACTCTTTTTAGGGTTTTGAATTTTCAAATTTTTGTTTTCCTTTTTGATATTTAATGTTTATGCAATGTCTATATGATGTGAATGGACTAATTAGTGCTCTAATATGCAATGCAGGGAAAGAGGAGATCGAGGATCTCATGGCTGCAGATTCGGGCGGTGTACCAGGCACTGCCCGACTACCAGAGAGACAGACTTGCAGAGATGGGTTTCGCTGAGATGCTCAGCATCGAGGTGATCCGGATGGATACGCCATTGCTGTACGCTTTGCACGAGAGGTGGGACCCGGTTAGCAGGGCATTCATCTTCCCGTGGGGCCACATGATCCCCACGCTAGAAGACATGGCGAGAATTATAGGCCTGAGAGTCCACGGCGCCGCAGTGACCAGGTGGACGTACGGCGACTATCGGGAGATAGCGCAGCAGCTACTGGGTTTGGACCTGATCAGGCCGGGTCAGTCTTCATCCCAGCTCTCGAGATCAGTGCTGCAGGAGAGTTTGGGGCTGAGAGGGGCAGCGATCGCCATGGGGGAACTGCCCGAGGAGCATCTGGGCAGAGTGATTGACCAGGTACGCCCTCGCCTAGCGGCAGAGGCAGGAGAGGAGGGGGATCGAGTGATGAGGCGCTTCTTGATACTGTTGTTCGGGAAGCTCCTGTTCGCGACCAGAGCGGATGTCATCAGCTGCAGACTGCTGCCGCTGATAGAGGATTTAAGCAGAGTGAGGAAATACGCCTGGGGAGCAGCGGTCTTGGCCTTCTTAATCAACTCGTTGAGCACCACGGACCGACTGACGATGCTGGGAGGCTTCTCGCCCTTCCTACAGGTAAAAAATGCGCTTAAGTGCTTTCTACTATGCCATGATGTATGCTATGATTGATGATAACTGACTTGATTCCTAAATGCAGATCTGGAGCTATTTGTACCTCCCGGGCATTGGGAGAGGCGCATTACTCCACCCTGGCCTGATACCGATCGCGAGGCGATGGTCGGTAGCGAGGGATACGGGGTCGGTCTTGAGACAGACCCGGATGATCCAGGAGGACCTGGACTCCTACCCACACACATCGGTGAGCCCAGAACTTAAATGCTTTAAATGCTTTATATGCCTATATGTGCTCATGCCATGCGAATGCTAATGGATCTAAATGCCTGCAGGTGAGGTGGACCCCTTACCGCGGTGAGGGCTACACAGGACAGCCATGGGTGGAGGCGTCTCTATCGTATCGGGGACGAGACGTCTGGCTGCACTGCCTCCACATCATCGAGCCTCTGCACTACAGGCTGATCTTGCAGACCCGAGGACTACACCAGCCCGAGGTGACCTTTCCACGCCGCACCGACGACCATCCAGGCAAGTCGGCGAGAGGTATTAGTGGGAATGTGGATTGGCGTGCCCGGAAGGCGAAGTACGTCCTCGACTGGAGGCAGCGAGGCAGGGCTGTGAAAGAGCGGGCAGAGAGCGACGAGGCCTACCTGAAGGCCTTTGATCGACACTACGGCGACCGGGTATACCGTGGTACCCGACGACCGGTATGCAATTCTAAACTAAAAAACTCTTTCTATATGATGAAATGCGGATGTGACATGCTGGCTCATGCTTTCTTCATGCAGCTCGATCCTGAGGGGCGGATAGCTGAGCTAGAGGGACTACTCCACTCTACCATCCAGCAGCGGGATGAGTACCGGACTGCTTTGGAGCTCCTAGTGAGATTCTGAATGCTTATGATATGACTATGATTATGCATGATGCTAATGCTTTGGCTATGACAATGCAGCGGGCAGAGGGAGCTCAACGAGCAGGACCGGATGCCCCATCGTCGTCCTCGCAGCCTGCGGGAGACAGGGCTGGGCGAGATGCTGACTTTGCTCGGGCGGTCGCCCAGGCCGAGGAGGCGGAGGCCACCCACGCGGAGCGGGTAAGATACTTACATGCTTTATGATTATGCTTATGCTAATTAAATTTATATGACTAACCTATATGCAATGCAATGCAATCTACAGGCGATAGAGCTGGCAGCGGCAGTGGCGGAGGCCACCCAGGCGAGGGCAGAGGTGGAGAGGAGCCGGGCCGAGACTGATCGAGCTCGAGCAGAGACGGAGCTCATGCGGGCAGAGATAGCCCGACTGAGAGCGGAGACCCCTCAACATGTGGACGATGTGGAGATGGAGCGACTTCGGGCAGACTTAGCACGGGCGCAGGCCGAGGTGAAGGACCTTCGCCTTGGGACCGCGGATCTTGATCGCTACCGGACCGAGGCACGGGAGACGCGACGCCAGATCTTCACGCTGAAGATCAGGCTGCAGACAATGGAGCAAACGGTTCGGATGCTAGGCCGGGCACCAGAGCGGAGTTCTTCCCGGAGCGGGGCTCATAGGAGTGCTGCCCCTAGTGGCTCGGTTGGGGATTTCCTAGTTAGTTCCGCCGGCCAACAGAGAAATGAGAGGGCGGAGAGAGGACAGCAGGAGGAGAGTGCTTCCATAGCACCGCCACCCAGGAAACCCGAGGGTGGAGAGGATGAGGGCGGCCCGACGGATAAGCCGGCCGAATGATGTACTTCTATGCTTTTCTTACCACTTGTACATGCCTTTTTATGAAAATGAAGTTTTTGTTGACTTTTTTATGTGGATGTATGAATGGATATGCACGAATGAGTGATTGAAAGTACGCATGATGGATGTGTATGGGTGAGTGAATGCTTGTGTGGAGAAGGTGTGGTGTACAGATGTGAAAGACCGCCAGGTCTAGGCAAAGGATAGACAAACTGCCTGAATTTAGTAGCAGAGGAAATGACGGTCTGGTCTTGGACCATCATAATCAAACGACGCACCTACCTTAGGCCGTCATTCATGAAATATCTTATTCTGATAGCCAGGCTGCAGAGGAAATAGCGGCCCATGGTAGGAGCGTTAAAAGAAAACAACGGTCCTAGACCAGACCGTTGTTCATGGCAGAACATGGTTTTAGAACTACTCGCAGAAAATGCGACGGTCTGAAGGAGACGCGTCATAACGAAACGACGGTCCTAACCTGACCGTTACATGTCGTTCAGCCCAGAAGAGAGAAACTTGAGCGATTTGAAGGATATAACGGATTAGGGTTCGTCCGTTGAAAGGAGACGGTCTGAGACCAGACCGTAATCAGCCACAGAACATGTTCTAAGGAAAACCCAACCCACAGAAAACGTGACGGCCCAGGGTAGGTGCGCCAGAGTGAAGTAACGGCCCTACGACAGACCGTCAGAGTCTGGGTCGTTTCCAAAACGGATTCGGCCGTGAGAGCTTAGAGTCCGAGGTTCAGCCACTTAATCTCTTGCTAGAACTTATCCAAATTTCAGATAAAGCCCCCCCAACTCCAATCTTATCCTTCCAAAGTTAATAAAAAAAACCAGCAACTTGGGAAACTTATCCAAAATCGTAGCTTGCAAAAAACCTCTGTTCTAGGGTTGAAGAATTCTCCCTAACAAGCAGAAATCAAGATGAAGAGGTGCTTCGAGATGGCGACTATGGAAGAGAAGATCTACACCGGCCCTAAGGCTGCAAGGAGGGAACATGGGGAGCTTCAACGGCTGTCCTCAATCCCCAAGCATCTAAGCTCTAATGTCCAAAGGGTGGTAAGCTTGCATGACTTCATCCAAAGTTCAGATTTTTTGCTGCACTTTAATTTTCTTCATAACCTTCCTTCTTCTTTTCTTCTTCAAGCCTCTTCCTGGCCCAAGGTGTTACTCCAACCTGAAGTGGGTGGCTCCCATGGTAAAGGCACTCCCTTTAGAGGTGGTATCAATCCTCAAAGCATGGCACCTCCAACCCCTCTTGGTTCTAGGCAAAAACTTCCAGAAATTGTCTTTGGATTGGCCATGCCTTTCAGCCCTTGTGGAACTATGGCATCCACAAACTCATACCTTCATCTTCCCCTCCTTTGAAGCAACCATCCTATTGGAGGAGGTAGAGACCTACCTAGCCCTTCCTAAGACTAAGTTGGGGGATGAGGATCGGGTTTGCCATACAATAGAACCTATTGATCCGTCCTTGATCTTAAGCGACTTTATTCATAACCCAAAGGACGTGCGGACCATGATCAGCCCGCGCCACATTCACATGATCCCTATGGCACAATGGATAGTGTCTCACTGTAAAAACAAGTGGGAGAGACACGAAGCAATAGCCAAGGCGGTGGCGGTTTGCTTGTGCGGGGTCTTCCTTTTCTCCACAACCGACCACCTCTTAGATATCCAAAATCTTAGCATTATTAGTGGACTGTGGCGGGGTATGTCTATTTCTCAAGCGGTCCTCTCATACCTTTATGAAGGACTAAGCTCGGCTTGCCTTGGAGGGCCTTTGTTCGGTTCCATGATACTCCTTGAGTGTTGGATAGGAGTGAGAATCAAATTCCTTCCCAAGGAAGATATAACTTCGGCGAGCCGGATCTTCGGGAGCCACCCCTCTTCTTCATTGGAGGGGCTTTTGGATATTCTTCTCATGTTGAATGCAGGACGGCGGATAAGAAAACGCGGGATGAATGGCGCCTCTTCTTCAATGCTTTGCCTCTTGAAAAGTTCATCATGCGACCAACCGTTCTTCGAAGCATTCTTCTTAAAATACCACGGCGTCAAGGCCTCGACCTTCAGCTAGTAGGGAACACTACCATGGCGATCTACAACCCGCACCGATGCCATCTTCAGATCGGATTACCTCGAATCGGCGTTTCTGCACTATCACACTACCCTCCCCTTCTACCTAGGAAGATGGGGACCGAGGAAGATGAAAGATCGATCCGGAACGCGCTGACCATGTGGGAGATCAGCAAGGTGCGCCCGTGGCAAGCAGAAGTTGAAGAGAACGACGAAATACGCCGAGATTACATGAAAGGGTTGAGAAGAATCCGCCCTCTTGCGGATACGAAACTGAATGTATCTTGATTTTCCTTTGTTTATGAGAGATATCATGTAACGGACAATCAAAGTTGAATTCATCAAGATCTATATTTCATTAATCTGCTTGAATGAGATGAGATTGCCACAGTTGAGGGATCTTGAGTTTCATCATGTGGAATGCTAAAATGACGTGAGCAGACAGGGCTTCTGGAGGCTGTAACGGATGTACTCTGGGCCGTTATTCGGAAATGACGGTCTGCGATAGGCCGTCATAATGGAAGTAACAAGAGCTCAGTCCCTGATGGATGTGACGGATGGGTCTTGAGCCGTTATTTGTAATTAACGGTAGGTCTCAGACCGTTATAATGATGGTTTAATTGAAAGGAAAAGGGGCCCATGCCAAGGGAAGTGACGGTCAAAGAGGGGCCCGTTATATGACTGTAACGGTCCGATCCTGGCGCGTTACACGCTCTGAACCTGCATAGCTGTGAGCTTCTGCTTTTGGGCTTGTTCCTGTATTCTGCACACACTTAGACATGAAAACAAGTTAGATCTGTTCTTAGACTCAACCCCTTGCCTTGAAGCAAGTTAGAAAATGACCGTTTCTTGATATTTGGTCAAGGGGTGGAGCCTTATTAAATAGACGAAAAACATAATGAAAATGCGATGCATGCTATGCATATGATGGTATTTTGGGGGTTTTGGAAAATCTTTAATGTTTTTGGAATTTAAAAATATTTGTTGTTTTTAGATTTTGAAAATATTTGATTGTTTTTGGATTTTGAAAATATTTGTTGTTTTTGGATTTTTGGAAAATATTTGTTGTTTTTGGATTGTGGAAATATTCGTTGTTTTTGGATTTTTGGAAAACCAGTGCCTCTCTAGCAACACGAGACCTCCCTTGTTTTAGCTTGAGTCTCGAGACCGGCGTGCAATAGCGTGGCGACCCCTGGCCGAGACCTGATCATCGTGATGGTGTTTTTACCAAAACCATACCTAGGGTACTCGTCTCAGTCCTAAAAAGAAAAAAGAATATGGGGGGTAAGCTTAGGCCAGGTATGGAAGTTTTTAGAACTTGATTCCCTCACCGTACAACCTTTTTTAGAGATTCGGTCTGTTGTGCCAGGGCTTTTTATGTCCGTCATCGAACCTTTGTCCACATAGGCATGCATGCGACCGGGCTCATAACGTCCCACGGGGAACTGTACTGCCACTCTTGTCATGCCTAATCTTCTTTTTCTTTTGGAGCTTTTGAGAATTCATTCACAGACCTTGAGATGATGCTTTTGATTTCATGGTAAAGAGCATTTCTTTGCTTTTCTTTTCTTTTCTTTCTTGTGGAGTCAGGTCATAACGGACTTGCCCCTATTTGAGACCTCTTCTCGTTAGGGAGTTTGGATTGGTTGTCGCCTTCTTATTCACTCCTTGCCCCTGGATGCAGCCGAAGAATGAAACGTACAGGGACTTTGACTTTCCCTCAAAGCATGGCCGAGGAAAAATGGTGTCTTTTTAAGCAAGGAACCCGACCAGGGGCGTCGTGTAGTGTGTGTTTGCCTTACTCAAGACTCTCTTTTGAAGATAGGGAGGCAGTTCTTATTGCCGGAAAAGCACACGGTTTAGATTTTTAAGGAAAGAAACGCTTAAGATACAACCCATTCCACGGGTGAGAGAGCTCCTCACCTTCCGCGTTGATTAGACGATAGGCATTCCCTGAATAAGCTTCTTTTATTACAAACGGCCCTTCCCAGTTAGGTTGCAATTTAGACCTAGGACCTGCAGACCGAATGAATTTGCGTTTCAAAACCATTTCACCCTTGCAAAATTTTCGTTCAATTACCTTCTTTTGAAAATAACGCGAAACTCTCTTTTGATAAACAGATACGTGATCGGCCGCATTCATCCTCTTCTCATCTAGGAGTTCCAGTTGGACCAGCAACGCCTCTCGACGTTCATCGAGATTAAGTTCCTTATCGAGCTGTACTCTGAGTGAAGGGATTAAGACCTCATATGGGAGCACCGCCTCCATCCCGTAGGTTAGAGAATAGGGAGTTTGTCCTGTAGGAGTACGGACGGAGGTGCGGTAAGCCCACAGAGCTTCCACCAATCTTTCAGGCCAATCAGAAAATTTATGCGCTTCGCATGTTTTCTTAATGATTTTAAGAAGAGTTTTATTAGTGGCTTCGGCTTGACCGTTGCCTTGAGGGTAATATGGTGATGAATGATGCAATGTAATTTTGAACTTCTTACAGAGGTCTTTAAGCTCCTGGGAAACGAACTGGGGTCCGTTGTCGGTGATGATGCTGCTTGGCACTCCAAACCGCGAGATGATATTCTTCATGATAAAGCGGCACACCGTTGTAGCTTTGATCTCTGCGTACGCCTCGGCTTCGGCCCATTTGGTGAAGTACTCAGTTGCTGTGAGAATGAAGGATTTCTGCTTGGTCTGAGAATTAGGATCACCGAGTGGGCCGACGACGTCGAAAGCCCACATAGAGAATGGCCAAGGAGCGGTCATAGGATGAAGAGATGAAGCTGGAGAGTGGATTTTATCAGCGTGGAGTTGGCATTTAAGGCACCTCCGGACATAGAGGGAGCAATCCTCCTCCAGAGTGGGCCAGTAGTAGCCCTGCCTAAGAATCCTCTTCGCTAGAGCCTGGCCATTGACATGACCTCCACACTCGCTGGAATGTGCTGCTTCTGCTACTTTCCAAGCTTCCACATCATCTAGGCATCTCATGAGCATTCCATTAGTAGCGCGCCTGTACAGTTCTCCTGCAATGATAGTGTACCTTGCGGCGGCCCTTCTTATTGCTTTGCGCTGCTCAGCTCTTGCCCCTTCTGGGAATGCCCCTTCTTTGCAAAATAACTCGATTTCATGGTACCAAGGCAATTCTTCTTCATCCAAAATCTCCTCTAGTTCTGCCAATGATACCTCCTCGAGATCTTCCTTTTCAGCTCTCACTTCTGCAGACTTCCTAAGGTTGGTGAACCAAGGATCCTGGAGAGAGGGTGCGTCCATCCTCTGGACGACGACAGTCTCAGTACTACGACTGAGAGGGAAGGATAAGGAGGAGGCCAGAGATGCCAATGCATCCGCCAGAATGTTCAGAGAACGGGGAGTATGGATATAGATTAGCTTGCGGAATCGCTTAGCGATGAGCGTGACCAAATCTTGATAGGGCTTGAGCTTGGGGTCACGGGTACGGTAAGTGGACAGAACTTGCCGTAAGACGAGCTGAGAGTCTCCTATGATGTTTAAATAACGCGCGCCTAAGAGATAGGCGTGCTTCAAGCCGGCCAGGAGAGCCTCATACTCAGCGATGTTGTTGGTAGCAGGAAATCGAAGTTGATAAGCGAAGGGGATGGTTACTCCCTCTGGAGTAAGCAAGACAGCCCCGATCCCTTGGCCCTGTGAGTTAAGCGCACCATCAAAGTGCAGAGACCAGAAGGGATGCTGAGAAAGGACAGAGAGATGCTCATCAGGGAAATCGTCCTGAATAGAGTCGGTGTGAGGAATAGGGAGATGTGCAAGATGCTCAGCGATGGCATATCCTTTGACTGCCCTCTGAACGACAAAGGTGATATCGAATTGAGAGAGGAAGCTCTGCCAGCGAGCTAACCTACTAGAAAGAACGGGCTTTTCTAAGAGATAACGGATCGGGTCCATTCTAGAGATCAGCCTAACTGGGTGGGCGAGAAAGTAATGTTTAAGCTTCTGAACTACCCACACTAAGGCGGCACAAGTCTTCTCCATAGCGGTGTACCTGGATTCAGCTGGATTAAACAACCGAGAAAGATAGTACGCAGCCCGCTCTTTTCCTTCGTCATCCACTTGTGCTAAAACCGCCCCTAGGGAGTCCTCAATGACCGAGATGTATAGGATCAGGGGTTTCCCAGGGACAGGGGGTTGCAAAACCGGGGGATTGGATAGATATTCCTTGAGGTCCTCATAGGCCTTTTGACAATCTTGATTCCATTCGAACTTGACCCCCGCCTTGAGCAATTCATAAAACGGACGGCACCTTTGAGAATGCTGGGATATGAATCTTCTAATGAATTGCAATCTACCAATCAGTCCTCGAAGTTCCGTAATGTTCTTTGGCGGAGGCATATCCATGACGGCCTGTGCTTTGTTAGGATCAATCTGGATCCCCCGTTTGCTCACTATGAAACCTAGCAGCTTCCCCGAGGAGACTCCGAATACGCACTTCTTCGGATTCATCTTTAGCTTGTACTCCCTGGCTCTCTGCAGCACTTTAGCCAAAATAGAGGGGTGTTCTTCCTTTGATCTTGACTTTACCAGAATGTCATCCACGTAAGCTTCCATATAGATGTGCATCATGTCGTGGAAGATAGCCATCATCGCCCTTTGATAGGTGGCGCCTGCGTTCTTTAATCCAAAAGGCATAACTACATAGCAGTATGTGCCCCAGGGCGTGGTGAAGGAAGTTTTCTCTTGATCTTCAGGAGCGAGACGGATCTGATTATAGCCCGAGTACCCATCCATGAACGATAGAGCTTCGTACCCGGCAGTGTTATCAACAAGGACGTCTATATGAGGCAGCGGGAAATCGTCTTTAGGACATGCTTTGTTAAGGTCCCTGAAATCGATGCATATGCGCACTTTCCCGTCCTTCTTGAGAACAGGGACTATGTTTGCCACCCACTGAGGATATAAAACTACTCTGACGAACTTGGCCTTGTAAAGTTTGTCGACCTCTTCCTTAATCCGCAAGGCCATGTGGGGGTGAAATCTTCTCGACCTTTGTTTAACAGGTGTTGCCCCTGGTTTAAGCACGAGTCGGTGTTCCACTAAGGAGGGGTCAAGACCTGGCATGTCCTCATAAGACCAGGCGAAAGAATCGCTATACTCCCTCAGTACCTTAATTAGATCCTCTTCTACCTGTGGAGGGAGATTAGCTGAAATATTGATGGGCCTTGGATCTTCTTCTGTTCCCAAGTTGATTTCCTTTGTAGGTTCATCCACTGCCGTCGACGGCTGGTCGAATCTCTTCAGTCCCTTTGCATATAAGTCGGCAGTGTCCTCTACGTCGCTGTCTTCATCAATTGGGTCTTTCTCATCCAGCACTTCATAGACGCCTAATCCGTCATCGCTCCACACCCCTTCTATTTCCTCTTCATCTTCAATTGCAATCGCCGTGGCGACGAATTCTGGGCACTTCAAAAGAGCATGACACCGCTGAGCTAGATCTTGCAAGAACCTATCAGGAATAGATCGGGAAGGATGCGCAAGCGAGCGCGCTCAGGAGGGGAAGGGTTGAACGACCTAGAACAAGACCCTACTTCTTTAGACCTAACTGACTCTTCTTCTCTAGACTCGCTAGACCCTAACTCTGACCTAGGAGAGAGGAAGCTTAATGGAAGGGAAGGAGCAGGGGACTCGTGCCCCTGGACGAGGAGGATGGAGACAGGATAGCATAATCTTCCACTGAAATCTCCGTTTCAAATTTGACGTTTTTTTTTTTGGAGATCAGTGGAGACCACGCAGCACGACGGAGGAGGCGGGAGCTGCATAGGGAACAGCTCAGGAAAGATGTAATCGAAGAAAAGATCACAAGAGGAGGAACCCCACATCTCGTGGATTTGAGAGTTAAAAAACGGAGGGATGGGGAAAGCAGGCAGATTAATGGGGCAGCGAGGCCCATAAGCAAGAGGATTGATTGGAATCTGGAATGGATCACTGAAAGATGGATTAATCATAATCGGAGGAGGACGGGGTACAAACCCCTTCAGCTGGATCATGCACTGAAAATGAGAGGGAGATAGAGAAAGAGCAATCAGCGAGCTCCCTTCTTTCTTTGAATCATCACCAGGCCGCTCTTCGGCCTCCACTGCATAAGCTGAACCTTCTGTGGCTTCTGGCTGCCTCTTTCACAAAACAGCCCCTGGAGGGCCCAGCTGTAGTCGATCACATCGTCATTTAGCCCCCTTGGCAACGGGGGTGGACTGGTGACCGGACAAACCGTGTCGGTTTCTGACTGGACTGGCTTCGCAGCTAACGTGCCCGGCTGTGGGGGCCCTCTGACAAAATGCTGACGGTAATCCCAGGTAAGCGGCCCAGAGTCACCCATCATTGATAATGCTGTCTCCTTGTAACCGAGACCTCGTCTGCCCATTTTTCTTCCTTTTGGTATGGGCTTGGTCATCCCTTGCAGCTGTGCACCGAGGCCTCTCCCCGGTTGATAGCCCAGTTTCAATATAATGTTCCACCCCTTTGAATCTCGAATCTGCGGCTTTGCCTTGATATTGACCGGGGTAGTGACGGGCCTAGGAGTGGTGTACGCCCAAGGAAAGTTTAGGTCTAGCACTGATAGCACGGGCCGGCTGCTTGGCCAGAGAGTAGGAAGAATCTGTTCAGAGATGGCCTTCACTGACTGTACCGTGGATAAACTTTTAACTTTGACGACCCTCCCTTGAAAAGGGAATTTAATGCATTGGTGCGCGGTAGAGGGCACGGCGCCAAGTGTGTCGATCCAGGGACGACCCAAGATAGCTTTGAACATAGGGTCGATATCAAGTACATAGAATTCTACAGCCATGGAAAGAGGCCCGAGCTCAGCCTGAATAGTGACTACCCCGTGACATGCCCGCCTTGAGTTGTCGTATGCTGCTATAGTGGTGGGGGTAGGCCGTAGTAACTCCTCAGATATATTGCAGGCTCGGAGAGTGCTGAGGGGGCAGACATTAATTGAGGCCCAGTGTCGACCAGTGCTGCTTCAACGTCGACTTTGTTCAAAGTAATTGTTATGCAGAGCGGCATTTGCCGAGCCCCCGTAGGTGCAAGCTCGGTCTCAGAGAATGTGATTGCCGGCCCTTTAGAGATAGTTGCTAGTGCCGTTGGTAGACTGTCGACTGCCATGTCTTCACTAACCATGACCTTCTGCAAAAAATCCCTCAGTGCATCTTGATGGAGAGTGGACCTCTTGATTAACTCCAGCACAGATATCTTGGCGGGTACTCGATCTAGATGATGCAGTAAATCATATTGAGTCCCCGGTAACGGTTCAGCTTCCTCTTGCTCGGCCACCGGTTGGGAAGACTGGGGATTGCTAGTAGTGGCGTAGTTCCGATGGAACATCTTCCCGCTCCTTAGAGCACAATTTGCCGCGGCATCGGGGGATAGTATGATGGGCCCTGCGGGGCGAATGAGCGGAATAGGTGGCGCGGGGGAGGCAGTTTGGTAAAGCGGAGGGTTGGTGAAGTTAATGGGGGATGCGCGGATGATAGGTGAAGGATTGGTGGGTGGTAGGGTGGTGATGGACGTGGATGCTGGTGAAGGCAGGGTGAATGAATGGGTAAGGATAGGTGCGGGATTGGATGGTGGTGTGATGACGGTGATGGGGGTTGGCGAAGGATACGACGGGATGGTGAGCGGATTTGGCGGAGCGGGTGTGAATTGTGGTATGAGCGGAGAGGGTGTTGGTTGTGTAGGGAGGATGAAGGAAGGTTTGTGGTGGAAGGCCATGACCTGTGGTGCGGCGCCATCCTCATCAAATGACCACCCGGCGTTGGAGGCCGGTGGTTGGACTACATTAACTTGTGCCGGTGCTGGCGGCTGTTGCGGAGGAGCGGGTTGATGGTTCGGCATCGGATTCTGATGGATGCCCAGATCTTGTGCTTGCTGCGGTGGCTGCTGTTGTGGCGGCTGCTGCGGCTGCGGTGCTGGATGCTGCTGCACTTGCTGCCCCTGCGGCTGCCTTCTCTTCTCTTTGATTTCCATAATGGCCCTATGCATCTCGGCCCAGTCTATTCTCTGCCCTTCGTGTAAGTCGTACACGAGATCTCGGAAGTGAAAGCATCCTTCTATAGTGTGACCCGGCTGCCGGTGGAACATGCAATACTTAGTTTGATCAACAGCTGGGTTCCAAACAGTCCTTTCTGGAGGAAGTTGAATTGCATTTACTGCCATGAGCGCTGAGAATATGTCTGTAAGTGTCTCTGGCAATGGAGGATACTGGGCTCTTCTAGGAGCCGGGCGCTTGCTATTGGGATTATTATTGTTATAGCCGCCGGGTGGAGGGACGTTATGATATTGCGGTGATGGTGGTGGTTGTTGTGGTGCGGTGAAGGTGTTTTGCGGGATGGTGAAGGTAGGCGGAGGGTTTTGTGGAGTGTTTTGAAAGTGTTGCGGAGCGGAGTTTTGCGGATTGCGGGGGCTTTGGTTGTAGCGGAATGGTGCGGCTTGGTAGGGAAAAGCAACAGCTTGTACTTGCTCATTTGTCTGGACTCCTTCGGTAACCGGCCCCTGTGGTTTCTTATGGTACTTGGGCTTTTGATTTTCGAAAAGAGAATGGATAGGGGAGTCCTTAAACTGAGTTTGTATAAATCACGCCCGGCTATACAGTTGATGCATATTGGCTATATCGTTCATTGCCAGGATGTTCTTGAAGGTGGGCGTAGCATTTGAAATTAGCAGTTTAACTTTTTCTTCCTCTGGAATATGGCCGGGCACCCTGGCGGCCATCTGCCTCCATCTATCTGCATAAGTTGCGAATTCCTCATCCGGCTTCATTTTCTCGGCCACCAGATCTGTGAATGAATATTCCGGGCCGACCCGATCTTGAAACCGCTGAATAAACTTGTCCTTGACCACTTTGAAGCTCTCGGCCTCTTCTAGGGGCAGAGAATAAAACCATTCCAGAGCAACGCCATCCAATGATCGGCGGAATAGGTACGCCATAAGGCGATCATCATATTGGAACTGCGCTGATTCATACAGAAAATCCCTCACATGGATGAAGGGATTGCTGTTCCCATCATACTTACGGTAGTTGGGGAGCTCAGACTGCGGAGGGAAGCGGATGTTCTGGAAGCTCGGGACGGGAATATCAGCCAAGGATTGTGGGCCCACCTTCTTCTGGAGAAAATCAAGTTGTTGCTGCATGGTGGCCCACTTATTAAGCAAATCCTGCTCTCGAGAGGGAGCAGGGGCAGTGAAGGGAGTTGATTGTATCTGGTGAGCAGGAGGAATGGCGGTTGCCGAGGGCGGGAGCCCATAGGACGGAGCAGAAGGATAACTAGTGGAATTAGGGGGGCCGTAAGAAGGATACTGGGCCTGAGATAGACCCGGATTGGAGTGAAATTGGGCCACCCCGTGCTGTTGGGGCAAGAAATCGGATGGGCCCACGAGGACCTGTGGAGCCGCCAGAGCAGAGGGGTGATAATCCATCGGAAGAGAGGGGATAGGCGATTTCCCCTTATCAAAAGATTGATGGGTCGAATTGGAGGATTGACCCATCTCCATGCCAGCAAAGGTGATGGTCCGGGGCTGGACCGGGGTGAGCTCAATCGGGGTGGGCTGAACAGACGGCCCAATAATGGAAGAATTAGAGTGCCCCTGGACGGTAGCGGAGGGAGGAGGATTGGACCCTTGCATGGCCTGATAGAGGACCTGGAGTTGGGTCGGATCCAACTGGGCCATCATATGGAGGACAGAGCCCGCGGAAGGAGCGGATAAAGAAGGGATGACCTGACCACCTTCTATGGGAGTGGAGGATGAGAGAGGGGCGGTCCCCTCTCCAGCGGAGAAAGAAATAACCCTCGGGGGATTCTCAAGGAGCCCTTGAGGAAGGGAATCCTCTTGGGAGCGAGGAGGATTGCAGGATGCCATGGTAGATTCGAAGAGGGGATTGGAATAGAATGTGAAGGAGGAAGCGACTCGAGGAGATGATTCGGACGAACGAAAACAACTCCACATGCAACGGACAACCTTGATAAATGCAAAACAACAAACACAACAAACACACAATGAGCAACCGCACCTAGGTGATTCAAACAAGATATAAGTGATAGGGAATGAAGACACTCAAAAGCCAACCAAGTTGCTTAAGATGATGCAAACAAAGTTTCTTTATGGTTTCTCCTTTGGAACTTTTAGTGAATTGATTGATATGTGTTCTCTCCAAATGGGTTCCTGATAGGAGGTGGATATGGACTTGGCTTGACTTTAAGTGTGACCACTCCTTCACTTATGCAACCCTAGACACAAGGGGGGAAAGGTACAACCGGCCCGGCGTCCGTGTGGGAATCCACGGCTCGCGGGGACTTATGGAGGTCCCTGCTGTGATTTCCTAGTCGGCCCCAAGGAATATGGAGACGAGAGGTCCTCACAACAAGGTAGGAAAATGCAGTCTAATATATGAAAAGATGGATGACCCTATGTGCACCGGAGTGCATGCAAAGTCTAGCCTAGAATCTAGCAAACAACGGTGCACATAATGATATGAAGATATGAATGGAATTATGGCAGAAATCAAGCAGCACCCGAGCAATAAATCACAGCCAAAAACTGTGGAAATAACTGCACCTCGGATGCGTACCTGCCAGGAGAGTGACGGACGAAGGCCCCTGCGTCAGAGCCAAATAACGGTCAGAGACCAGACCGCCATAAATAATGTAACGCAGGGGTTCCAGACCGTCGTATGAGCCAGGGAACCAAAAAAAACAAACTGAAGTAACAGGAAAACCCGTGAAAGCTCACACCACAGAGACAAGCGACGGCCTGATGTCCCCGCGTCAGAACACTGTAACGCGCCGAGACAGGGCCGTCGTATGATTCAGAAAACCAGAAAGAGGGGTGAAAACAAAGGGATCAGAAGACAACTGAACAAACAAATGATGGTAGGTTTAAACAGGAATCAGAAGCACGATTGGCACTAGCTGTCCCACCGTGATCGCCAAAAAATTATCTGTTGATTGTTTGTTTACCTATCTCTTCTTATCTTCTTTCCTTTTTTGCTGATTGTGAGGGTTTTGAAAAATGATATGGCGAGATGATAAATAAACTACCAAAGATCAGCTCAACCTATGCACATGTGAACATGAACCTAGGCAATCAAATCTAACTCTAGCATGGGCATGCTATCTCAATCAAATTACGCTAAGGGAAAAACAAAAACACACGCCGGGGCGTGGAGCAAAGATAAATAAAAACACACCGCTAGGGGTGGAACAATCAAGGGGAATAAAGAGATTTGATGAAAAAGACAGCTAGTGCCCAACACTAAGGAAAGTCGTGATCGCCACCAAAGTAAACACAAGTCAAAGACTCGAATATACCTTGGAAGTAGGTGGATGAAACACCCGCCCACGGGAGAGAAAACCAAGAAAAGCCTGCAGATCAACTTGCAAATAACGGTCCAAACCCTGTGCGTCGCTTTGAAATAACGGTCGTACGATAGACCGCCAGAAGGAAATAACGCTCCTGCACCTGACCGTCAGATAACCTGCAGTGAAAAAGATGTGAATTCTTTGAACTCCAACCCTTCCAGCCGGCTAGAAGGCTTGGGCCTCGTGCTAGTGATCCTGTAAAACCTGCCAAGAATGTAGAAAGTGAAACAACACAACCTCAATTAGCCCTCAACATAAGTATAGCATCAATCCTTAAAAAGCTTAAGAACATCAAAAGGAGAGGGGATTACCGGGGAGTTGTTGGTTTTTTAACCCCTCTGGGCATTTTTTAAGTTTAGGAGGATATGTGTATGCTTAGCAACAGTGAAAAACGTGGAGGAAGAGGAGGGACAATGCTTTTGATTGATAAAATTAAGGGAAACTTGAGCATGCAATGATGATCTTGACAAGCTAAAACCCAAAATTACTCCCTTGACTTGGAAGATGGACGTGGGAAGCAGCTCCTCCTGGATGTAGATGGCTCCTGAATTTGGCAGCACTTCGTCGTGAATCAAATCTTCCTCCTCCTGGGTCATGAAATCAAGGGTTCTATTTATAGACTCCCTCAAACTCTCAGGTCGAGTTGAAGATAAATCAGCCAAGAAAGGAGGATAATCCTTAGCAAATCCTTGAGGATAAAATCAACAAGAGTCCAAGAAACAAACGAGAGGTCCTGAGGATTAGAATTGAAGGAGATAATGCCAATCTAAAACCCTATCTCATCCACGGAGTAGCAGAGAAAAGGCCTGAACTGTCAGGACTCTCTGAAGGAAGTAACGGTCTTACGATAGACCGCCACTTGGAAATAACGCTCCAAGGCATTACCGTCATTTTCAACCCTATCCAAAGAATAAGATCGACGGGAAGAAGATCTAAACAATAGGACTCTGCAAGTAAGTAACGGCCAGGGCATAGGGCGTCATAAGTAAACAACGGCTAGGGAGTAGACCGTTATTATCAAAGGACAACGAGGCCCTAAATCTTGGGACTCTTCAAAGAGTAACGGCCTAGGCTTCATGCGTTATTATGAAATGACGCACCTAGTCCAGACCGTTATTGTCATTGATTTTCAAGAAAATAGAATGGAGGGATTGCCAAGCTTTTGAACGAAGTGCCACCAGGAACCAGGTCTAATCCAGGAATTGAGACCCAGAAAACAGGCTTCAACTGATTAAAAGGAATTCAATGAAGAGTGAATCAACTCGAAGCATCACATTGAATAAATAAGGAGATGACCCGACTTATTGGGTATAAAACGGGTGTCAACAAGCGTGACCCCAGCTAGTCCTTGTTGTGGTACTTGTTGCGTGTCTGAGTCTCACGCCCGGGGCGCTGTAGCTAGACACTTGTGACGCGGTGTAAGATGTCAAGGGATGCATCCAGTCGTTCTCCTAGTGGGTGGTGCTCCTGTCACGTGACGTGAGTCGTCGTGTACCGGGTTCTGTTTCCGTCCGCGAGACGGGACTTCGTGAGTGGTTTTGGGAGTGTTCCTGGAGTCAAGGTCTGGGGTTTCCGGTGAGCGTCACCGAGGGCCTTTCCCCAGACAGCGTTGTGTTCACGATGGTGAGGTCGTGACCGTGTTCCCTAACCGTGTGGTTTTGGCTCGGGCCCTTTTTGGAGGGCAGGCCTCCGTTACGGAGGTATCGTGGCATTTTTCCTAGTAGCATGGCTAGGGCGGTTCGTGTCTGGTGGTCCCCGATCGTGGTATCGGGTGGTCGGGTGCGTTGCTTTGTTGTCCCCCGACGGAGACTAGGTCGTGTTTTCTGGTACAGTAGGAGTAGCTATAGAGCCGAGGTTTTACCGGCCACCGTAGTTACTTTCCTGCTTTCGTAGTTACTTCTTTCCGGGCCGCCGTTGTTTCTTAGTTGGGGTTCCACGGGATCCCTACTGGGCCAGTGACAGGAGGCTCACCCCTGCGTTTCAGGTGCGTCGGTTCTTCCTCGGGATTCAAGGGTGCTGCACGGAGGTTCTTAGTTGCCAGCTTACTGGGCCGAGTGTTCACTTGGCATGTGGTATGTTTTACTGCTTTAGACTGTACTTTCTGTTGGACTGGACTCTGTTGTAGTTGTTTATTTATTTCTATTAATTGTTGAATTGTCCTGCCTTATTTTCTATTTCTTTATACCTCCACACTCCTTTTTAGCCCTTCCGAGCCTCTCGCTCGTGGGCAGCGGGCCGGGATTCGAATGGTATCGGGCTCCTCCCGGTATCCGGATCTCGGGTCGTCACACTATGATTCATATATGCTTCACTGTGCACATGTCTCTCTAGTTCTGGACAAGGTTATTACATAACGATGCATGTTATTGTATGAAAGGTCGATGCATGTTCAGGCTTTACTCAGCTTTACTCATATAAAGTAGGTGCATGCACTGTTCAAGTCTATGCACATCATTCCTGCGTAGAACTCAAGTCGGTTCATAGCACTGTTCACACCCTCACACATGTCGGTGCACATGTTGTCTAAACTGCATGCATATAAAGCCCAAGCACAATTGCATACTCACTTAAAAGGTCAGTGCACACTATCCTTGTGTCTATACAAGGTCGGTGCAGATTTGCCTTGCATGTCTGAGCATAAGGTCAGTGCATATTCACTCATATAGCCTACAAAGTTGATGCACATTTCTCTAGCCTGCTCATAGAGGTCGGTGCATGTTTAGAATACTGCATTAAAGTTGATGCATTTTTTTAGCTAGCGCATGCAAAGGGTAAGTGCAAATTCATGCATATGGAAGACCAAGGTCGGTGCACATCCCATTTGTGCAAGACCACGGTCGGTGCATCTTTTGCTATACGGATGGAAAGGGTCAGTGCACGTTTTGTCTCATGCATACAAAAGTCGGTGCACTCTGTATGACTGCATACATGGTCGGTGCATGGTTCTATAGAGTCAACGCCAGTTGCATCATGCATTCCTAGGGTCAGTGCTAGTTGTTTGTACACACAGCTAAGGTTGATGCTAGTTGTAGTTCATGCATAGCTAGGGTCGGAGCTAGTTGTGTTCTTACACAGCCGAGGTCGACGCTAGCTGCATCTCATACATACTGAAGTCGATGCTAGCTGATGTTGTCTCATGCGTTAGAGTCAGTGTTAGCTGGTGTGCTCTATGTATCAAGGTCGATGCAAGTCAAGAAAGGCAACTGTGTCTCATGCATCTAAGTCAATGTTAGTATGTTGTGACATGCATCAAGGTCATCGTTAGCATGCTGTGTCTTGCATTCCCGGGTTGGTGTTAGTATGCATCACCCTACATCCAGGTTGATGTTAGCATTAATTTCATTCCCAATTCCACAGAATTCCTCGCATATTTTATCTGTTTGATCTAAACATTCATTATGGGCATGACCATTGATTATTTCTCTCTTTCTATGACATATCTACATATAATGATAATGCATATTGACTTTTTACTATGTAAGCCAAGTATTTGATGGAATGCTTCTCAAACTGCTGACAGGAACTTAAAGTCACGTGAACTCAAAGTAAAGGCTCGTGATCCAAGACTGATCTATTAACTGGAGATCTTGACACGTGGAAAGTGAAAGTGCTGAGATTACAACACGTGGAAAGAAAAGATCCAGATCTGCGTGAAAGTTTGGGCGAGAAACGTGGTTTCCACGCGCCCATCGCTGGTTGCCTATAAAAGGGGGGCAGGTTGTCCTTTTCAAAAAGGAAGAGAATGGGAAGAGAGTCAGAAGAAATGAGAGGCGGCCAGAGAATATTCGGAGAGAGGCTGAGAGAAGAAGAAGAAGAAAAAGTAGAGAGCCGTGAGAGAAGAGGGCCAGCTCGGTCAAAGAAAGAAATAGGGATCTGAGAGAGAAAAGAAGAAAAACATAGTATCGTGAGAGGATTGAGAATTAGAGAAGAGAAGGTGCAGTAGCAAGAGTAAAGATCGAAGAAGGAGAAGACGGATCCTCATCTAAGGATTCCCAGCAAGAAGATCTGTGGCCTCTGGATCAAATCCAGACCACACTGCTCCTGAGCGAGCTACATTACTGTGCTTCATTTCCAGCTTTCCGTTGCTGTGGTTTTACTTCGTATTTTCCATTTCATACATTTGTCAAGCTGTTAGGCAGCGGTGGCATAAGCTGTAAGGCCCATCGGTTTGAAGTTGTGAATCAGCGGAGGCTAAGATGTAATGCCTAGCGGATCAAGCTGTAAGTCAACAGTTGTAGGCAAGCTGTAAGGCCCAGCAGTTTAAGCTTTGTATCAGCAGAATCCACACTTTGGTTGGAGTGTGGGGTAGATGTAGGTTTGGAGGATCGAACCACCTAAAATCTTCTGTGCACTATGGTTTGATTGTTCATTCGTTTACGCTAGATGAATGTCTAGGTTCGCATTCAATCAAGTCTGCCTGAGTGACTCTTGAATGCATTGCATACTTAGATTGTTTTTGTAAACTGCACAGTTGCTGCCGTGTAGTCCACTGCATCGACCTACGATCTGTTCATAAGTGTGCCTCAACATAGCTCACAGTCAGCCACCAAGTGTTTGATCACGTGCTTCATATTTAGTCAAAGTTAATAGTTTTAATTCCATATAACTTACTAATTAGAGTTTAAATTGGGCAGAATTAATGAAGGGGATTCATTCACCCCCCTCTGAATTCGTGTGTGCACCATTGCACCTAGTCTTCACAGACCAACAATGGGAGAGGCACACCAGAAGATGGGGGAGTCACTACATGAGTTTGTACTGTGGATGGCAGGGAAGGCTAGGAGAGTGTACTGCCACGACCCAACCCAGAGAGAGAGCAGATAGGGACTTGAGGAGGTTTTTATTCTTGATGCTCGGGAGATTACTGTTGGGAACCAAGGGGGATGATATGAACTGCCGGTTCCTGGGGCTACTAGAGGATTTAGACCATGTAGGGCGGTACGCTTGGGCCATGCTAGCTCACTTGATAGCCGACCTGTCTACCGGGACATGTCGAGAGACGACCGTCAGTGGCTTCTCGCCTTTCCTTCAGGTATGCAACCTCTTTATGTTCATGCTCCTATTTATGCTTTTATTTATGCTGATGCTCATGATGATTGTGCTAATGATTTATGGATGTAGGTGTGGAGCCACCTTTATGTGCCGATGGGCAGAGCCGACGTCCGGCACGCTGACGCGTTCCCACTGGCGCAGCGGTGGATACCGTGGGTGACTGGGGTCCCACACTCCTACGAGCTCCAGGTCCTCAGGCGGAGCTCCATGACTACCCGGCTTCACTGGTACGTATGATTATGATATGTTATGCTTTATTTCCTATTTATGATAACATGAAAATGTGATGACATGGGTTCATGCAGGTTGTGTGGAGGCCCTACTTGGGCATGACAGACGAGGGTCAGCCCTGGGTCATAGCGGACCGACACTTGATCGAACGTGAAGTTTGGCTTCACTGCCTGAACGAGATCGAGCCCCTGAGGCTCAAGCTGGTGATGCAGACCCTCGGGCTCCACCAGGAGTGGGTCGAGGTTGTGGAGCCATGCAGGATTGGGAGGAAGTCCAGGGGACGAGCTGTGGCGACCGACTGGCAGCTGCGGTTCCCGGAGCAGTACGCTGATTGGTGAAGAGGCAGGACCGCAATCGTCTCTCAGGCGGAGGACAGTAAGGCGTACTTGTGACAGTACTGGCAGACTTACGTCGGCCCAGAGGGGTATGTATGAATGCATGCTTTAATTTCTATATGCTTTCTATATGATATGATAAATGCTATACTGACATGTGCAGGATGTGCATGATGCAGTAGTGATTGACATGCAGATCCATCTCCACTCCCTGGAGATCCAGCTTGCGACCACGCAGGCTAACCTAGAGATCCTAGTGAGTATGCTTTATATCTACATGCTATAATTAATTCCTGAGTTCTGGAAATTAGCAATTGATGGTCTCAATTAATGCAGCGTGCCCAGCAGGGAGTGGCAACTAGAGGGGCAGGAGGTGCCTTTTAGAGCACGAGGTATCAGACCACCGAGGTTGCTTCAGCGACTCGCGGGAGCAGTGGCGCTCGCCGAGGCAGCGGAGCGCGACCTTGTAGCACAGGTGAGTTCATAAAAATCATTCATGCATGCACATTATTTCAAAATATATCATCATGCTTATAAAATGGTGGTTCTTGCAGACTGAGGAGTTACATAACGCGATTACTCGGGCCAAGGCGGTGGAGCATGACTTGGCTGCACGGGTTAGTTCACAAATAACATTTATGCACATTGTTTCCTTACAAATATATATATGATTATGCTTATGAAATGTGATGAATCATGTAGGCTAACGAGTTGTAGGAGGCACTCACTCGGGCCGCACTAGCCGGCACCGAGCTCGCGATCCGTGACCAATGGGTCGCGGAGCTAGAGGAGGAGAGGAGGTGCCGGGAGGCCGAGGTGCTCCCTCGGGAGGTGGTGGAGTTGTAGATCCTCCTCGAGGTGGAGAGGAGGGACCACACCCGAGAGTGAGAGGACCGGCTGAGGGAGCGTGAGGAGCGACTTGAGCGTGAGCGAGAGCTATCCGATCTGAGGCTTCATCTTGGCACAGTCAAGGAGCGTGCCAGAGCAGCAGAGGAGCGCTACCGGCGAGGCTGGGAGCAAGCATAGCGTGAGGGACGCTCGAGCGCCTTCTCCAGCACTGGCTACCTGGCGGGTTCCTCTACACAGCAGAGGAACGAGGCAGAGGCACGAGCATAGATCAGAAGATCGGCCACCACTCAAGGGTTGATGGGACCACCACCGGCACCAGCTAGGGACCGGGATGAGAGAGGGGAGGCAGAGAGTAGGAGGGAGGAGGGTAGTGGAGAGAGCTAGAGAGATTACCTTTGTACACCACCTCCTGCACTTTGTACACACATAGATATATGAGCATGTTTGTTACCTGAGTTTGTCCTTTTTGTGTGCTTGTGTACTTGTATAATTTACTTCTCTTTACCCCTGCATTCCACACTTAGGCAAACATGTTAGTTAATCTGTTCGGCTTGGCCCCTTGCTCAATGAGCAAGGGGATGTTCTTGTTTACCTTGATAAAGGGTCAAGGGGCCAAGCCTTTAATCAACTAAGGCAAAGGATAAATATCAAAAATGCAACATGCAGGCAGGCAGATGCAAACTGGAAAGAAAGAGATGATCAAGCAAAATGCAATCAGACAAATGATTTTTTCTTTTTCTTTTTTTTTTAATTTTTTTTAAGAGAGGAAGACTTGGGGCAATATGCAGACCAAAGAAAAGAACCTTACTCGTTCACCATCTTAAATTCATTAATCATTTTTAAACAACTTAACAGAGAGTCAACGTGCTTGAGTTTTGTGCTTGATCTCAGCACCTCGTACGGCACATCTTCCTAAGTTCATCTTAACCGCCCCTCAAGCTTATGGTGCACCACGGAGAGAGAAGGAAGAAAATAATTGGGGAAGTTCACGAGTGGGGTTCGAAAGGTTGGGAGACTTCCCTCCCCTACCCTATTACCTGTTGGGGTTCGGTCTATGGCTTAGGGAAATTTTGTTGCCCTTTTGCCTTTGGGAATGCATGCTTACGACTATGGTTTTCCCTGCGGGGACTTTGCCCTCTTGACATGCTCATTTTGCTTTGTACTTTCATTTTGTGCATGCTTACGCCTAGGGTTTTCCCTATGGGAACTTTGCCCTCTTGACATGCTTTCTTATCTTACTTTGGTGGGAATGTGACTTTACTTAGGCTTTTGGCAGATTGTTCCCTTTTAGGCCATGACTTCCACCTACTAGGGCGGCGGGTAGGTTTGATGGTCTAGCCAAGACATCGCTCCCCCCCTCATGAACCGAAGAGAAGAGAATAGGTGATACCTTTCACTCTTAGTTTGGCTTTGACTTTCTTTGGATTCCGTGCCGTTTGAGCTTAAGAGCTAAGCGTGTTGTGTGTGAGTATTGACCCAAGGTTAAACTGTCAAGATTGAAGAAAGAATTAGAGATTTTGATCTTTCAAGCCTCTCTCGGTCCATACACCACACCAGCTTCTCTCTCTTTTTTTTGGACTTAGGGGTAGTATTTTTTCAAATACAAGCCATTCCAAGGGTGAGCCAGCTCTTCCCCTTCAGCATTAACCAGTTTGTGAGCATTGCCAGGATAAATTTCTTTTATCACATAAGGCCCTTCCCAGTTCGGTTGGAGCTTTGAGCGGGGTCTGCTAGGTTTTACAAAAATTCATTTAATTACCATTTCACCGAGCTTAAATATCCTCTCGATTACTTTCTTTTGATAAAAACGTAAGAGCCTGTTTTGATAAGTTCTCGCATGTTCGGCGGTGGCCAGGCACTTCTCATCTAAGTGTTCCAATTGTGCAAGAAGAGATTCACATCGTTCATCAATGGAGAGCTCCTTGTCTAGTTGTACTCTAAGAGAAGACATAAGGATCTCATAAGGGACTACCGCCTCCGTTCCATAAGTGAGGGCGAAAGGAGTTTGCCCAGTGGGAGTGCGAATAGAGGTGCCGTAGGCCCAAAGAGCTTCAACAAGTTTCTCTGGCCAATCCGCAAATTTGTTAGCCTCACATGTTTTCTTGATTATCTTGATTAGGGTTTTATTTGTTGCCTCTGCTTGCCCATTACCTTGTGGATAATAAGGAGACGAATGATGCAATACAATGTTATACCTATTGTAGAGGTCTTGAAGTTCTTGAGAGATAAACTGTGGCCCATTGTCGATGATGATGGAGCTTGGAATTTCAAATCTGGCAATGATGTTCTTCATGATAAACTTGCAGACAGTTGACGCCTTTATCTCCACGTAAGCTTCCACTTCCGCCCACTTGGTGAAGTACTCTGTGGCTGTGAGTATGAATGATTTTGGTTTAGTGAGGAGGTTTGCATCTCTAAGAGCTCTGATGATATCAAAAGCCCACATGGAGAAAGGCCATCGGGAGCACACATGATGGAGTGAAGAAGCAGGAGAATAAATCGTGTCGGTGTGTAATTGGCACTTAACACACCTTCGAACATAGATAGAACAGTCTTCTTCGAGAGTGGGCCAATAGAACCCTAGCCCAAGGATTTTCTTAGCTAACATCTAGCTATTGACATGACCACCACAGACTCTTGAGTGTGCCTCTTCCACAACCTTCCAAGCTTCGTCATCGTCGAGACACTTGAGAAGAACACTAGTGAGACCTCTTCTATAGAGCACACCTCCAACCAGAGTGTACCTTTGGGTGACTCTCCTGATAGCTTTCTTTTCTTCTGCCGTGGCCTCCTCGGGATAAGACTGATCTTGACAATATTTGGCAATCTCATAATACCATGGCTTCTCTTCGTCATCCAATTCTTCTTCTAGGTCCACTAGCATGACCTCTTTATTTTCAATGATCTCTCCTTCCTTAACCTTCTTCAGCAACTCCTCCTTAACCCTAAGGAAAGGGAGATCCTTAATGGTGGGAGTAAGACGCCGATGAATGATGACAGAATAGAAATTTCTCTTGAGAGGGAAGGCCAAGGAAGAAGCTAGCGAAGCAAGCGCGTCAGCTAAGATGTTTTGGTTACGAGGAACATGGACAAAGATCAGCTTAGAGAAGAGCTTAGCATAAGTTGATGTGAGTTCCTGGTAGGGTTTATGCTTAGGATCAAGAGTGCGGCATTTGGTGAGCACTTGGCATAGAATAAGTTGATTATCACCTATAATCCGCAATTGGGTGACACCATACAGATAAGCGGCCTCCAGTCCGGCCAGAAGAGCCTCATATTTAGCTATGTTGTTTGTAACAGGGAATGCAAGCTGAAAGGCTTGTGGAATGGTGACTCCCTCAGGTGATAGGAGAACAATGCCGATCCCCTTACCTTGCGAATTCAGAGCTCCATCAAAATGTAACGTCCACATTGCATCGGGTTGATTGACGGACATTAGTTCCTCATCTGGAAACTCCAATCGAACGGGGTCGAATCGAGGAAGAGGGTGATGAGCAAGATGTTCTGTTGTGGCATAGCCTTTAATTGCTTCTGAATGTAAGTGATGTCGAATTGAGAAAGGAAGCTTTTACATCGTGCTAATCGATCGGTAAGGATAGATTTCTCAAGGAGAAATTTGATGGGATTCATGTGAGCAATGAGATGAACCTCGTGAGCTAAATAATGCTCCAATTTCTGCACCACCCAGACAAGAGCAGCACAAGTTTTCTCCATAGCCGTATACTTATGTTCACAGGGGTTGAGGAGCTTAGACAAGTTGTAGGCTGCCCTCTCCTTACCTTCACCATCAACTTGCACAAGGACAGCTCCTACCGAGTCATTCAGGATAGAAATATAAAGAACAAGCGGTTTGCCCGGAACTCGCGGCCTCAGGACAGGAGGACTGGCTAGATAGTCCTTCAATCCGTCAAAAGCTGCCTGACACTTGTCATCCCAATAAAATTTGACTTCCGACTTGGTGAGCTCGTAGAACGGCCTACACCTTTATGAGTGTTGGGAGACAAATCGGTGAATAAATTGTAACCTCCCGATTAATCCTCGAACTTCCTTCAAATTCCCGGGAGGAGGCATATCTCTTATTGCCCTCGCCTTGTTGGGATCAATCTCGATACCCCTTTTGCTGATAATGAATCCAAGCAATTTCCCTGACGAGACACCAAACACGCACTTCTTAGGATTCATTTCAACTGATATTCATGCGCTCTTTGCAAGACCTTGGCTAGAACCCCAGGATGCTCAACCCTTGTCCTTGATTTCACTACCATATCATCAACATATACCTCAATAAAGATGTGAATCATGTCATGAAAAATAGCCATCATGGCCCTTTGGTAGGTGGCTCCGGCATTCTTAAGTCCAAACGGCATGACCACATAACAATAAGTACCCCAAGGTGTAGTGAAAGAAGTCTTCTCTTGATCTTATTCAGCCAAGCGAATCTAATTATAACTGGAGAAGCCATCCATGAAGGAGAGAGTCTCAAACAATGCCGTATTATCGATCTAAACATCTATGTGAGGAAGGGGGAAGTCATCTTTCGGACATGCGTGGTTAAGGTCCCGAAAATCTATGCAAATCCTTACTCTTCTATCTTTCTTCATCACCGGGACGATGTTAGCTACCCAATTAGGATAGAGGATGACCCTAATGAATCTAACCTTATGGAGCTTATCGGCCTCTTCTTTCATTTTTAATGCCATATGTGGGTGGAAACGCCTTAACCATTGTTTCACCGGGATAGACCCTGGCTTAAGTGTTAAGCGATGTTCAACTAGCGCAGGATCTAGACCCGGCATATCCTCGTAACTCCATGCAAATGTGTAGTTATACTCTTGGAGAACCTGAATAAGTGTCTCTTCTTCAGATGGCGGCAAATTTTTGCTTATGAGGATAATCCTAGGGTTTTCCTCGATTCCCAAGTTGATTTCTTTGGTAGGTTCTTCTACTGAGGCTGACGGTTCATTGAATCACCTCATGCCACTTGCAAATGCGTCAGCCTCGTCCTCATACTCATCATACTCTTCATCCCCTTCTTCGATAGTGTCTTCATCGTTCATAATCTCATATGCACCAAACCTTTCATCTAGAGAACAAACTTCCTCACCAGTAAGAGGATCCTCTAGACATTGGAGAATTGCTAGACACGCACGACATCTCCTGGCTAGTTCCACCAAGAACCTACGGGGAATTTGCCAACCCTTGGCTTTCTTACTAGTGACTCCCCCAAGACTCTTATCACTAGTAGAACTAGAAGAACAACTAGCCTGATCACTAGAGCCTAAAGAAGAGAGAGGATAACGGGATATAGAGGAATAAGGTACAGAAGAAGACCCATCATCGGAGGAGTAAAGGAAGTCCGCTAATGGACCTTGAATGAGCGGCCCTTGGGTCGGGGCACACTCATGAACAAGATAGGAGGTCTCTTCAATAGAGATGGAAGTGGAGGATTGTGAAGTTTGAAAATTGACATTTTTTTTCATTTTTAAGAACAGTGAAACAATGTGAGGGAGGAATATGGGATGGAGTTGAGATGGAGAGACGTGAAAATTGCTGATCAAGAGATTACCTATGAGAAGGCATGATGGAAAGTTGAGAAAATTGCTCAACGAGCTGAAAGGGAATTGAAAGAGCTTGAAAGAAATCGGGAGATAAGGAAATCAAGACCGCGGGTGGTTGGGCTATGTTGGTGATGAAGCATTTGGGGCACAAAAATATTATCACAGATGGATGGATAGAATCAACAAGGAAGAGGCCGTCCCACAGCCTGTCTATAGTAAAGCCCTCCTCAAAGGGCACATCCGGCTCTCAAGTGTCGGTTTAATTGCTGAGCAGTTGCCTTCTATCAGTGATAACCATCGGCTTTTCCAGCATATCATGAATAAGAGGCGGCCATTCCGGGTCAGTTGGCATGAACATCCGGCTCAAAGCTATGGTAATATCATTCATATCAAACCATCTATACCACTCACATTCAGGGTCATCCATCTTTCTTCTTTTGAACGGTCTTAAAGACTCTAAGGCCTTGTAGGTGACCAATGGTGCTAAGTGGTGAACGAACTGGCGTGAATGCACATCTTGATGGTCCAAAACAGAAGTGATTATTGTAGTTTGCTCTTCAGCTTGTTCAATGGGCCCCTTCACAAAATGTGTGTACAATGACCATGTGAGCGGCCGTCTATTTGTCTTGAGGGTGGAGGTCATGACAGCCCATGGCTCTTCTTCCTTCTTGTCAGATTTTTCTTTACTCTGCCCTTTGTATCCTAGGCCGCCTCGAAGAATTAGCTTGTGATTTTTAATAGGCTTAACTCTACCTTGGAGACTGGCACCCAAACCCTTGCCAGACCTATACCCCATCCTTATCATAATATTTCAACCCAGGGTGTCAATCATATTCTTCTTTTTCTACCCCTTTTGAGGTAGGGGTGGTGCCAGTGTTGGTGTAGAAATTGCATCTTGTAGCTTCATTATGTCAAGTCGCGGGTCGGCAAGGTCTAGCATAGATAATAGGGGCGTGTTGGCCGGCCATATGGAGGGTACTAATGTGGCAGAGTGTATGTCCACTGACGGCAAGATAGGCATACTAGTGACTTTGATGATGCGCCCCTTGTGTGAAAACTTTAAACACTGATGATTTGTGGAGGGTATGGCATCAAGCACTTGGATATATGAACGGCCCAGAATGTCACTAAAAGTCAGATCCATGTCCAAAATGTGGAAATATGTTGTAACTGACACGGGACCCAGCCTGACTTTCAGAGTAATCATGCCCATGGGCGGCTTCTTTGTATTATCATAAGCAATCACCGTGATGGTAGAAGGTCGTATCTCACTGTCGGGTATGCCATACATTTTCAAAGTACTTGGAGGCAAAACATTGATGGAAGCACCGGTATCCACCAAGCATTGGCTGACGGCCACTTTATTAATATCAACTGTGATGCACAAGACATATTTTCGTGCCAGCTTTGGAGCCAGTTCATGTTCATAGAAAATAATGGCGGGCTGATCCCCTGCTGGAGTCAAGACTGAAGTAATCTGCTCAACCGAAATATCCTCATTGACCATCAACTTTTGGAGATACTGCATCAGAGCTTCTTGGTGGGTCTTAGACCTTTTTATTAACTCCAGTATAGAAATCCTTGCCGGAGTTTTGTCTAGATGTTTCAACAAGTCATACTGAGTCCCCGGTATGGACTCCTGCTCTTGTGTCTGTTCTTCTTGCCCTTGTGCGGGCTCTTGCTCATTACGATGTGGGAACACACGATGGAATATTCGTCCACTACGGAGCACCATAGTTTGTGAAGATTGCTCCTCCGTGGAGTTTTGGGTAGGCGGAGGATTGGTAGATGTAGAAGGGATATCAAGATTAGCAGGTTGAACAGGAGCAATCGATTAGGCGACCTTGATGAGGGGCCTTGCCGGTTGAGGATTGGTGGAAACTAGTATGGTGGGTAATGAAGGTCCTGTGGTCAAGGGGCTAGAAGGGATAGACGGTGCCTGGGTAGTTGGAGTAGGTGTAGGCCGAATGAGGAGGGGCCTAGGTGGAGGTGACAGGTTTGTAGGAGGTATGGTAGGTGTTGGTGAAGGTCGGAGTAAGAGGGGCCTTGCCGGCAAAGAGTTAACGGTGGTGGAAGGAGGAAAGGGTGCCGGTGAGGGGCGGATGAGGAGTGGCCTAGACGGCAAGGGATTTATGGAAGAGGGAGGGGTTTACGATAAAGGGGGGTTTATGGAGGGGCGAATGAGGAGCAGTCTAGGCGGAAGGTTAGCGGGAGTGGAATGAGCTTGGTTGATGGGACGTAGGAGAGGACGTGAAGGCTGTGGGAAAGGAGAAGGTTGGGAGGTTCTCAATAAATGGGGAGGTTGGTTTGAGTTTTGGTTTATAGCCCCGACGGAGGCGTTTTCTTCATGCCACCCTTGCCCCCTCTCCACTTCACGGAAAGAGGTGACAGGGTTTACTTGTTGGTTGGGTGCAGGGTGCTCCGGCAGGGGATTTTGGACAATCCCCATGTCCGACTGCGGTGTGGGAGCTTGCTCTTGTTGAACTTGCTGGGCGGGCTATTGAGCCAGCGGTGGTGCCTATTGTCGATGTAACGCCTGAGAATTTTTTAGGAATTTTTTGAGAACAAATGTAATTAAAAAGACTTAATGGGCTACTAAAGTGCTTTAAGGATTAAATAAATCCACTTAAAGGCCCTATATTAACCAAAGGACTAAGCCCAATTCAATTAGGCCCATAAACCAAATTCTATGGCCTTTTGACCTAAGCCCATTATTAGAAACGTAATGTGGGCAATTTTTAGATTTAAATAGGATAAATAAACCAATTAGGGGATAAATAGGTGATAAAACTAAAAATCCAAAATTTTTGAATTTAACATCCTAAATGCGGTCTATCGCGAGACCGCCTTCACCCAATAGAGGTCTTGAGGAGACCGCTACTATGTTCCGTGAATGGAGGTGTTAGAAGCGTGGAAAACTGAGATTTTTCCCATTCTAATCTCTATGATTCGAGGCTACCTGGCATGGGAGCTTAGTCTAGGACTCTTGGGGATCAAACCTACTCCAATTTAGGACTCCTAGATTGATCTAATCCGCCAAACCCTAGCAAACCCTATAAATAGGTCTCAAGTTCGACCTGTGTGAACCCTTATTTTAGAGCGCGTAGTTCGACAACAATGAGACATTATTTCAGGTTGGTTCTTTAGAACCTTATGTTCTCCTTAGTTTTATCTAACTCACCTCCAATTCTCATGCTAGAAGACCCAGCCATTGGAGAGCTAGAGCGTCTACAAGTCTCTGGTTCGCTACAGGCTGCACAGGAAACAGTGCATCGGTCCAGTGAAGATCAAGAGATTAGGAGCCCTAAACGAGGTTAGTTCAAGTTTAGTCTTTAGAACTTTTTGTTCCCCTTTCTATCTTCTACCTACCCTCCAAATTTTGCAAATTTAGGTCAAGACGATCTGGAGATAGAGGGGCAAGAAGTTGCTAGTTTAGCACAAGACGTGCAGAAACTAGGGCATCCTTCCAGTCCGAAATTTGAAGTCTAAAGCTTGTTACAGAGGTAGGTTATCTCATGAAAAGGCTTAAACATTAAGATAGGAGTAAAAGCCCTCTGTTTCCATGTGATTTCATGCATTATACACGAAGTATTTCATGGTTTATTACGACTGCACATCTAGGTTATTTCTACATGCATAGTCCTGCACCTTCTAATTAAAGATAATAACTTTGGCATGAACCATGTATTTCCATGCACCCTCTTCGTTATAAACATACTCTTACATATTATCCATTGATTCTCCATGCTTTTTATGCATTTATTGCCCTAGGATAGGTCTTGCACTCGATGGCTATGTGCTGCCTGATGCAGGATAGAAACGGTCTACCAAGGACCGCTAAACTATAATAGCGGTTCCCAAATGACCGCTACTATGTAAAAGCGGTTCCAATAAGACCGCTACTATCAGACACGGTCCTCACAAGACCGCCTTTGTATTTCAGTTTCCTGCACTTTTTTAACTCCAAACAGATTGTAGATTGACCCTATGATATATATGTTAAGCCTAGTTAATGAGGTGCTATTCCTGGTTATGGCTTTACTTTTATGAAGTTGGTAATATTGTTCATCCATCATGATATATTTCATTTCCTTAATATGTTTTAAAGCTATTTTAAACTTATGTTACTTTCATATGTCCTTAATATGTTTTAAAGCTATTTTAAACTTATGTTACTTTCATGCCAAAATCATATAGTTTGTATTAAATTGAATTTCCACATGGACTATGAGACTTGTTTTATGCATGTTTGATTACTATTTTACATGATCCACTCTCATGTTTTGAGCCATTTCTTAAGTACATGGCACATATTCCGGTACGATGTCATTAGTTACACTATGAACTCATAGGCACACAATCTTGGACTTATGATCCTCTCCGCTGGATATTCCTTCCACCGAACTAGGTAATCTTGTTTCAAGGCCTCCATAAGTCTCCGCGAGCCTGGGATTCCCACTAAGACGCCGAGCTGGTTGTACCCTCAAAACCTATTGATCTAGAGAGCACTCAAACTTATCGATGTTTTCTGCAGTCAGGATAATAGTGGTTCTCAGGCGACCGCTACTGTCTAGTAGCGGTGCTGGAACGACCGTGTCTATCCAGATTTCACCACTGCATCGACTCTTTTCTCTCTGGCATAGAAACGGTCCTTATATGACCGCATCTGTCTAGAAACGGTCTTGGAAAGATCGCTTCTATCCAGAAACGGTCCAGACTTGACCATTTTATGTCTAAACTGTGTTTAACCTGGGGTTTGACCCAAGGGTTGATTTTCCTATGTTCCTAGATGGTCTATTGATTATCTAGAACCTAACACCTTATTCAATAAGCTATCTAATGAATTATGAAAGTTATTAAATGTACCGTTATGCTGCCAGATTCCTTCCGTAGCTTAACCTTGTCACTAATTCATCCTTGAACTCTCATGTTCTTAATTGAAGCATTCTTACTTTGATATTTGGTATCATGAGACTATAGTTTGAATTTGTACATTATTGACCTACTTTATTGATATTTCTCATGGAAGTAGCTTGATTTATAACTTGAAGATGTGGATCGGGCACTGATTGTGTCCAAGGGCTCGACACTAGCCCCCTCGACTGATTGCCGGAAACATGCTATAAGCCATGGGATATGATGAACACTGGAATCACATTGCACCGGGAGTACTTTTTGTATAGATAAGTGAAAACCACGAAGCTCTACATGAAATTATACATTCTTGTTACATGACTTTCTAGTGCATGACCTTTATGGTTATGAAAAGTACATTCTCGATACATTCTTGTTACATGACAGGCCACTATACGTTCTTGAATGATTTTCCACTCATTATATATATATATATGAAATCTTATATCTTCATAGTCATATCTTGTTACTTGCGTTGTTACTTTGGTTTTGTTCGCATGTTTCATCGTATGCATTTATTCTTCTTTCCTAGAGCTAAAGTGCTAAATACTTAAACATTGCCTTCATGTTGATACGAAAGTACCTACTGGACAAGTGTGCTCATTCCCTACTTCTTTTCTAATCTTTTCAAGAAATTCTAGCGGGGGTTCGGACTACTCAAGTGACAAGTCCAAGAGTGATTAAAGATCGAGAGAAGACCTAGTAGAGTCATGAGTCAAGTCAAGTCTATATACTTTTCCATTTATTTGAGTTTAGTAAAAAGAGTCAATTGTTAATGTACTTTGAATATTATTCAATAAAGTGAAGTTTGAGTATATCATCTTGTGCATTCCATTTTATGTGTGAATGTGTTAGCGCTCTGATTATATTGCTCGCTTGCGGCATACTAGCCGGCTGTTCACGATTCCCGATTAGTTCCGTTGCATAATTTAGGGCGTGACAGTTAAAGTGGTATCAGAGCCTAGGCATAAGTAAGTCCTAGGAAAAATGTCATGTCATATGCTAAGTCTGAGGCTTAAGGACTCACACCTATAAACTAGGAAAGAAATTTTCAAACCTATGAGAGATTGGGTAGAACCTAGGATGAGATAGTTAATTAGAAATTATGTCTAGGATAATTCTCTTTCAATTACATAAGAATTAATTGCTTGTTTATTTCTTCATGCACTTTACTCTTACAATGGCCGCTGAACATGCCGCAAATCATGCTAATTGGGAAGCAATGTAACAAACATTTGTGGGTCTTACCCAGGCTCTACAAACTGTAGCCCAAGCTGGCGCAAGGGCTAGCGCAGGTAACTTGCATGGGAATTTCTGGAGTATGAATCCTCTGAGATTCTCTGAATCTTCCAACCCAGACGAAGTAGAGAATTGGATCGACGAGATGAATCGTATATTCGATGTCATGCAATGCACCGACCAAGAGAAGGTCTGTCTCGCCACTTTTCAATTAAATAAAGATGCTCGTACGTGGTGGAAGGCTACTTCGGCACAACCTCAAAATGCCCAGCCTACATGGGACGAGTTCCTCACACTTTTCCAAGCAAAGTATTTCTCTGAACATGTTAAGGAGCGAAAGGCTGTGGAATTCGCTTCTCTACGCCAAGGCATGATGTCGGTGGTGGAATATGAATTACAATTCTCTCGTCTAGCCCCTTATGCCCCACACTTGGTGGGCACGGATATCTTAAAGGCAAATCATTTTATGGACGATTTAAGGCCTGGCTTTATTCAACAACTGGGTCCTCAGAATATTTGTACATATACGGAGAGGGTCCAATGGGCGCATCTATGTGAAAGGACCTTAGAGAATGTCGAAAGGTACAAAGGCAAGAGCGAGGAATCAAGCCGCAAGTTTGACAAACGCGGATGAAAGGAAGAAAGATTCAGCATCACGGGCACTTACAACTCCCGTGATAACAAGAAGAGGTCCTGCAATGGGAATGGAAGGAATAATCACAATAACAAGAAGGTAAAGGAGGAAGAAACGCAAGTCGCGATGGCTTGCTCATTCTGTGAGAAATTTGGCCACTCGGCCGAGGAATGCTGGAAGCGCCTTGGCGCTTGCTTACGATGTGGAAGTCAGGAACACCGCATACCAGATTGCCCTCTTATGAAGGAACAATCTTCTAACGGTGGATGCAGGTGGTAGGCTCATCTTAATACTGTTCTAGAAGATGATGAAGCGCCCAAGGATGATGGGCTAATAGAAGGTGCCATTCAAATTTATTCGCATCCTACATTTGTACAATTTGATACTGGTGCCTCTCATTCCTTTATATCTACTTCCTTTGCAAAAACTTTACCAATTCCACCTGTTCCTCTACCTTCGGACCTAGCAATCACAACACCTTTAGGTCTCGGAACGAAACTTACAACCCATTACCCCGATATTGAGGTATTGATAGAAGGTCTCAATCTTCCGGCAAACCTCGTATGCCTTAACATGGAAGGCTACGATGCCATTCTAGATGTAGATTGGCTTGTTGATCACGACGCCTATATAAATTGTCACAATAGGAGAATTTCTTTTCAAAAATCAGGTCTCCCACAATTCTCTTTCCTTGGCATCAAGTATAGGAAGCACCCTACCATCATCTCTTCTCTTCACGCTTGCAAACTTATTTCGCAAGGATATGAAGCTTTTCTTGCTTCCGTAATCATGACCGAGTCCAAGGAAATCCCCAAAGAAGAAATTCCTATTGTCAAGGAGTTCCCCGATGTATTTCCATCTGATTTACCTGGCTTACCACCCGAAAGGGAAGTAAACTTCTCCATTGAACTCATTCCTGGAGCAGCACCTGTTTCAATAGCTCCCTACAATATGTCCCCTACGGAACTCAAAGAACTGAAGAGGCAACTTCAGGAATTGCTAGATAAGGGTTTCATTCGACCCAGCACATCCCCTTGGGGTGCGCCGGTCTTATTCGTTAGGAAGAAAGATGGATTCCTTAGGTTATGCATCGACTACCGGCGACTTAATCAACTCACCATCAAAAACAAATATCCATTGCCGCGTATCGACAAGTTGTTCGATCAAATTTCTAGAGCGGAATATTTCTCCAAGATCGACCTCAAGTCGGGTTACCATTAGCTAAGGATCAAAGATGAAGACATCTACAAGTCTGCTTTCCGAAGCAAATATGGACATTATGAGTTTGTGGTGATGCCGTTCGGGTTAACCAACGCCCCTGCAGCATTTATGCAACTCATGAACAATATTTTTAGGCGGTATCTTGACCATTTTATGGTAGTATTCATTGATGATATCCTTATCTATTCCAAGACAAAGGAAGAACACGAAGAGCACTTAAGAATAGCTTTGCAAACTTTGAGAGAAAATCAACTATACGCAAAGCTCAGCAAGTGCGAGGAAGGAGTGGTCTTGTGATGCTGTGTGTGTACAGGAGAGGAAGAAGGAGAACAGGGTGCGACCCCCTTTAGAACATGGTATCGGCGATAGGAAAAGACACGCAGGGAGAGGGAGAGAAAGAGAAGGGAAGGAGAAGGAGGGAGAAAGGAAGAGGAAGAAGGGAAGATGATAAGAAAGAAGAGAGAGTTAGCCTCTCTCTCATGTGTCCATCGTGGGCCTTTTATAGGCTTTTAATGCAACACTCTGCAGTCTTCATGTTTCCATGCAAACCATGGCTCCTACAGCCACCGTCTTCTACACCTTCTATATGTGCCTCGAGCCGTCCCAGCCTAACACATAAGGCCACCATGCTTCCAGCTGCGAGTCGCGACAACCACGTTGCTACGTCCAACCCACCTTCGAACGACGTCTCCTTCTTCTTTTTCTATTATTAAAATGGCGTCGAGGCGAAAGTCATGGTTTTCAAATTAGCATCAAGACTAATGACACCATTTTATTCTTCCACGATCCAAAAATGACGCCCTTTCAGAGGGTCGAGTGCCAATTTTCTCTCTCCTCAGTCGCTCCCGTGCGCGACCCCCCTTCTTCTCGCGTCCTCCCCCCTCTCCGGCCATGGCCGGAGTGGGGGGGAGCTCCAGGTTCCCCCTCTTGGTCTCCTGACCTCCCGTCATCTGCCTTTGCCGGTGCAGCCTCCGTCGACGGCGTGCCTGTGCCCTTCATCTTCGGCTTCACTCTCACGACCGTGCCTCTCTAGCCCTAGCCTTCCTTCCTCCTCCTGCCCTTCGGTTGCTGCTCATTCCTCACAGCCCTACCAGGGCTCCTGCTTGATCCACTCTTTGGTGCCCTCCCGGCGGCTCTGGGCTCCTGCCCCCCTCTCCTTCTTGGTGCTTGCGTTCCTCGTCGTCCGCTCTGGTTGCTTGGCCGTCGCCTGCGGCAGTGGCTGGAGCAGTTGGTGAGGTCCCTGAGGTTGAGCGGGGGGGAGGCCACGCGCCTCCCCCTTCCCCCTCTGGTTCCTCCTAGCCTCCGGTGTTGCCCGCCGTCAGTGGCTCCGGTGTCCTCCCCGCTGCGTCCCTCGCTCCTGGCTCTGGCCGTACGGCAGCTGCCTCTTCTGCTGCGAGCGGTGCTTGGTCTTTCGAGCATGGCCTTAGGCCTCTGCCTGCCCCCCCGGCGTCCTCTGGAGGTCCCTCCGGTGGAGCCTTCTTCTCCTCCACCGTGCCCAACGCCTCCATGGTTCGACACATCTTTTCTCCCCCCTACACGCAACCTTTGGCGGGATACCGTGGGTCATCCTCCTGCTAGCCTGCCGCCTATGGCGCCCTCCCATCCATCATTTCTGCTGCTACTGGTGCAGGCAGCTTCGATGTGTCCTCCTCTGGACCTCCGGGTCCTCCTTCGGCCGATTCGGGTTGCTGCTCCCTCCGGCGCCCCTGTTCCTGGAGCTGCCTTGCCTTCCCCCTTGGTGCCTGCTCGTCCCCCCGTCGCTCAGGCTACTGCCGGTGCAGGCTACCTCTCCAGCGCGTGGCCCGGCTCATTCCCACACCGCCATCGGTGCTGCTCGCCTCTCAGCCTCTACCGGTGTTCTGCCGTCGTCCCCAACGTTGTCCTTCGTCCGCCTTCTCCGTCCGTGTCTACCGCGGTAGATGGCCTCACCGCGGCTCTCCTGCTGCTGGCAGTGTTGCCCCATCGCACTCCGCCGCTGTCCTTCCTGCTGGACCTGGGTTGAAGGTGGCTGGTGGTCGCACTCTCTGTCTGCGTCCGGTGCAGCCTCCCTCGCCCACCCTGCTACAGGTGGCGTTCTGCCACCACCGTTGGGCGTCTCCTCCAGTTGGTGCTACCTCGACGTCCACGCTAACGCCACCTGGTCCTGCTATCCTGCTACATGTTCCTGCGGTACCGCCAGCAGGGGCTTCACCTGCAGGCAGTGTCACCCCCGTGCCTCTGTCTGTGAATGGAGCTGCCTCGTCTGCGGTTTTCAGGCGGCCATGGGTGATGGAGCTCGTGTGCCTGCCTCTGTTCCTTCTCGCGTCCTTGCCCTTGCTGCCACCCTCAACGGGAGGACTACTGGCCCTCCCCCCATCCCAGGTGGTGCGCCAGTCGTTCTCCCCTCCGGCGCTCCCGACTGTCGACCAATCTTGCAGCCACCGACGATCGCGTTCTGCATTCTAGAACAGTGTTACCTTGCCCCATGTCTTGGGCTTGCTTCCTTTTTCCTCTATTGGGCTTATTGGGCCTTGCCCACTTGTCGTTCTTCGGGCTCCTCCCTTCCGTAGTAGGATGCCCCCCATGGACCCTTGTTGTCCCCTGTATCCTCAACCCTTATTTCCCTTTTTTGTTTTCAATATATAAAATTCTCTTGTAAGGTGGTCGGGGTCGAGTATCTCCCGTTTCCCCTTGCAAATATGACCTTAGTTAAAAAAAATTTAGAAATTAGCGTCCCACTGCCAAGATGTTACTTTTTCCTGTAATAAATAAATAACATAAAATTATTTTTATAAAGATATTAATAATAAAAAATATAATGATGTAACTTATTTTTGTTATGCATTTATGATCCCACATATTTATTTTCTAAAATTTAATTAATTTCATTGTTGACACCCGTTTTAAGCTTACAAGTTGAGTTTTTTCTCTTATTCACCTTCATGATGCTCTAAATTATCCATTATTTTGGAGTCTTCTTTGACCGTATTTCGAGCCCATTTTTTGACCATTTTTTCGAGCCCATTGAGCTTTGGAGGCTTTTATCTTCGATTTCCCCACTTTCAGATCTGTTTCGGGCCGTTCGGAGGGTTGATCAGGCGTCCAGAAGAGACCCGCACAACCTCTCTGAACGCGTTCGCCTAGGGACCGCGTTCATGAGAACGTGGTCACCTAGGGACCACGTTCACCTTTTTCTAATTTTTTATTATTATTATTATTTATATTTATATTTTTTGGTCACCCAGGACGCGGTCTCTTAGGAGACCGCGTTCATGAGAACGCAGTCCCCATGCGATCGCATTCATTTTTTTATTTTTATTTATTTATTATATTATTTTAATTCTATTATTTTGATAATGGTCATGCCGCGATTTACGTTAAACTACTCCCATATGGCCGCGATTTCAGACAAATCGCGTTCTCAATTCTTCTCTCCCAGGGCTGCGCCAACCCCGTGGGCCTCCTGCATCGACCCCGGTTGACTCCTTCCTAGCCGCGGTTCCGGATTAACCGCGTTCATGAAGCCACAGTTGGTCGACCAACCGCGTTCTCAAATAGAGTCCAGAACACCCATGGCTCCGATTTCTTTGCCCGAGGACTCTCCGGGAGCCCTATCTTGCATCGATTTCGATGAGGATAGCCCTCCACTTCGATTCTAATCATTCCAGGACTCTTATCCTCACTATTATCTTGAGTTTAATCACATATATCCCTGAAATTGGGTGTTTATCTCGAATTTAAACCCTAGGGTTTCAGCAACTCCTATTTAAACCTGCCCAGTTCGTAGTGCGCGACTGGGGGCTCTTTCTCGGTTCCGAGAAAAGCCATGCCGCATCGTCAACTCATTCCTTCGACCCCAACCTAAAGAGGGAAGTATTATCTTCGATTTCCACGCTCAAGGGCTCATTTTCTTCATCCATATTCTTAGATATCCGCATCTACTTTCTCTGTTTTATCACAGATTCCTATTTTCTGCACTCTACTGTATTTTTCTTCAGATTACATGCACGATTCCCGCAGCCTTGCTGCGTGTTAAATCCTACTTTTTGTTCTATTCTCATTACAACACACACATCTATTATTTTCACCCTTTTACAGGGGTTAAAAAGCTCCCCGGTGTGTTCTTCCCTCAACTTTTCATGCTTACTTTATGCATACGGGATGGATGCTATGCTTGCATGTTTCTAATGGGTTTTTCCTTGTTTTATTGTTTTGATTCACAGGAGAGCAAGAGAACGTGAGGCCCTCTTCTTCTAGCATGCTGGAAGGTGAGGAGGTGTCATCCCACAAGGTCCCCGCACCCGTTTGTTCATGCGCGATCACGTCATATCGGTCTCTTTCGACCGTGTCTTTTCTCTTCATCTTTCTAAGGTACATAGTGCCTTTACTCTCTTTCTCTCACCCTTTTAGCACTGTTATACTTTGTGGCGATCACAGTACATATCTCTATCTTCATCGCTCTCTTTTCCTTTCATGCTCATGCATATTTGTTTAGTTTGGGGCGGGTAGATACAAACATCTGCAACCTAGCTTTTTTGGCAATCAGGGTGGGATGCCTAGTGTCCATCGCATTTTTCTTGTTCTTCTGCAACTTGGGTGTGTGTATGTCTCTATTTGGATAGCATTTTCTTAGGTTTTCTGCATTTCTACATTTCTGGGTTTAGAACGCAGTTGCCAGGCAACCACTTCTATGAGTACGGGGTTCTCAGGGAACCACCTTCTGATTCTGGCAGACCCTGCGGCAGGCTCTCAGGCGCGTCTTTCCTTGACGATTTAATTGACCTCCCGAGGTCGGATCGCTCTGTTTTTGGTCTCATTATGTTGCCCTTTGTATTGTCTTTCACTTCATATATCATTTGCACTCATTCTATAAGGTTTTGATAATTTAATTGTGTCTTGATTTTCGAGTTTTATGCAAAAATCTGCATTCAGACCCAGGGCAGACTCATAGGAGCATTGTTCATTAATCATTTAATATACCTCACGGGGTCTGATTGTGCTTTTTTATGGTCCTATCCTACAGTCCTTTATATTGTCTTCATTTTCATATGTCATTTGCATCCATATCATTTTGTTGTCATAATTTAATGTTGCCTTGAATTTTGAGTTTCATGCTGGAAATCTGCATGCAGACTCATAGGTGCATTTTCTTTGCTGATTTAATGTACCTTCCAGGGTCTGTTTGTGTCATTTTTTGGTTCCATCTTGTTGTCCTCCGTATTATCTTCGTTTTCATATATCATTTGCATCCATATTATTGTGTTTTGATAATTTAATCTTGCCTTGAATTTTCAGTTTTATGCTAGAATTCTGCATGCACTACGGTGCGCATAGGGCCATGCATTGAATATCATAGTCGCATTTCCACCCTGTTAAGTGATCCTCTCGCCTCCATATTCCTTGGAGTCGACTAGATGATCTTATTTGGGACCTTTGTAAGTCTCCGTGAGCTGTGGATTCTCACACAGACACCGAGCCGGTTGTATCCTTCCACCCTTAAGATTTGCATTTTGCATACGTGTGAGGGAGTTAAACCTAGGTCAACCCAAAGTTTGGACCCCTTCCCTATAGGATACCTATCTTGAGGGAATTATTCTTAATTCAAAACATTAAATGGTCAATTGAAACTTCAAAACAATTTAACGAGCATATCAACTTGTTTGCCTTTGGTGAGACCCCCTTGCATATTATTGTTGTGTGTTCATATTGTTTTGCATTCTTAGCATAATCTCCACATTTTGTGTGTTATTTCCTCATCATCTAGTTTGTCCATCTGTTTGTAGAGTCCTCTCCTCATGTTACCTTGGTCACATTTGCATTGGTGTTCGTGCATTAGTCTGTCCGTCTCTGAGTCAGGCTACGGTCATCCCTGAGCCGCTTCTTGCTAGCCGCGGTCATCCTAGAACCACCTTCTTCCCCCAAGTTGCCCTCCTCCTCGTCCTACGTGCCCTTGCCTTCTTGGTTGTATCCCCTTGATATCCATGTATTAAGTCTCCATTTGCCCTCATGGAGCACCGCTTTAATCTCTTGTACCCTTCTCCTTCCCAATTTTCTTCCTACTCCCGCGTGGAATGCTCTTTCCACACGGGCACATCTTCTCGTGGTCCCTCTGACCCTTCTGAAGAACAGGCCAATCTCATGGCCCACCTATCAGGCCTTGTTCGCCAAATAGACCCGGCCCAGGCCCAAAATCTTATTGCAAACCATCTTAATGGGCCTTCTCTTTCCAATGGCCAATCTAATCCTAATGGGCCTTCTCTTTCTCGTACTATTGGCCCAGTTTCCAATGGCCAATTCCATCTTAATGGACCTCATCCTCCTTCTCCTCCTTATGTTGCTGGGCCAATGGGTCCTTATGTTAATATTTCTTCCAGACCCGCATATCCTTCTACTCCTGGATTGAGCTTTTACTCTTCTTCTCGGCCTGGATCCTCTTATCCGGCCCAATATCATAATTTTGGTCCACATTCACAACCTCTTGCGCTAGCTGGCCCACATTTATCTCGATCTCTCCCTACCCTGGAGATGATTGCCCAAACCCAACGCCAGCTTGATGAGTTGCAACAGCGGATTGATCCCAAGCCCTCCTTAAGTGTTCTATTCACTTTTCAGAATCCCTGACTTCCACCGCCTTCGTAAATCTCTGCATATCACCGTTATGGTGGAATCGGCGACCCCTATGTGCACTTAAAAAAGTTTGTTTATGAGTCGGCCCAGTTTCGACATGGCCAACGTCTGATGGCCTATTTATTTGGTCTGTCATTAGAAGACCCGGCCCGGGATTGGTTCTTCTCTTTGCCACAAGAGAAGATTGTGAATTTTCAAGCTGTGCAAGACAAGTTCATCCAGTAGTATCAGGACCAAGTTGGGCCCAAGTACTCCGTTGTGGATCTGGCCCACGAGAAGATGAAACTCGAAAAGGAGTTCTCCACTTTTACTGACCGCTGGTGTCGCCTCGCCGCGTAGGTCCCAGGGCACATTCTGGAGCAAGAGCAGATCAAGATTCTCATTTCTAATGCAATGCCTGAGTACCGCTTCATTTTATCCCTAAATGACATTATCTCCTGGCAACAGCTATACAGTCGAGCCCACTTCGTTCGCCAAACAACTCCATAATTCCCTTGACCTTGAGTCTCCTTCACCTTCTACACCCACATACGCCTCGCCATCCTCATATACCCCCTTTGTACCCTCAATGAGTCAACCTTCCTCTACATATACCTCCACGAGTCAGCCCTACTGTAGCGCTCGTGCCTTAGCGGATTCATAGCAGTTCGGATCTAGGCTTTGTCCTGGTCATTTTGGCTATTTTTACGGATTTTTAGGCGTTCGTTTGGCATTTATTGGAATTTGTTTAAGGTTAATGGCATTTAGAGTTAAGTTTTCAAATAATAATAATAATAATAATATATATCTCTCTCTCTCTTCCCATCGAACTCTCTCTCCCTCACTTGTTCTCTCTCTTCCTCTCTCCCTCTCACGATCTCTCCTCTCACGATCTCTCGGATTCGATCCGGACGGGCCCCGATCGAGGCACGAGAGGTACCATCGGGACAGGCTCGACGCAAGGATCGGGTGGACACCAGCTTTGTCTCGATCCGCGGTACGTGGAGGTGTATGGGGCCGAGAGTAGCTGCGGCGTCCCTTCGTCCATTCGACACCGAATCGTCGTCTTCGTCGCGATTAAGGTAGGGGGATGGAATCCTTGTCTCGCTAGGATCGCATTGGCATAGCATGCACGCCCGTCCGATGTCGTTTTCTTCAATTTCCATGTAGAATTCCATGTTAGTGTAATTTAGGCTAAATTCTTGAAAATCACTTCCTGGGCATCATTTTTATGTTTTGATGTATAGATTAGTTGTAGAATGGTATGGTTTGGCAGGTTTTACAGCTTTTCCATGTTTTCCCGACGATCCGGCTCGATGTTTCGCGACTTTTTTTCTTTCTTTCTTTCTTGTTTATTCATTATTTCGCATGTCGATCGGTCAATTAGCTAACTGGTAACTAACTGGCTGATTAACGGCGCGGGCGTGCCAGTCACGTGGGTGACGATCTTATTATGCGCTCATTCTGACCCGTGTCGGGCAAAAGTGAGGTTCGGTCGGGACCAGCAGTCCGCCACACCGTAAAGGCTATGGCGTTAATTACATCCCCCACGAGGAGGGAACACTTTTGATTAATTGCCGAGATAGTGGGCTGTCGGAGCCGAATTAAAAAAAACTACATGATGACCATGACGAAGGCATACGGGATGCATTTATTTATCATACAAGGGATGCATAGTTCACAGAATTATGGACTCTTGGTACGTGGCGGAGGACGTAGGCCCGAAGACCACCATCGCGCATAGCGGAGATTTCTGGTTGGGCACAACCCGACCTTCTGTCAACGCCATTTGATATACTCGAGGGTCGATGCAGCCATGCACGAGGAACCGTGATATGCGGGGTGTGACCATGATGTTGTAACATAAATTCGGCAGCACGTCCCCTTCCTTTGGACTATGCCAAATGGGAATATGGGACATCCATCCACGGAGAGCCGGAATGGAAACCAAAAGAGGATCGGGCGTAGCCCTGGGCCCGAGAAGGATCCACATATGACGGGACAGTGTCCACCGTCGCGTCATTTGTTAATATTCCCCTCTAAGGACCGTTGGAGGACATGCGGTGGCAGAACACCGAGGGTCAGCGGGGTGACAGAAGAAATGTCGGATTCGGTGTAATGTAGAGGTGAAACCCCCCATTAATGTATCTCCCATGGACCTGGGTGAAGAACCATAGTTCCCTCGTGAGACAATGAAGGCTGGCATGAAGGTTGACAGGAATGGTATATTGAGTTTAGATTTAGATTTGGGTTCAATGAAGTTGCTGAGACATCAGACATTTGGGTGGCAGCTATTGTTGAAATGAAATGGTATGGATTGGAGCCGGCGCGAAGGCCAAACGGCGCGACGGGATCCCGGCGCGACGGGAAGCTAAAGGGCTACCGGCGCGATAGGCAACCGGTGTGGCTGGGACGAAGGGGCAGTCAGTGCGGTGGGCTTCTCGGCGCGCCCTTCACCCGGCGCGAGATTGGCGCCGGGAGGGGACGGCGCCGGGAGTCATGTGGCGACGGGAGCCGTTTCTTTATTAGTTTTTTTTTTTAGGTCTTGTGAGGGTTTCTTCATTTAATGGGGACCTCAGGGTGATGGATGAATGGAGACAGAGGATCAGGGTGGCTTCCTTCACGAGGGGGTCCAAGGAGATCACCAATTACGAGATGTATTCCCTGTGATGGCAAGATGTCATGAGATGATGTAGCTCAGGCTCTCGCCATATTGAGGGGTTAGATACGCAATTCCTGATGAAACATCGTGCTGTGTGGTAGAGTAAAGCTCTGGGTAAAATTTGACAGCATCTCCCCTTACTTTGGGAGTGTGCCAAGAGAATATTATAGGCTATCTACACACGAGTGCCGGAGTAGAAACCGAAATGAGTGCCGGGCGTAGCCCGAGATTCAAAGGGTCCAGATCACATGGGACTTCATCCCTTTGTTGTAATATCCCCGATGCAGTCAATGGAGAGCCTGCAATGCCAGGGCTCCGTGGCTCAATGGGTTGTAGAATGTGGGGGAATTCGGCCCCTTTGATATGGCTCCCGTGAGGACAGAGGAAAGGGTGATGCCTCTCCACAGGAAGATAGGGCATTTAAAGCAATGATGGCACGGCCTGATGGCATCGGCACGAACGTATTAAGATGGCCATCCTTGGCATAGAAGGGATGAGGGTATTGGTGAGAAGAATAATATGGCTTTCGGCGTGAAGGCTTGAAGTTCAACCGGTGCGGCTAGCCCTCGGCGTGAAACGTGCGCCGAGAGGGGCTCACGCCGGGAGGCTTTTTGAAGTGGGGGTTTAAAGGGTTTGTTAAGGCAGAGGCTTTGAGCATTCGAAGCGAGGAGGTTTATTCAGCAACCTGGGCTATTTATTCGGATGATCGCAGAGAGGAGGCTTCGAGGGGGAGACGAACTCTCTTCTGGGGCCTCACTAGGAGCAGAGCCATGAACCAGAACTCCTGAAGATATTCCTCTCCATTCCACATACGAGGAGCCATGAGATAGACTGTCTCAGGCCCTCGAAATGTGGCTGGGGGTAGTGATAAAGAACGATGGCAAAGAAGCCTCAACAGATAGCAGAAATTAAACATAAGACATTTGCAGTTGGCGATAGCCGTATATAGATTAAAACCTCGGATACAGAGGGAAGCGGAAGAGAATGATCCAGCATATCAGAACTCATCCCATTCTTTTATTAACTACTTCAGCCAAATGGCGTACACATATGCGATTTAAGAGAAAGAAATCTAACCCAAAAGGAAAAGAAATCCAAACTTCATCCCTGCAAACAGGGTTACATTAGCATTCGATGCTACTAGAGCAAAGATGCTCGAAAGCGAAAAACAAAAGAGGAATACTCAGACAGACGGAGAAGAGAGAGAGAGCAAAGAAGTTGTAGTTGCACGGCCCTCACACCTGGATTCCCTCCTCGAACCCCTCTCTCTTTCTTCAGCTTCTACGAAGGGCGCTCGAGCTCCCCCCTTTCTTTTGGTGGCTAAGCACCCTCTTCCTTTCTTCTCGAAGGGCTCTCTCTTTTTTTTTTCAAAGGATCCTCTTCCCTTCTCCTCTCTTTTTTCCTCCTTCTTTTCTTTTTTTTGTTCGAAGGGCCGCCCTCTTATAGAGGCCAGTCCCTCACCCTTTCGGCCTGAGCTTCCCGGCGCGCCAGCATCATCTTCCCAGCGTGGCGGACCTCGGCGCGTCCCATTTCACCTTTGGGTTTGGCCCACTTCCCTGTCATTCGGCCCATTCGACCCAGGATCCACTCAGTGGACTCCTTTTGACAGTGGGACTCTTGGCATGTATATATATTCAGACTCCATGGGACTGTTTACACCTTGCATTCACAAACATGTGCGAGGCGCTGTACATCCCGCTTCAGGAGTATCGGAGATGTCTGAACATCTGTTTCAGTAGGCAGATGGTTGCCTGAATGTTGGTATAGTTTTATCAGTCTGACTATCTGAATGACAGCGGTACTGGACAGCGATCTAGCCAAAGACGGCTTTAGTCGAACAACATGATAGGAGTAGTGGGTTTCTTCTATTCAGACTCTCAGATCTCCCAGGGATGGTACATGAGCTGTGCCCTCGACTGATCTTTAAAACTGTGAATCTGCTATGGTCTCTTCTGGTATATTTTAGGTGTCAACAAATGCCCCCCACCCGTAGGTGGCGTGATCGAAGCATGAGTGACACGGGACATGCGGGTGTACATCACGTCACACACTACGCTTCGTGGTCTCTTCAGGCCTGCTCCTGTGCATTGGCTATTCTTTTAACTCTAAGTCTTCATTCTGCTTGCGTGATTTTCATGCTTTATAAGCAAATTTGGATGAACACCAGCGTTTTTGGTTTGATCCGGTGACAGTATCACCCCTGGTGGGATAATTGGCCCCATGGACGCTTCCGGCACTACCTTCTCGGCGCGGTGGTGGCCTCGGCGTGGGAAGTCTTGGCGCGGTGGCGCTCTCGGCGCTGTGACGCTTTCGGCGCGCCTTCTGGCATTTTGACTTTCGGTGCAGAGGCCATTTCGGCGCGCCTTTTGGCGCGCTCAACCGTCGGCGCGACCCCCATCTCGGCAAGCCTTTTGGCTGGGCCGATATAGGCGCCGAGAGGGGGAGAGAGAAGCTCATTTCTCACCGAGCTCTCTCTCTCTTCGACCTCTTCTTTTCCCTTTGCTTCTGCAGTCGGCGTGGGGAGCATTCCCTCGACCATTTTCTTCCTTGGGACTCCGTCCCTCTTCATTGTGGAGTCATCCCCTCCTGGTGGGTGCTCTCCCATTTGACTTCTGGGCATACTCCGAATAAGGGGGGATGCTGTCAAAATTTTCTTCTGAAATTTTTTTTTCTATGTTCTTCTTCATATCATCTTATTATCTCCTTTTCTTGGTTTTGTGCTTGCAGCTCGCTGAAAATGGCTTCTTCTATTAGCCGTGTTGCTTTCGGCACTGCTGATGTTGACGCTTCTCCCCAGGGCAGGGCTTCTGGTCCAGTTGTGACTTGGAGGAATGTCAGACAGCTGGACCAGGGTCTTGGGAGGATCGCCATAATCGATGAGTCCTCTGACTTTGAAACAGATACAGTATCTGCCTCTCGCATTGTGACTGTCGAGGGGGGACTGGACTTCAGTCGCAATGACGGCTATCGCCCGGACTTCCCGAAGGACCATCACCTCGCGCCCTTCATTTGCACCTTCAACGTCTCTGGGAAGAGGGACGTCATGCTGGCTCGGATGGTGGAGCGGGCCATGTTACTGGACCGAGATAGCTTGAAAGGTTCTGTGTATCGTGGCGATACTATCTACCTTCCGGGGGAGCGGCGTAAGTGGGACGCCGTCTTAGGAGTAACAGAGCTGGAGGCAGAGCAGAAAATGTTAACACGAGCTCCAGAGTTCACACCAGCCAGGTGGGACAACACCGTAGGTCGGGTCAACAGGGAGAAGCCCGGCTACGGTTTATTTTTGGCACCCATCAAGTGGGGCTACAGAGACGAACCATTTGTGCTGAATTGCTTGGCTGTTCAGTTCAAATTCCAGTTGGTAGCTGGGTGGTTTGCAGACACGAAGGTGACAGATGCTCATCTCTTCCGTGTAGGGGCAGTAGAATTTACAGAATATGTTCTGAAAGAGTATGCACCGCTGCTGGTCAGGGCCGGGGTGTACCACAGTGTGTATGCATCTTGCTTCAGGTATCCCATTTCAAAAGGGCTGTGCTATGGCATGTTCGAAGTATTTTGCCTGCAGTTCAATACTTTCTATACAGCAGAAGGTGAAACCTCTCTGGATCTTTGGAGCCTATCACAGTTATCAGGTCTGCCAATTGACGGAGAACCCTATGAGGAGGTCTGCATTCATGACTTCATCAAGGACGAAACAGACGGCGAACGCGAATATTACTTCGGCTATTCGTACCGGTACTTGATGAAGGCATACCGCTCCCTCTGCCTGACGCTGAATAGGGGATCCTCGAAGGGATACCAGCCCCGGGAGAAGAGCAGTAAATTGAGAGTCCGAGCGGGACATTGGATTCAGTATTTCTTCGGCGGCCCTTTGAAGTACAGCGAGTTCCCTCACGTAGCTCCTGTTGCGGGTAAGCCCAGTAGGCCACCTAAGTTCAAGTCAGAGCTGCCTGCTTCTCTTCGGGGGATAAGCCGCGGGGGCCCAAATCCGATGGGGGCGGATCCCCTTACCCACTGTGCTGCCTCCCTTACCTTCTGGCTGTGTACTTTTTCCCTCCCGCAGGGGGATGAGACAGTTATTAGGCCGGAGGCAATATACCCGGCTTGTCAGATGGCTTGGGGCATACGGCTTGCAATATGTCCAGCCGCACTGTGCCTGATTTACAAATCCATTGGAGATATTCATAGGCATCGGATCCCCCGCTCTTTTCGAACGGTGGGGCCGTTTCATTTCTTTAATGCCTGGGTGTGCAATTTATTTCCAGAGCTAGCTCCCCGGACTTTGCAGACAATGTCATTGTATCCCAGAATGCTGGAGTTTGCAAGTGCTGAACCGGGTCCAGTGTCCCAGCAACTCTTCTCCATCCGTGGCCGACTGGCAAGGGTTCCGATGGATTCAGCGGGGACTATCCACTTTTGGAATCTGGCCGCACATTCATCTCCATTAGTGAACCGTCAGCGTGAGTGTAAGCTCGAGGCAGTGGAGACTTTCACACACTTCATTTCGGGCAACACTGTGACCCGGCCAGTCTTGGAGCCCGAACTCATTGACTGGGCTTTATCAATTCGTCCCAGTGTTTTAGTATTCAGAAAGGGGGGCGCAGTTTATTTAGAACCCTACTATCCCTTCAGGTTCGGTCAGAATTTCGACTATGATCAGCATATTCCGCCCTCGGTCGCCCTATTCCCTTTGGACAGCAGGTCAAAGCATGGCTCGACCGTTGTGGCCGAAGGTCGCTCCTGGTGGGACTATTTTCACCGCCGGGATGCCAACATTTTCAGAGTGCCGATGCCGAACCGAGTTCCCAGGGTCACTCCAGAGTATGTGAAATGGTGGAATGCTCGCACGAGCTTCTATCGCAATGCCCGAATGACATGTTGGGATGTGGCTGAGCGCACATTTCTGAGCCAGCAGCCTGGGCCCGTTTTTGACATTGACGAAGCCCATTTGAAGAGATTATTTTCCCACCGCCTGAAGGAGGCAGAGGCATATATAGCGAGCAGAAAAGCCATCAAGGAGGGAGTAACTGAACCACTGATACCCGTGCTTGCTGACATAAGTGAAGATGCTTTCACGCAGAATTTAGAACATCTATGCCAGATTGGTGGTTCACGCCTAGAGCTTCAGCAGTACCCGTTCCCTATCAAGGAGCCGCTCTCCAAAGCAGTTTCATGGAAGTGCGAGGTGGATCGCTTTTGCCCGTGTCGGGCGTTTGTTAATAGAGAGGACAGAACCCCGACATACTATCAACATACGTCTTGGTTGTTCGTCCTGATGAGCATCCATGGACTGACCCTTGAGAGTCCTGTAGCTAGTGTTCTGGACAAGCCTCTATTCGTATCTTTTCATTATGCCGATGTCTGGGGCTTTGACCACCTCGGCTTATATCATTGTATAGCTTCCCACGGGCATGCGGACTTGGCCGACCTGGTTGACAGGTGCAAAAAGATCGGTGACATATGCTGGCTTGTTCGGGAGGCTGCCTCCCGAAGTAAGGAGGTGGCTTATCAGTATTTGCCACTCTCATCTTTTTACAAGGGCCAGGCAGGTAAGTGCTCCTCCGTTGACATGTAGATTAGTTTGTTGCTCAGCTCCTTCATAATGGCATGTGCTTCATTTGACAGACCATCCGGATATCAAGCAGCAGGGACTTTATAGAAAAATTATCTCTCAGGGCCAGAAACCGGAATATTTTGAGGTTCCTGCACCAGCGCCGACTACTACTCCACTGCCTCCTGGCAAGAAGAGAGCGGCCTCCGTGATGAAGATTACAATAAACCGAGCGAAGAAAGCTCGGAAGACTTCTTCAAAGCGGCCTTCGACTGACGCGGCTAAGACTCCCCTGCCCGAGGTGCCATCATTCGAGCAGTTTGCTGCTCAGAAAGAGGTCAGCCAGCAAGCAGACGAAGGTGACATCATTATCCCTTTGCGGTTCTAAAGGAATGCTCTTTTCATGACATTTTCATTCTTCTGACGTCTTCTTTGTATAACTTCAGCTCCCGGAGTGGTTGACACCACGGGTGTTGAGGAATCCTTCCTGGAAGCAGGAGAGATAGGGCCTTCCGTCACAGCCACAACAGGGGCGACTGAGATAGCTGGAGCAGTAGGGAAGAGTCTCCTCGCTGTTGAGGAGGATGTCAGACTTCCTTCTCCTACGCCTACCGGCGAGGCTGAGGGTGAGCCGAACAACTATAGTTCTTTAGACTCCCCTTTTTATTGAGCTTTCCGTCCTGCCTTATGCACTTGTTTTGTTGTGATGGCAGGAGTGGTCAGCACGGCGGTTAAGGTGCCTGTTGTGGAAGCTCCTTCACAACCCGCGGGACATAAGACTGTGCTGAAGAAGGTGCTATCCCATTGCGGCGTGTGCTCACCCGCTCAGCGTCCCATCAGGCGACGGAGGAGGCGGGCCAACCCGAGATCAGCATAGATATTTCTTCGAGTAGCTCTGCCACCCCTTCTGACGAAGAGATTGACCATCATTCTTCAGAAGGTGATGAACAAGTGTCTGCAGCAGATAGCAAAGGGGCAACGGCTCCCTTTACACTGTCAAGCGATGCTTTGATTTTTAGTCCTCCGAGGCTGCCGAGGGCATCATCCGAGGGAGTGTTGCAGGAGGAATTTGCTGGATTGGACGTGGAGGTGGAGATAACCCCTCCTTTTGCTGCTTCATCTGCAGGGTTGGAATCTTCTATTCAGGGGCTTGAAGAGATGATACTGTCATCATAGTAAATCATGTCCGCCCCTTTACAGAGCCGTATATCCCCCTCTTTTTTTTTGCCACCTTGGTGTTTACATGAATTTTCATTCCAGGAACCCGAAGCCGCTATTCATTCCCCGGCATCGACTTCTGGTACTGCTGTGGTTTCATCAGAGGCCTCGGATCTGCTACCGCTGGCCACCGCATCTCCTTCAGGGACAACCACCCTACTCCGCCCCGTGCCGGTGAGGATACATGCGGCTGCTGGGGGATTACCCTCGGAGCCGAGCCAGTCGGGGGAGAGTCTCGCTCTGGCGTCGACGACAGAATTGAGGGCTGAGGCCGACCCGCAAAGGGGGTCTGCTTTTGTATCGGCGGCCATAATGACGATCGCGCCTGATTCTGCAGCTCCATTTGTGCCGGAGACAGAGTTAGAACCTCCGTCCCTCCTAGGCTCTGTGGAAGGAAGCTCGGACAGGAGTCTGACGGAGCAGGAACATGCTGCCGTGGTATCTGCTTCATCAGCTTTGGTGGCCGCTCCATCTTCCTCTTCCGAGCCGGATACCAGCTTATGGGCTTCTATAGACGGGGAAGTGACTTTCGAGGTGCCTCCGGCAGCTTCCCTGGGCATTACCTCATCGGAGGAATTTGTTTGGCAGTATCTAGAGATGTTGCGTCAGGTTGTGGAATCTCAGCTGACACTATCTTACTCCCAGTTGAAGGAGGTAGCTGTGCGACTGACGATCGGACTGTAGGCATTAGGCTGCCCTTTAGACATCTGGGCCCAGCGGGTGCTTTTCCTGCTGAAATTTGTGAACCGCCGGGATTCTCTTGAGAAGATGATGGGCGACTGGCTGGCGGCCCTCAAGCTGCAGAAAGCTGACTGTCAGGCGGAGCTGACGTCTCTGACCTCTGATCTTCAGGAGAGCAGGGCTCAGGTTGAGGCTTCCGCAACCCAGGCACATATTCTACGTAACCGACGGGAAGACCTCCGTGCTGAATTGGCTACCGTAGAGGCTGAGATACCGCGGCTAGAGGCTGCGGAAGTCCAAGGCATCGAGAGAACTTCTTTGCTGGAGGGCCGAGTTGCGTCTTTGGAGACTGAAGTGACTCGGGTTCAGGAAGAGGAAATGCAGCTCCATAAACTGGGGGCGGCTCCTCATGTTGGGCTTATTGACTTTGCAGATATTTTCAGGCGATCTTAACTGATCCGCCTTTGTAATCTGCCCCCTCAGAAGGGCTCCTTTTGTATTCACTTCCCCTTTTTGTAATGGAATAGAAGTCTCCTTCACTATATATTTTTTAGGTGTCCACGTTCATACTCACATTCTGTAGTGTCTTGTGGCAATTGTGGCGACCTGCTTGGAAGTACCTTCGTGTCCGTGTCGCAGGAGAGCGTCCACCCTTTCAAAGAAAGGATGGGGGCCTCGCTCCACAGCGGGACGGGGTTCCAGAGGCTGCCAGGTTGGCGCAGACGTAGGTCTTGCTGACAAGAGGCGTCAAAATCGTGACTGCTGGTCGCTTGTGGTAATTCCATTATTGACCCTGATTGGGGGAGATGTTGACCAACCTTGTCGATGGTGACAAGGGTCGAAGGGGTAGATGGCATTGCCGATGGTGACAAAAACCAGAAGGGTAGCGACCGGTCTTGCTGATGATGACAAGGGTCGAAAAGGGTAGACGGTCTTGCCGATGGTGACAAGAACTGGGTAGGGTAGTGACCGGTCTTGCCGATGGTGACAAGGGTCGAAAAGGGTAGACGGTATTGTCGATGGTGACAAAAACCGAAAAGGGTAGCGACCGATCTTACCGATGGTGACAAGGGTCGAAAAGGGTATACGGTCTTGCCGATGGTGACAAAAACCGAAAAGGGTAGACGGTATTGCCGATGGTGACAAAAATCGGAAAGGGTAGCGACCGATCTTACCGATGGTGACAAGGGTCGAAAAGGGTAGACGGTATTGCCGATGGTGCCAAAAACCGGAAAGGGTAGCGACCGATATTGCCGATGGTGACAAGGGTCAAAAAGGTAGACGGTATTGCCGATGGTGACAAAAATCGAAAAGGGTAGCGACCGATCTTGCCGATGGTGACAAGGGTGGAAAAGGGTAGACGGTCTTGCCGATGGTGACAAAAATCGGAAAGGGTAGCGACCGATCTTGCCGATGGTGACAAAAACTAGAAAGGGTAGCGACCGATCTTGCCGATGGTGACAAGGGTCGAAAGGGGTAGACGGTATTGCCGATGGTGACAAAAACTGAAAAGGGTAGCGACCGATCTTACCGATGGTGACAAGGGTCGAATAGGGTAGACGGTCTTGCCGATGGTAACAAAAACCGAAAAGGGTAGCGACCGATCTTGCCGATGGTGACAAGGGTCGAAAAGGGTAGACGGTATTACCGATGGTGACAAAAACCGAAAAGGGTAGCGACCAATCTTGCCGATGGTGACAAGGGTCGAAAAGGGTAGACGGTATTGCCGATGGTGACAAAAATCGAAAAGGGTAGCGACCGATCTTGTCGATGGTGACAAGGGTCGAAAAGGGTAGACGGTATTACCGATGGTGACAAAAACCGAAAAGGGTAGCGATCGATCTTGCCGATGGTGACAAGGGTCGAAAAGGGTAGACAATAGATGTATGTAAGTGGGATATCGGATGAAGATTCCGCCTCGACCTTGTAAATGGCCTTCTGGACGGGGGATGGTTCATCACTATTCATCATTCAAATTTTTATTCACATTACTGACCTAAGCGCCCTTTCGGGTTTTCACCGAGGCCAGCCCCCTCTTGCTTTTGCCCGCACGCCCTTTCGGGTTTTCACGCGGCGGGGCACCCGATTTTGCCTGCAGTGCCCCTTCGAGTTTTCGCCACAGCCGGGTTATAGCCATTTTTGCACTTGTCCTGGTATAGGAGCAAGTCTGCAGGGTATCTCTATTTTTAACCCCATTTTCTTTTTTTTTTATTTGTATAGGATACAGAAGAACTGGACCGTGAAAATGTTGACAGACCTTGTCGATGATGACAAGGATTGAACCCTGCTTCGGTTCGTTGACACCGGCTAGATGTCGAAGCAAAGGATATGGTATATTAACAAGGATGTAAGATTCGAGTTAGGGGTAAAGATCGACCGATCTCGTCGATGATGACGAGGGTCAAACACATGTTTATTAACCAACATAGGTTATCGCCGAAACAAAGGTGGGTTTGTTAGCGAGGATAGAAGGTCCGAGTTTAGAGGTGGAGATCGACCGATCTTGCCGACGATGACGAGGGTCGAATGTGGGTTTATTCATCGGCATGGGTTATTGCCGACACAAGGATGGGATTATCAACAGGGACGTAAGGTCCAAGTTGTGGGTAAAGATCGACCGATCTCGCCGATGATGACGAGGGTCGAACGTGGGTTTATTCATCGGCATGGGTTATTGCCGAAACAAGGATGGGATTATCAACAGGGACGTAAGGTCCAAGTTGAGGGTAAAGATCACCCGACCTCGCCAATGATGATGAAGGTCGAATGTGGGTTTGTTAAAGGATTTCCGGTGGGTCTTTGATGATTGTCCCTTTCGGAATTCTATTTGGTGAAGAATAGGAGAGGAATTTGGAAATTACCACTTTACTGACTCAAGCGCCCTTTCGGGTTTTCGCCGGAGCCAGCCCCCTCTTGCTTTTGCCCGCGCGCCCTTTCGGGTTTTCACGCGGTGGGGTACCCGATTTTGCCTGCAGCGCCCCTTCGGGTTTTCGCCACAGCTGGGTCATAGCCATTTTTGCACTTGTCCTAATATAGGAGCAAGTCTGGCGGGGTATCTCTATTTTTAACCCCATTTTCTTTTTTTTTTATTTGTATAGGGTGGCAGGTCGAAGTGCGACGTTCGACCCCTGGTTGATAGTAGATGGCTGTCGTCCGGAGCACCAGACCTTGCGCCGAGCAGAACAGTTCATTCATTAGCAAGGGCTGAATGCTAACGCAAAGGAGTGATCTCTCGCCGATTCGGGCGTAAGGCCTGTAACGGCAACAGCGTGGTGTATTCTTTCGGGAGCTTGGTCAGGGCAGAATGCCACTAACCAAGGAAGGGTAGCTTGGCTAAGGTAAAGTGCCATTAACCAAGGAGAAGGTAGCTCGATTAGGGCGGAATGTCACCGAACCGAGGGGAGGTAGCTTGATTAGGGCAGAATGCCACTAATCAAGGAGAGGGTAGCTTGATTAGGGCGGAATGCCGCTAACCAAGGAGAGGTAGCTCGATTAGGGCGGAATGCCGCTGACCGAGGAGAAAGTAGCTCGATTAGGGCAGAATGCCGCTAGCCGAGGAGAAGGTAGCACGATTAGGGCGGAATGCCCCTAAACCGAGGGGAAGTAGATCGATTAGGGCGGAATGCCACTAACCGAGGAGAAATTAGCTTGATTAGGGCGGAACACCACTAACCCAGGAGAGGTAGCTCGGCTAGGATGGAGTGCCGCTAAACCAAGGGAGAAGTAGCTTGATTAGGGCGGAATGCCGCTAACCGAGGAGAAGGTAGCTCGATTAGGGTGGAATGCCGCTAACCGAGGAGAAAGTAGCTTGATTAGGGCGGAACGCCGCTAACCGAGGAGAAGGTAGCTCGATTAGGGCGGAATGCCGCTAACCGAGGAGAAGGTAGCTTGATTAGAGCGGAATGCCGCTAACCGAGGAGAAGGTAGCTCGATTAGGGCGGAATGCCTGCTAACCAAGGAGAAATAGCTCGATTAGGGCGGAATGCCGCTAACCGAGTAGAGAGTAGCTTGATTAGGGCGGAATGCCGCTAACCGAGGAGAAAGTAGCTTGATTAGGGCAGAATGCCGCTAACCGGGGAGAAGGTAGCTCGATTAGGGCGGAATGCCGCTAACCAAGGAGAAATAGCTCGATTAGGGCGGAATGCCGCTAACCGAGGAGAAGGTAGCTCGATTAGGGCGGAATGCCGCTAACCGAGAAGAAAGTAGCTTGGTTAGGGCGGAGTGCCACTAAACCAAGAAAAGGTAGCTTGGTTAGGGCAGAATGCCACTAAACCAAGATGAGGGCATTCCGACCGATCACTCGGGGAATGTTGGTTACGCTGCATGATACAACTTTATATGTTTTCCGTTGAGGGGAGAGAACTGGACGACTCCTTTGTGGTCCACCAGGACATAGGCACCCCCTTCATATACTCGGCGGACGATGTATGGCTCGACCCAATTTTCGATCAGCTTCCCTTTGGGGTTGGAGGCCATCACTTCTCTTCTTTTGACCATCACTAGGTCTCCTTTCTTGAATTCTCGACCCTTGACTAGCTTGTCAAAAGCGCGGGCCATGCGAGCTTGGTAGAGTTGGATGTTTTGCTGCGCCCGGAGGCATTTTCCTTCGAGCTCAGCGAGCTCTTCCAATCTCCTCTCTGCATTGGTCTGCTCATCACCGACTAGTCCGTGCTGGATGGCAACTCGTAATGAAGGAACTTCAAGTTCAATTGGCACCACAGCTTCTGACCCGTAGATGAGGGAGAAAGGTGAACAGCCGGTTGGGGTCTTGTAGACAGTACGATAGGCCCAAAGTGCCTCGTACATCCTTTCTTCCCAATCTTTTTTATTAGACTTAACAGTCTTTGCCAGCAGCGTGCACAGTGTCTTGTTAAAGGCTTCTGCGAGTCCATTGGCTTGAGGGTTGTAGGGGGATGATGTCCTCCAGTCGATTTTATATTTGTCGGCCAGCCGATAAACCTTCTGGTTTCTAAAGTGACTGCCATTATCAGAGATGATTCGGCTGGGGATCTCGAACCGAAATATTACATTCTTCCGGAAGAATCTTGCAACTAGTTCTCCCGTCACATCTCTTAGTGCTACTGCCTCCGCCCATCTGGAGAAGTAATCTGTAGCTGCTAAGATATATCGGCACCCTGATGAGGATGCTGGTAGCGGCCCTACTACGTCCATGCCCCACTGAGCAAACGGCCATCTTGGTAGGGTGGGATGCAGTGGCACTGGAGGTCTCCTTGCCACATTAGCGTGTTCTTGACATTTCTGACAAGCTTTGGCAAATTTGCAGCAATCATCAAATATGGTGGGCCAATAGTAACCCAGTTTCTTTATCTCAATTTTCATCTTCGGGCCAGCCTGGTGTGCCCCAGCTGATCCTGCATGGACCTCCTGCATCACCCGTCCTGCTTCTGCTGAAGATAAGCAACGGAGTAGGACTTTCCTTCGGGCATCTGCCATAATTCGGAACAGGGTCCCGCTTCTCATCTCGTAAGAATCCTTGACCCTTAGGAGCTTCATTCTTTGTTCCCTTTCTTTTGGGAGTTGCTGGTGTTGAAACCAGCGCAGGAGATGCTCTCGCCAGTCGGGCTGCTGAACCTCTTCGACGGCTACCACCTCAATCTCTTGTTCGTCAGTTAGGACCTCTGTTACACTGGGGACCTGTCGACGGTTGATCACTGTTATATTCAGACTTGTGTCTGGCGGGACCGCCAGTGAACTGGCCAGCTTAGCAAGGGCGTCTGCCTGAGCATTCCGGCCTCGATTGATGTGCTTGATGCTGATGAAGTAAAATCTTGACATCAGGCGAGTTGCCAACTGGTGGTAGGGGAGGAGCTCTTGCTTTCGCACATCGAACTCTCCCTCCAGCTATTTTATAACTAGCATGGAGTCTCCGAATGCTTCCAGCATCTGAATTCCCATGGACAGAGCAATTTGCAACCCGATTATCAGGGCTTCATATTCTGCTTCATTGTTTGTGCATTATTTGTTTATGGAGCAGGATGTATGCACCACTTCTCCTTCTGGGGATTTCAGGACTATGCCTGCTCCTACTCTGACCCTGGCTGACCCGGTGGCAGAGGTGTCAATTCTGGAAGCGCCATCAAAGTATAGTTGCCATAAGGAGGGCTGTACTTGCACGGCTTCTAGGGTTTCATCTTCAGGAAGCTCCGGCTCCAACGGGTAATCCCCGGGCACTGGGTGCTCAGCGAAGAAGTCTGCAATAGCTTGGCCCTTGACGGCCTTGCGCGGCACGTAGGAGATATCAAACTCCATAAGGATTACTGCCCATTTGCCCAGGCGGCCTTTGAGTGTCGGTTGAGACATAATGTACTTCAGGGGATCCTCTTTGGATACCAAGCTGATTTCATGCGACAACATATAGTGTCGGAGCTTTTTAACTGCGAAGACCAGCGCCAGACAGATCTTCTCAATATAAGTATATTTCTCTTCAGTTCTGACCAGTCTCCGACTGAGGTAATAGAGGGCTTGTTCTTTCCCTTCTTCATTATTCTGGGCCAGCATTGCCCCCATAGAATTATGTGTAGCCGCTATATACAGTATCAATGGTCATCCTTTCACCGGTGCGCCCAACACTGGAGGAGTTTTCAGGTAGTCTTTTAGCTTGTCGAAGGCAGCCTGGCAATCTTCATCCCAATAAAAGGGGACATCTTTCATCATCAACTTGTGAAAAGGCTGGCATCGCCCTGACAAATTGGAAATGAAACGCCGGATATAAGCCAAGCGGCCCTGGAGTGATCTCAGCTCGGAGATGTTCCTTGGCGGAGGTAACTCCTGAATCGCCTTGATCTTTGCGGGGTCTATCTCGATTCCCCGATATCGGACGATGAAGCCCAAGAATTTTCCGCTCGACACTCCGAACGCACATTTCATAGGGTTCATTTTTAGCTCATGCTGCCTCAGCCTCTGAAAAACAATCCGGAGGTCTTGCAGATGATCTTCTTTTCTTCTGGTTTTGACCACCAGGTCATCTATGTAGCACTCGACCTTGTGGTAGAGCAATTCATCAAAGATTTTGGTCATTGCGCGCTGATAGGTTGCGCCAGCATTCTTTAGTCTGAACGGCATTCTCTTGTAATGATAAATGCCCTTAGGGGTTCGGAAAGCAGTATGGATTCGGTCATGCTCCGCAATCCAAATCTGATTGTAGCCGGACGATCCATCCATGAATGATAGGGCCTCATGGCCGGTTGTAGCATCAATCATGACTTCGGTTATTGGCACCAGAAAGTCATCCTTGGGGCAGGCTTTATTTAGATCCCGGAAGTCGACACATATCCGGATCTGTCCATTCTTCTTTTTCACGGGGACGATATTTGCCAGCCACGTGGTGTATTGGTTTTCTTCAACAAATCCCACGTCAATGAGCTTGTCGACTTCAGCACAAATTTGGGTGATGAGCTCTGGCCTCATGCGCCGTGGTGGTTGCTTCACCGGCTCGGCCTCGGGGCTGATTGTTAGCTCATGTTGTGAGACAGCGGGGCTTAGACCTGGCATCTCTTTGTAAGTCCAGGCGAAGCAATCCCGGTATTCTAGCAGCAGCTGGATGTACAGCTCCCGTTCTTATGGGGATAGTTGGGCGCTGAGGAAGGTAGGCCTAGGGTCCTTCTCATTTCCCAGGTTGACTTCTATTAGTTCATCGACTGTGGCTTGGCCTCCGTCTTCTATCTCCGGAGGTGCCGGTTGGAGGTCAACGAAGTCTGGAATGCCATCTTGAGGGTCGAGCACTTCGACTTCCTCGTCAGACACCGCCAGAGCTCCCTGAGGTTTCTTGATTTCTTGTGCCAGCGGCTGAGTGGATTGTTCTATTAGCAAATCCATTGCCGTCGTAGCTTCCAAGGATGAGAGAGCAGCCTTGGTGTTTGCAGATGAGATTGCAGCCATGACGGGCCGGTAACTGTTTACTGCCAGGCTCGGACAGCATGCTGATTTCGTAGCAGAAGTTGAGGAAGTTTCGCCTTCTGGGACAGTTGTATCTTCCGCAGAAGTGGCTTTTTCTTTCCTGGTAGCTGGCTCCCCTTGATTGGAGTTGACCAAGGCCTCCCTGATTGGCAGAAAGGGTGTTGAAGTTGTCATTAGTATGACCTCTATGGAGGGAGAGACTCCTGCTTCTTGACTGTCTTCGGCTTCGCTGCTGCTAGCCGTATCAAATTCGGCTTGAAGGGCCGCTTCTTCAGGGTGAACCTGCTCCCAGCATCGGCAAGGGGCCGAGGTTTCTACTTCTTGATTTCCGGACTGAGCCAGTTCAAGATACTTCGGCTACCGCCGGATACTCATCAAAGGTTGCTCCCAGAGGGCTATCTTCAGTAGGGTAGAAGGCGGAGATAGTATCCACCTCGTACCGCCCACTGTAATAATATTCTTCCAGGGTGAAGCCCAACCCTGGATGTTGAGAGACACGTCTCATTTCCTTATCCAGATTTGCAGGATGCCACATCTTCTGGAAAGCTTCTTTGCGCTTTTGAGACTGATCGGGAGGAATGTGTTGCTTCTGAAAGATCTTAGCCATCCGATCAGTTGTAAATGCCAGACCTTGGACAGGAACCCGCGGGTTGCCTAGATCTTCAGGGAGGCTGCAATCTGTATCTTCCCGAGTGGGATGCTCCTCAGCTGTATAGAACAAGCTGCTGGGCCCATCTTCCTGTGTCACCTCCCAGGCTTTGAAAGGTTCGACAGTGGGATCATTGAGACCGGGGACTGGCTTGGTGAGGCCGGCCGGGACTCTGATGCGGTCGTGCTGTCGATTGACCTGCACTTCCTTAGCTTTGGGATACAATGCTGGGGGTGTTACCCTGCCGACGTCTCCAGAAGCTGTGATGTGGGAGACCACCTTCGGCTTGACATATCCGCGTGGCGGTGGTGGATACCAACCGTCACCCGATCTATTCTTCGAGACCCCTATGGGGGCTTTAGCTTTAGAAACCTTTCGGGGAGGCCCCGTATATAGGTTGGCGTCTGCCAAGTGACATTCAAATACCTCGAACGGGTGGAGATCAGCAAATATCCTCTCCTCCTTCCCTTGGAGGCTATATTCGATGCATTGGTGGAGCGTGGAGGGCACCACCATATTCTCATGCAGCCATGGGCAGCCGAGCAGTGCTTTGTAAGAGGTGCGAGAGTCAATGACATGAAACTGCACCGTTGTAGTGAAATCTGCCAGGGTCAGTGTGAACTCTGCCACTCCCATTGAAACCTCACATTTTTGGTTGAAGCCAGCGATACGCATATCCCCGACTTTCTCGAGATGCACGTTAAAGTGGTGCCTCTCGTATATTCTGTAAGGTAGAATGTTGACTGCTGCACCGGGATCAACCAGTATTCTGTTCAGCTCCCTTCCATTCAGGTGCCCTTTCATGTATAGCTGCCTGTTGTGGCTGGCAGTAGGTAGTAGCATGTCTTCTGGAGAGAAGGTCATACTGGCTTCTGGTATAGTCTCAGCTATGCAGGCTTCAAAATGAGCAGGCGTCTGCAAAGCAGTGATGATCGCATGTCGAGTTTCTTCACTCAAGGAGAGAATTTCCCAGATCGTAAATCGAGCGGGGAGCTTCTTGAGCAGCTTCATTATTCGGCTCCCAGCCCAGACATTGGAGAGCTTCATCTCTTCAGCCCATCTGGGCTTGGGGAAGTTCTGATTTGCGGGTCCAAACGGACCTGCTTCATCTTCCTCGGACCCGGCACCCTCTTGACTGGCACCGGCTGTCGGGTCTTCTTTATTAGTTGCCATAGGGTAAGCTTCATCTGCATTTGCATCCTCAGTAGATTGCGCTAGCTGCGGGTGAATGGCCCCGGGTGTAGGGTTAGCATCTTGGCAGGGCTACTTCCCTTTTGACATCTTCATAAATTCAAGGAATGAAGGGACTGCCTTGCCCCCACTTTTGTTGTATAGGCCCGACGGAAGAGGGATTTAGACTCCCTTAAACTCCGATGGAGGTGTCTTGTAGGGTTGCTCCCCTCTGAACATGATGTTGTGATTGGGTGGTGGCTGACGTCCCCATTTTCGGCCTGACCGAGTGGCATGCGCAGCAGTTGCGGCCTCGGCTTTGCCTCCCCCGGCATGGGGTGTGAAGCAAATTTCTTCTTCTTCCTCTTCTCCGATTAGGTTGAAGAGTGCTGATAGGGTATTGCAGGAGACGACCTATGCTATATTGGCCCTAGCGGCCTTCCTTTTCTTCTTCCTTTGCTTTCTCTTCTTTTTGATTTCTGCGGGCGCCTGCCCCCAGAACAGGCTGCCCTCTTCAGGGGGTGCTGTTTCGGCCTCCTCCACCTGTTTGAGTGAGAGTTGTTCTAGTTCTTGCCATGGGACATGGTCCCGTACCAGCAAAGGTTTCAATTTGGGCTGCACATATTCATCTAGCCCTTCAATCAGGTGCTGCAGTCGAAGGACTCCAGGATTGGTTTCCTTGATTACTGGCAGCAGAGTCTGTCTCCTCCTGTTAGGTGCATGTATTCTAACAGCTGTAGGTGGAGTGACCCATATGGGTGCTACCACTGGCGGAGCAGGCTGGGGTGTAATGCCACGGATATGTGCCCCCTCTTTTGGGCGGGGTGCCCTCTTCTTCTTGTGCTTCACAGGGATCTGCTGCCACCCCTGTTGTTCTTTCACGGGCTCCAGGAAATGGACTTCGTAGGTGCTCCGTGTGCTTGCTTCAGAGATCTCCTCGGGCAATGCCTGGTAGAGGGAGATCATGTTGACTGCTGCTCTCCTGAAAGGAGCTTCATGTGGCTGAGGAGGGTCTACTTTGTACTCTCCCAGCTCTATTTCATTCTTCTTTATCATTCCTTCGATGACGTCTTTGAAAACATAACAGTCTTCGATTGGATGTCCCAACATCTGGTGGTAGGGCAGAATCTTGGACTATCTTTTCTTTTCAGGTCCTCCGGTCTCCTTGGTTCAGGCAGAGTGACCATGTTGTATTCTGTTACCCAGTCGAACAGGACTCGGGTCTTGTCTTTTGGGAAGGAATAGGCTTTCTTCATTTTGTCCCTCAGCGAAGGACCTTCTTTATCATCTAGAGCTTTCGCAGGTTGCGGGGGAGCCGCCTTCTTGCCTTTCTCCTTCTGCTGTTCGAACGCCTTGATATCAAGCGCATTCGCTTCTTTAGGTGTGGGGCGCCGTTCCGCAGCCTTGCCTTTCTGGGCTGTGCTGGCAGCTGACGCCGGGACAGGCTTGGCTAGGAAAGCCTCCACTTCGGCCACCACATTATTCAGCTGGTCGAACGACCGTATTTCCATTCCAATCATCTTCTCCAAGACTTCCCTCCTGAGGTTTTGTTTGCATATTTGTACCGCGTCCTCCTGATGCGGGGGCCGCTTGCATCTCATTCCGAGGTTCCTCCACCTCTTGATGTAATCAAGGGCTGTCTCATCTGCCCTTTGTTTTGTTGAGTAGAGTTCGGACTGTGACCTCCCTCTCTGTGACATGGAATCTTTCTCTGAACTTTCTCTGCATATCCGACCAGTCACTGATTGACCCGTCCGAGAGGCTAGAGTACCATTCAAATGCGAGCCCTGTCAGTGAGGACCCGAAGAATTTCAGTAAATATGACTCGTCGGTGGCCAGATCACCCATAACGGTCATATAATATGCAATATGCTCTTTAGGGGACCCTTTCTCGTTGAATTTGTCAAACTTAGGCGGCTTGTTGACCCCCGGGGGAAGTCGTTTAGCCGCATGGTGTTGCGGGTAGGGTACCCGATAGGCATCAAATGCGACGTAGTCGCCTTCACTTTTCTCTGCGAGCTTCAGCTCGATCATCCTCTCCACCATCATCCGGTTCACGACCATGGGGTCAACCGGTTCTGGATAGAAATGCGCTGGCTGCAGGTATGGGGTGACCAGGGTGGTCGCCTATGGAGGACGCAACAGCGGGGGTGTCGAGTGCACCTGAGGGAGCACCGGAGGTAGCAGCGGCTGAAGTTGTGGCGGCCGCTGTTGTGCTGTCACCATGCTTGGCTCTGACGGCTGGGGCAGTGTATAGAGTGGTGGAGGGTCGTCATGATGAGCCGCTCCCCGAGATGACTCACCCTGGACTTCGGGTGGTTTAGAAGCTGATGAATGTTCAGTTTTTTCCATCAACTGCTTCTTCAGAGAGTCTATCTCCCATTGATATTTTTGTAGCAGCATCAGAACTAATGGGTCTATAGTGGTGGGGATACCCTCTGTTGTCTCCCCGGACGTACCCTCAGGCAGGATGTCGAGGAGGACGTCGTCTTCTTCTTCCGCCGTCACCACATTAGCGGTCAAGACGGGGGCCTTGTCATCCTAGTGGGGATAGACCTGGGGTTGTTTCCCTCTAACCATCATCAGAAGCTCTTTTGCCACTTCTATTCTGCGGGTAGTTGGCCCCGGCCGTGCGGCCAATTGAGCCAATTCTTGGGGGTCTTCAGGAAGCTCCCCATATCGGCTGGATATGCCAGCCATGTTGCAGGTAAAAACCTGCATCCTTCTCCTTTGTTGATAGACCCTCCTTCTGGCTTGCTGCGGAAAGGTCAGCCTTTCGAACACAGAAACTCTTCTTCTTTCTTCCCGCTCGGGGAAGGCTTCATCAGCTTCGACCTCGAAGCCGTCATTATATCCATTGTCATCGACGGACGACACCATCATTCTATCTTCCATATTTCCGTCTTCTATCGCTGATGGGCAGTAACCTTCCTCAATGGCGACTGTCTGCATCAGTCGTTGTTGTCCGAGTGAGGGATTGCCTAAGCCTCGGAAATAATTTCTGACCAAGCAGGTCATCTCTTCTTGACCCCGCTCTTGATATAGGACGGGGGGTGATTGTCGACCTTCGGCAAGAGGGATATAGGCCAGCCGAGCTCTGTCGGCTGGCAGTTGGAATCTTCATCCCGCAGTAGGGACATTGGCTTGATGTGCCGCAGCCCGGAGACTTCTGTGGCGCGGAGGATCCGCGACCACCTCTTCTTCCTTCTTCGGGGGCAGGCCCCTTTCTCTTCTCACTTCCGCCTCGTCGTTCATAAAACGATGGTGGATGGGTGTTAGCTGGTGGACAGGTCGGGTCCGCTTGGGAACCCACACCTGTTTAAACTTCCTTGGCCTAGGTGCCGGGCTTCCCTGGCCATAATGACCGGTTTCTTCTATTTCTGCCCCCCTTCCAGCGAGAGCTTGATAGGCATTGTAAACAGGAATGTTGGGGATGACTCGGTCTGGGGTCACCCATGCAGTGCGTCCGTCGAGGAAGACGCGCATACCCCCGACTAGCATAGATTTCCCGGACTGAGACAGAGTTCGGTAACTACAGCAGCATTCTTGCGGACCTGGCGACGCTGGCGTCCTCCAGGGTGTTTGTTGATGACATTGGGGTGGGTACCACGTATGACGTGGTGCACCAGACAGCTAGCAGCCGCGGCCGGAGTCTCGGACGAGTCTTTGCAGCAGGGAACCTTCAAAGGCTCCGCTTTCTCCACAGCTTCCTTGGCAGGCACTGGGGCTTCGACCTCCAGGATATCGACGAAGGCCAACCCCAAAAAGTTGGGGAAGCCTACAGCGGGAGGGAAGCTGCCGAATTCCATGGGTACTGCCAGATACCCTTGCGCGTGTCCAGCGACTATCGAAAGATCGAAGTCGACGCCAGTTATCCCGTTGATCGTCATTGGTTTGCCTGCAATGTCAAACAAGGCAATAATCAGTAGCCTTTGAGAGGGCTTCGAAGCCCGAATATCTCGGCAAAGAGATGAAAGGTGACACTGGTCCCACCGGGCATGCCAGACTTGTTTCGCAACTTTTTTTCTTTTTTTCTTTCTTGTTTATTCATTATTTCGCGTGTCGATCGGTCAATTAGCTAACTGGTAACTAACTGGCTAATTAACAACGCGGGCGTGCCAGTCACGTGGGTGACGATCTTATTATGCGCTCATTCTGACCCGTGTTGGGCAAAAGTGAGGTTCGGTCGGGACCAGCAGTCCGCCACACCGTAAAGGCTATGGCGTTAATTACATCCCCCACGAGGAGGGAACACCTTTGATTAATTGCCGAGATAGTGGGCCGTCGGAGCCGAATTAAAAAAAACTACATGATGACCATGACCAAGGCATACGGGATGCATTTATTTATCATACAAGGGATGCATAGTTCACAGAATTATGGACTCTTGGTACGTGGCGGAGGACGTAGGCCCGAAGACCACCATCGCGCATAGCGGAGATTTCTGGTTGGGCACAACCCGACCTTCTGTCAACGCCATTTGATATACTCGAGGGTCGATGCAGCCATGCACGAGGAACCGTGATATGCGGGGTGTGACGACGATGTTGTAACATAAATTCGGCAGCACGTCCCCTTCCTTTGGACTATGCCAAATGGGAATATGGGACATCCATCCACGGAGAGCCGGAATGGAAACCAAAAGAGGATCGGGCGTAGCCCTGGGCCCGAGAAGCATCCACATATGACGGGACAGTGTCCACCGTCGCGTCATTTGTTAATATTCCCCTCTAAGGACCGTTGGAGGACATGCGGTGGCAGAACTCTGAGGGTCAGCGGGGTGACAGAAGAAATGTCGGATTCGGTGTAATGTAGGGGTGAAACCCCCCATTAATGTATCTCCCATGGACCTGGGTGAAGAACCATAGTTCCCTCGTGAGACAATGAAGGCTGGCATGAAGGTTGAAAGGAATGGTATATTGAGTTTAGATTTAGATTTGGGTTCAATGAAGTTGCTGAGACATCAGACATTTGGGTGGCAGCTATTGTTGAAATGAAATGGTATGGATTGGAGCCGGCGCGAAGGCCAAACGGCGCGACGGGATCCCGGCGCGACGGGAAGCTAAAGGGCTACCGGTGCGATAGGCAACCGGCGTGGCTGGGACGAAGGGGCAGTCAGCGCGGTGGGCTTCTCGGCGCGCCCTTCACCCGACGCGAGATTGGCGCCGGGAGGGGACGGCGCCGGGAGTCATGTGGCGCCGGGAGCCGTTTCTTTATTGGTTTTTTAGGTCTTGTGAGGGTTTCTTCATTTAATGGGGACCTCAGGGTGATGGATGAATGGAAACAGAGGATCAGGGTGGCTTCCTTCACGAGGGGGTCCAAGGAGATCACCAATTACGAGATGTATTCCCTGTGATGGCAAGATGTCATGAGATGATGTAGCTCAGGCCCTCGCCGTATTGAGGGGTTAGATACGCAATTCCTGATGAAACATCATGCCGTGTGGTAGAGTAAAGCTCTGGGTAAAATTTGACAGCATCTCCCCTTACTTTGGGAGTGTGCCAAGAGAATATTATAGGCTATCTACTCACGAGTGCCGGAGTAGAAACCGAAATGAGTGCCGGGCGTAGCCCGAGATTCAAAGGGTCCAGATCACATGGGACTTCATCCCTTTGTTGTAATATCCCCGATGCAGTCAACCGAGAGCCTGCAATGGCAGGGCTCCGTGGCTCAATGGGTTGTAGAATGTGGGGGAATTCGGCCCCTTTGATATGGCTCCCGTGAGGACAGAGGAAAGGGTGATGCCTCTCCACAGGAAGATAGGGCATTTAAAGCAATGATGGCACGGCCTGATGGCATCGGCGCGAACGTATTAAGATGGCCATCCTTGGCATAGAAGGGATGAGGATATTGGCAAGAAGAATAATATGGCTTTCGGCGTGAAGGCTTGAAGTTCAACCGGCGCGGCTAGCCCTCGGCGCGAAACGTGCGCCGAGAGGGGCTCATGCCGGGAGGCTTTTTGAAGTGGGGGTTTTAAGGGTTTGTTAAGGCAGAGGCTTTGAGCATTCGAAGCGAGGAGGTTTATTCAGCAACCTGGGCTATTTATTCGGATGATCGCAGAGAGGAGGCTTCGAGGGGGAGACGAACTCTCTTCTGGGGCCTCACTAGGAGCAGAGCCATGAACCAGAACTCTTGAAGATATTCCTCTCCATTCCACATACGAGGAGCCATGAGATAGACTGTCTCAGGCCCTCAAAATGTGGCTGGGGGTAGTGATAAAGAACGATGGCAAAGAAGCCTCAACAGATAGCAGAAATTAAACATAAGACATTTGCAGTTGGCGATAGCCGTATATAGATTAAAACCTCGGATACAGAGGGAAGCGGAAGAGAATGATCCAGCATATCAGAACTCATCCCATTCTTTTATTAACTACTTCAGCCAAATGGCGTACACATATGCGATTTAAGAGAAAGAAATCTAACCCAAAAGGAAAAGAAATCCAAACTTCATCCCTGCAAACAGGGTTACATTAGCATTCGATGCTACTAGAGCAAAGATGCTCGAAAGTGAAAAACAAAAGAGGAATACTCAGACAGACGGAGAAGAGAGAGAGAGCAAAGAAGTTGCAGTTGCACGGCCCTCACACTTGGATTCCCTCCTCGAACCCCTCTCTCTTTCTTCAGCTTCTACGAAGGGCGCTCGAGCTCCCCCCTTTCTTTTGGTGGCTAAGCACCCTCTTCCTTTCTTCTCGAAGGGCTCTCTCTTTTTTTTTCGAAGGATCCTCTTCCCTTCTCCTCTCTTTTTTCCTCCTTCTTCTTTTCTTTTTTTTGTTCGAAGGGCCGCCCTCTTATAGAGGCCAATCCCTCACCCTTTCGGCCTGAGCTTCCGAGCGCGCCAGCATCATCTTCCCAGCGTGGCGGACCTGGGCGCGTCCCATTTCACCTTTGGGTTTGGCCCACTTCCCTGTCATTCGGCCCATTCGACCCAGGATCCACTCAGTGGACACCTTTTGACAGTGGGACTCTTGGCATGTATATATATTCAGACTCCATGGGACTGTTTACACCTTGCATTCACAAACATGTGCGAGGCGCTGTACATCCCACTTCAGGAGTATCGGAGATGTCTGAACATCTGTTTCAGCAGGCAGATGGTTGCCTGAATGTTGGTATAGTTTTATCAGTCTGACTATCTGAATGACAGCAGTACTGGACAGCGACCTAGCCAAAGACGGCTTTAGTCGAACAACATGATAGGGGTAGTGGGTTTCTTCTATTCAGACTCTCAGATTTCCCAGGGATGGTACATGAGCTGTGCCCTCGACTGATCTTCAAAACTATGAATCTGCTATGGTCTGTTCTGGTATATTTAAGGTGTCAACACTCGACCGGGAGGGAGTTCGGTTTTGAACCTAACCCGCCCGTAACCCAGGCGGTGTGACGGTCCTACCAGGAACCGTCACACTGGTAACGGTCCTCATGGGACGCATTACAGTCCTGTGACGGACCTAAGTAGGTGCGTCATAGTGTGTGTAATGGTCGCGCCCCCGACCGTTACATTTCTTTTGTCCATAGTTGACCTGGTAAGGCGGTTGGCCTGACGGTCCGTCGGGCGACCGTCAGGGCCTCGTGACGCGCCTCCGGGCGTGCGTCACACCCTGTCTGATCTTTAAAGAAACACTCTAAATTCTATAGTTTCACGTGGGCGTAACGGGTCAGGGGAGCCGGCGCGAAGGCCAAACGGCGCGACGGGATCCCGGCACGACGGGAAGCTAAAGGGCTACCGGTGCGATAGGCAACCGGCGTGGCTGGGATGAAGGGGCAGTCAGCGCGGTGGGCTTCTCGGCGCGCCCTTCACCCGGCGCGATATTGGCGCCGGGAGGGGACGGCGCCGGGAGTCATGTGGCGCCGGGAGCCGTTTCTTTATTGGTTTTTTTTTAGGTCTTGGGAGGGTTTCTTCATTTAATGGGGACCTCAGGGTGATGGATGAATGGAAACAGAGGATCAGGGTGGCTTCCTTAACGAGGGGGTCCAAGGAGATCACCAATTACGAGATGTATTCCCTGTGATGGCAAGATGTCATGAGATGATGTAGCTCAGGCCCTCGCCGTATTGAGGGGTTAGATACGCAATTCCTGATGAAACATCGTGCCGTGTGGTAGAGTAAAGCTCTGGGTAAAATTTGATAGCATCTCCCCTTACTTTGGGAGTGTGCCAAGAGAATATTATAGGCTATCTACTCACGAGTGCCGGAGTAGAAACCGAAATGAGTGTCGAGCGTAGCCCGAGATTCAAAGGGTCCAGATCACATGGGACTTCATCCCTTTGTTGTAATATCCCCGATGCAGTCAACCGAGAGCCTGCAATGGTAGGGCTCCGTGGCTCAATGGGTTGTAGAATGTGGGGGAATTCGGCCCCTTTGATATGGCTCCCGTGAGGATAGAGGAAAGGGTGATGCCTCTCCACAGGAAGATAGGGCATTTAAAGCAATGATGGCACGGCCTGATGGCATCGGCGTGAACGTATTAAGATGGCCATCCTTGGCATAGAAGGGATGAGGATATTGGCGAGAAGAATAATATGGCTTTCGGCGTGAAGGCTTGAAGTTCAACCGGCGCGGCTAGCCCTCGGCGCGAAACGTGCGCCGAGAGGGGCTCACGCCGGGAGGCTTTTTGAAGTGGGGGTTTTAAGGGTTTGTTAAGGCAGAGGCTTTGAGCATTCGAAGCGAGGAGGTTTATTCAGCAACCTGGGCTATTTATTCGGATGATCGCAGAGAGGAGGCTTCGAGGGGGAGACGAACTCTCTTCTGGGGCCTCACTAGGAGCAGAGCCATGAACCAGAACTCCTGAAGATATTCCTCTCCATTCCACATACGAGGAGCCATGAGATAGACTGTCTCGGGCCCTCGAAATGTGGCTGGGGGTAGTGATAAAGAACGATGGCAAAGAAGCCTCAACAAATAGCAGAAATTAAACATAAGACATTTGCAGTTGGCGATAGCCGTATATAGATTAAAACCTCGGATACAGAGGGAAGCGGAAGAGAATGATCCAGCATATCAGAACTCATCCCATTCTTTTATTAACTACTTCAGCCAAATGGCATACACATATGCGATTTAAGAGAAAGAAATCTAACCCAAAAGGAAAAGAAATCCAAACTTCATCCCTGCAAACAGGGTTACATTAGCATTCGATGCTACTAGAGCAAAGATGCTCAAAAGCGAAAAACAAAAGAGGAATACTCCGACAGACGGAGAAGAGAGAGAGAGCAAAGAAGTTGCAGTTGCACGGCCCTCACACCTGGATTCCCTCCTCGAACCCCTCTCTCTTTCTTCAGCTTCTACGAAGGGCGCTCGAGCTCCCCCCTTTCTTTTGGTGGCTAAGCACCCTCTTCCTTTCTTCTCGAAGGGCTCTCTCTTTTTTTTTTCGAAGGATCCTCTTCCCTTCTCCTCTCTTTTTTCCTCCTTCTTTTTTTGTTCGAAGGGCCGCCCTCTTATAGAGGCCAGTCCCTCACCCTTTCGGCCTGAGCTTCCCGGCGCGCCAGCATCATCTTCCCAGCGTGGCGGACCTCGGCGCGTCCCATTTCACCTTTGGGTTTGGCCCACTTCCCTGTCATTCGGCCCATTCGACCCAGGATCCACTCAGTGGACACCTTTTGACAGTGGGACTCTTGGCATGTATATATATTCAGACTCCATGGGACTGTTTACACCTTGCATTCACAAACATGTGCGAGGCGCTGTACATCCCACTTCAGGAGTATCAGAGATGTCTGAACATCTGTTTCAGCAGGCAGATGGTTGCCTGAATGTTGGTATAGTTTTATCAGTCTGACTATCTGAATGACAGCAGTACTGGACAGCGACCTAGCCAAAGACGGCTTTAGTCGAACAACATGATAGGGGTAGTGGGTTTCTTCTATTCAGACTCTCAGATCTCCCAGGGATGGTACATGAGCTGTGCCCTCGACTGATCTTCAAAACTATGAATCTGCTATGGTCTGTTCTGGTATATTTTAGGTGTCAACACTCGACCGGGAGGGAGTTCGGTTTTGAACCTAACCCGTCCGTAACCCAGGCGGTGTGACGGTCCTACCAGGAACCGTCACACTGGTAACGGTCCTCATGGGACGCATTACAGTCCTGTGACGGACCTAAGTAGGTGCGTCATAGTGTGTGTAATGGTCGCGCCCCCGACCGTTACATTTCTTTTGTCCATAGTTGACCTGGTAAGGCGGTTGGCCTGACGGTCCGTCGGGCGGCCGTCAGGGCCTCGTGACGCGCCTCCGGGCATGCGTCACACCCTGTCTGATCTTTAAAGAAACACTCTAAATTCTATAGTTTCACGTGGGCGTAACGGGTAAGGGGAGGCACGTTACGTTTACGTAACGCCCCTGCCCTGGCGCGTTACAGCCTGGACCTGACGGTCCGCCTGGGACGCGTCACAGACCTGTAGCGCACCCTTTCCCGACCATCACACCCTGTGACGCGGCAGACCTAGACCGTTACATTCCCCTAGTTTTTAAAAGCATGCATGGTCAATTTCTAATGCATTCCACGATATATATGTGCCATGTTTAAGTTATTTTATGAACTATGACTTCTTATTAGATCCCGATGGAATTACTTTCTCTTTTCTTGTGATGGAACCACTAGTCGTAGCCCAGCGACTGAGCGTGTCGTCCCACCCGGGAGAGGTGGAGGGGTGTTCCCAATGAACGGTTTGTAAGCTAGTTACCGTGGGCCCCTGCAGTTACCGTTGCGTCCAACGGGGGGAGAAAACTAGCTAGAGACCTGGCTCTAGGCAGGAGTCAGTGTGTGCACACGTGGTCAGAGACTTGGACTGGCACTGATGAGTGCTGCTCTGACTAGTACTTGGTTTGGTCCTGGTACGCCTCTCCCTTGTCACGTTCCAGACTTGCGAGTTGTCGAGACGCAATATAAGCCGTCGGTGGACGCATCTGGTCTTGTTCTTCTTGTGGGTCGTTCCGTCTCTCACTTCACTTGGTTAGTGATGGTTTATTCTGTTGGTAGATTTATTTCCTGTCGTTATTATTTATTAATTTATGCATCTGCCTGGTTATTATTTAAATGCATGCTCTAATTGCTTTTACATTTGCATGCTTGTTTGCTCAGTGAGGTAGGGATCCGCGTGACCCCGACTGTGTCTGGCTGTGACTCACCCTTTCCTCTTTCAGGTGAGCCACCCCAGTCGTCCGTCGGTCCTTCCCGTGGTTGTGTCGACCGTCGTTAGAGTGCCAACTGTTGTCGGTTTGTCTTTTTGTTCTTTTGGGCCGGGGTATGCCCCGTGTAGTTGTGCAGTGGACCTCTGTTATTTGTAAATCTGGACTATTGTATATATTTTACCACTCTGATATTTTAAACTGCTTCCGCACTTATTTATTAATTGATGTCCTAATTAATATTGCGCGTCTGCGGTCTCAATTTGTTATGCAACTCCTCAGCAAACTCCACTAACCCTTCAGGGGCCTCATCAGCCTATTGGGTGGCTTCCCCAGTTCTTGGTATCGGTATATCGGTATTCGAAGCTCTGGGTCGTCACAGTTGGTATCAGAGCCGTGTTGGGGATTTGTATTAGGAATTGAAACTCGCGCTGGTCCAGAGTAAGTCCACTGAGTCGTCCATTGCTGGCTTAGGATGTTTCTCGTGATTACTGATGGTTTTTTGTTATCGTGTGTTTCCTAGATTCAAGATGTTGCCTTGTGGATGGAAGAAAGCTCGGGCTCCTCAGAAGGAGAGTGGCACTTCCTCTGCCCCAGCTGTGCCAGTCTCTGTCAACCCTGCTCCGAGTGAAGAAGTGCCCGGTGGTCATGGTAGAGCGTTAAAGAAATTCCTGCTGTTCCACCCACCTGTTGGGAGAATGTTGTGCTCACGTTGGGCATGTGTGGAACGTGAGTGTTTCTATTGTTTTGATGATGTCCAACTATGACTCATATAATGATTGGTTCTATTGTTTTGATGTGATTCCAACTATGACTCAACTATGACTCATTTCTAGTGTTTTGATGACGTCAGTCTTTAGAGTCAATTTGCTATTCATTATGCATTTGCTATGCATTTGATAAAGTCCATTTGCATACAATTCAGGTCATCATATTGCCAATTCAACATATCAAGAATGGCTTGCAAACGCTTAGCAAATTGGTCGCACAGAAATCAAGATAGATCCAAAGGCTCCAAGATTACTCAAGATGCAACGTGGAAACTCATGATGCCAAGTGTACTTGCAGATCAAGAATGGCTTGCAACACACAATTCAAGCATCAACTGAAGCCATTCAGTCATCTTCCAAAGCTAATGAGTTCCAATCAAGCAAGGATTTCAAGAAGAGCTTAAGGGAAGACTGTCCAAGTGAAGAGCTTAGTAGAGACATATGTGAAAGCTCAATGTTGCGCCCTCTCACGCGGATCGACCTGCGCGGTCAGGTCGCGGGGATCGACCTTATAGGAATGATATAATCAACAGAATTCTTCAAGATAGTCAAGGGTGATGCTACAAACATGCACGGGATGCTAATGGAGTTTGAACGAGACTTAACGGACCGAACCGGAGACTCAACGGACCGACCCGGGCCAACCCGGGCCTTGCCCAGCTGGCGGTCGACCGCCACAGGGGCGGTCGACCGCCCCAGCCAGGGATGGCCAGTCTGCAGGGTTTCAGCTGGCGGTCGACCGCCAGCCAGTGGCGGTCGACCGGAAATCCCAGGGATCGCCCGTTTTCAAGTTTTACAGTAGCGGTCGACCGCCAGGAACCTTAGGTCGACCGCCAGCCCCGAGCCAACCTTATTTGACTTTGAAATCAACCTCGTGGCCAGCCCCTTTCCATGGTTTTGTTTAATCAAACCTCACCTAACTTCCCATGATTTGTGGATCTGGTCTGGGGCTTGTTTATAGACCATTCAAAGTCTATAAAACCATTACAAGAGGGTTAGAAACCCTAGTTGATGGAGTTGATGAAGTGAATCAAGGGAGGCCATTTCGAGAGCACTGTAGCACCTCCGTGAACAGTGTTTCGAGCAGAACTTCTTCATCCTTCCAAGGTGATTCAAGGTGAGATCTGAAGCCAAGTAACCTCCAATCAAGCAAGAAGCAATCAAGGCTTGCAAAGGTGATCAAAGCTACATCCATACACCTCTTCATCAACTCAAGAGGATCAAGAGAAGATCAAAGCTACATCCAATATCCTCTCCATCAACTCAAGGTGATTCAAGCATATATCTCAATCCAGCAACCTCCAAGGAAGAGTAGAATCAAGCAAGGCTAAGAGGGAAGATCAAAGGAGGCTTCAAAGGGGTGTTCAAAGCAAGAAGAGTTCGAGTTACTGTTCACGTGAACAGTACTCCGTGAAGAACATCTTCATCCAATCCAAGGTATTCAAGCTCATATCAAAGAGATCATCTTCCAAGATCTGTGAAGAAGGAAGCAAGGATCAAGGTAGCATCTATTCACTTCTTCATCCATTCAAAGAGATCAAAAGGAAGATCAAAAGAGGAGGATTGGAAGAACAGTTACTGTTCACATGAACAGTACTCCGTGAAGAACAATCATCCATTCAAGGGTGATTACAAGAAGATTGATTTGCAAGAAGAAGAGATCCCTGCTGCTGATCAACAAAGCATATCGATACAAGGGCCAATTCCTTCTTACTCAATCTCTTGTTTTAATTCATTCACATCTGTTTTTACTTTCAATATTGTTAAACACTTGAACTTGTGAATCGTCCCTACCGGTGGTTAGTAGGAAGGCAATTGGAGGGTGTTCCAATTTGCGGTTGACGTCCCTACCAGGTGGTTAGTAGGAAGGCAATCGGGAGTTCTCTGATCTGCGGTATAGCCGTCCCTGCCGACTTTGTGTGTAGGAAGACAGGAAGAGGGTTTTCTCTATTCTGTGGTTTGGGGCGTGTCCCCGGGTCAAGCTGTGAGCCAGCAAGGAAGCCTCACCGGGTTTTGGTGAGGGGTGGACGTAGGTTGCGGGGTTGCAACTGAACCACCTTAAAATCCCTGTGTTGTGGGTTGTTTATTTTGTGTGATTGCTCTATATCTTCTAACCCCATTCGCAGGTTCGTGTGCTTCCACACTTGGTTATATTGCTCACACACATATGCACTTTGAGTGATCAACATAGCATACACACACACACACACAGTTGTTGCAAGCTATTGCATGTCCATCTATGTGTTATGCTTTATAATTCACTTAAAGAAGCGTGGATGTTTCATAGCTTGTAATTCAAGTCTTTTCATTTGAGCCACTCTACTTAATTCCGTTGTGCATCATGCCTAAGTGATTCATTCACTTAATAAGAGTGGTTTAAGCTTCCGCTAGCTAAGAGTTTTAAATAGGCCAAAGTTTCTGATAGGATCTATTCAACCCCCCCTTCTAGATCCGTTTACACCTCACGAGACCCAACACCACCGACTTTCGGGGGTCAATCAGATCCGGAGGCAGCTAGATCGTGGCTCGATGCCACTGAGTGAGTGTTCCAATCGATGGAGTGGGCGGATGATAAGAGAGTCATGTTGGCTACTTATCAGCTTCAAGGTACGCACGCACGTGGTGGACTACAGAGTGGGAGGTTGCCTTCCGTTCCAGTCCGCTTCGGCAAATCACCTGGGCAGAGTTCGTTGCTGCTTTCGAGCGTGCTTACACTCTAGCCTGCCTTAAGTTAGCGAAGATGTACCAGTTTCTAGAGCTGACGCAAGGTGACATGACTGTGTTGCAGTACCGAGATAAGTTCATCGAATTGGGCAGATACGCGCCCCATATTTTTGCTGATGAAGCTATGAAGACTCAGCAGTTTCTGCGCGGACTGAAAGCGGAATTGAGCCTACCGTTGTTCGCTACCCGAGTGTCTGAGTTGGATTGAGCGTACCAGGCAGCTGTTGCAGTGGAGATGGAAATGGCGAGGACTCCAGGGCTTTCTCAGGCCAGAATGGTGCAGCCGACTGTGCAGTTTTAGCCGACTTACCAGCCGTCTGTACAAAGAGTTCCTTCTGCCGTTCCTGCTGTCAGCGGTGTTTCTTCTTCTCTTGACTCCCATTTCCGGCAATTCAAGAATAAGAAGTCAAAGAGGAAGTTTGAGCATTCGGCGCCTTCCGATCCGAGTCAGCTATCTGTTCCTTCTGTTTGACTGCGCCAAGATTTTTCCAGTAGTCAGTAGCGTCCGTGTCCGAGGTGTGGTGGTAGTCATCCAGGCGTGCCGTGTTCTTTGCCGATCGTCTGTTACCATTGTGATCAGTCGGGTCATGTAGTCCGAGACTATCCGCTGAAGCCGAAACCGGTGCAGTTCTCGTAGTTTACCCAGTCGCAGCAGCCTCAGTTTATCTTCCTCTGCCGCCTCAACCTCATCCGTCTTATCTACCTGCTCTAGTTCCTTCCTAGCAGCCTTCTGCAGCCGGCCGTCCTCCGAGAGGCAGGGTCGCTCACATCACCTGTGCAGAAGCTGTGGCAGCTAATCTGGTAGAAGGTACGACTTCAATTTTTGGTCGTCCAGCTCATGTTCTTTTCGATTATGGTGCAACTCATTCTTTTGTGTCCGAGGATTTTCTTGCTTGCATTGGGGAGCCAATGACCGAAGTGTTGGGACGCTAAAGGGTGATCTAGAGGGGGGTGAATAGATCAATCACCCGTTAAAAATTACTGCAGCAGAATCAAATGCGGAATGAAAACTTCTACTGAACAGATAGTGGGCACAATGCGAATGCCACCCAGAACAGATGAAGAACCGTCCTAAGCATACATCTACTGTGCGAAGATAGAAATATAGAAGCTAGGCAAACCACAATGCAAGAGGGGTTTTTAGGTGGTTCGGTCCTCCAGACCTACATCCACCCCACACTCAACCCGAGTGTGGATTCCGCTGACTCACAGCTTGAACAGCTGGGCATCACAGCTTGCCTACAACCGCTGGGCAACACAGCTTGCCGTCCGAGGAATCCTCCTCGCCCCGCTGAGCAACACAGCTTGCTGTCCAGTGGAATCCTCCACTGCAAACCGCTGGGCAATACAGCTTAGCCGTCCAGAGGCAGCACCTCTGCAATCCGCTGACTAACAGCTTGACAAAGGAAGTTCAAAAGAAAACAAAAGATGGGAGTAAACAGCATCGGAAAGCTGTAAGCACTAAGCACAGAATATGGCTCTTAAAGAGCTGACTGGAGTGGATCTGATCCAACTTCTAGCAAGAACAGATCTCCCTCGATCTCACTCTCTTTCTTCACTCTCTCTCTTCTCAACTCCTTCACGTCTGCTTCTCTCCTCTCTTCTTTCTCTTCACACTCTGCTCGAGCTCTCTATCTCTCACTTTTTCTCTTCTGCTTCTTCTCTCTTTCTTTTCTTCTTCTTCTGCTGGATCGTGGAAGCTCTCTCTCCTTCTAATTCTTCTCTCAGCTTCTGCTCCCTGGCTTCGATCACGATCGACCTCCATCTGAAGACGAAGGCTCTATTATATACCACCAGCAGCAGCAGCAGCAGCAGGGCGCGTGTAGCTTCCACAGTTCCCGCCCTAAGAATTCAGACCACGTGGCAGCATCAGTAGGCTGTCAGTACACGTGTCCTCATCTGGGCACTCTCCTTATCCTCGGATCACGTGCCCAGCACCAGTACGCTCAGCAACTGGAGTTAGATGGCGTCGACTCACTTGCTCCAAGGAGTTGACGCAGCCACCAGAGATCTTCAACCTTTTTAACTGCTGCGTCGACTCCATCAGCCTGCTGCGTTGACGCATTGAAGACAGCCAGAGATAAGTTGCCCCTTTCTTGAACTGCTGCGTCGACGCTGCCAGTTGGTGGCGTTGACGCACGAACATGTACATTTGTATACTGGCGTCTCTTTAGCTTTTGCGTCGACGCTGCTCAATTGTGGCATTGACGCAGTGGAATAGCCTGTGAGGCTGAATGCTTCTTCAACTGCTGCGTCGACGCTGCTTGATCAATGCGTTGATGCACCAGAGTAATCCACAAGCTTCTTTCTTGAATTTTTTGAACTACTGCATCCACGCTACTTGATCAAGGCGTTGACGCACCAAAATAGTCCAGGAGCTTCTTTCTAGATTGTTTGAACTGCTGTGTCCACGTGTCAGCATTTCAGCCTCTTGGATCACGTGCCAAGTCTTGATGGCCTGAATCATCTGCAGACAGATAGAGGAAAATGAACTTAGTTCAGACAAATGTATATACTTAAGCAGAGTTGCCATTGTATGGACTTGATGCAGTGCAGCGAGTGTACAGACTTGGTAAACCAAGGTCCAGTGTATAGACTTGGTAAAGTTCAGGACTCTAACAACGAGTGTATAGAGTTGAAGCCTGACATCCCAATGTGTAGACTTGAAACTCGACAGGCTGACAATGCATGTACTTGCTCAGTGTATGGACTTGATTAAAAGATCATGCAATGTATATATTTCATGTTATGAAGCAAGGAATACACTTAGCTAAAGACTGCCAGTCGATGTATAGACATGGCATCAAACCCAGTGTATAGACTTTATGCGTGAAGCAGCACAAGGAATAAGTGTGTAGACTTGGATACGTGAAGGCTACAGTGAAGGAATGTACACACTTGACCGAATCAAAGGCAAATCGAGTGTACAGACTTCATGCCATGAGACGCTGAATGAGACAGTAGGCTGTACAGACTTAGCCTAAGACAATGCCTGAGACGGACGATGTATAGACTTTCCAAGTGAAAGGTTGTATAGGCTTGAGCACAGAAGCTCTGTACATACTTGATCAAACAAGGTCTAGTGTATAGACTTGGTGGACTGACTCCAATGTACAGACTTGCACAAGCGAGCTACAGTGACAACGTTTAGACTTCACGCTGTACAGACTTTCCAAAGATGCAGACTCTGTATAGACTTCAACTCAACCATGCATAATGTAGTCTGATGTGTAGACTTTTGAAGGCGAATGCAGTGTACAGACTTTACCCACTGTATGGACTTCATGCAATGCAAACGAATGTGTAGACTTCACTATGTAAATGGCTGTACAGACTTAGTCAAATGCATGAGACGCTGGACTCTGTGACAGACCAGTGAGTTGACGCAATGATCCCATGTGTCAACGCATCATGCAATACGCATGCAAACTCATGACTACAATGCTGTATATCAGACACAGTCTTATGCAATCATATCAGCAGCCATATTCAAAACACAATATCATACTGCACTGATTGTGGAGTTACCCTCTGGAGATTTCATGTCCACTTCGGTGTGCCTGGAAGATTCCCCTATTGTCGTCAGCAATGGACAGATGCCTGTGAAGCTTTATGCATTGAAATTGGCCGAATATGACGCTATTCTAGGCATGGACTGGCTGGAATTGTATGGTGTCGTGGTTGACTGCAGATACAAGCGAGTCTATTTTATGCCACGCGGGAAGCCAGCCTTTTATTTCCAAGGTATGCTTTATTTTTCCAGTTGCCCCCTTTCACCTTCTGTTTAAATTTCGAGGACAAAATTTCTTTAAGGAGGGAGGGACTGTAGCGCTCGTGCCTTAGCGGATTCGTAGCAGTTCGGATCTAGGCTTTGTCCTGGTCATTTTGGCTATTTTTGCGGATTTTTATGCGTTCGTTTGGCATTTATTGGAATTTGTTTAAGGTTAATGGCATTTAGAGTTAAGTTTTCAAATATTAATAATAATAATTATATTTATATATATATATATATATATATATATATATATATCTTCCCATCGAACTCTCTCTCTTCCTCTCTCCCTCTCACGATCTCTCCTCTCCCTCTCTCTCGGATTCGGTCCGGATGGGCCCCGATCGAGGCACGGGAGGTACCATCGGGACGGGCTCGACGCGAGGATCGCGTGGACGCCAGCTTTGTCTCGATCCGCGGTACGTGGAGGCATTTGGGGCCGAGAGTAGCCGCGGCGTCCCTTCATCCGTTCGGCACCGAATCGCCGTCTTCGTCACGATTAAGGTAGGGGGATGGAATCCTTGTCTCGCTAGGATCGCATTGGCATAGCATGCACGCCCATCCGATGTCGTTTTCTTCAATTTTCATGTAGAATTCCATGTTAGTGTAATTTAGGCTAAATTCTTGAAAATCACTTCCTGGGTATCATTTTTATGTTTTGATGTATAGATTAGTTGTAGAATGGTATGGTTTGGCAGGTTTTACAGCTTTTCCATGTTTTCCCGACGATCCGGCTCGACCAGGAGGGAGTTCAGTTTTGAACCTAACCCGTCTGTAACCCAGACGGTGTGATGGTCCTACCAAGAACCATCACACTGGTAACGGTCCTCATGGGACGCGTTACAGTCCTGTGACGGACCTAAGTAGGTGCGTCACAGTGTGTGTAACGGTCACGCCCCCGACCGTTACATTTCTTTTGTCCATAGTTGACCTGGTAAGGCGGTTGGCTTGACGATCCGTCGGGCGGCCGTCAGGGCCCCGTGACGCGCCTCCGGGCGTGCGTCACACCATGTCTGATCTTTAAAGAAACACTCTAAATTCTATAGTTTCGCGTGGGCGTAACGGGTCAGGGGAGGCGCGTTACGTTTACGTAACGCCCCTGCCCTGGCGCGTTATAGCCTGGACCTGACGGTCCGCCTGGGACGCGTCACAGACCTGTAGCGCACCCTTTCCCGACCGTCACACCCTGTGACGCGGCAGACCTAGACCGTTACATTCCCCTAGTTTTTAAAAGCATGCATGGTCAATTTCTAATGCATTCCACGATATATATGTGCCATGTTTAAGTTGTTTTATGAACGATGGCCTCTTATTAGGTCCCGATGGAATTACTTTCTCTTTTCTTGTGATGGAACCACTAGTCGTAGCCCAGCGACTGAGCGTGTCGTCCCACCCGGGAGAGGTGGAGGGGTGTTCCCAATGAACGATTTGTAAGCTAGTTACCGTGGGCCCCTGCGGTTACTGTTGCGTCCAACGGGGGGAGAAAACTAGCTAGAGACCTGGCTCTAGGCAGGAGTCAGTGTGCGCACACGTGGTCAGAGACTTGGATTGGCACTGACGAGTGTTGCTCTGACTAGTACTTGGTTTGGTCCTGTTACGCCTCTCGCTTGTCACGTTCCAGACTTGTGAGTTGTTGAGACGCAGTATATGCCGTCGGTGGACGCATCTGGTCTTGTTCTTCTAGTGGGTCGTTCCGTCTCTCACTTCACTTGGTTAGTGATAGTTTATTATGTTGGTAGATTTATTTCCTGTCATTATTATTTATTAATTTGTGCATCTGCCTGGTTATTATTTAAATGCATTCTCTAATTACTTTTACATTTGCCTGCTTCTCTGCTTAGTGAGGTAGGGATCCACGTGACCCCTACTGAGTCTGGCTGTGACTCACCCTTTCCTCTTTCAGGTGAGCCACCCTAGTCGTCCGCCGGTCCTTCTCGTGGTTGTGCCGACCGTCGTTAGAGTGCCAGTTGTTGTCGGTTTATCTTTTTATTCTTTTGGGCCGGGGTATGCCCCGTGTAGTTGTGCAGTGGACCTCTGTTATTTGTAAATCTGGACTATTGTATATATTTTACCACTCTGATATTTTAAATTGCTTCCGCACTTATTTATTAATTGTTGTCCTAATTAATATTGCGTGTCTGCGGTCTCAATTCGTTATGCAACTCCTCAACAAACTCCACTAAACCTTCAGGGACCTCATCAGCCTCTTGGGTGGCTTCCCCAGTTCTTGGTATTGGTATATCGGTATCCGGAGCTCTGGGTCGTCACACCTACGCTTCCACATACCAATCTTCTGTGAGTCCACCCTCTGCACACCAATCCTCCACATACTAAACTTCTACGCATCAACCCTCCATGAGTCAACCTTTCATCATCCACAGTCAGCCTTTCGCTAACCCATACCCCCATGTGTCTCCGCTGCGTCTCCACCCCCAGTCAAGGGAACTCCACACCACGAGCAAGTAGATGCCGTCTACATACCTCCCCATCCCACTCCGCATGCGCCTTTACAAGGTCCCTCCACTAGTCACCATTCGCCCTTGCCTACGCAACCCCCACTTCCGTCTCCACAACCTTCCCCTTGGCATCTGCCTTGCCCGAAGAGGGCTCCTCATCCTCCATTGCCGAAGTGTTTTACAGATATTTTCAGGCCTTTGATGGCCACTCACGTGTTGCAACTCCCTCTGGTTATGCCTTGTCGACCCGCGGACGGGAATATGCGTCAATTTTGTGATTATCATCGCCAGCAGAGGCATTTGGTGGAGGATTGTCCCGAGTTCCAGGATTATGTTTATGGCCTGGAAGACAACAAAAGGGTTGATTGGTCCGCGATTCACAAGGCTATTCTATATCTTCGCAGCAAGCAGCAGCAGCAGCAAGCGTCGCCCAGGCAGCCGTCTCCCTCACTACAAGACCAGGGGCACCCCTGTGATTCTTTATCTAGTGTAGCACCCGCTCCATCACCTATTCCCCCACCTATTCCATCACCCGTTCCCTCACCTAACCCTTCTCCTACCCTGGCTCCATCAACCCAAGCCTCTGCTCAGGTTAGTGCCTCCACTTCCTCTACTTCTTCCACACCCACTTCTACTCCCAACGTCGCCTAACGCGTCGTGTCAATATGCCGGCGGTGGACGCTACGGCCCTCCCCTTCATCCTCTCCACCTCCATTACCATCCTCTTTACCTAGTCCACCATCGTCGCCTTCTCCGCCGTCACCCTCGCCTGAGCCTGAGCAAACCACGCCTTTGCCTTCGCCTTTACCCCCTCCTACACCTCCACCATTACCTTCACCTACACCCAAGCCCATCATTTCCGTGTTGCCTTCGCCTTCACTTGACGTCATCATCCCCATTGGAGCCTCCACGCCATATGAACCTATTCCTATTCCCTCCACTCCACCATCTACTTCCGCCCCATGGAGTGAGTATGCGCTGCCTTTGGTGCCCCTCGGGTCTGGTCCCCGAGAAGACGATGAGCCGAGTCAGGATGATTCAGTGCCGATTATACACTTCAAGCTTCAAGATTTTATCTGTCGGATGTCGATCCGTGTTCTGATCTCCGGTTCTTTTGGGGATGATGTAACTATACTTCCGATGACGGTTGCTAAGAAGAGTTCCCTTGCATTGGTGCCAGTTTCTTCTCGAGCGAGGCCGGTGGCAATCTCTTTGCTCACCGGGGAGTTCACCGTTGGTGCTGTTATTTCCTCTCGCTCCGCCGCCATTTAGATTACTGGCCAAGAAGGGTTCTCTACCCGAATTGTGCTCACTCGTACGGCTATCGAGAGTTTGTGGGATTCTATATTCAAGGGGCAATTGGCCGTATCCTCTGTATTTTTGAAGGACATTTTGCACATTTTATGCAATCTCCCGTGGTTTATCAAGCCGGTCATGTCAACGCCGCATATTACTCTCCCTCAGTACCATCCTGCCCTTCTATCAAGAGAGTTGTGCTTTAAGGCTGATTGCCGAGTGGAGTTGCCGAACCTCATGCTTCTAGTGCCAAGTGACAAAAGTTCATGGTTTGCCAATATCCATCACTTTGAGGAGTTAATTGTTCAAGAATGTCCACATGATGTTGGCGCCGGGTGTCTAGGGGCAACCGCCCCACTGAAGTTGCACCTTCATAACTGGGTTAGGCTGTATGCCAGATGGGCCCGTTATCTAAGAAGACATTTCAAGATAAGAAGTCCGAAGGTCCAAGCCCGCGGTAGGCGGGTCCATGTTCGGGAGGTTTCTGCTAAGAAGAAGCGGCGGCGCAAGTTCAAAGGCCGCCAGCTGTGTACTCAAGGGTCCACTTCTTCCTCTTCCTCTCATTCATCATTTCTTCTGCTCAGCTCCCACCCTTGGGTGGTGTACCTTCCGTCTCCTGATCCTATGTCTATGATTTTCTCCTCTCTTCCTGGGTTTGTGAACCCCCACTCCTCTCCTTCTCATACGGATTCTCTAGATTTTCTTTATTTTCACAACTCTAGGCCTCAACTTAGGCCCTCCTTCTTTCATCCCGATTTCGGGACATCTTCTGATTCTTCGCCGGAATTTCCAAATCCTGCTTCTGATCTTTCTCTGACCCTGTCGGATGACTGTCATTATTCATCTCCGACCCTATCGGATGACCATTATCCTTATTCTCCGGCCCTGCCGGATTCTACCAATTATCCTTCTCCGACCCTGTCGGATGATCACCATTCTTCCTCATTTTTGCCACAACCTCATCATTGTCTTTCTATCCTTTCTTCCTCCCCCTTTCGGGGTCGTTGCCCTTTTTCATGCTATTTTCGAGGCTTTAGTCCGCCTTGATCTCAGCTGATCTCTATTTATTATGTGCCATGTTCCTTGTTATCAGGGTCTCTATGCCTTAACGAGGGAGTTCTAGCCCTCGTCTCTCTTCCTTTTCATCCTTCTTCGTCCAGTATGATGTTTGCCGCTCCGCCGTGTCGAGGAACCTTCAAATTTTATTATCCTTTCCTTTTTATCCTGGCAAGCAAGGAATACAAAGCTGCTCACGCTATGCGAAGCTTGATGATCAAGTTCGCTTCAGGATGCTGGTTTTCGCTCCATGGATTTGCAAGGTATCTTTTAAATTGTGTAAGAACATGCTGTCATTTCCATTATTAACTTATGTGCATGCTTATAATGCTATTCCTCAACATGGTTGAGTGGCTTTAGGAAGTATTGGTTTAGTCAAGCTCTAGTTCAATGAGTTCACTTTTGTAGCATCCTCAGGCTAGTGATAGCTCTGCGCTGGGAGTCCATTTCTTTCCCCAATCGTTGTAGGTGACCCCTGAGCATGGGTTTTTCACACACCTCATGGCAAGCTATAGATGATTCCTTTCAGGCACATCATTGCTGCTTTGGCCATACCATGGATATGCACAAAGGTCTTTTCTCTTCTCTACTCGGCCAAGTGTAGGGGCAAGAGATGGACGGATGAGATGACCAACCTAAGTGCTCCCTAATACGAGAGAGGTCTCAAATAGGGGCAGTCTTGACCCTCAAAAATGAGCGTTCATGCAATATCTAGCCAATAAGGGCTTTCAAAATAAATGAAAATGAATATCAAAATTATGAAATCAAAGGCATGGCAAGAGTGGCAGTACAGTTTCCCGCGAGACGTCATGAGCCCGGTCGCACGCGTGCCTAGTTAATGGATCTCAAAATCAAAGACACAGAGCCCCGACGTAACAGACTGTATCTTTGTAGAGTAGTACCCTGGAAGGAATTTGAATCCTGATGTCTCCCATCCTGCATAAATCTTATCTCCATTTTTCTTCTACTTCTCCCTCTTAGGCTGGGTTGTATCTTGGGTATGGCATTAGTAGGGGCACTTGACGGGATCGTCAAGCGGCATCGGCAAAACTATCAAATTTAAATGTATGTCTAAGTTGTCTTTTGTTTATTGGGCCATATATAGAGTGGGTCTCATATGTAGTGTTTTCTTTTGTCATTAGTAATATATATATATATATATATATATATACTTAGGAACCCACGTAGGAACCCATGTCCCTTGGGTTTCCTAGGTAGTATTTAGTTCTTTTGTCTTAGATATACATATAAATGTAATGGTTGCACTTATGTGCATTTATTAGGTACTCCTCGTAGGAACCATGGCTCTTGGTATTCCAAGGTGCCCATTCCCCTCCCCATGGTTTCTATTTAAACAAATGTAAACCCACGATGGAGATAATATAGAATGCAATGAAATAGTTTGAATTTTAGCCATGGCTTGTATGTTCTCCAATTTTTGGAACCCCGGGTCAGAGGCCCAACCCCATTTCACCCCGCCATGGAGGTCGTTCGTGAAGCTCCGGTGCATCGTCTTCGAGAAGAGGACGGGTGTTGTGTAGTGGACAGCGGATCTAGAGGGGAGGGGTGAATAGATCTGTCCCTCTTTTCGCAATGCAACCCTCTTTAAAGCTAGATGATGAAATAAGCAGCGGAATATAACTAGCTTGACGAAGAACACAAATGATTTACTTGGCAAGATGATTACGTAATATAGATATTGAACCTAAGCATGCATCTAACATAAAGTAATCGCACAAGCAAATCACAACACACGAGATTTTAAGGTGGTTCGGACTGAATTTCCAATCCTACGTCCACCCCTCACCAAATCCGGTGAGGCTCCACTAGTGCCACGCACTGAACCGTAAATCAAAAAGACCACCGATTACCTTCCTACTAACCACCGGTAGGGACGTCAACACCGCAGATCGGATAACTTTCGATTGCCTTCCTACTAACCACCGGTAGGGACGATCTTCAGTTCCAAATGTTTGAATGAAATGGAAAAGAACAAGATATGAAAACACTCAAACAAGATATGAAATATGCTCAAAGAGAAAGGATCTTGTCTGAGATTGCTGGGGCTTGAATCTTCTTTTGAAGTAGCTTGAATCACTTGGAGATTTGATAAAGAACTTCTTCCCGGAGTACTGTTCACAGCTACAGTACTCGAACTCCTCTCCCTTGAACACACCCTTGCAGCCTTCTTTGATCTCCCTTATTAGCCTTTCTTGCTTCTACTCTTCCTTGGAGGTTGTTGGATTGAGATATGAACTTGAATCACCTTGAGTTGATGGAGAGAGTGTTGGATGTAGCTTTGATCTTCCTTTTGATCCTCTTGAATTGATGAAGAGGAAGAAGGATGCAGTTTAGATCACCCTTGAGAGTCTTGATTGCTTCTTCTTCCTTGGAGGTTGAGATGGCTTCAGATCTAGACTTGAATCACCTTGGATGGATGAAGAACTTCCTCCCGAAACACTGTTCACGGAGGTACTACAGTACCTCGAAAATGGCCTCCCTTGATCTCCCTTGAAGCCTTGAAGTGTTAGGGTTTCCAACCCCTCATGTGTTGGTTTTATAGACCTTGAATGGTCCTTGGACACCCCCCAGACCAGATCCACAAATCATGGGAGATTAGGTGAGTTTTGATTAAACAAATCCATGGAAAGGGGCTGGCCATGAGGTGGATTTCGAAGTCAAACATGGCTGCATCGGGGCTGGCGGTCGACCTGTGGCTTCTAGCGGTCGACCGCTACTGAGAAACACTATAGACGGATGGTCACTGGGAATTCCGGTCGACCGCTATGGGCTGGCGGTCGACCGCCAGCTGAAAGACATGCAGACTGGCGGATGCTGGCTGGGGCGGTCGACCGCCCCTGTGCTGGCGGTCGACCGCCAGCTGGGCTGATTCCGGGCTTGCCCGAGTCGGTCCGTTATCTGCTTCAGCTCCGTCGTTCAACTCCATTAGCAGCCCGTTCATGTCTGTAACTTCATCCTTGTTGGTCAAGAAAGTACCAACTGAATCTTTATCTTTTGACTCTCATCTTGTGTAGTGGCCTTGGATATTTGAATGAAGCTTGTAGTTGTTGTATAGACTTTGCATCAAGGCTTGGACGTGTAGACTTTGTGTGCATGTATGAACTCTGTACAGACTTTGCACCTTGAGCATGCATGAGCCTGTACAGACTTCCTTCATGAACATACAGACTTGGTAACTTGATGCACGAACACAATAGAACGCAATGTATAGACTTTGCATGTGAAATGGCCGGCCAATGTATAGACTTGTGTTGCAGCCATCAACCAATGTACAGACTTCATGTTCAACAACGTACAGACTTTGTCCAATGTATAGACTTCGTCCAATGTACAGACTTTGTCTAACGCATAGACTTTGTCCAACGTACAGACTTAGTCCAACGTATAGACTTTGTCCAATGTACAGACTTTATCCATCATACAGACTTTGTCCAACATATAGACTTTGTCCAACGTATAGACTTGGAATGCAGTGCACATGCCCGCAACAATTTCGATGAAATGACAAACTGCTTAAACAGATACACAATGACATCATATGCAAACACAATGTGACTTATAGTAGTTGCTATCATCAAAACCATAATAGTAATCATGGTGCACATGTGTTCAACATTCTCCCCCTTTTTGATGATGGCAACACTGTGAGTCATTATATGGCAGAAATAGCCAAGATGGCAAAGTGTATGATATATGTAACATATGCAGCTCAAGATCCATGATAGTAATAGCATGTGAATGCAATTATGAATGCAGATATGAATGATATGCATTGGATACACAAATGAGATGCACAATCTCCCCCGTACACCATTCACTCATCCATAGCTCTTACAAAGGACTCACACAAAGAATTCTCCCCCTCTGCCAATAGCAAAGAGGATGGATAAAGTAGAGTAGGTGACAAAGGTTGGTGAGACCAGAGGTGAAGGAGAGGGAAGAGCAAGCCATAACATGCAAATCTGAAACATATCGCGAGCAACATGTACAGGTCAAAGCTAATGAAATCCGATATCATCAACAGAGTTCGAAGAGCATCTACATCGAAGATTTAATAGAAATGTGTTGAGTCAGGTGCAATAGATTCAGAGGGGGGGTGAATGAATCTTCCCTTTCAAAATTAGCCTAAATACAAACTTAAAACTCAGTTATGCAGAATTAAAACAGTTGCAGCTATATTCTGAGAATACTAAGGATCATCTCGGCAAGACAACTCATTAGAATTAGCCCTCACTCGATCCTATGCAAACATCTAATATGCAGCAACTAAGTGAACATATAAGAAGATCAAACCACAAGGGACACCAGGATTTTTAGGTGGTTCGGTCAACAGACCTACGTCCACCCCTCACTCCAAACCGGAGTGAGGCTTCCACTAGTAACACTAGCACAGCAGACTCAGTCTGCAACAAATGCAGCCACATAGCTTGACCAGGGGAACAACCTCCCCTCTTCCTCCCAACCGGAGGGAACCACTAGTGACACCAGTCACTAGCAAACCAGAGACGCAAGTCTCTCTTCCTCCAGACCAGGAGGGGACCTACAAGTAGCAACACTACCTGCACCCGGAGACCCAAGTCTCCCTTCCTCTGAAGCTCAGAGGGAAGCACAAGTGACACTAAGTCACCTGCAAGCCAGAGGTCTCGGACCTCTCTTCCTCCCAACCGGAGGGACCCCTGGACTTGAAACCTACAAGCCCAGAACCGGAGACAAATCTCCCTTCCTCCAAACCAGGAGGGAACCCACAAGTAGCACCCAGCTACTTGCAACCGGAGATAGCAATCTCCCTTCTCCTGAACCAACAGGAGGGACCCCGACCTCTCTACAGAGTATCGAAAAAATAAGGTAAAGGGAAAACAATAAAAGATAAAAATCACAGCGACATAAAGCTGGAGAAATGAAAAGCACAATGACAAACTGGGTTGGATCTGATCCAAGGTCTAGTGAACAATGAAGCTCCCTTCTTCTTCACAACCTCTCTATCTCACTGTCTCTCTTTATTTTTCTTCTTCTGCTCTCTCGATCTGGCTCTCAACTTTCTCTATCTCTTCTTTCTCTTCTGCACTTCTTCTCTTAGCTCTGGCTGCTTCTACTTCAGTCACTCTCTGCACTCGCACTCCTTTCTTCAAAGGAAGAAGACACATATATATAGCAGCAGCAGATTAGGGCGGCGTGTGCTCTCCACGATTCCCGCCCAAATGCTTCAGTCCACGTGGAGGCTCCTCTGCATCTCGGATCACGTGCCAGATGCCAGCCTCGTATCACGTGCCCACTCTGCATAGGCTCCACGAACAGTACCTGTCACACAGTCATAAGAGAGTAATCAGAAGGATGTACATACTTGCTGGGTAACTGAAGACCATAGTGTACAGACTTAGTGTGAAGGATAAAATGTATAGACTTTTGAAGACTTAGCCAACGAGTGTATAGACTTGAACAACTAGCCACGAGTGTATAGACTTGCTATGAAGAACAGCGATGTGTAGAATTGTGAAGCACAGTTGTATGCTATGTATAGGCTTCAATGTATAGACTTCGATGAGCATATGAAATGTATGGACTTAATGACGCAAGCGATGTAAAGACTTGGATGAGGTATTGCATAAGACGGTGGATGTACAGACTTGGGCTGTACAATCTTTGAAAGCTTGAAGGCGATGTTTAGACTTCACGATGCTCAACCACTATATAGACTTCACGATGCTCAACCATTGTATAGACTTTACTACGTGATGCAGCGTTGTACAGACTTGAACTCTAGGAATGGCTGTACAGACTTTGAGTGAAGGCATGAACAGTGAATCAATGTGTAGACTTCACTTCAAGCAAGCTACAGCCCAATGTATAGACTTGCCACCAACGCAATGTGTAGACTTGACTGTTGCGAGCACAGGCTGTACATACTTGGTGTGAAGAACACAAGCCGAGTGCAGTGTATGGACTTTATGCAAGAAAACAAGTGTGCATTGTATAGACTTGAGTGATGAGTGGACTTTCAATGAATAGGCTGAACAGACATGATGAAATCACGATGTGTAGACTTGCCAAATATAGCTGGTCTATGTACAGACTAGAACAAGGCTAAGTCTGTACAGACTTGAACAAACACAGTGTATAGACTTTGGCAAGGCAACGTCGGTAAAACTACCAATGTGCATACTTTCAAAGCTGAACGTAGGTAAAGAGCCCAATGTGGAGACTTGGAAGTGCAACGTAGGAACAGATGCCAATGTACAGACTTTGGCAGGCAACGATGTACAGACTTGCACAGTTCCAGCTGAAGGATGTATAGACTTTACCTATAAGTCCAATGTACAGACTTTAGCTGAATACCACTGTATAGACTTTGAAGTCGAAGACAATGTGTAGACTTTCGTTCGATCATGACTGTATAGACTTTGATCAGGCAAGCAACGACACTAGTGTACAGACTTTGAGGCGTTTGACCAAGGCAATGTGTAGACTTTACCCACGTACAGACTTGGTGGTCTGAACGTAGGTAAAGGTAGGTAGTGTATAGACTTGGTGTGTAGCCAAAGCAGCGAACGTAGGGAAAGGTTGGAATGTATAGACTTACGTTCGATCAAGACTGTATAGACTTTACAGTGCTCAAAGGCAATGTTCAGACTTGCAAGATTGAGACGCTGAACAAGACGGTCGGATGTACAGACTTCGTTGCCCAAAGGCAATGTATAGACTTGCAAGATTGAGACGCTGAACAGGACGATAGGATGTACAGACTTTGAAGATCCACTGTGGATGTATAGACTTCGAAGGATGAATGAACAGTCATTGTATAGACTTCACTTGAGTGCATTGGCTGTACATACTTTGAGCAATGCAAAGGCAATCGGATGTATAGACTTGGAGAAAGGCAACTGAACATTGTACACACTTCCAATGTACAGACTTCATATGAACAGTCCAATGTGCATACTTCCCTTCGATGCATCTACAGTGCAATGTATTGACTTGACGAACAGTGCACTGTATGGACTTTGATGAATGGCCCAATGTATGGACTTCGCCTGAAATGCAGGAACCTGGGCGCTGTACATACTTGAGTTTTCAACAGACCGATGTACACACTTGGAAGGCTTTGAAAGCAATGTATAGACTCTACCAATATGCAGACTTTGCCTAAAATGCAGTGTGTAGACTTGAGATATGATGCATGAACAGATTGGCGTTGTATAGACTTGAGGGGTTGACCCATCTGGAAGGGGGGTCGACCCATTGAACAGACTGACATCAAGATATCCAGATAACAAGAAATCCAGATAACAATCAATTATGAAATGCATCAGCAATAATGAAATGCACCAAAGCACACACCACACAGCCATATTTAAATGCAGCAATTAATTCAGATAAGATTTTCAATGAAACATTCATCTGCACCACAAATAGAATTGTATGCATTCAAATGACTTATAGTGTTTGCTATCATCAAAATCACAGGGACACAACAATCTCCCTCTTTTTGATGATGGCAATACTATGAGTCTTATGAATGAAATAAATGGAATATTCAGACTAGACTCATCAAAGTATTCTCCCCCTTTGACTTCATCAAAAAAAAATACTTTGATAATCTAGTGATGTCATATGAGACACTTAAAATAGTTCAGCAGATGAGGGCAACACAATATCAGAATCATTTAAATCAATTCTCCCCCTTAGTCAAACAACTTATGCAGTCATGCATATGCAACAAATACTCCCCCTTTGACATGGCAGAAGATATAGAGCTATGCAGACAAACAAATTGATCAGACAATCTAGCACATTGTCCCCTTATGCATATAGTGTCTCAAACAGACCAGAGAATTCTGCCCTTATGATCCATGATGCAAGAGAAATCTACAAGGATGAACTCTGGTTATCCAAAAAAAAATTCTGAGATTTGTGCGTCACATAAAAGAGAACCAATGTCAATCAAAACACATTGATAGAGGGCAATATGATCAGAAACATTTTGAAGGTTGAAACCAATTGAGATGAAGGGAGAATATCAACAAAAACACAGGGACACTCAAGAATGCTGACTAGATTTCCCCTTTTTAAGAAAGACACTCAGCAAGACAGGAAAGCTCCCCCTGATTAGATGATGGAGTGAAGCCAATTGATATAGTGAAGTGATGAGCATCTATCAGCAAAACACAGACTGTAATCACAGTGAATAAATGAGGAAGACAGATTTTCATTAGAACACCAAATTCATAAATTTTTGTAAACGAATTTCAGAATCTTCAATTATAATAGATTATGAATGAGTTTAAACTGACCATCATGATTTAAGAGAGATGTATTCAAAGTTTATCAAGAAAATTCAATACTCATATCTGAAACACCTTTTAATAAAGGTGAACCAACAACTCATTTGATATTCATGATTATCCTCCTTCCATCTTACTCATTTAAATTCAGTGACTCCTATGGAAAATACACAAGATCATATTGAGATTAAATAGAAATAAATGAGACTGAGCTTGTCTTTAGATTTTCAGAATTTTCTGATACCAATTGAGCAGCACTTATTTTTCCTTGAGCAAGTTTGGTTCAGTCAACACCTTTTTACGTGAGGCACAACACGTCTTAGGTGAAGTGACCCAGTTACTTAGTGTGACAACCATATTGCCTCTCAACAAGAATAGAGTTAGCAATGGAGTATCTTTTTACATGAGGAGACACCTTGATCAGAGGCCAGAATCCCCAGTTACTCAACACAACCATGCCATTGCTCTGCCAAATTTTCAACCATATTGAAAAGAGGTAACTATGGCACTTCATGACATGGGCTTACTCTATTTCATTGATAGAAAACCCAGTTTCTCTGTGACCACTGTTATTGCTCTAGCTTTAAATTTTAACTGTTTTCAGATTCTTCAAACAAAGCTCAGTACACTTGAAATGATTAAGAACAATACTTTCTACATGTATCTTAACCAAAGAAAACCATGTCTTTTAAAATTTCAGATTTCAGAAAGTTTTGCATGAAAGTCATGAGGCAATTGGTTAAGACTTATTAAGCATGATGATTCAGATATTTTCAAGTCTTTTACATCAAAACTTAGAAAATACATTAGGCTTAAATCAATTTGATTTATCAAAACATTCTTAAGCCAGTATAATAGAAGATTCTTCTTTTCAGAATGTCTGATTTATGCCTAGAGTGCACTGACTAAATCTTTCCTCATTCGGCTGAATCAATGGCATTGTCAAGAGAGATTAGCAGAGAGCAATTCTGATACCAATAGCTGAGAGAATAGAGCAATTCAGAAGCTAACATTAAAGACTAAAAATCAGTCAGATTAGCTTGGACCAGTCTTGACAAGATATGAAGAATTGTGTATGATAGGAACAAGCTATCAATTGAATTCATAGTAGACAGAATCAATGGCTGAGTCTGGAATACAGACAGATCAACTATATCAGTGTAGACAACAGAGAATTCAAGTGAACCACATATTTGCCAAGAATGGATCAGATTGCTAGACAGAAGGAGTTCAAGAGGTGAAGAGATGAAGCAGGAATGCTCCCCCTATCTAGATGCAAGGAATCAAATTTTTTATTTTTCAATGTAAGGAAATGCAATGCAACTAACTACATGTATGCATTCAACAAATGAGATTATCAGAATTATGCAAACATCAATCAGACTCCCCCTTACAAAGTGCATGATATGCAATTAGGGCACTGAAACATAATTTTAAAATTTATGCTCATTCAGACTGTCATAAAAAGAACAAATCATGTATGAGGAGAGTTCAGAAAATTTGAATCTGACAATGCAGATGATGAATGAATATGCAAAGATGGATTTAACATGCTATTCATTTATTCTAAGAACAAGAAGTGCAGAGAATTTACCTGAAATGGGCTTTATTAACTTGGGTGCCTTGGTTTAATTTACCCCTCTTTATTCCTCAGTCCAAGGCACACCTGCAAAGTATTTGATCATCTTGATCCTGCAGGGACCCAAGCAGCTTTGGATCATGTGTTAGCCCTGACAGATGTTCTAAGCAAATTCATAGCACCAGGGTCATCATGATCCATCAGATAACAATTGTCCATAGAGTGACTAAACTTCCCATAATATCTACATGAAGTGACTGATTTCTGGTTTTTATGATGCATAGTAACAGCAGCATGAGGTTTATAAACATGATCATAATATTTTCTGTTATATGCATGAACAGTTTGGTTCTTATTCCTAACCAGCCAACATTCAGCAGATCTATGGCCTGGCTTCCCACAGTTATAGCATGAAATTTTCACAAAAGGTTTTGCAGGGATTTTGACACCATAGGGCTTAACAGGGTTCTTCTGAACATGCCAACAGTTCTTGACTGTATGCCCATTTTTTCCACATTCGAAGCATCTGATTTGCTTACTTTTAAAACCATTTTTACCCCAATTGAATCCAAACCAGCACTCAGCAGCTCTGTGCCCGGGCTTATAGTAGTTGAAGCACACAATGTGTTGACTAGAATTGTGTTTAGATCCATATGGACCATGAAAATGAATAGAAGATCTGGCATGCAGTTTATTGTCTTCTTTCATGATAAAACATTCACTCATGAGATGACCATGCTTCCCACAATAATAACATGAAGCATCATGCTTCCTAGCAGCATGGTTTCTATCAGAAAAATTTCTAGAATGTAAAGTTCCACTAGCATGCTCATCCTTTAACATCAATCCACAATCCTCCATTATGTGACCTCCTTTCCCACAATAATAACATGAACCCTTTTTAATGTGAGTGTGTGAGAGATCATGTGAATTGTGTGCAGTCTTCTTTATAACAACAGGAGTGTCTTTTTCCTTTTTCTGTGAATTTTCACCCTTTTTCTGTTTTGGAGTTTGTTCCACAGTTTTGGGTTTCACAGTGAACTTTTGTGAAGTGAATTGAAAAACAGAAGGAGCATGGGTTGTGTTCTGATTAGAAGCTTTGACAAAAACAGTAGATGTTTTATTCCCATTACTCCTTTTGTTTGTCGGACTGTAACCCAGTCCCTCTCTCTGAAAGCTAACATTATTTCCAAGAAGCTTATTCAGATTGTCCTTTCCTTTGACAAATTTTGACAAAGAATTTTTCAAGTCTTGAATTTCAGAATTTAAGCCACAAGTATTAGCTTCATATTTGGACAAATCTGTTTCACAGGAAATGAGTTGTTGATGCAAGGCATCATTCAAACTTTTGAGTTTTTCAACTTCCTGTTTTAGCTTTGTTTCATTGTCAGCTTCAGATAGGGACTTATAAAGATCATCAACTTCTTGTTGAAGGGATGTGATAGTGAGCTCATAATTAGCTACCTTCTCTTCACAGCATTTGACATTTCCATTTAACATTAAGTTGATGGTTTTTAGACTCTCAATTTCTTGTTCTGTATCCACCAGCCTATCAGAATTGTTCATGCTCACACCCTTGCCTTTTTCAATTGTCAATAGCCTATCTGACAGTTGGGTGTTTAGATGATTTAGCTTGTTGATTTCTTCTTTCAATTTCCTATTTTTCTCTAGGAGATCATCATCAAACATCCAATCATCTAAGGAAGACTGACATTCATAAAAGTTTTCCTGTTGTTTCTCAGATTGAGGTTTGTTGAGATTTTTCTGAAGCTCTAGATTCATTATTCTATCAGCCTCCATTTTTTCAGAAATCAATCTGTTTTCTTTTTCAAGACTCATCAATTTGTGTTCAAATTCCTTGGACTGGTTTTTGAGTCTTTCAGTTTCAGATTTCATATCTTCAGCTTCAGTTTTCTTTTCTAGCAATGATTTATTTTCTTCTTTCAGAGATTTGATTAAATCCTTTTGAAGTTTATCATCAGAATCAAATTCATTTATCAAGTCTCTTAAAGCTGCACAAGCATTGCAAGCATTTTCATATTTCATTTTTTCAAGTTCAGAGTTGACACACTCTAATTCTCTCACCAATTTTTCATTCTGAACTGCATTATTGTGATGAACCTGATCATCAATTAAACTAAGCCTCTCCTTTAGTTCAGAAATTTCACAAACAAGCTCATGATTCTCCTTTTTGTGTAAACCAATTTGTTTCACAAGGGTTTGTTTTTCAGATTTCAAATGATCTAGATCTGTAGTAATAGAATCAAAATCTTGTAGTTGTCTTCTAAAAATTTCATTTTCAGTTTTTAGAATTTCAGGGCTTTCACCTCGAGATTTAGCATTCTCATGATTCTTTAGCTCCTTTTTCAGACTTTTATACTTCTTCCCTAGTTTTTTATAGGATCTTGTCAGATTGACATAGGCATCTTCCCAGTCATCTAAAGAAAAATTCTCGAAAGGGTTTACCTCCTCATCATCCTGTTCTTCGGATTCATCTTGATCACTGCCATGGTTGCTCTTGTCAGCCATCAGGCAGCTGTCCTCATTCATCCTCTGAGCTATCTTCAGCTGATCCAGAATGTCCTTAGCGGACCTGCAGTCATAAAAATAAGAATGTAGAGCCTAGTCAGTGGCTTCTTTCATTAATTTCAAAACTTTCTGATTCTCTTCATTTCTCGATCTGTGACTTTTAGTCCATTTGGACTTTTCCTTCGGCAGTCTGTGAGGACCATGTGAGATTAACTTCCACAGATCTGGATTCATCAAATTCACATAGTTATGTAGACTGCTAACCCATGAGTTAAAGTTAGAGCCATTAAAAACCGGTGGAGAACCCATTGAATAAATCGGTAAGCAAATTAATGCAGCAAAGAGTAAAATCAGAAATGCACCAAGGGACAACAGGATCCTCTGCAGATCGTTGGATCTGATCAATCAGAGAACCTGGCTCTGATACCAATTGTTGAGTTAGGTGCAATAGATTCAGAGGGGGGGTGAATGAATCTCCCCTTTCAAAATTAGCCTAAATACAAACTTAAAACTCAGTTATGCAGAATTAAAATAGTTGCAGCTATATTCTGAGAATACTAAGGATCATCTCGGCAAGACAACTCATTAGAATTAGCCCTCACTCGATCCTATGCAAACATCTAATACGTAGCAACTAAGTGAACATATAAGAAGATCAAACCACAAGGGACACCAGGATTTTTAGGTGGTTCGGTCAACAGACCTACGTCCACCCCTCACTCCAAATCGGAGTGAGGCTTCCACTAGTAACACTAGCACAGCAGACTCAGTCTGCAATAAATGCAGCCATACAGCTTGACCAGGGGAACAACCTCCCCTCTTCCTCCCAACCGGAGGGAACCACTAGTGACACCAGTCACTAGCAAACCAGAGACGCAAGTCTCTCTTCCTCCAGACCAGGAGGGGACCTACAAGTAGCAACACTACCTGCACCCGGAGACCCAAGTCTCCCTTCCTCTGAAGCTCAGAGGGAAGCACAAGTGACACTAAGTCACCTGCAAGCCAGAGGTCTCGGACCTCTCTTCCTCCCAACCGGAGGGACCCCTGGACTTGAAACCTACAAGCCCAGAACTGGAGACAAATCTCCCTTCCTCCAAACCAGGAGGGAACCCACAAGTAGCACCCAGCTACTTGCAACCGGAGATAGCAATCTCCCTTCTCCTGAACCAACAGGAGGGACCCCGACCTCTCTACAGAGTATCGAAAAAACAAGGTAAAGGGAAAACAATAAAAGATAAAAATCACAGCGACATAAAGCTGGAGAAATGAAAAGCACAATGACAAACTGGGTTGGATCTGATCCAAGGTCCAGTGAACAATGAAGCTCCCTTCTTCTTCACAACCTCTCTATCTCACTGTCTCTCTTTCTTTTTCTTCTTCTGCTCTCTCGATCTGGCTCTCAGCTTTCTCTATCTCTTCTTTCTCTTCTGCACTTCTTCTCTTAGCTCTGGCTGCTTCTACTTCAGTCACTCTCTGCACTCGCACTCCTTTCTTCAAAGGAAGAAGACACATATATATAGCAGCAGCAGATTAGGGCGGCGTGTGCTCTCCACGATTCCCGCCCAAATGCTTCAGTCCACGTGGAGGCTCCTCTGCATCTTGGATCACGTGCCAGATGCCAGTCTCGTATCACGTGCCCACTCTGCATAGGCTCCACGAACAGTACCTGTCACACAGTCATAAGAGAGTAATCAGAAGGATGTACATACTTGCTGGGTAACTGAAGACCACAGTGTACAGACTTAGTGTGAAGGATAAAATGTATAGACTTTTGAAGACTTAGCCAACGAGTGTATAGACTTGAACAACTAGTCACGAGTGTATAGACTTGCTATGAAGAACAGCGATGTGTAGACTTGTGAAGCACAGCTGTATGCTATGTATAGGCTTCAATGTATAGACTTCGATGAGCATTTGAAATGTATGGACTTAATGACGCAAGCGATGTAAAGACTTGGATGAGGCATTGCATGAGACGGTGGATGTACAGACTTGGGCTGTACAGTCTTTGAAAGCTTGAAGGCGATGTTTAGACTTCACGGTGCTCAACCACTATATAGACTTCACGATGCTCAACCATTGTATAGACTTTACTACGTGATGCAGCGTTGTATAGACTTAAACTCTAGGAATGGCTATACAGACTTTGAGTGAAGGCATGAACAGTGAATCAATGTGTAGACTTCACTTCAAGCAAGCTACAGCCCAATGTATAGACTTGCACCAACGCAATGTGTAGACTTGACTGCTGCGAGCACAGGCTGTACATACTTGGTGTGAAGAACACAAGCCAAGTGCAGTGTATGGACTTTATGCAAGAAAACAAGTGTGCATTGTATAGACTTGAGTGATGAGTGGACTTTCAATGAAGAGGCTGAACAGACATGATGAAATCAAGATGTGTAGACTTTCCAAATATAGATGGTCTATGTACAGACTAGAACAAGGCTAAGTCTGTACAGACTTGAACAAAGACAGTGTATAGACTTTGGCAAGGCAACGTCGGTAAAACTACCAATGTGCATACTTTCAAAGCTGAACGTAGGTAAAGAGCCCAATGTGGAGACTTGGAAGTGCAACGTAGGAACAGATGCCAATGTACAGACTTTGGCAGGCAACGATGTACAGACTTGCATAGTTCCAGCTGAAGGATGTATAGACTTTACATATAAGTCCAATGTACAGACTTTAGCTGAATACCACTGTATAGACTTTGAAGTCGAAGACAATGTGTAGACTTTCGTTCGATCAATGACTGTATAGACTTGGATCAGGCAAGCAACGACACCAGTGTACAGACTTTGAGACGTTTGACCAAGGTAATGTGTAGACTTTACCCAATGTATAGACTTGGTGGTCTGAACGTAGGTAAAGGTAGGTAGTGTATAGACTTGGTGTGTAGCCAAAGCAGCGAGCGTAGGGAAAGGTTGGAATGTATAGCCTTATGTTCAATCAGGACTGTATAGACTTTACAGTGCTCAAAGGCAATGTTCAGACTTGTAAGATTGAGACGCTGAACAAGACGGTCGGATGTACAGACTTCGTTGCCCAAAGGCAATGTATAGACTTGCAAGATTGAGACGCTGAACAGGACGGTAGGATGTATAGACTTTGAAGATCCACTGTGGATGTATAGACTTCGAAGGATGAATGAACAGTCATTGTATAGACTTCACTTGAGTGCATTGGCTGTACATACTTTGAGCAATGCAAAGGCAATCGGATGTATAGACTTGGAGAAAGGCAACTGAACATTGTACACACTTCCAATGTACAGACTTCATATGAACAGTCCAATGTGCATACTTCCCTTCGATGCATCTACAGTGCAATGTATTGACTTGACGAACAGTGCACTGTTTGGACTTTGATGAATGGTCCAATGTATGCACTTCGCCTGAAATGCAGGAACCTGGGCGCTGTACAGACTTGAGTTTTCAACAGACCGATGTACACACTTGGAAGGCTTTGAAAGCAATGTACAGACTCTACCAATATGCAGACTTTGCCTAAAATGCAGTGTGTAGACTTGATATATGATGCATGAACAGATTGGCGTTGTATAGACTTGGGGGGTCGACCCATTGAACAGACTGACATCAAGATATCCAGATAACAAGCAATCCAGATAACAATCAATTATGAAATACATCAGCAATAATGAAATGCACCAAAGCACACACCACACAGCCATATTTAAATGCAGCAATTAATTCAGATAAGATTTTCAATGAAACATTCATCTGCACCACAAACAGAATTGTATGCATTCAAATGACTTATAGTGTTTGCTATCATCAAAATCACAGGGACACAACAAAATGAACCAAAGGTGCATATCATTGCAATGTTTAACCTTCCATTGTCTTATATATCCATATACAATAACTGCTAAGGGAATAACACAAAAACTAGTATTGAGACTAAACAGACATGAGTAGAGCATGGAATGTTATGATCGCAGCAAATGTAATTTTCAGTATTTTTTGCATTTGAAGGCACAATACTCATATTTTACGCGCAATCAAGTCTTGTACATGCCTCCTAGCCATAAGAATACACGTTGTTTAGACGCCAGTATTCCTAGGTATTTGGTAAGACTGACTATGATGCTTCAAAATGAACAGAGATAGCAAAGTCACATCATGACATATCCAAACTCATTTCTGTGATGGGAAGATATGTTTCTTAGTGATTATGCCATTGCTCTGCCTAGAGGCCAAATGTATTAAGATAGAGATAACAGGGGCACATCATGACATGTCATTCGTCACTTGATTTGATGACGGGACATATTTCTCCGTGCAACAATATCATTGCTCTGTCAAATTTATTTTTCAAGAATTCCAGCTCATCAAGATGTTTAACACCAATACTAAGCTCTAGAGTATCGCCAAGATTGTCATTAAATTTGGATTTTCAGATAGCAGGATAGTCATTCAAAGCATAATATGCAGTCTCTAGTTAAGGTCTATTAAAACCAAGAACATAGATGATTTCAGAACCAATATTTCAAAACTTCAATAAAATCATTAAATCTGAACCGATTTCATTGAATGGATAATCATCAGGGCACATAATAGAAAGCTCTTACTCCATATGTCCATCTGTCTCATGAACGGTATTGTCAAACTAGAAGCCAGTGAAGTTCAGATTGCAAGAGATAAGAAAAGCAACAAAACTTCCCCTAAAGATATGCAGAGAATGCACTCAAGGAGTTATGTTTACAAGCAAATGTAAAGACAAACGTCAAGGAGTGAGAGAGTAGAACCATGCAGGGGTTGACCTGATCAAACATGAATTTGGCAGGCATGAAATGCATGACCCAACACATGGTTGTACATTTATTAAATGCAACAGAATGAAAATGAAACATATGCATGAATGCTGCAAAGTGACAACTCCCCCTTACTATATGGCCTATATGCGACAATGACTCATGGTACTTGGCGGAGGTGAAACCTCACGCATATTGAGTGTGTCTAGGCAAGCATAACATTCCTTTCCATACATCAACATTTGATATACCATGGCCATGCAAGAATGATGCTACACAAACCATGCAATACGACACATATGCAAAATGACACATTGACATATAAATAATGCATGAATACACCAATCTGCAAAAACACACAACTAAATTGAACATGATCATCATTTCAATTTTTAGTGGCCTGAGGTCGGCAAAGACCAAGCTCCCTTCTGAGTGTTGAAAACCTGTCATTACACAAGGGCTTGGTGAAAATATCATCAATTTGATTTAGAGTATCAACAAAATGCAGTTCAAAATTTTTCTTACTGACCTCATCTCTAATGAAGTGATGCCTAATCTCAATATGCTTAGTCCTAGAGTGCTGGATTGGATTTTTTGCAAGGTTGATAGTACTAGTGTTGTCACATAGAATCAGGACACAATCAAGATCCACCATGTAGCAACCCTGGAAAAAATTAAGATTTTTAAATAAATCTAATTAAAATAAAAGATAAGTAAATAGATGACAAAGAGCCTAAATGAGTAAATCATTAATCAAGAGGAAAATAACGCCTTTTATTAAGGCGCTGATTCAAAAGGAAACGCCTCTATCTAAGGCGTTAATTTAAAAAGGACGCTACACACTAGGGCGTCAAATTTCAAACGACGAGAAAATAAAATTAAGGAAAGGAAAGGAAACGCCCTCACCTTGGGCGCGTTTTTAATAAGTAACGACTAGGACAACGTCGTCAATTAAAACACACGACCTAGCCTAAGGCGTGAATTCAGTTCAAGTTTCGTTCGACCCAGGAGACTATCCAGAGCAAGTTTCTGGATAACTACGAGGAAGATTGAGTAGGGTAATGACTCTATCATGAAAGTATTACTTCCAATACAACTCTAACCCTATTAGGATCCCCAAAATCCTATAAAAAATATTATCCATCGAACCCTAAAAGCTATTTGGTCGAAGGAAGCTTTGCTCTGCTGCTGTGCGTGAAGAACAGGTTTATGTTCTTCTTCCTGCCTCTGCTTTCGATCAACTCCTGAAGAATATTAATTTTTCTTCATCTTATTCTCCTGTAGGTTGCCTGCATCGAGAAAGGGCTCTCATATAGATTAAAGGACGTGAAGTTCTTCTTCTTCTTCCGGTGATCAGAAGGCTCTGTTACAAACAGAGCATCGTTTTCTATCAAAACCCTTCACGTTTCTTCTTCCAGATCTTAATCAAGGTAGGTTTTCTCAATATCGTAGCCCAAACTAGCTAAGATCTTAATAATATCATCGGTCGTGCATGCATATAGTTTTATTGTGGTTTCAGATGTTTTCTATGAAATTTCAAAAAGAAACGCCCTTGGCAAGGGCGCTAATTTAAAGAAGCGACCCACACTAGGGCGCTAATTATTGTTTTGACGCCCTGCCTAGAAGTCGTCAATTACATGTAATTAATAAATACCCACGTTTAAAATTTAATATCTATGCAACCATGAATCTAATGTATTGCATGAGTATACCTGTGAAATCCTGCTATTTTTCCTGTCATGATCATGTACCCTTTTTCCTGAAATGTTATTATCTGAAAATTGGTAAATTCTTGAATTCACGACCTTGTCTAGGTCGTCTCTTATTGAACTGACGCCCCAGACCAGGGCGCTAAATTGAAAAGTAACGCCCCTGTCCAGGGTGCGTTTTTGTTAAAATTCCAGAATATTGATTTTCTGTAGAATAGAAATATTGAAGGGACGACTAATGTATAAGTCGTCAAATTTGTAAACAAACGCCTCTCTGTAAGGCGTTAATTGGATAATTAATGACTTGGCTAAAGTCGCTATTTTCTGTATTACTGTTTTCCCTTGTTTCTGTTAACCGAGAGTTTGATATATATGTATAAGGATATTATCGGCACTATATTTCCACTCCGTGAATATAGTCCCACGTTTCACGATGATTTATCGCATTATCCACTATTTCTCAGTGACATACAAGCTCTCCATTGGACATTCCGTTCCTTTGGACTAGCGAGTTAGTCATAGAGACCTCCGTAAGACTCCTCGAGCCTTGGATTCCCTCAAGGCCGACTGAGCGGGTTGTACCATAAAAATCTATCACCCTATTTTTGCCATGTCACTCTATAGAAACATGGTATACCGGCCCTCATATTATGCTATGAGTATGATATGAGAATTTTCTTAATGAACGGGGAAAGCATGCCATCAATGTGATGTTATTGTAGACCCCAATTCTATATTAAACTTGATGTTCTTGTGGACCTCAATTATATATAAAGAATGTCCATACTTGTTTGTCATGGTACCCAAGTTAGGGAACCAATTCCACCTAGTTTTATCGATAATCGTGATTGTACCGTTATTATCGCCATTCTATGTCAAGTGTCATATTTTGGACTCTACTCTATCCAAGTTTATCCTACATGTCTACAAGCTTTATTCTTGAAATTCCATATTGGCTAGACACAAAAGTGGAAGTTAAAATACATGATTAATGCCTGCGCATATAGGGCCCGATCTGGTCCTGGGAGGAGCACCCGAAAGTACTTGTGCCCATGGGAGTTGATTGATCACGGTATTGGCATTATACCGAAGTGCATGACTAGCTTGATTGAACATTTCACAAATCTTATACTTGTACTTGACTTGATATTACATGACTCGCGTGACCCGAAAAAGGGTAATTTCATACTTGCGTGCTTGAACGTGATAGCCAAATTCCAACATGACATGATGAATACACTTGCTTGAATATCTTGATATCTTTTGATATAAGTTCTTGAAAGTTCATGACTAGTTCTTATTGCTATCTTTTTGTTATATCCTCTTTCTATCTTGTCGTTTTATGCGAGCATGCGTAGCTATAGTGCATTCATGAAAGATGTAATCACTTAAACCCCTTGCTAGTTCTTGAGATATAATTTCCTACTGAGCGTTCGCTCACTTAGTGTTTCTCTACTTTTCAGGTAAGTCCGACGATGAGGGAACTCAAACGGATGGGGAAAATCAAGAGTGAAAGAGATAGAGCTTCTCTCGTGTTTTCTAGTCTTTTTCATATTTTCTTGAGTCAACCTTGTATTTTTCCTTTATTTTAGTTAGTACTTCAAAGGTTTGTAATAGACATATTCTTATGAAGGAATAAAGGATTGGGTTATCTTTACTTTTGCGCATCTCTGATTTTGGTGTCGAATACACTAATACTCTGATTGACATGATTGATATAAACTCGTCCCGCGTCTCCGGGTATCTTCCGCTCTCGGGGCGTGACAGTTTTTGTGGTATCAGAGCCTAGGGTATTCAATTCCTAGGAAAACCCAAGTCCAAGGATAGGTTTAACCTTTAACCGGTGAGATTGGGTAGAACCAAGGGTTGAGTTAACAAAAAAACTTAAAGGCCCTTAACGCGAGTATATACTAATATAGTTATTGTAATTGTAGGATAATGGCTGCCGAACGTGCTCAGTGGCGCAACATGCAGCGTACACTCCAAGGCATGACTCAGGTGCTGCAACAGGTAGCACAAGGAGGAGCACAACGAGCAGGGAGTCTCCACCAAGTCTTTAAAAACATGAACCCGCCTAAATTCACGGGTTCTACTGATCCGGACGACGCAGAGCACTGGATCAGGGAGACGGAACGTATATTCCGTGTTATGCAGTGCACGGATCAAGATAAAGTCTTATTAGCTACCTTTCAGTTGGAAAGGGATGCCCGATGCTGGTGGGAATCAATAGAAGCTACTTTAAATCAAGACCAAATTACTTGGGAAGAATTCGTTGAACATTTCAACGCTAAATATTTTTCAGACCGAGTACAAGAAAAGAAAGCTGTAGAATTTACTGCACTGAAGCAACGGTCCTTGACAGTGGCCGAGTACGAGGCCCAATTTTCTAGATTATCTCGGTATGCTAAGCACTTAGTTAGCACCGAGAAGATGAAAGCTAGGAGGTTCCTAAATGGGCTCAGGCCCCAATATATCACACAGCCAATGGATATCCAGGTCTACTCGTAAATTATGCGCCGAGCTCAGCTATTAGAAGACGCCACGGAACTATCTGATAGAATCCGTGGGAAGGACAAGAAAGAACAAGTTACAAGTTCGGGTTCCTTTAGACCCAACTTCAAGAAGAGGCCTAGCAATGGAGGTACTTCCTCACAAGATCAGAAGTTTAAGAAGACCAAGCCCTTCTCCATCACCACTACCCCATCAAATATAGTGTGCAAGCATTGTGACAAGGCGGGCCATAGAGCAGAAGAATGCTGGAGGAAACTAGGAGCATGTCTCCGCTGTGGGAGTCGCGATCATCGAATTCCCGATTGCCCATTACTTAATGATCAAGCCGGGGACGGGAAGCGCCCAGTAACCAAGAATGCTCGTCTTCACGCAATTAAGGAGACCGAACAAGAAGAAGAAGGCGGACTAGTAGAAGGTACATTGAAAGTTTGTTCCAAGTCTGCATATGTCTTAATTGATACTGGTGCTTCACATTCAATTGTTTCCAAGAAGTTCGCTGATCCGTTACCCCTAGAACCGGGATGGATAAAATTAGTCTTGTCTACTCCTCTAGGAAACGAGACCGATATTACACACCATTACCAGAACTATGAAGTATTGGTTCATGGTAAGAATCTCCCTATTGATCTTATATGTTTAGATCTAAAGGAGTATGATGTCATACTAGGAGTGGATTGGTTATCTAAATATCAGGCAACGGTCGATTGCCGCAATAGTAAGGTTACTTTCGAGGAATTTCCAGAACTGATCTTTACTAGCCCCAAGAGGCGAAGCAAAACCCCTCTTATTTCGGCTCTCCGAGCTAGCAAGCTCATCAGGAAAGGATGTGTATCTTTCCTTGCATTCGTCACGATTAAGGAGGCTAAGGAAACTAAGATAGAAGACATTCCGGTGGTACAAGAATTTCCGGACGTATTTCCGGAAGATTTGCCTGGATTACCCCCACAAAGAGAAGTGGCCTTCACCATCGATTTAGTTCCTGGTGCGGGTCCAGTTTCTATGGCACCGTATAGGATGTCACCTGCTGAACTCAAGGAGTTAAAGGAGCAATTGATGGAACTCATTAAGAAGGGATTCATAAGACCAAGTACTTCCCCATGGGGGGCGCCTGTATTATTTGTAAAGAAGAAAGATGGATCCATGAGGTTATGCATCGACTATCGACAGTTGAATCATCTCACTATCAAGAACAAGTATCCACTGTCGAGAATCGATGAGTTGTTTGATCAAATTTTAGGATCCAAGTACTTTTCCAAAATTGATCTTAGGTCGGGATATCATCAGTTAAGAATCAAGGATGAGGACATTCATAAGACTGCATTCAGAAGCAGGTACGGCCATTATGAATTTGTTGTTATGCCTTTTGGACTAACAAATGCCCATGCTGCCTTTATGCAGTTGATGAATAGCATATTCAGACCTTATTTAGATCAATTCGTGGTGGTCTTCATCGATGATATATTAATTTATTCCAAGACTAAGGAAGAGCATGAGGAGCATTTAAGGATTGCATTACAAATATTGAGGACAAACCAATTATATGCAAAGCTCAGCAAGTGTGAGTTCTGGCTCGAAGAAGTGACTTTTCTCGAACATGTTATATCAAAGGATGGCTTATCAGTAGATCCATCAAAAGTTGAAGCTGTAAGAAATTGGGAAAGACCGACCAATGCTAGCGAGATCTGAAGTTTCTTAGGTCTTGCTGGCTATTACAGGCGATTCATCAAAGATTTCTCTAAGATCGCCTTACCACTTACGAGGTTAACTCGCAAGGAGATCCGTTACGAATAGAGTGAGGAATGTGAAAGAAGCTTCCAAACTCTCAAGGATCATCTTACTACAGCTCCTGTCTTAGCTTTACCAATGGAAGGAGAGAAATTCGAGGTATACACTGATGCTTCTGGCATTGGCCTCGGATGTGTTCTAATGCAACAAGGAAAAGTTATAGCTTACTCTTCTCGTCAATTAAAAAAACATGAAGAGAACTACCCCGTCCATGACTTAGAATTGGCCGCGGTAGTATTTGCACTAAAGATCTGGAGGCATTATCTATATGGAGTACAGTTTACTGTATACTCCGATCACAAGAGTCTCAAGTATCTTTTCTCTCAAAAGGAACTAAATATGAGGCAAAGGCGTTGGCTAGAATATCTCAAGGACTTCGACTTCAATATACAATATCATCCTGGAAAGGATAATCATGTAGCAGATGCCCTTAGTCGAAAGCCGAGAGCACTGTTAGCCAATTGTATGATTCAAGAATGGAAGTTGCTGGAGCAATTCTCTAAGCTCAATATAAGCATGGACACGAACTTCAAATGTGTCACATTGTCTCATATAAGCATTCATCCAGACCTATTAACTGAAATACAAGCACTTCAGGATGATGACCCAACATTAGTGGAAATCAAGGGCAAACTAGAAGGACAGTCTGATTTCCAATTAGCATCAGATAGAAGGTTGTTATTCCAAAACAGAACTTGTATACCAAATTGTCCCGAGTTAAAGAAGAAGATCTTAGATGAAGCTCATAGATCAAGGTACACGATTCATCCTAGATCTACCAAAATGTACCAAGATGTGAAAAGAAATTTTTGGTGGCCCAACATGAAAAGGGAAATAGCGGACTACGTGTCGCGCTGTCTCACATGCCAACAGGTCAAGGCGGAACACCAAAAGCCTGCTGGAAAACTACATCCTCCAGATATCCCTAAATGGAAGTGGGAGGATATTGGTATGGATTTTATCATGGGTTTATCTAAATCAAAAGGAGGACATGATGGAATATGGGTTATTATTGACCGATTGACAAAATCGGCGCATTTCTTGCCAATCAAGAGCCGATGGTCAGTCGATGTGTTGGCTGCATTATACATCAAGGACATAGTCAGATTACACGGTATTCCTATTTCAATCGTGTCTGACAGAGATCCCCGTTTTACTTCTCATTTTTGGAAGGGGCTACAACATTCGTTGGGAACAAGGCTTAACTTTAGTACAGCCTTTCATCCTCAAACGGATGGTCAGACCGAGAGAACTAATCAGGTCATTGAAGATATGCCTAGGGCATGCATCATTGATTTTGGTGGAAGCTGGCATGATCACTTGCCTCTGGTTGAATTTGCATACAATAATAGCTACCAGTAAGTATACAAATGGCACCTTTCAAAGCCTTATACGGAAGGAGTTGCCGATCACCCTTATGCTGGGACGAAGTTGGAGAAAAATAACTATTAGGACCAGACATGGTAAGGGATACCACTGAAAGAATACAATTGATTCGAGAAAGACTGCAAGTTGCTCAGTCTAGGCAAAAGGCTTATGCCGACACGAGAAGGAGAGATCTTGAGTTCCAAGTCGGAGATCATGTATTTTTCAAGATATCGCCTGGACGTGGCATACGGAGATTTGGTGTTAAGGGCAAGCTTCCACCAAGATTCATTGGACCTTTTGAGATACTGGAAAGAGTTGGCGAGGTTGCTTATCGCATCGCATTGCCTCCTCAATTGTCCGATGTTCATAATGTGTTCCACATATCTATGTTGAAGAAGTATGTACACGATCCATCACATATTATTGAACATGGAGACTTAGTTATCCAGAAGGATCTCACTTATGAACAGAAGCCCATAAAGATACTAGATCGTGAAGTACGTACTCTAAGGAATAAGGTTATTCCCATGTTAAAAGTACAATTGAATAAGAGTTCTGATCATGAAGCCACATGGGAGACCGAGGAATCCATGAGGAAGCGATTTCCAGAATTATTTTAAGGTATATACTCTACACTCTCCACATATATATATACTATGGAATTTGGGGACCAAATTCTTTTAAGTGGGGGAGGGTGTAGCAACCCTGGAAAAAATTAAGATTTTTAAATAAATCAAATTAAAATAAAAGATAAGTAAATAGATGACAAAGAGCCTAAATGAGTAAATCATTAATCAAGAGGAAAATAACGCCTTTTATCAAGGCGCTGATTCAAAAGGAAACGCCTCTGTCTAAGGCGTTAATTTAAAAAGGACGCCTACACACTAGGGCGTCAAATTTCAAACGACGGGAAAATAAAATTAAGGAAAGGAAAGGAAACGCCCTCACCTTGGGCGCGTTTTTAATACGTAACGACTAGGACAACGTCGTCAATTAAAACACACGACCTAGCCTAAGGCGTGAATTCAGTTCGAGTTTTGTTCGACCCAGGAGACTATCCAGAGCAAGTTTTTGGATAACTACGAGGAAGATTGAGTAGGGTAATGACTCTATCATGGAAGTATTACTTCCAATGCAACTCTAACCCTATTAGGATCCCCAAAATCCTATAAAAAACATTGTCCATCGAACCCTAAAAGCTATTTGGTCGAAGGAAGCTTTGCTCTGCTGCTGTGCGTGAAGAACAGGTTTATGTTCCTCTTCCTGCCTCTGCTTTCGATCAACTCCTGAAGAATATTAATTTTTCTTCATCTTATTCTCCTGTAGGTTGCCTGCATCGAAAAAGGGCTCTCATATAGATTAAAGGACGTGAAGTTCTTCTTCTTCTTCCGGTTATCAGAAGGCTCTGTTACAAACAGAGCATCGTTTTCTATCAAAACCCTTCACGTTTCTTCTTCCAGATCTTAATCAAGGTAGGTTTTCTCAAGATCGTAGCCCAAACTAGCTAAGATCTTAATAATATCATCGGTCGTGCATGCATATAGTTTTATTGTGATTTTAGATGTTTTCTATGAAATTTCAATAAGAAACGCCCTTGGCAAGGACGTTAATTTAAAGAAGCGACCCACACTAGGGCGCTAATTATTGTTTTGACACCCTGCCTAGAAGTCGTCAATTACATGTAATTAATAAATACCCACGTTTAAAATTTAATATCTATGCAACCATGAATCTAATGTATTGCATGAGTATACCTGTGAAATCCTGCTATTTTTCCTTCCATGATCATGTACCCTTTTTCCTGAAATGTTATTATCTGAAAATTGGTAAATTCTTGAATTCACGACCTTGTCTAGGTCGTCTCTTATTGAACTGACGCCCCAGACCAGGGCGCTAATTGAAAAGTAACGCCCCTGTCCAGGGCACGTTTTTGTTAAAATTCCAGAATATTGATTTTCTGTAGAATAGAAATATTGAAGGGATGACTAATGTATAAGTCGTCAAATTTGTAAACAAACGCCCCTCTGTAAGGCGTTAATTGGATAATTAATGACTTGGCTAAAGTCACTATTTTCTGTATTACTATTTTCCCTTGTTTCTGTTAACCGAGAGTTTGATATATATGTATAAGGATATTATCGGCACTATATTTCCACTCCGTGAATATAGTCCCACGTTTCACGATGATTTATCGCATTACCCACTATTTCTCAGTGACATACAAGCTCTCCATTGGACATTCCGTTCCTTTGGACTAGCGAGTTAGTCATAGAGACCTCCGTAAGACTCCTCGAGCCTTGGATTCCCTCACGGCCGACTGAGCGGGTTGTACCATAAAAACCTATCACCCTATTTTTGCCATGTCACTCTATAGAAACATGGTATACTGGCCCTCATATTATGCTATGAGTATGATATGAGAATTTTCTTAATGAACGGGGAAAGCATGCCATCAATGTGATGTTATTGTAGACCCCAATTCTATATTAAACTTGATGTTCTTGTGGACCTCAATTATATATAAAGAATGTCCATACTTGTTTGTCATGGTACCCAAGTTAGGGAACCAACTCCACCTAGTTTTATCGATAATCGTGATTGTACCGTTATTATCGCCATTCTATGTCGAGTGTCATATTTTGGACTCTACTCTATCCAAGTTTATCCTACATGTCTACAAGCTTTATTCTTGAAATTCCATATTGGCTAGACACAAAAGTGGATGTTAAAATGCATGATTAATGCCTGCGCATATAGGGCCCGATCTGGTCCTGGGAGGAGCACCCGAAAGTACTTGTGCCCATGGCAGTTGATTGATCACGGCATTGGAATTATATCGAAGTGCATGACTAGCTTGATTGAACATTCCACAAATCTTGTACTTGTACTTGACTTGATATTACATGACTCGCGTGACCCGAAAAAGGGTAATTTCATACTTGCGTGCTTGAACGTGATAGCCAAATTCTAACATGACATGATGAATACACTTGCTTGAATATCTTGATATCTTTTGATATAAGTTCTTGAAAGTTCATGACTAGTTCTTCTTGCTATCTTTTTGTTATATCCTCTTTCTATCTTGTCGTTTTATGCGAGCATGCGTAGCTATAGTGCATTCATGAAAGATGTAATCACTTAAACCCCTTGCTAGTTCTTGAGATATAATTTCCTACTGAGCGTTCACTCACTTAGTGTTTCCCTACTTTTCAGGTAAGTCCGACGATGAGGAAACTCAAACGGATGGGGAAAATCAAGAGTGAAAGAGATAGAGCTTCTCCCGTGTTATCTAGCCTTTTTCATATTTTCTAGAGTCAACCTTGTATTTTTCCTTTATTTTAGTTAGTACTTCAAAGGTTTGTAATAGACATATTCTTATGAAGGAATAAAGGATTGGGTTATCTTTACTTTTGCGCATCTCTGATTTTGGTGTCGAATACACTAATTGTCACGCCCCGAGCGCGGAAGATACCCGGAGATGCGCGACGTGTCTATATCAATCATGTCAATCAGAGTGGTCGTGTATTTGACACAAAGACAGAGATGCGCAAAATAGCAAGATAACCCAATCCTTTATTTCATAATGGATAGACTATTACAAATCCAATACTCTGTTAAATAAAAAGGAAAAGAATACATAGTTGACTCAAGAAACTATGGAAAAGACTAGATGACACTTGTAGAAGCTCTATCACTTTCACTCTTGACCATTCCCATCCGATTGACTTCCATCGTCGTCGGACTTACCTGAAAAGTAAAAAGGGACAAACGGAATGAGCGAACGCTCAGTAGGAAATTATATCTCAAGTACTAGCAAGTGGTTTAAGTAATTACATTTTCATGGATGCAATAAAGCTATGCATGCTCGCATGAAACGACAAGATAGAGAGAATGTAATATCAAAGAAATAAGATGAACTTTCATGAACAAGATACAAGTTATTCAAGATATTCAAGCAAGTACCATTATCGAGTCATGTCAAGAACTTTGGCTATCATGTATCAAGCAAGTAAATTACCCTTTTTCGGGCCACGCATTTCATGTAAAGTCAAGTACGATTCAAGTACAAGATGTGTGTGGAATGTCCAATCAAGCAAGTCAAGTACTCGGTATAATGCCAGATACCTTATCATTTTAACTCCCATGGGCACAAGTACTTTCGGGTGCTCCTCCCAGGACCAGATCGGGCCCTATATGCGCAGGCATTTATCATGTGTTTTGACATCCACTCTTGTTTATATAGCCAATATAGAATTTCAATAATCAAGCTTGTAGATACGTATGACAACTTTGATAGAATAGAGTCCAAAATATGACAAAGGACATAGAATGGCGATAATAACGGTATAATCACGATGTCGGTAAAACTAGGTAGATTATGGTTCCTTTAACTTAGGTACCATGACAAATCAATATGGACATTCTTTATATAGAATTGAGGTCCACATGAACAGTATATCAAAGGTAAGATACCCTCATTCTTATCATAGAATTGAGGTTTACAAGAACGACATGATATGGCATGATATCATCATCCCATTAAGAATTTCTTATGATATACTCTTTGTATAATCATAAGGGCCGGTATACCATGTTTCTTTAGATTGACATGGCAAAAACTGTGTAATGGGTTTTTAGGGTACAACCAGCTCAGTCGGCCTTGAGGGAATCCAAGGCTACGAGGAGTCTTACGGAGGTCTCTATGACTAACTTGCTAGTCCAAAGGAACGGAATGTCCAATGGAGAGCTTGTATGTCAATGAGAGTTGAGTGTGATCGATAAATCAACATGAAACGTGGGACTATACTCACGGAGTGGAGAATAGTGCCGATATATATATATATGTATAATATATAAACCATCGGTTAGCAAATCAGAGGAAAAATCAGTTTACAGTAAAATAACGACTTAGGTCAAGTCGTGTCTCAAGTAATTAACGCCTAACTGAAGGGCGTTTACATATATTGCCAATTTGCAGAATTTCCATTATTTCATTAATTTATCAAAAACACGCCTTTCCTGGGGGCGTTTCTTAAAAGTTGACGACTGCAGGGGCAGGCGTCTCATCATTTACATATTCGACAGGATATAATTATTCTCAGAAATTTATCAAAAACGCGCCCTTGGAAGGGGCGTTACTTTCAAATTCCATTTTACAGAATATGTGAATTTCAGGATTTTAGCAGATACACGCCCTAGAAGGGGCGTTACTTTTAATATTCACGCCTTGTACTGGGGCGTTAGAATATGGAAAACGACTTTGTCCAAGTCGTGAATTTCAAGGGATTTACGATATTTTAATAAATAATATTTCGAGAGACAGGAGACATGTCATGGCAGTAAAATTTAACAGGAATTCACAGAGTCATGCAAGATATTAAAAATCAATATTTCATATGTATTGTAATTTTTAAACAGGATCAATTATTAATCATATGCGATTCTTATGAAATTAACGCCTGCGTAGAGGGCGTCAAATATTAAATTGACGACCACTAGCATGGTCGTTTCTTTTAAATTAGCGCCCTAATCAAGGGCGTTTCTTTCAAAATATTTCAGAAAACGCATGAAAACTATAATAATCATATGCATGACATGCTATATATATATATATATCTTGCATTAATTTCATTTGGGCTACAGTAACTTGAGAAAATCCTACCTTATGGTTTGATAATACTGATACTCTGTTTGGAACCTTCGTGGATGAAGAACCTTCGTTCTTCAGGAAGATATTGCCACAGCTACCTGTAAAGGAAGAGAAGATATCAATCTTCTTTACCTACGTAACCTGAAGGCAAGGGAAAAAGAAGAACTTTACCTATTCTTCGGCAACGATGGTGATGAAGACGATGATGATGAAGACCCTTTGTCTTCAAACACTAGAAGCAGCCACCTATAGCAAAGACGATGAAGGATGGTTAAAACCTCCTCATGTGTTTATCAAAAGCAAGGAAAGGAAGAAGAACTGTTTGTTCTTCACGTACCTAGCAGCAGTAGTTCGTCCAAATAGATTTAGGGTTGGCCGAACAGGTTTATTTATAAGACTTTGGAAGTCCTATTAGAGTTAGTGATTGTGTGAGGGTAGTATATCCCTAATAGAGTCCTTACTCTAATAGACACTTACTAGATTAGGTTAATCTTTCCCTGGATAAGCTCTGGGTTCGAACGAGTCACGAACTGAATTAACGCCTTTGGTCAGGGCGTGTATTCTTTAATTAACGCCTTAGGTAAGGGCGTCGATTCTTTAATTAACGACCTAGTTCAGGTCGTTTCTTAAGAAACGTCTTTGATAAGGGCGTTCCTTGTTTTTGAAACACGCCCCATATATGGGCGTTTCTTTTACTTGCCTATTTGGTCGTGAGAGTTGACGACCGCACGTGTGGGCGTCCTTTCTTTAGTCACGCCTTTGATAGAGGCGTTTCTTTTTGAATTAACGCCCTAATAAGAGGCGTTATTTTTAATTTGTTTTATTTCGTCCAATTAACCCTATTCCTTTTATATATATTACTTCTGTAATATATATGTTTTAATTCATTTCAATTATTCATTTATTAGGGTTGCTACACCCTCCCCCACTTAAAAAGAATTTGGTCCCCAAATTCAATATATATATAATTATACACGCGGAGAGTGTAGGACATATACCTCTTAGAATAACTCGGGAAATCGTTTCTTCATAGATTCCTCGGTCTCCCATGTCGCTTCGCGTTCAGGATTCTTATTCCATTGCACCTTGATCATGGGAATAACCTTATTCCTTAGAGCTCGTATTTCTCGATCTAATATCTTTAAAGGCCTTTGTTCATATGTGAGATCTTTCTGGATCACCAGATCTCCATGCTCAATAATATGTGACGGATCGTGCACATACTTCTTCAACATAGATATGTGAAATACATTGTGTACCTCGGACAACTGAGGAGGCAACGCGATGCGATAAGCAACCTCGCCAACTCTTTCGAGTACCTCAAATGGTCCGATGAATCTTGGCGTAAGCTTGCCCTTAACACCAAATCTTCGTATGCCACGTCCAGGGGATATTTTAAGAAATACATGATCTCCAACCTGGAATTCAAGATCTCTTCTCCTGGTATCAGCATAAGCCTTTTGCCTTGTCTGAGCAACTTGTAATCTTTCTCTGATTACTTGTATCTTCTCGGTTGTATCCCTTACCATGTCTGGACCTAATAGTTGTTTTTCTCCAACTTCGTTCCAACATATGGGAGATCGGCAACTCCTTCCGTATAAGGCTTCGAAAGGTGCCATTTGGATACTAGCTTGGTAGCTATTATTATATGCAAATTCAACTAAAGGTAAGTGGTCATGCCAGCTTCCTCCAAAGTCAATAATGCATGCTCTCAGCATATCTTCAACAACTTGATTAGTTCGCTCGGTCTGACCATCCGTTTGTGGGTGGAAAGCAGTACTAAAGTTGAGCCTTGTCCCCAACGAATGTTGTAATCCCTTCCAAAAATGAGAAGTAAAACGGGGATCCCTATCAGACACGATTGAGACAGGAATTCCATGTATCCTGACTATTTCTTTAATGTATAGTGCAGCTAGCACATCAATCGACCATCGGCTTTTGATTGGCAAGAAATGTGCCGATTTAGTCAATCGGTCAATGATAACCCAGATTCCATCATGTCCTCCTTTAGATTTAGACAAACCCATGATGAAGTCCATACCAATATCCTCCCATTTCCACTTAGGAATATCTAGAGGATGTAGTTTTCCCGCAGGCTTTTGATGTTCCGCCTTGACCTGTTGGCATGTGAGACAGCGTGATACATAGTCCGCTATTTCTCTTTTCATATTGGGCCACCAAAAGTTCCTCTTTACATCTTGGTACATTTTAGTTGATCCAGGATGAATAGTGTATCTTGATCTGTGAGCTTCATCTAAGATCTTCTTCTTTAATTCCGGACAATCGGGTATACAAGTTCTATCTTTGAACGATAATCTTCCATCAGAAGTTAGTTGAAAATCAGATTGTCCTTCTAATCTGCCTTTGATTTCTACTAACATAGGATCATCATCCTGAAGTGTTTGTATCTCAGATAACAAATCTGACTGTATGCTTACATGAGATAGTGTGACAAATTTGGATTCCGTGTCCAAGCTTATATTGAGCTCGGAGAATTGTTCAAGTAACCTCCATTCTTGTATCATACAATTTGCTATCTTTGCTCTCGGCTTTCGACTAAGGGCATCAGCCACATAATTACCCTTTCCGGGATGGTATTGTATACTGAAGTCGAAGTCCTTGAGATATTCTAGCCAACGTCTTTGTCTCATGTTCAGCTCCTTTTGTGAAAATAGATATTTGAGACTTTTGTGATCGGAGTATACAGTAAACTGTACCCCATAGAGATAGTGTCTCCATATCTTTAGGGCAAATACTACCGCGGCCAATTCCAAGTCATGGACGGGGTAATTCTCCTCATGCTTCTTCAGTTGACGAGAAGAGTATGCTATGACCTTCCCATGTTGCATTAGAACACATCCGAGGCCAATGCCAGAAGCATCAGTGTAGACCTCGAATTTCTCTCCTTCAATTGGTAGGGCTAAGACCGGAGCTGTGGTGAGATGATCCTTGAGAGTTTGGAAACTGCTTTCACATTCCTCACTCCATTCATATCGGATCTCCTTACGAGTTAATCTTGTAAGTGGTACGGCGATCTTAGAGAAATCTTTGATAAATCGCCGATAATAGCCTGCAAGACCTAAGAAACTTCTGATCTCGCTTGCGTTAGTGGGTCTCTCCCAGTCTCTCACAGCTTCAACTTTTGACGGATCCACAGATAAACCGTCCTTGGATATGACATGTCCGAGAAAAGCCACTTCTTCAAGCCAGAACTCGCATTTGCTGAGTTTAGCATATAATTGATTTGTCCTCAAGACTTGCAATGCAATCCTCAAATGCTCTTCATGTTCTTCCTTAGTCTTAGAATATATCAATATATCATCGATGAAGACTACTATGAATTGATCCAAGTAAGGCCTGAATATGCTATTCATTAACTGCATAAAGGCAGCAGGGGCATTTGTTAGTCCAAAAGGCATAACAACAAATTCGTAATGGCCATACCTGCTTCTGAATGCGGTCTTGTGAATGTCATCATCCTTGATCCTTAATTGATGATATCCCGACCGGAGATCAATCTTGGAGAAATATTTGGATCCTGAAATCTGATCAAACAATTCATCGATTCTCGGCAGTGGATACTTGTTCTTGATAGTAAGATGATTCAACTGTCGATAGTCAATACACAATCTCATGGATCCATCCTTCTTCTTTACAAATAAGACTGGTGCTCCCCACGGGGAAGTACTTGGTCTAATAAACCCTTTTCGGATTAGTTCCATCAACTGCTCCTTCAACTCCTTGAGTTCAGCAGGGGACATTCTATATGGTGCCTTTGAAACCGGACCAGCACCAGGGACTAAGTCGATGGTAAAGGCCACATCTCTTTGCGGGGGTAATCCCGGCAATTCTTCCGGAAATACGTCTGGGAATTCTCGTACTACTTGAACGTCTTCTATCTTGGTTTCCTTAGCTTCTTTATTAGTGACAAAAGCAAGGAAGGATACACATCCTTTCCTGACGAGCTTGCTTGCTCGAAGAGCCGAAATAAGAGGGGATTTGCTTCGACTCTTAGGACTAGTATAAGTCAGTTCCGGAAATTCCTTGAAAACAATCTTGCTATCACGGCAATCAACCGTTGCCTGGTATTTGGATAACCAATCTGCTCCTAGTATAACATCATATTCTTTTAGATCTAAGCAGATAAGATCAATAGGAAAATTCTTTCCTCGAACCAACACCTCACAGTTTTGGTAATGATGCGTGATATCCGTCTCGTTTCCGAGAGGAGTAGACAACACTATTTTCATCCATTCTGGTTCTAGAGGTAATGGGTCAGCAAACTTCTTGGAAATAATGGAATGCGATGCACCCGTATCAAATAAGACATGTGCATATTTGGAACAAATTTTTAATGTACCTTCCACCAATCCGCCTTCTTCTTCTGGTTCGGTCTCTTGGATTGCATGAAGACGCGCGTTCCTTGTCACTGGGCGTTTACCCTCACCGTCTTGGTCATTCATTAATGGACAATCGGGAATCCGATGTTCACGACTCCCACAACGGAGACATGCTCCTAATTTCCTCCAGCATTCTTCTGTTTTGTGACCAGCCTTGTCACAATGCTTGCATACTACGTTTGAAGGGGTAGTGGTGATAGAGAAAGGCTTGGATTTCTTGTACTTCTGATCTTGAGAGGAAGAACCTCCATTATTGGGCCTCTTCTTAAAGTTGGGTTTAAAAGAACCCGAACTTGTGACTTGCTCCTTTTTGTCTTTCCCACGGATCCTATCAGATAGTTCCGTGGCATCTTCAAGCAACTGAGCTCGGCGCACTATTTCAGTATAAACTTGAATATCCATAGGCGCCAGTTGAGTAATGTAGTGGGGCCTAAGCCCATTAAGAAATCTACGGGCTTTCATCTTTTCCGTGCCAATTAAATGCTTAGCATATCTAGACAGTCTAGAGAACTGTGCTTCATAATCAGCCACCGATAAAGATCTTTGCTTTAATGCGGCAAATTCGGCGGCCTTCCTTTCCTGGACCCTATCAGAGAAATATTTGGCGTTGAAATATTCAACGAATTCACCCCATGTAACTTGAGTTGGGTCAATAGTAGCTTCAATCGACTCCCACCAGCATCTAGCATCCTTTTCTAACTGGAAAGTAGCTAATAAGACTTTGTCCTGATCCGTGCATTGCATGACACGGAATATACGTTCAATCTCCCGAACCCAATGCTCGGCATCGTCTGGATCGGTCGATCCCATGAACTTCGGGGGATTCATATTCTTGAATGCTTGGTGTAAGCTTCCAGCTCGTGGAGCACCACCTTGTGCTACCTGTTGTAGCACTTGGGTCATCCCTTGAAGGGTACGCTGCATGTTGCGCCATTGAGCACGTTCGGCAGCCATTATCCTACAATTACAATAGCTATGTTAGTATTATATCACTATGATCTTATAAAGGACTCATTGATCATTTAACCCTTGGTTCTACCCACTCTCACTTGGTTAAAGGTTTTGAAACCTATCCTTGGACTTGGGTTTCCTAGGAATTGAATACCTTAGGCTCTGATACCACAAAGACTGTCACGCCCCGAGCGCGGAAGATACCCGGAGATGCGCGACGTGTCTATATCAATCATGTCAATCAGAGTGGTCGTGTATTCGACACAAAGACAGAGATGCGCAAAATAGCAAGATAACCCAATCCTTTATTTCATAATGGATAGACTATTACAAATCCAATACTCTGTTAATAAAAAGGAAAAGAATACATAGTTGACTCAAGAAACTATGGAAAAGACTAGATGACACTTGTAGAAGCTCTATCACTTTCACTCTTGACCATTCCCATCCGATTGACTTCCATCGTCGTCGGACTTACCTGAAAAGTAAAAAGGGACAAACGGAATGAGCGAACGCTCAGTAGGAAATTATATCTCAAGTACTAGCAAGTGGTTTAAGTAATTACATTTTCATGGATGCAATAAAGCTATGCATGCTCGCATGAAACGACAAGATAGAGAGAATGTAATATCAAAGAAATAAGATGAACTTTCATGAACAAGATACAAGTTATTCAAGATATTCAAGCAAGTACCATTATCGAGTCATGTCAAGAACTTTGGCTATCATGTATCAAGCAAGTAAATTACCCTTTTTCGGGCCACGCATTTCATGTAAAGTCAAGTACGATTCAAGTACAAGATGTGTGTGGAATGTCCAATCAAGCAAGTCAAGTACTCGGTATAATGCCAGATACCTTATCATTTTAACTCCCATGGGCACAAGTACTTTCGGGTGCTCCTCCCAGGACCAGATCGGGCCCTATATGCGCAGGCATTTATCATGTGTTTTGACATCCACTCTTGTTTATATAGCCAATATAGAATTTCAATAATCAAGCTTGTAGATACGTATGACAACTTTGATAGAATAGAGTCCAAAATATGACAAAGGACATAGAATGGCGATAATAACGGTATAATCACGATGTCGGTAAAACTAGGTAGATTATGGTTCCTTTAACTTAGGTACCATGACAAATCAATATGGACATTCTTTATATAGAATTGAGGTCCACATGAACAGTATATCAAAGGTAAGATACCCTCATTCTTATCATAGAATTGAGGTTTACAAGAACGACATGATATGGCATGATATCATCATCCCATTAAGAATTTCTTATGATATACTCTTTGTATAATCATAAGGGCCGGTATACCATGTTTTCTTTAGATTGACATGGCAAAAACTGTGTAATGGGTTTTTAGGGTACAACCAGCTCAGTCGGCCTTGAGGGAATCCAAGGCTACGAGGAGTCTTACGGAGGTCTCTATGACTAACTCGCTAGTCCAAAGGAACGGAATGTCCAATGGAGAGCTTGTATGTCAATGAGAGTTGAGTGTGATCGATAAATCAACATGAAACGTGGGACTATACTCACGGAGTGGAGAATAGTGCCGATATATATATATATGTATAATATATAAACCATCGGTTAGCAAATCAGAGGAAAAATCAGTTTACAGTAAAATAACGACTTAGGTCAAGTCGTGTCTCAAGTAATTAACGCCTAACTGAAGGGCGTTTACATATATTGCCAATTTGCAGAATTTCCATTATTTCATTAATTTATCAAAAACACGCCTTTCCTGGGGGCGTTTCTTAAAAGTTGACGACTGCAGGGGCAGGCGTCTCATCATTTACATATTCGACAGGATATAATTATTCTCAGAAATTTATCAAAAACGCGCCCTTGGAAGGGGCGTTACTTTCAAATTCCATTTTACAGAATATGTGAATTTCAGGATTTTAGCAGATACACGCCCTAGAAGGGGCGTTACTTTTAATATTCACGCCTTGTACTGGGGCGTTAGAATATGGAAAACGACTTTGTCCAAGTCGTGAATTTCAAGGGATTTACGATATTTTAATAAATAATATTTCGAGAGACAGGAGACATGTCATGGCAGTAAAATTTAACAGGAATTCACAGAGTCATGCAAGATATTAAAAATCAATATTTCATATGTATTGTAATTTTTAAACAGGATCAATTATTAATCACATGCGATTCTTATGAAATTAACGCCTGCGTAGAGGGCGTCAAATATTAAATTGACGACCACTAGCATGGTCGTTTCTTTTAAATTAGCGCCCTAATCAAGGGCGTTTCTTTCAAAATATTTCAGAAAACGCATGAAAACTATAATAATCATATGCATGACATGCTATATATATATATATATCTTGCATTAATTTCATTTGGGCTACAGTAACTTGAGAAAATCCTACCTTATGGTTTGATAATACTGATACTCTGTTTGGAACCTTCGTGGATGAAGAACCTTCGTTCTTCAGGAAGATATTGCCACAGCTACCTGTAAAGGAAGAGAAGATATCAATCTTCTTTACCTACGTAACCTGAAGGCAAGGGAAAAAGAAGAACTTTACCTATTCTTCGGCAACGATGGTGATGAAGACGATGATGATGAAGACCCTTTGTCTTCAAACACTAGAAGCAGCCACCTATAGCAAAGACGATGAAGGATGGTTAAAACCTCCTCATGTGTTTATCAAAAGCAAGGAAAGGAAGAAGAACTGTTTGTTCTTCACGTACCTAGCAGCAGTAGTTCGTCCAAATAGATTTAGGGTTGGCCGAACAGGTTTATTTATAAGACTTTGGAAGTCCTATTAGAGTTAGTGATTGTGTGAGGGTAGTATATCCCTAATAGAGTCCTTACTCTAATAGACACTTACTAGATTAGGTTAATCTTTCCCTGGATAAGCTCTGGGTTCGAACGAGTCACGAACTGAATTAACGCCTTTGGTCAGGGCGTGTATTCTTTAATTAACGCCTTAGGTAAGGGCGTCGATTCTTTAATTAACGACCTAGTTCAGGTCGTTTCTTAAGAAACGTCTTTGATAAGGGCGTTCCTTGTTTTTGAAACACGCCCCATATATGGGCGTTTCTTTTACTTGCCTATTTGGTCGTGAGAGTTGACGACCGCACGTGTGGGCGTCCTTTCTTTAGTCACGCCTTTGATAGAGGCGTTTCTTTTTGAATTAACGCCCTAATAAGAGGCGTTATTTTTAATTTGTTTTATTTCGTCCAATTAACCCTATTCCTTTTATATATATTACTTCTGTAATATATATGTTTTAATTCATTTCAATTATTCATTTATTAGGGTTGCTACACTAATACTCTGATTGACATGATTGATATAAACTCGTCACGCGTCTCCGGGTATCTTCCGCTCTCGGGGCATGACACACCAAGTAGTCTTGGAGTTGGTGTTTAATCCACAACACTTGGGTGCCACAGCCCTCCGCAGCAACATATTCTGCCTCCGCGGTTGAGAGGGCAACCGAGTGTTGTTTCTTGGAGGCCCAAGAAACTAAACACCCGCCTAGAAACTGGCAATAGCCACTAGTACTCTTACGATCCAGCTTACATCTAGCGTAATCCGCATCAGAATAAGATATAAGAGATAAATCACATGATGACGGATACCACAATCCCAAATCTTGAGTGCCGGTAAGATATCGAAGGATACGTTTGACGGCAGTCAAATGAGATTCTCTAGGACTAGCTTGAAATCTAGCACAAAGGCATACACTAAACTGGATATCTGGTCGGGATGCAGTCAAATAAAGTAAAGAACCAATCATACTTCTATAGACCTTTGCATCCACCAATTTACCATTTTCATCCGAATCCAGTGAAGTTGAGGTGCTCATCGGAGTTACAATGATTTTGCTATTTGCCATGTCAAATCTTCTTAGCAGCTCCTTGATGTATTTGGCTTGGCTTATGAAGCAACCATCTTCTCCTTGGTTGACCTGCAAACCGAGAAAGAATTGAAGTTCTCCCATTAGGCTCATCTCAAATTCGCTAGTCATGAGGTTAGCAAATTCCTCACACATTTTAGATTTTGTAGAACCAAACACAATGTCATCAACATAAATTTGAACAATCAAGATGTTCTTCCCTTGCTTCTTGGTGAAAAGTGTTTGATCTACCTTACCTCGTGTGTACCCTTTTTCAATGAGGAACGTGCTTAGTCTCTCATACCAAGCTCTTGGTACTTGCTTAAGTCCATAAAGCGCCCTATCTAGCTTGTATACAAAATCTGCATTGTTAGAATTCTCAAAGTCAGGGGGCTGCTCATCATAGACTTCTTCTTTGATCAAGCCATTCAAGAAAGCACTTTTTACATCCATTTGATATAGCTTCATTCTAAGGGAGCATACAAAAGCAAGTAAAATTCGGATGGCTTCGAGTCTAGCAACTGGGGCATAAGATTCATCAAATTCTACCCCAAACTCTTGATTATACCCTTGAGCCACCAATCTAGCCTTGTTTCTTATTATCTTGCCATCCTCACTTAGTTTGTTCCTAAAAACCCATTTAGTGCCTATGACCGATTGTGATGAAGGTCTAGGAACAAGATGCCAAACTTTGTTTCTTTCAAACTGGTTTAACTCGTCTTGCATGGAATTTATCTAATTTTCATCTTTTAATGCTTCATCAATATTTTTGGGTTCAAGCTGAGAGACAAGAGCAAGTTGATCTAATTCTTCCACAATTTTAAAATGTGACCTTGTTCTAGGTGGGTCATTCAAGCTGCCAATGACGTTTTCTAAAGGATGATCCTTAAGAATTCTAATGTTTGTAGAATCGTTACCTTCTCCTAGAGCTTGATCCCTTGCATTGCTTGATTCAGCTAGGTCACCAGCTTCTTTTATTTCTTCTTGTGGAGGATCACTCTTGTCCTTTATGCTTAGGAATTCTCCATCTTCATCATTTTTCCTACAAGAGTTATCATTGTTAGAATCATGATATTCATCAAAGGAAACATGGGGTGATTCTTCCACAGTTTGACTCTTGATATTGTAAATTATATAAGCCCTGGATCTATCAGAATATCCAAGGAATATACCTTCATCACTCTTGGGCTCGAATTTATCTAAATCTCTTTTGTCATTATTGTGGATGAAGCATTTAGATCCAAACACTTTCATACGTGAGAGAGAGGACTTTTTACCTTTTAGCAACTCATAAGGAGTCTTTTTCGTGTGTGGCCTTACCATGGAGCTGTTGATAATGTAACATGCCGAGTTTACGCTTCAGCCCAAAACCTCCTTGGAAGTTGCCGTTCAGCAAGCATGGTTCTTGCCATCTCTACAAGTGTTCGGTTTCTCCTTTCAACTACACCATTTTGCTCCGGCGTTCTTGGTGAAGAGAATCGGTGTGAAATGCCTTCAGCCCTGCAAAGATTATAGAAGTCAGTGTTTTCAAATTCACCACCGTGATCAGATTAAATCTTGGAGATCTTGAACTCACCGTCCTGCTTTATCTTCATGTAGAGCGCGTGAAACTCATCAAAGGCATCATTTTTATGTGTGAGAAAGAAAACCCATGTGAACCTAGAGAAGTCATCCACCAAGACATATCCATATTTTCTACCACTTAAACTAGCAGTTCTGGTTGGACCAAACAAGTCCATATGAATTAGCTCGAGTGGTTTGGATGATGTATTTTCAGATCTTCCCTTGAAAGATTTCCTTATTTGTTTACCTAGGGCACATGCATCACACAACTTATTTTCTTGTTTAAATGATAATTCAGGCAACCCTTTCACCATTGAATGCTTTAACAATTTATGTAAGACATTGTAGCTAGCATGTCCTAGTCTACGATGCCATAACCAAGCAATTTCAGATTTTGGTGCAGCAAGACAAAGGTTTAAATAAGCAGAATCATCTAAGTCAATCATGTAAACATTGTTGACTCTCTTACCAGAAAATTTTACCTTGTCAAATTTTGGTTCAAGGATTCTACATTCATGAGAGTCAAATAGCACTTTGTGACCTTTATCACACAATTGACTTATACTAAGCAAGTTATATTTCAATCCTTCAACTAGCAGCACGTTACAAATAGAGTTGGAGAGATTCTTACCTACATTACCTCCAAATGTGACGTATCCTCCTTCCTTTTCCTCCAAGAGATAAAATTTTGATTTGTCTCCAGTCATGTGTCTTGAAAAGCCGCTATCAAGGTACCACCTGTTATGCATGGCTGCAAGACACTCCTGCACAAGCAATTAAGCAATTGTGTTTGGAACCCAACCAAATTTGGGTCCCATCAAACTCTTCAAATTTTCAAAACATGAAACCATTTCTTTTAGAATCCAAACCTTCCTAGCATTCATGTTTTGTTTGCTTAGAGCAGGGGTTTGGTTTTTCTTTTCAACCTTGACATTCATTTTCTGTTTGGAGGCTCTTTGTTGGAATTTTTGAAAGTTTTATGAAGTTGGCTTCTTGACCCATTGTTGCCATTGGTTGTTCTTGGGTTGAAAATAATTGTTTTGCCACCTATGGGATTGATGAACACAGAAATCATAATTGTTCCAAAAATATGGTGATGCTGGCCTATATGAGTGTGCAATCTAATTATGGTGAAATCTGGAAGGTTGAGCGGGCAATTACCAAGGAGTTGTTGACCTATGCTGCGGGGAAGGTCGACCTTTCTTAGGCTTTTGGACATTCTTTTTGGGAAGTTTAGTGACAGCCTCTTCAACCTTTTCTTTCCCTTTCTCCTTTTGCTTTTGCTGGTTTTGTGTGGGAGTTGTGTTTGAGGTTGAAGCTTCGGAAGATGAAATAAATGTGACCATTTTTAGCCCAAATGGCCTTTTGTTTGTTGGATCAAAACCCAACCCATCTTTGTTGTGGTTCATTCTAGTTCCTAGCAATGCATCTAGGTTTTCTCTTCCATCCACAAATTTTTCTAAAGATTGTTGTTTGTCCTTTAACTCTTTTTGTAGGTTTTCAATGTTTTGTAAGAGTTGAGTGTTGACATGTTTGACAGCTTCATACTTCTCATTGCTTAATTTGCTATCCTTTTCATAGGTTTGCATTTTGAGTTTCATGCTGTCAATCTCATTTCTCAAATTTTCATTTTCAGTTTCCAAGTCAGCCATTTCTTTTCTTCCTTCCTCCAAATTCTCAATCATTTTCTTAAGATCTTCAATTTCAGTTTCAAGTAGAGCATTCTTATCATTCATATCATGATCATGCACAAATGAGTTAATTTTCTTTTTCAATGATTTATTCTCCTTTTTGTACATTTCATATTTTTCCATGAGTTGTATATATGCATCCTCCCAATCATCAATTATATAATCTTCAAATAGAGAATTTACCTCAGTTTCTTCATCACCTTTGGCCATAAGGCAGAAATCTTCTTTTTCTTTGTCCGAGGAGCTAGTTCCGTCATCACTTTCCTCTTCATCGCTCCATGTGGACACCATGGCCTTATTCTTCTTCTTGCCCTTCCATTTGTCGGCTTTTCTGAATCTGTCGGGATAATCATTCTTGAAATGTCCTGGTTTATTGTAAGAATAGTAAATGATTTTATCAGATTTCTTAGAGTTTTCAGAATTAGATTTGAAACCATTTCTTACCTTTGACCTTCCTCTCATGAAGCTCTTACCTTCCTTTCTCATGAATTTTTTGAACTTACGTGTGAGCATGGCTACATCATCCTCATCCCGCTCACTTGCGGAATCCTCACCTTCATCCAAAGTGCCTTGACAGCTAGGTCCAGCTTTAAGAGCTAAGGACTTTTTCTTAGGTACTTCAGCTTCTTTGTTCTTAAGGTTGATCTCATAGGTCATTAATGAACCAATGAGTTCATCTACCTTAGTTGTTGTGAGATCTTTAGATTCTTCAACAACAGTAGCCTTTGTGTGTCATGCAGGAGTCAGTGATCTGAGAATCTTTCTTACAATTTCATGTTCTAAATATTTCTTTCCCAAATCAGTCAAACTGTTAGTAAGCACAGTTAATCGAGCATACATATCTTGAATTGATTCATCAGGCTTCATGCGGAACATTTCGTATTCAGAAACTAAGATATTAGCTTTTGTTTCTCGTACCTGAGAGGTTCCTTCGTAAATTACCTCTAACTTGTCCCACATTTATTTTGCAGTTGCGTAGGTCGCCACTCTTGAGAACTCTACTGGATGGAGTGAACATTGCATGATGTGTTTGGCACTCCAGTTGACAGTGGATTGTCTTATTTGTTCTTTGCTCCACAAGTCCTCATTATCCGTAAGCTCATACGGACCTTTGCTGATCACTTGCCAAAGTTCGTACGCGAATGAACGCCTGCATACGATGTTTCCAATAGGGATAATTAGATCCAATGAAATAAGGAGGCCTATTCACAGAATGTCCTTCAGGTAAATAACCCTTAGACGTTGATCCACCATTGCCCTCAAGGTCGTTGGACCCCATAATGAGATATTAGGCTCTGATACCACTTGTTGTGTAGTGGACAGCGGATCTAGAGGGGAGGGGTGAATAGATCTGCCCCTCTTTTCGCAATGCAACCCTCTTTAAAGCTAGATGATGAAATAAGCAGCGGAATATAACTAGCTTGACGAAGAACACAAATGATTTGCTTGGCAAGCTGATTATGCAATATATATATTGAACCTAAGCATGCATCTAACATAAAGCAATCGCACAAGCAAATCACAACACACGAGATTTTAAGGTGGTTCAGACTGAATTTCCAGTCCTACGTCCACCCCTCACCAAATCCGGTGAGGCTCCACTAGTGCCACGCACTGAACCGCAAATCGGAAAGACCACCGATTGCCTTCATACTAACCACCGGTAGGGACGTCAACACCGCAGATCGGATAACTTCCGATTGCCTTCCTACTAACCACCGGTAGGGACGATCTTCAGTTCCAAATGTTTGAATGAAATGGAAAAGAACAAGATATGAAAACACTCAAACAAGATATGAAATATGCTCAAAGAGAAAGGATCTTGTCTGAGATTGCTGAGGCTTGAATCTTCTTTTGAAGTAGCTTGAATCACTTGGAGATTTGATAAAGAACTTCTTCCCGGAGTACTGTTCACAACTACAGTACTCGAACTCCTCTCCCTTGAACACACCCTTGCAGCCTTCTTTGATCTCCCTTATTAGCCTTTCTTGCTTCTACTCTTCCTTGGAGGTTGCTGGATTGAGATATGAACTTGAATCACCTTGAGTTGATGGAGAGAGTGTTGGATGTAGCTTTGATCTTCCTTTTGATCCTCTTGAATTGATGAAGAGGAAGAAGGATGCAGTTTAGATCACCCTTGAGAGTCTTGATTGCTTCTTCTTTCTTGGAGGTTGAGATGGCTTCAGATCTGGACTTGAATCACCTTGGATGGATGAAGAACTTCCTCCCGAAACACTGTTCACGGAGGTGCTACAGTACCTCGAAAATGGCCTCCCTTGATCTCCCTTGAAGCCTTGAAGTGTTAGGGTTTCCAACCCCTCATGTGTTGGTTTTATAGACCTTGAATGGTCCTTGGACACCCCCCAGACCAGATCCACAAATCATGGGAGATTAGGTGAGTTTTGATTAAACAAATCCATGGAAAGGGGCTGGCCACGAGGTGGATTTCAAAGTCAAACATGGCTGCATCGGGGCTGGCGGTCGACCTGTGGCTTCTGGCGGTCGACCGCTACTGAGAAACACTATAGACGGATGGTCACTGTGAATTCCGGTCGACCGCTACGGCCTGGCGGTCGACCGCCAGCTGAAATACATGCAGACTGGCGGATGCTGGCTGGGGCGGTCGACCGCCCCTGTGCTGGCGGTCGATCGCCAGCAGGGCTGATTCCGGGCTTGCCCGGGTCGGTCCGTTATCCGCTTCAGCTCCGTCGTTCAACTCCATTAGCAGCCCGTTCATGTCTGTAACTTCATCCTTGTTGGTCTAGAAAGTACCAACTGAATCTTTGTCTTTTGACTCTCATCTTGTGCAGTGGCCTTGGCTATTTGAATGAAGCTTGTAGTTGTTGTATAGACTTTGCATCAAGGCTTGGACGTGTAGACTTTGTGTGCATGTATGAACTCTGTACAGACTTTACACCCTGAGCATGCATGAGCATGTACAGACTTGCTTCATGAATGTACAGACTTGGTAACTTGATGCACGAACACAACAGAACGCAATGTATAGACTTTGCGTGCGAAATGGCCGGCCAATGTATAGACTTGTGTTGCAGCCATCAACCAACGTACAGACTTCATGTTCAGCAACGTACAGACTTTGTCCAACGTATAGACTTCGTCCAATGTACAGACTTTGTCCAACGCATAGACTTTGTCCAACGTACAGACTTAGTCCAACGTATAGACTTTGTCCAATGTACAGACTTTGTCCAACGTATAGACTTTGTCCAACGTACAGACTTTGTCCATCATACAGACTTTGTCCAACGTATAGACTTTGTCCAACGTATAGACTTGGAATGCAGTGCACATGCCCGTAACCTGTTCGATGAAATGACAAACTGCTTAAACAGATACACAATGACATCATATGCAAACACAATGTGACTTATAATAGTTGCTATCATCAAAACCATAATAGTAATCATGGGGCACATGTGTTCAACAACGGGTGTGAAGCCCCATCGAAGCTCCACGATCTTTCTCCTTCACCGTTCAACCGTCGTCGTCGCCCATCACCACCGCCACCACCGCCATGCCAACTGCAACGCCTGCAACCGCCATCACCGCAGAGAAGAATCGAAGAGCGCGATTACGTCATCCCTGAGATGGGGATGGGTGTGAGGCCCCGGCCGAGCTCCTCCATTTTTCTCTAGTCACCTCACCTTCCTACTCTCCGGCCGACAGTTTGAAGTCCTTCCTCGACCTCGGTTCACGTCAAATGGTATCAGAGCAAGTCATCCGATTTGTCCTAACAAGCCGGGGTCCTGCGATTCGAGATTCAAGGTTCGAGGTCAAACCTCCTCCAAGCGGAGGGGTTTGACGAGATCGTCAAGCGGCATCAGCAAAACTATCAAATTTAAATTTATGTCTAAGTTGTCTTTTGTTTATTGGGCCATATATGGAGTGGGCCTCATATGTAGTGTTTTCATTTGTCATTAGTAATATATATATATATATATATATATATATTTATATATATTTATATATATATAACTTAGGAACCCACGTAGGAACCCATGTCCCTTGGGTTCTCTAGGTAGTATTTAGTTATTTTGTCTTAGATATACATATAAATGTAATGGTTGCACTTATGTGCACTTATTAGGTACTCCTCGTAGGAACCATGGCTCTTGGTATTCCAAGGTGCCCATTCCCCTCCCCATGGTTTCTATTTAAACAAATGTAAACCCACGATGGAGATAATATAGAATGCAATGAAATAGTTTGAATTTTAGCCATGGCTTCTGTGTTCTCCAATTTTTGGAACCCCAGGTGAGAGGCCCAACCCCATTTTGCCCCGCCATGGAGGTCATCCGTGAAGCTCCGGTGCATCATCTTCGAGAAGAGGACGGGTGTGAAGCCCCATTGAAGCTCCACGATCTTCCTCCTTCACCGTTCAATCGCCGTCATCGTCCATCACCACCGCCACCACTGCCATGCCAACTGCAACGCCTGCAACCGCCATCACCGCAGAGAAGAATCGAAGAGCGCGATTGTGTTGTCCCTGAGATGGGGATGGGTGTGAGGCCCCGACCGAGCTCCTCCATTTTTCTCTGGTCACCTCGCCTTCCTGCTCTCCGGCCGACAGTTTGAAGTCCTTCCTCGACCTCATTTCACGTCAGCACAGTTCTTTAGAGGCGGTTGGTTGTAGCAAGCTACCCCCAAATGCACGCCCTACTCAAGGGAAGTCTTTAATGAGAGGGGAGGAATGACGACCCCTAACCAATAGTTTAAGCATGTCTCTGGGTGCTGCAGATAGCTTTGTCAAAATTTGAAAATCTAAAAAAAAATCAGATATTATCAAAATCCAAAAAATAAAATATTATCAAAATCCAAAAAAATCAAATATTGTCAAAATCCAAAAAATTAAATATTGCCAAAATCCCAAAAAAAATAGATATTGTCAAAATTTTTAAAAAAATTAGATATTGTCAAAAAACAAAAAAATTAGAAAATAACAAAATTCTAAAAATATGTGTCTTCTGTTCCCTTTTTCAGGTGTTTTCTGTCTGTTTGTTTTGAGGACAAGTATGATTCGTTTGTTCAGTGTACAGGTCGCAGGTGTTCGAGTTTCCTTGCTCCATATCATTTGCTCTGTCTCCTGTTCATCTTCTTTCTGATCTGTTCTCTCCTTCTTCAATCTACTCCCTCGATCTGTTCTAAAGCTCATGTCCTTCTCAAACTTTTGCTTATCTCATCTCATCATGTCTCCATGAAAGGGCTTTTCCTCACGATTATGAACCTGGCGATTCTGCTTCATCTGATCTTGGGCTTTGATTGAAGAGCGTATTTGTCATGTCTTTTATCCCTCCGTGTCCTTGTCACACGTGTCTATGTCTCTCCGTGTCATCCCACACGTGTTGTTTTATCTCTTCGTGTCTATCATGTTTTTGACCCACTATATTTTTGTCCCACTGTGTCGCCCTGCCCTGTGTTGTTGTTGTCATCCCACACGTGTTGTGCATGTCTTTTGTCCCCCATGGTTTGTTGTCCCACGTGTCTTTGTCCCACCATGTCTTTGTCCCACCGCGTATGCTATCTTGCCCCACCATATTTTCCACGCATGCTTGTTGTTTGTTCTTGTGATGTGATGTTGTGGTTCGGTCACCTTCATTATGATGTTATGTTACATTCATCTTTTGTTATGTTAGCTCATCTCATGCTTATTTTGTTGTTCGTGTCTTATTGAAAATCTCATATAAATCTAAAAAATATGAAAATCAAAAAAATGCCGTTTCGCTTGACAGGTAAGTCAGGTATGGCTCTCTATCCCTACTCATCGTTACATTACTATATGTTATCTACATGATTATAGTCTCTCAAGGACCGGCTGATTGTCCGTGTGTTCTGGGATCTGATGTTTCCCTTTAACAAAAATAATGATGATCTAGGAGCATACGGTTAATCGTTGGATAAACCGTTAGTTTGAGTCGGGTGGGAGACGGTAGACTCTGTCTGGCACGCCGTGGTTGCAAGAAGACTCTTGACCATCTGGCTCGGTCTAGCAATATTATCCTTGAGTACTTTCTATTTTATCCTTTCATTACATTCGTTTTGATGATTTCTTTATGTTAGCCCAGCATGCATCATGTCATTTTTGAGCACTCACGTCTCGTGATCTTTCAAGGTTTTCTCCTTACCAATGGTTGATTGCACTTCAGCTCTCTTGGATAAGAGATTCCTCATTCCGCTCCGAATTTGAACGTTTTCTCTGATCTGCCCGCTTGGTCTGGTTGGCCAGTGTGATTCTTGTCTGGATTTTATCTTAGTTTCAATTATCCTTTTCCAGCTTTTCAGTTGTGTTCTTCCGATCCCCTCATTATCCGTGGATTGTGTCCCCGATGAGGTTGGTCGTGTTTCCTTTTCTCCATTAGTTTGTTCTCCAGACATGTCTCATCCGTGTCAGCCATTTCGGGTGGTTAGTTCGACGTTTTCAGAAGAATTCCTGTCGCTTGTTAGTTGCACCGGGTGTCTTTTGCCTTGATGCCCGCTTTTAAGTTCTCTCCGCTCCATCTCTGCTTCATCTCCATTTCACGTCACTTTCGCTCCATCTCCCTTCCATTTCGCCTTCGTGTCACTTTCGCCCGTTCCCTTGCAAAGCAGACATCAAGGAGGGGCATCTGTTGACACCCGTTTTAAGCCTACAAGTTGAATTTTTTCTCTTATTCACCTTCATGATGCTCTGAATTATCCATTATTTTGGAGTCTTCTTTGACCGTATTTCGAGCCTATTTTTTTACCATTTTTTCGAGCCCATTGAGCTTTGGAGACTTTTATCTTCGATTTCCCCACTTTCAGAACCGTTTCGGGCCGTTCGGAGGGTCGATCGGGCGTCCAGAAGAGACCCGCGCAGCCTCTCTGAACGTGGTCGCCTAGGGGCCGTGGTCATCTTTTTTTTATTTATTATTATTATTGTTGTTTATATTTATATTTTTTGGTCACCCAGGACCCGTCTCCTAGGAGACCGCATTCATGAGAACGCGGTCCCTAGGTGACCGCGTTCATTTTTTTTATTTTTATTTATTTATGATATTATTATTATTATATTATTTTGATAATGGTCATGCCGCGGTTTGCGTGAAACCGCGCCCATATGGCCGTGATTTCAGACAAACCGTGTTCTCAATTCCTCTCTCCCAGGGCTGCACCGACCCCGTGGGCCTCCTGCGTCGACCCCAGTTGACTCCTTCCTAGCTGCGGTTCCGGATTAACCGCGTTCATGAAGCCGCGGTTGGTCGACCAACCGCGTTCTCGACTAAAGTCCAGAACACCCATGGCTTTGATTTCTTCGCCTGAGGACTCTTAGGGAGCCCTATCTTGCACCGATTTTGATGAGGATAGCCCTCTACTTCGATTCTAATCATTTCAGGACTCTTATCCTCACTATTATCTCGAGTTTAGTCACATATATCCTCAAAATTGGGTGTTTATCTCGGATTTAAACCCTAGGGTTTCGGTAACTCCTATTTAAACCTGCCCAGTTCGCAGTGTGCGACAGGGGGCTCTTTCTCGGTTCGAGACAAAGCCATGCCGCATCGTCAACTCATTCCTTCGACCCTAACCTGAAGAGATAAGTATTAGCTTCGATTTTCACGCTCAAGGGCTCGTTTTCTTCATCCATATTCTTAGATATTCGCATCTACTTTCTCTGTTTTATCACAGATTCCTATTTTCTGCACTCTGCTGCATTTTTCTCCATATTACATGCACGATTCCCGCAGCCTTGCTGCGTGTTAAATCCTCCTTTTTGTTCTATTCTCATCACAACACACACACCTATTATTTTCACCCTTTTACAGGGGTTAAAAAGCTCCCCGGTGCGTTCTTCCCTCGGCTTTTCATGCTTACTTTATGCATACGGGATGGATGCTACGCTTGCATGTTTCTAATGGGTTTTTCCTTGTTTTATTATCTTTGATTCGTAGGAGAGCAAGAGAATGTGAGGCCCTCTTCTTCTAGCCGGCTGGAAGGTGAGGAGGTGTCATCCCACAAGGTCCCCGCACCTGTTTGTTCATGCGCGATCACGTCCTAGTGGTCTCTTTCGACCGTGTCTTTTCTCTTCATCTTTTCAAGGTACGCAGTGCCTTTACTTTCTTTCTCTCACCCTTTTAGCTCTGTTATACTTGGTGGAGATCACGGTACATATCTCTATCTCCATCGCTCCTTTTCCTATCATGCTCATGCATATTTGTTTAGTTCAGGGCGGGTAGATACAAACATCTACATTCATGAAAAGTTGAATTTTGTGTGAAATTAAAATTAAGTATAAAAATTACATAATTATTTTCATTAAAGCGCTGAAACAATGAGTGTGACATGAATAATCATATAATGTTGCATCCTCTAGTTGATTTTGGTGCTTGGTTTTGATGATGATAAAACAATGTGTGCGAGAGTGATAGAGTAGAGGTAGAAGCATTTTACTCAATGTGAACTCAATGAGAATGAAAGAAGATAAGGCATTAAGCACACAACCATAAAGCATTGAGCATTGAACATTGAGCATATAATTAAGCCATTGAGGAGCACACAAATAATGAGGAGCACACAAACATATTCTCCCCCTTTTTGTCATCTACAAAAAGATAACTGACAGTGGGGTTATTAGAAATGATATGAACATGTGAGGCCTAAAGATATGTGCAAAATGAAGTGTTCAAGTTGATGCAGTTCAGAGTATCCACTATATGCAAGATATGCGGATATGCACAATATGATTTCTTTTCTTCAATGGTAAAGTGTATGCACTATGTACATGCAGAAAATGTCAAATATGCAAATATGAAATGTAAATATGCACACAAACCTATTCTCCTTATGCCCACGAGATATCAAGATTAAAATGAGCACCCTTACTTTTTCTCTCATTTGTGTTGAGTAGTGGACAGCGGATCTAGAGGGGAGGGGTGAATAGATCTGCTCCTCTTTTCGCAATGCAACCCTCTATATAGCTAGATAAAATAAATCGCAACGGAATATAACTAGCTTATCAAAGAACACTATGATTCGCTTGACAAGATGAGCAACTAATATATCGATTTGAACCTAAGCATGCATCTAGAACGAAGCAATCACATAAACAAACCACAACACAAAAGATTTTAAGGTGGTTCGGACTGAATCCCCAGTCCTACGTCCACCCCTCACCAAATCCGGTGAGGCTCCACTAGTGCTATGCACTGAATCGTAAATCAGAAAGACCTCCGATTGCCTTCCTACTAACCACCGGTAGGGACGATCTTCAGTTTCAAATGTTTGAATGAAATGAAAAGGAATAAGATATGAAAACACTCAAACAAGATATAGAATATGCTCAAAGAGAAAAGATCTTGTCTGAGATTGTTGAAGCTTGAATCTGATTCTTCAATGGTATCTTCTTCCTTGTGACATGGTCTTCCTTGGATCACCTTGAGTTGATGAAGAAGATGAAAGATGCAGATTTGATCTCCCTTGAGAATGAGCTTCTATGGATCACCTTGAGATGAGGAAGAGGATGATGGTTGCAGCTTTATCTTCACTTGGCTTGGGGTTGATCTTCTCTTGAAGTAGCTTCAATCACTTGAGGATTTGATGAAGAACTTCTTCCCGGAGTACTGTTCACAGCTACAGTACTCGAACTCCTCTCCCTTGAAAACACCCTTACAGCCTCCTTTGATCTCCCCTCTTAGCCTTAGGGTTTCCAACACTCTTGTATTGGTTTTATAGATTTTGAATGGTCCTTGGACATCCCCCAGACCAGATCCACAATCCATGAGGGATTGGGTGACTTTGGGGTTAAACAAATATAAGGAAAGGGGCTCTTCTCAAAGTGGAAAATAAAGTCAACATTGAAGGCTCGGGGCTAGCGGTCGACCTACAGAAGCTGGCGGTTGACCGCTACTGAGAAACACTGTAGACGGATGGTCCCTGGAATTTTCTGTCGACCGCTACTGGGCTGGCGGTCGACCGCCACTGAGACTCGTGCAGACTCTAGGCAGACCCCGGGTCTTCCCGGTTCAGTCCGTTAACCCCTTTAGCTCAGTCGCTTGAGTCCTTTAGCAGTCCGTTCTCATTTGTGACATCAACCTTGACTGTCTTGAAGTTTTATTACTGAGTCTTCAATCAAATTTTTGTTCCGGGGGCTCCGCCCCCGGAAACGCCCGCAAGGGGCGCTGCCCCATTGACCCCCGCGACCTGATCGGGCAGGTCGATCCTCGCGACCTGACCGCGCAGGTCAATCCGCGTGCGAGGGCGCAATCATTGAGCTTTCACTTTTGCCATTTCTACTCAATTCATTGTCCATTCATTGGCATATCTGTCATGAACAAAACATCACGTATGTCAGTCATATGAGAGTGGAAAATAATAATGACTTATAGTGTTTAGCTATTATCAAACCCAAGAATATCCAATAACTCAAATGACCACAAGATGATGTCGAATGACCCAAACCACAGGAAGACTCAAATGATCACATGGGCACAACATTCTCCCCCTTTTTGATGATGGCAACACTGTGAGTCATTATGTGACAGTAATATCCAAAATGCCAAAAGTTATAACAAATGTAACATATGCAGCTCAAGATCCATGATAGTAATAGTATGTGAATGCAATTATGAATGCAGATATGAATGCTATGCAATTATGCAAACCCCATCACATACACATATGAGATACACAAAGCACACAAAGGATTCTCCCCCTTGGACTCTCCCCCGTACATAATTCACTCATCCCTCAATGACAACTCACAAAGTAAAGGACGACTCACAACAAAATATTCTCCCCCTTTGATAGCAGCAAAAAGGAGGGATAAGTGAGAGAAGCGAAAAATGTCGGTGAGACCAGTTCTTAAAGGAGTGGAGAGCAAGCCATTATATGCAAACCTAAAACATACCACGAGCAACATATATGGTTCAAAGTTAATGAAATCTGAGATCATCAACAGAGTTCGAAAAGCAGCTACATCTAAGATTTAATAGAAATGAACCAAAGGTGCATATCATGGCAGTGTTTAACCTTCCCTTGTCTTATATATACATATTCAATAACTACAAAGAGAATAACACAAAAACTAGTATTGATGCTAAACAATCATGACTAAAGCATGGAATTTTATGAGTTCAACAAATTTGATTTTTAATATCTTTTGAATTTGAAGGCACATGACTCATATTTTACGAGCAATCAAGTCTAGTACATGCCTCCTAGCCGTAAGAATACACGTTGTTTAGACGTCAGTATCCCTAGGTAGTTTGCAAGACTGGCGGTTATGCTTCAGAATGAACAGAGATAGCAAAGTCACGTCATGACATATTCAATCTCATTTCTGTGATGAGAAGATATATTTCTCAGCAATTATGCCAGTGCTCTGCCTAGAGTCCAAATATAATTAAGACATAGATAACAGGGGCACATCATGACATATCATTCGTCACTTGATTTGATGACGTGACATATTTCTCCGTGCAACAATATCATTGCTATGTCAAATGGATTTCTAAGAATTCCAGCTCATCAAGATGTTTAAGAACAATACTAAGCCTGAGTGTATCACCAAGATGGTCATGAATTTTGAATTTTCAGATATCAGGATAGTCATGCAAAGCACAATATGTAATCTCTAGTTAAGGTCTATTAAAACCACAGAACATAGATGATTTCAGAATAAATATTTTTGAACTTCAATGAAATCATTAAATCTGAACAATTTTCATTGGATGGACAATCATCAGAGTATCAACAAAATACAGTTCAAAATTTTTCTTACCGACCTCATCTCTAATGAAGTGATGTCTAATCTCAACATGCTTAGTCCTAGAGTGCTGGACTGGATTTTTTGCAAGGTTGATAGCACTAGTGTTATCACACAGAATTGGGACACAACCAAGATCCACTAAGTAGTCTTGGAGTTGGTGTTTAATCCATAACACTTGGGTGCCACAGCTCCCCGCAGCAACATATTCTGCCTCTGCGGTTGAGAGGGCAACCGAGTGTTATTTCTTTGAGGCCCAAGAAACTAAACACCCACCCAGAAATTGGCAGTAGTCACTAGTACTTTTGCGATCCAGCTTGCATCCAGCATAGTCCGCATCAGAATAAGATATAAGAGATAAATCACATGATGATGGATACCACAATCCCAAATCTTGAGTTCCGGCAAGATATCTAAGGATACGTTTGACGGCAGTCAAGTGAGATTCTCTAGGACTAGCTTGAAATCTAGCACAAAGGCATACATTAAACTGGATATCTGGTCGGGATGCAGTCAAGTAAAGTAAAGAGCCTATCATACCTCTATAGATCTTTGCATCCACTAATTTACCATTTTCCTCCGAATCCAGTGATGTTGTGGTGCTCATAGGAGTTGCAATAATTTTACTGTTCGTCATGTCAAATCTTTTCAGCAGCTCCTTGATGTATTTGGCTTGGCTTATGAAGCAACCATCTTGTCCTTGGTTGACCTGCAAACCGAGAAAGAATTGGAGTTCTCTCATTAGGCTCATCTCAAATTCGCTAGTCATGAGGTTAGCAAATTCCTCACACATTTCAGATTTAGTAGAACCAAACACAATATCATCAACATAAATTTGAACAATCAAGATGTTCTTACCTTGCTTCTTGGTGAAAAGTGTTTGATCTACCTTACCTCGTGTGTACCCTTTTTCAATGAGGAATGAGCTTAGTCTCTCATACCAAGCTCTTGGTGCTTGCTTAAGTCCATAAAGTGCCCTATCTAGCTTGTATACAAAATCTACATAGTTAGAATTCTCAAAGCCAGGGGGCTACTCAACATAGACTTCTTCTTTGATCAAGCCATTCAAGAAAGCACTTTTTACATCCATTTGATACAACTTTATTCTAAGGGAGCATGCAAAGGCAAGTAACATTCTGATGGCTTCGAGTCTAGCAACTGGGGCATAAGATTCATCAAAGTCTACCCCAAACTCTTGATTATACCCTTGAGCCACCAATCTAGCTTTATTTCTTATTATCTTGCCATCCTCACTGTGTTTGTTCCTAAAGACCCATTTAGTGCCTATGACAGATTGTGATGAAGGTCTAGGAACAAGATGCCAAACTTGATTTTTTTCAAACTGGTTTAACTCGTCTTGCATTGAATTTATCTAGTTTTCATCTTTTAATGTCTCATCAACATTATTGGGTTCAATCTGGGAGACAAGAGCAAGTTGATCTAATTCTTCCATAATTCTAAAATGTGACCTTGTTCTAGGTGGGTCATTCAAACTACCAATGACATTTTCTAAAGGATGATCCTTAAGAATTCTAATATTTGTAGAATCATTACCTTATCCTGGAGCTTGATCCCTTGCATTACTTGATTCAGCTAGGTCACCATCTTCTCTTGTTTCTTCTTGTGAAGGATCATTCTTTTCCTTCATGCTTAGGAATTCTCCATCTTCATCATTTTTTCTGCAAGAGTTATCATTGTTAGAATCATCGTGATATTCATCAAAGAAAACATGGGGTGATTCTTCCACAGTTTGACTCTTGACATTATAAATTCTATAAGCCCTAGATCTATCAGAATATCCAAGGAATATACCTTCATCGCTCTTGGGCTCGAATTTATCTAAGTCTCTTTTGTCATTGTTGTGGATGAAGCATTTTGACTCAAACACTTTCATATGTGAGAGAGAGGGTTTTTTACCTTTCAGCAACTCATAAGGAGTCTTTTTGATGTGTGTCCTTACCATAGAGCGGTTGATAATGTAACATGCCGAGTTTACCGCTTCAGCCCAAAATTTCCTTGGGAGTTACCGTTCGGCAAGCATTTTTCTTGCCATCTCTATGAGAGTTCGGTTTCTTCTTTCAACTACACCGTTTCGCTCTGGGATTCTTGGTGAAGAAAACCAGTGTGAAATGCCTTCAGCCCTGCAAAGATTATAGAAGTCAACATTTTCAAATTCACCGCCATGATCAGATTCAATGTTGGAAATCTTAAACTCACCGTCTTGCTTTATCTTCATATAGAGTGCCTGAAACTCATCAAAAGCATCATTTTTATGTGTGAGAAAGAAAATCCATGTGAACCTAGAGTAATCATCCACCAAGACATATCCATATTTTCTACCACTTAAACTAGCAGTTCTAGTTGGACCAAACAAATCCATATGAATCAGCTCAAGTGGTTTAGATGACATGTTTGCAGATCTAGCCTTGAAGGATTTTCTTATTTGTTTACCTAGGGCACATGCATCACACAATTTGTTTTCTTGTTTAAAAGAAAGTTCATGCAACCCATTCACCATTGAATGCTTTAACAATTTATGTAAGACATTGTAGCTAGCATGACCTAGTCTACGATGCCTTAACCATGCAAGTTCAGATTTTGGTGCAGTAAGACAAAGATTTATGTGAGTAGGATCATCTAAGTCAATCATATAAACATTGTTGACTCTTTTTCCAGAAAAGTTTACCTTGTCAGATTTTGGTTCAAGGATTCTACATTCATGAGAGTCAAACAACACTTTGTGACCCTTATCACAGAGTTGACTTATGCTAAGCAAGTTGTATTTCAAACCTTCAACTAGCAGCACGTTACCGATGGAGTTGGAGAGGTTCTTACCTACATTACCTGTTCCAATGATTTTTCCTTTGTTGTTCCCTCCAAATGTGACGTGTCCTCCTTCCTTTTTCTCCAAGAGATAAAATTTTATCTTGTCTCCTGTCATGTGTCTTGAACAGCCGCTATCAAGGTACCACCTATTATGCATGGCTGCAAGACATTCCGGCACAAGCAATTAAGCAATGGTGTTTGGAACCCAATCAAATTTGGGTCCCATTAAACTCTTCAGATTTTCAAAATATGGAACCATTTCTTTTGTAATCCAAATCCTCCTAACATTCATGTTTTATTTGCTTAGAGCAGGGATTTGGTTTTTCTTTTCAACATTGACATTCACTTTTTGTTTAGAAGCTCTTTGTTGAATTTTGTAAAAGTTTGAGGAAGTTTGCTTCTTAAACCATTGAGACCGTTAGTTGGTTTTGGGTTGAAAGTGATTATTTTGCCACCTAAGGGATTGAGACTTATAAGATTGGTGAACACATGAATCATAATTTCTCCAAAAGTAGGGTGGTGTTGGCCTATATGAATGTACAATCCAGTTATGGTGATATCTGGAAGATTGAGCATGCAATGGCCAAGGAAGTGTTGACCTGTGCTGCGGGGAAGGTTGACCTTTCTTAGGCTTTTGGACAGACTTTTTGGGAATTTCAGTGACTGCCTCTTCAATCTTTTCTTTCCCTTTCTCCTTTTGTTTTTGCTGGTTTTGTGTGGGAGTTGTGTTTGAGGTGGAAGCTTCGGAAGATGAAACAAATGTGACAGTTTTTAGCCCAAATGGCCTTTTGTTTATTGGATCAAAATCCAACCCATCTTTGTTGTGGTTCATTCTAATTCCTAGCAATGCATCTAGGTTTTGTCTTCCATCCATAAACTTTTTTAAAAATTGGTGTTTATCCTTCAACTCTTTTTGTAGGTTTTTAATATTTTGAAGAAGTTGAATGTTGACTTGTTTGACAGCTTCATACTTTTCATTGCTTAATTTGCTATCCTTTTCATAGGTTTACATTTTTAGCTTTATGCTATCAATCTCATTTCTCAAATCTTCATTTTTAGTTTCCAAGTTAGCCATTTCTTTTCTTCCTTCCTCCAAGTTCTCAATCATTTTCTTAAGATCTTCAATTTCAGTTTCAAGTAGAGCATTCTTATCATTCATATCATGATCATGCACAAAGAAGTTTATTTTCTTTTTCAATGATTTATTCTCCTTTTTGCACATGTCATATTTTTCCATTAGCTGTATATATGCTTCCTCTCAATCATCAAGTGTGTAATTTTCAAATGGAGAGTTTACCTCAGTTTCTTCATCACCTCTGGCCATGAGACAAAGATCTTCTTTTTCCTTGTCTGAGGAGCTAGTTCCACCATCACTTTCTTCCTCGTCACTACAGGTGGACACCATGGCCTTGTTCTTCTTCTTGCCCTTCCATTTGTCAGCCTTTTTGGATGTGTCAGGACAATTAGTCTTGAAATGCCCTAATTTGTTGTAAGAATAACAAATGATTTTGTCAGATTTCTTAAAGTTTTCAGAAATAGATTTGAAACCATTTCTTACCTTTGACCTTCCTCTCATGAAGCTCTTACCTTCCTTTCTCAGAAATTTTCTGAACTTACGTGTGAGCATGGCTACGTCATCCTCATCTCGCTCACTTGTCGAATCCTCACCTTCATCAGAAGTGCCTTGACCGCTGGGTCCTGCTTTAAGAGCTAGGGGCTTTTTCTTAGGCACCTCAGCCTCTTTGTTCTTAAGGTTGATCTCATAGGTCATCAATGACCCAATGAGTTCATCTACCTTGGTAGTTGTGAGATCTCTTGATTCTTCAACCACGGTAGCCTTTGTGTGCCATGCGGGAGTCAATGATCTGAGAATCTTTCTCACAATTTCCTGTTCTGAGTATTTCTTTCCCAAATCAATTAGACTATTAGTAAGCACAGTTAACCGAGCATACATATTCTGAATTGACTCATCAGGCTTCATGCGGAACATTTCATATTCAGAAACTAAAATATTGGCTTTTGTTTCTCGTAACTGAGAGGTTCCTTCATAAATTACCTCTAGCTTGTCCCTCATCTGTTTTGCCGTTGCGCAGGTAGCAACTCTTGAGAATTCTACTGGATGGAGTGAGCATTGCATGATGTGTTAAGCACTCCAGTTGACAGTGGATTGTCTTATTTGTTCTTTGGTCCATAAATCCTCATTATCCGTAAGCTCATACGGACCTTTGTTGATCACTCACCAAAGTTCGTAGTCTTGGGCGCGAATGAACACCTGCATGTGATGTTTCTAATAAGGATAATTAGTTCCAGTAAAGTAAGGAGGTCTATTAACAGAATGTCCTTCAGGTAAGAAACCTTTAGACGCTAATCCACCATTTCCCTCAAGGTCGTTGGACCCCATAATGAGATATTAGGCTCTGATACCACTTGTTGAGTAGTGGATAGCGGATCTAGAGGGGAGGGGTGAATAGATCTGCCCCTCTTTTCGCAATGCAACCCTCTATATAGCTAGATAAAATAAATCACAGCGGAATATAACTAGCTTATCGAAGAACACTATGATTCGCTTGGCAAGATGAGCAACTAATATATCGATTTGAACCTAAGCATGCATCTAGAACGAAATAATCACATGAACAAACCACAACACAAAGTATTTTAAGGTGGTTCGGACTGAATCCCCAGTCCTACGTCCACCCCTCACCAAATCCGGTGAGGCTCCACTAGTGCCACGCACTGAACCGCAAATCGGAAAGACCTCCGATTGCCTTCCTACTAACCACAGGTAGGGACGTCAACACCGCAGATCGAACAACTTCCGATTGCCTTCCTACTAACCACCGGTAGGAATGATCTTCAGTTTCAAATGTTTAAATGAAATGAAAAAGAACAAGATATGAAAACACTCAAACAAGATATAGAATATGCTCAAAGAGAAAAGATCTTCTCTGAGATTACTGAAGCTTGAATCTGATTCTTCAATGGTATCTTCTTCCTTGTGACATGGTCTTCCTTGGATCACCTTGAGTTGATGAAGAAGATGAAGGATGCAGATTTGATCTCCCTTGAGAATGAGCTTCTATGGATCACCTTGAGATGAGGAAGAGGATGATGGTTGCAGCTTTATCTTCACTTGGCTTGGGGTTGATCTCCTCTTGAAGTAGCTTCAATCACTTGAGGATTTGATGAAGAACTTCTTCCCGGAGTACTGTTCACTGCTACAGTACTCGAACTCCTCTCCCTTGAACACACCCTTGCAGCCTCCTTTGATCTCCCCTCTTAGCCTTAGGGTTTCCAACACTCTTGTATTGGTTTCATAGACTTTGAATGGTCCTTGGACATCCCCCAGACCAGATCCACAATCCATGGGGCATTGGGTGACTTTGGGGTTAAACAAATACAAGGAAAGGGGCTCTTCTCGAAGTGAAAAATAAAGTCAACATTGAAGGCTCGGGACTGGCGGTCGACCGCTATTGAGAAACGTTGTAGACGGATGGTCCCTGGAATTTTCGGTCGATCGCTACTGGGCTGGCGGTCGACTGCCACTGAGACTCGTGCGGACTGGGAGCTGCTGGCTGGGGCGGTCGACCGCCAGTTGGGCAGACCCCGGGTCTTCCCGGTTCAATCCGTTAACCCCTTTAGCTCAGTCGCTTGAGTCCTTTAGCAGTCCGTTCTCATTTGTGGCATCAACCTTGACTTTCTTGAAGTTTTATTACTGAGTCTTCAATCAAAATTTTGTTGACCCTCGCGACCTGATCGGGCAGGTCGATCCCCGCGACATGACCGCGCAGGTCGATCCGCGTGCGAGGGCGTAATCCTTAAACTTTCACTTTTGCCATTTCTACTCAATTCATTGTCCATTCATTGGCATATCTGTCATGAACAAAATATCACGTATGTCAGTCATATGAGAGTGGAAAATAATAATGACTTATAGTGTTTAGCTATTATCAAAATCAAGAATATCCAATAACTCAAATGACCACAAGATGATGTCGAATGACCCAAACCACAGGAAGACTCAAATGATCACATGGGCACAACAATTTGTTATCAATAACAACAAAATCAACGGAGAATGTATGAACAGGCAAGCACACAAGCACAACTTTCGTGCACGCAAATATGACTAATAGTAACTCCCCCTTAATGGGGCACGAGTTAACAAAAGAGCAAGTGATTCAAATTCAAAATGTAAGACATGAAGTATAACCAAGAGATTTGTGCATTCATAATAAGAAGTATCGCATAAACCATGAATGTAAACAAATTCATAGAATACATATATCACAAAGATACCCAAAAGTGAAAAGTGATGCAATGAATAATGAGCTTGAAAATATATGGATGTTTAGATTTTCTTAAGAACACTAGAAGGTAATCTCCTCTCTACACTTTCACTCTAGATCCTCGACTGTCGGTAGCTTCGCACAACCCCATTTTTGTTTCTTTTAATGGACTTCACCGTTCGACGCGAGTCACCTCATATGTCTCAATGGGGATTCCCGGCTACTAGGATTCGTCACACTTGTGGATTTTTGCTTCACCATTTGACGTGAGTTTCCTCATTTATTTCAGTGGGGATTCCCGGCTACTAGATTCCACATTCCACTTATTAATTTTTGTGGGGTAGGTAGCCTTTTCCCCACGATTACTCTTTAATGTCTATGTAGAGATTCAAGTTCTCTTTAAAGTGTTGGAAAGAATTTCTAAAATCCTTATCAATTAAAGTCATTAATTTCATTAGGTGCAAAAGTGTGGGGGTAATATTTTACATGTATAAAATAAATTTTTCAAGACATAGTTATGACTCCCCCTAAATATTTGCACAGTCGGAATCAAATCCTCCCCCTTAATATATGACATGTATCACATATAAACAAAATCACTGCATTGTTATTTAGGAAGAAGGTGAAGCCTTAGTACAGTCAAGAAAATGTTTTATAAGCTAAATACATGCAAACATGCCAAGATTCAAGGAAATATTCATGCAAGCACTCATGAATCAAGGTATGCATGAGACTCATATTCATAATGGATACAGAATCTGTGAATGATATGCAAGAGATGCCAATGCAATCTTTTTATGCAGATTTTCATTTTATGTGGAGTCATGACCTTATTTGCAATTTGTGTGGTCTAGAGCATTCAAGTAAGCATGAAACCAGTAAATCTATGAGATGAATTTTCATTGAATCTAGAACTGAACTATGAGGATTTTATTTCAGATTTCATCATGAAGAATAATTTTCTTCAGAACCCAAATGTTCAACCATGATCATTCAAAGACAGTATTGCATGAGATATGAGTTCCAGTTTGAACATGATATGGCCTATATGTATGAATATGTAAAATACATTTTGATGCGCATGATCAAGTGTCCAACAACTTTCAAGGAGAATTTGATAATCGAGCAAGATAAGTGTTTGAACATCTATTAACAAGAAGAAGATTTTTGAACATGTCAAACAGCTTATCCCATCGCAAAGCAACCACACAAAGTCATTGAGCTAAAACTAAGCCATGGTCATTCAAAAAACATCGATTTAGCAAAGATTGAACAATTCTGCATTTCAGAAATTTTTGCCTTCTTGAAACAAGCAATTTTTCAGATTCAATTTGAAAGCTATCCAAATCAAAGGTAAATTGATTTCATTTAGAATAAATCCTTCCTCATAAGCCAAACATATCAATTTCTGAATTTTGGTACACGGTGAAGAACTTAGGTCCGAAGACCACCTCACGCTTAGTGATAGCTTCCTGACAGACTTAATCTACATAACACCATTTGATATACCAAATATTCATTCAATGAGACCTTGTATGGCTTGTGAATAATTCAGAACTTGATATGAGAAACCTAACAGATTAACATAAGTAAAAATATCAAAATCACCAAATTTGACAAATAAGAAGTAAGGCCGGGGTTTTACCAAATGAGTGTGCCTTGTTCCTTTTTATTGGAACCCCTTTCATTCTTTATTTATCTCAAGACACACCTGCATAAAAGTCAACTCATTTGACAGATTTAGGCACCCAAGCCTTCTTGGGTCCCTGGAGTTTAGTAGCATTCTTGGCAAACACATTCTTCTTCTTTTTCATTATCTCCATGTCATCATTTTTCATGATCCTGCAATCCTCGATAATATGTCCATGGTTTCCACAATAAAAGCAGTGTGGAGGAGCAACTCTAACAAAGGACTTCCTTTTATGATCAAAGGAGTTTTCAAAAGTATTCCATCTTCTAATTTTTAAAAGTTCTAGATTTAACAAAATTAAACCTAACATTCATTCTAGAGGCATGAGAATCATGATTTTTCAATGACCAACAATTTTTCATAACATGCCCATACTTTTCACAATGAAAATAACAAGGAGAAGTAGATCTACCAAATGATTTTTCATTATGAGCATGAGTTTTTCCATAGAACATTCCCTTATAAAATGAAAACCTTTGAGCATGGAAAGCATGTTTATCACTGAATTTTCTTTGAGAGTTTGATTTAACAATCATAGCATGAAAATCATTGTCTTGCTTCACAAAGTAATTTTCCAACACATGGCCAAACTTACCACAATATAGACAAAAAACATTTCTTTATCTTTTGAAAACATATTTATCTTTGCATGCACTTTGGTCATCTTTCTTCATGACATTACAATCATCCATGACATGGCCATACATACCACAATAAAAGCATTCAACATTAGACTTCAATTTTTGAAATCTATTTGGCATGGTGGGTTTTGTGATGACATTTTTCTTTTTCTCAAAACTCTTTTCAGAAATTTTGATTTCTGCAACCGGAGGAAGTGCTTTGGAAGTGCTGGGAATATCAGAAGCATTAACAAATGAAGTTTTCAATTTATATTCAAAAACCTTTTTGTTGACAGGGGTGTACCCAAGGCCCTCTTTTTAAAAATCCACTTTAACACCCAACACTTTATCCAAAATTTCTTTTCCTTTGATAAATCTAGACAAATCATCTTTTAAATTTTGTACTTCTTCTTCTAGAGTAGAAATGTGTAGTTCAGCACTTGTGATTTCTTCTTCACATCCATAAACTTTGTCGTTTAACAAACAATTCACAGATTTGAAGTTTTCATTTGTTGAGTCTCTCCAAGTGATTTTGATGATAACAAAACCCTGGACTTAGTTTTCGTCTCGTGCCGTGTCGAAGTGATCAAGAGCAAGCTTTGAATGTGTTTAAGGCCATTTTGTGTAATGGTAAAAGCTCAAATGTTTTAAGTTTTCCAAATGCATAAACAAAGCCAAATCAAACCCAAAATGCATGGAATGAATGAGGACATGAAGCTCTTGTCATATGGATATGATTTACTGGGCTAACAATATATTTTTACAGGATTTCCAGAGTTCGGTCGACCGATGGACAGGGTTCAATGGACCAATTTTTCTAGGGATCAGAACTATGTAAAAGTTACAGAGTTCGGTCGACCGAATGAGGATTTCGGTCGACCGAAATTGTCAGGGATGAAAAGTTACATGTTCTTCACATTTCGGTCGACCGACCAGACATTTCAGTCGACCGAACCCCTCGAGGCAGCAATTGTTGACTTTCAATTTCTTCAACGTGGGAAGCCCTTCTCCTTGGATTTTTTAATCCCAATGCCACCAGACATGCCATGATTTATGTATCTGGCTCCTGGCTTGTCCCTTGACAATTCAAGTGTTATAAAAACATCTCTTTGGGATAGAAACCCTAATCAACTTAAGGGAGATCAAAGGAGGCTGCCAAGGGAGAAAGAGGGTTGCAGGAAGAACTCCGTGAATAGTGTTTCGTCCAAAAATTCTTCATCCAAGATCAAGGTTTTCAAGATCAAGCTGAGGCCATTCAAGTGCAAATCAAGTGGAGATTCAAGCATCATCAAAATTCTACATCATCTACTCAAGGGGAGCTTAAATATAAAATTTTTATTTGTGTTTCTACTTCTATTTTCCATTGAGCTTCAAGAGTGTGTTCTTGTGATCTCTAAACATCTATGTGTGTGTGGATCTACCCACATCTGTGTATGTGTGTGTGGCCTTCCCTCACATTTCTGTGTGATTCGGTGCTTGTGCACCTTCGTGGGAGTTCCGAACTCTTCACGAGTGTGTGTATGTGTTTTGATCTTGTAATCATTTACAAGATAGTGTGTGTATCCCCACAGATCGTGAGGGGCGGACGTAGGTTTCCGTTGTTGCATCTGAACCACCTAAAAATTATTATCTCTTGTGTGGTTTGATCATTTTCTCCTACCCCCCGTTCTGTGCTAGCACACACTATATCACTCTCTTGCATTTTCCGTTCAGATCTATCATAATTTGTTATTTCTACATTATATCTTTGGTATATCAAAAGGTAGGTTCGGATTGACAAGGCCATTCTTGTCAGAAAGATAATACCTTGCGTGAGTAGAATCTTCAGATTTATATCTCCGCCATAGTACCAAGGATCTGCTATGTGTGATAGGTTTTGATAGATCTATTTGTTATTTCATCAGATCCAAGTCTCTAAAAGGTTGTTTCATCATATCTGTTTAATTCTGGTAAAAGTTTTATAAAATTTGTAATCACCCAATTCACCCCCCCCCCCTCTTCGGTGTCATTGATTGCGGGACATCAATTGGTATCAGAGCTAAGGCTCTACATTTTTCAGATCTAACGATCTAGAGTCAGATCCAGATCAATGGCCAACAAGGGGATGATGCCTGAGGGTCACTCCATCCACCATCTTCCATATTTCGATGGCTCGAATTACTCCTATTGGAAAAATAGAATGCATGTTTTTCTGAGAGCCCAAGAGTACGAGATCTGGAGGGTGGTGGACAAAGGCCCACATGAGCTTTACAAAGATGAAGACGAGTGGACCCTTGAGGATATTAAAAAATCCACATTAAATTTTGATGCTATGAACATTATGCAATGTACTATCCATCCTAACGAGTTTTTTCGTGTATCCATGTGCAGTTCAGCAAAGGAGATGTGGGACAAGCTGCGGCTTATCTATAAAGGAACCTCTGAGGTCAAGGAGACCAAAGCCAACCTACTTGTCAGAGATTATGAACTATTCAAAATGAAACCTGAAGAAACCATCTCTGATATGTTCATAAGACTGACTGAGATCACTAATGGTCTCAAGAGTCTTGAAAAGGAATACACCAACTCCGAGCTCGTGAGGAAGGTGTTAAGATCCCTTCCACCCGCTTGGCATACAAAAGCCACAGTCATTGAGGATTCGAAGAATCTCTTCACGCTCTCCTTGGATGAGCTCATAGGGTCACTCATGACCTATGAAATAAACATCAAAAGAACTGCGGAGGAGGAATCCAAGAAGAAGAAAATCGTGGCCTTGAAAGCCAACCAGTCTTGTGATGACTCCCAAGAAGAGGAGTCCAGCGAAGGGAGTAATGAAGAAGAAGACTTGGCTATGCTGACCCACCAAGTGAAGAAATTTCTAAGAAGAAAGAAGAATTTCCAAAGAAATTTTAGAAAGGGGCAAAGGAAGCCCGTTCAAACCAAGGGCGAGCTGAGCAAGCCCAACAATGTTATTTGCTATGAATGCAAGAAGCCCGGGCACATGAGAGGAGAGTGCCCAGATCTGAAAAGAAAGTCCAAGAAAGAAAAATTCAGAAAGCCAAAAGCCATGGTCGCCACATGGAGCGATGAAGAGGACGAACAGTCCGAAGAAGAGCTGCAAGAGCTTGTAGAAAGTGTGTGCCTTATGGCACACGAAGATGATTCAACTGAGGTAAATTCTGACCCTGACTTTATCTCAAATGAATAATGGGAATCCGAGTATGAAAAGTTGTATACGAAATACAAGAAAATCAGATCTGAAAATAAAACTCTCAAAAAGAAAATTGAAGATTTAACACATTAGGGTACTTCTGTTAAGTTTGAGAAACTAGAACAGGAATGGTTCGAATTAACAAAAGAAAAAGAAAGCTTGTTACAAATAATTTCAGACACTAAGAAAAATCGAGAAGAGTTGATGTGTAAAATGTTTGAAATGGAAAAGAATTTTAAAAAATTGAAAAATGGAGAAGAAGTTCTGAAATCTACAAATTCAAAACTCGAAAAGAAGAATGTGAGCTTGAATGAAGAGGTGGCTGAATTGCAGTCCACCTTATCTAGGTTTGTCAAAGGCAAACAAAACTTAGATAACTTGTTGGGAGTTAAGGTTAACTTCTAGAAAGAAGGGTTGGGGTACATTCCCCAGAATAAAAAATCATTTGAGCACAAGATCACAACTTCCTTTGTTCACGAAAAGGAAAATAACTGTGCTTCATGCTTATACACAAAGCCTAAACATGTCCAACCTAAACCACGCTAATTTCAAAGAAGGTTTTCAAATGTTAACTGCTTTCGCTGTGGTAGATTTGGTCATGTTATTGCTAATTGTTGGTTCAAACAAAACACTCAAAGAAATCATGTTGCTTGAACTAGAAAAAGATATGTGCAGAATTGGACTAACTCCTATGGACCCAAATTAGTTTGGGTATCAAAAAAAATTACATGAGAATGTTGTTTCTTACAGATATGCCTTGAAGCCAGGGGAAGCAAATGGTATCTAGACAGCGACTGTTCAAGACATGACAGGGGACAAGAAGGTGCTTTCTTCACTGCAAGACAAGGATGGAGGTTCAGTTGCTTTTGGAGGAAAAGACAAAGGTAAAATCATCGGGATCGGCAACATAGCTAAAAATCCTGAAACCTTAATTGAAAATATTCTTTTGGTGAAGGGCATGAATCATAACCTTTTGAGCATAAGCCAATTGTGTGACAATGGCTTCAAAATTGTCTTTGATGAAACTCACTGTCTTGTCATGAATAAAATTTCAAATGAAATAAAGTTCATCAAAAAAAGGAACAATAATGTATACACCGTTGATCTTGACGATGTTTCATGCGATGATGTGTGTTTGGTAGCTAGCAATCATGAAAGTACATGGTTATGGCACCGAAGACTAGGTCATGCTAGTTTTAGAGTGATCTCCAAATTGTCTAGACATGATTTGGTGAATGGATTGCCAAAGTTAAAGTTTGAAAGTGATAAAATCTGTGAGGCTTGCACAAAAGGTAAGAAAACCCGCATCTCTTTCAAAAATAAGAATATTTTTTCTACCTCCTGGCCTTTGGAACTGCTGCATCTTGATTTATTTGGTCTGACTAGAACATCCAGCCTAGGAGGAAAATCCTATGGTTTTGTGATTGTTGATGATTACTCCATGAAGAGGCGTAATCTCGCACTAGTCTTGAGCCGTGAGATCCAGGGAGAATCTTTGGTCACGGTCACCACGTCTGTATGAACTGCAAGGCAGAAAATGGATCAGAGGTGCCCAGGGAGGAGTCCCTGGGGAAAACCCTCCGATGCTTAAGTCAGCAAGAGTGATAGAGCATGGATGCGAAGAGAGGGGGTAAAAGAGAGAGAGGGCGCGAGATTATTCTCCACCAAGGGGTGTGGTGGTTTTCTCTCAGGATCATTGCTTACCTTCTCGGAGGGTCTCCTTGGAGTTTATATAGCAGTCCGTTTAACGTAATAGTCCAGGGAGCTGAGGGGATTTCGGGGGGGTTACGTCCTCGGAGTGGGCTCTTTATGGCATAAGGACTCTTGCTCTCCCTTATCCCTTGGAGTTCCCTGCTCCTGCTGGATGCGTAACGAACGCTTGGATAAGCTTCCGACAGTCGGTCCGAGCCAGAGGCGCTTGCTCGGGGTTTTATCCTGAGTGATTAGTGTATAGCTCGGGTAGGCCATGTCGGGTCTCCGCAGGGGATCTCTCGACCGATCTGTCGCTCAAACTTCCGGACCTGAGGGCCGCCTAGGAAGTGCTGCTTTGAGTGAGTTTTGGGCTTGAAGTAAGTGGGCCCGAAATGGCGATGTCACTTTGGGGAGCTGGGCCTGGTTTGCTCGAATTGGACCTAGTTGGGCCATGCTCTCGGGCGGTAGATTTTCCCCCTCTCCACTTGTCCCCCTCATACTCCCGAGCCAAGATTGGGCTCGGATGAGTAGTAGTTATGGGGATGACGTTGGTGGCTCGATTTGGGTGGGGAATTATCTCCGACATGGGCCACTTAATGCGGTTGTCATGGGAATACGCCCGTAATGATGACTCTTTTGAGTCGATGCTAGGAGCCCCCTTCTTGGGGTTCAGAACGTCGCGATGTTTCCCGCCAAGTTCATGGAGAGATATATATTGCATGTGCTTGCGTTCCGAACCGCCTTCATTTAGGGTTTTCTCTTTCTACTGCACCGGTATTTCGGAAGGGCTCATGCGCCGCGAGAGTGATCAGGAAGAGCAGCGACTTACGGAGGCCTTTGCAGAGCTAGCAGAGATTACGATGGTGACGATTCGCCAGCTTTCACCTCCTCCTAAATCGTCTGATTCGGTGCTCTTTTCCTCCTCTTCCAGTTCCTCTCTTTCTTCCATGGCGGAGCAACATCCTTCGACCGAGGCGCGCGAAGCCAGGCCAGGCACGGGAAGTTTGGTGCCATAGCCTGAGCATCCCATGCGCATCGAGCTGGGCGAGGTCGAAGTAAAGAGGATGGAAAAGCGGTATGGGCTACCGTGGAAGTATTTTTTCTCTCCGTCGCAGCCTCATGAATCCAGCTTGTCCTATCGTCTGGGCCTCTTCTGTACTTTCCTTTTGGCTTGGAAGTGTGGATTTCGTCTCCCTCTCCACCCCTTTGTCATGCGGTTGCTTCAATTTTACCGATTGGCTCCTATCCAGTTGGTATCCAACTCATATACTTTTATCTTTTCTTTCATCTTTCTCTGCCGCTCGTGTGGGCTTCACACTTCATTGGAACTTTTTAATTCTTTCTTTGAGTTGAAGGAGCAGACCCACGCGGGTAAGGGCTTCTTCTACCTTCAGGTGAGGAAGGGAAGGAGCTGTGTGTCCCTTTCTGCCAAAGATTCTTCTCACAAGGGGTGGAAGACCCAATTTTTTTGGGTGGGTTCATCCGTAGATGACGCCTCCTGGGATTCCCCGACGGCGGTTAATTTCCATCCGTCTATCCCTCCGAAGCAGGCGACGGTTCCTTCGAAACTAGAGGAGGAGATCAGGGTTCTCCAAGAGAATCGCCGGTCGACCGCCGAGTTGATGACAGCAGCCAATATTGAGGATTATCCTTCCCATGCGGTGTTGTCTCAAGGTAAGAACCTTAAGGTCCCGCGTCGCTACTTCCGGGCCGAGCAAGTAGGCTCTCTTCTGACATTTTGACTTCCGCTGCTCAGATTCTAGGCAGACGAATGACGAGGGGGAACAGCCGTCGGAGTAGGAGATCATCGATCTGGAGGAGATGCCTACTCCGAGTGAACCCCAAGCTTCCGGGGGCCCTTCCTGCGCGTGAGATTGGGGCAAGCAGGTTGCTCGGGGAGATGCTCCCGAGCGTCGCGGGGCTAAGCGCAAAGATCCAGGGGAGCAGCTGCTCATGTCTTCAATGAAGGCTCTGACTGTCGAGAAGAAGCGGTTAAAGAAGGCGGGGGTCCCCCGTCAGGTCGAGAAGCATGCTCGCTCGATCGAGGGGCGTGTCCGCCCGGTCGAGGAGCGTTCAGCCGATGAAGTCTGCCATCCGGATCTCCCGTCCATCATGCCAGAAACGGCTGCTGTTAGCGAGAAAATCACTGTCGAGCCTGTCAGACCGCAGACAGAGGCGGTGGGCTCAGAATTCCCGACCGAAGTTGGTGGGGTGTAGGACGAGGTGACATCCCAGTCCGTGCCGAGCGTTGTCGTCTCGAAAGTGGGGACACTCGGGGGAGATGCTCTGGTCCTGGCTCTTCCAGAGAGGATTCCTCCTCCCTCGGTTGGTGCACCAGTTGTTCGGGCTTCTCTATATCAATGGTGCCGATCCTTGGTGCCTTCCCTGTGGGAAAAAATCAGACGCAGTCCCCCCTCTTTACTCTTTGAGAGGGTTATGGAGGGCGGTTTGATCATGGCCCAACTGGGGGTCGAAATAACCGATTTCTTCGCTCGACTGGACAGCAAAGAAAAGTCCCTCTCTCGGGTTCACGATGAGTCTGATCGGAGGATCAATCAGTTGACTTCCGAGCTCGAAGTCTCTCGGCGGGTGGCAACTTCATTTTGAGCGCAGTTTCAGTCGAGCCAGGAGGAGGCTCGGACACTAGCCGACCAGCTGGCCCAGGCTCGCTATATGGCTCGTCAATCTCAGGTCGAGCGCTCTGAGCAGTGGAAGACCAAGCGAGAAGGGCTCAGTAACCAGGTCCGAGGGGCCGAGCGAGTGCGGGAGGAAGCCAAGGTCGCGCGGACTGAGGCTGAGGCGAAGTTGTCCGAGACCGAGAGGAAGTTGCTCGAGGCTGAGCAAAGAATAGCCGAGCTTGAGAAGGAGGCTGAGCTAGCTAAGACAGAGGCGATCAAACAATACAGGAGTTCGGAGGGCTATCACGCAGCTCTCAAGAAGGCCACCTTCTCGCATTATGAGCCAAGCTACCGTCGGGGGCTATGGAAGGGATTCGCCCAAGGTTACCATCGAGCGGTTGTTGAGGCCCAGCAGTAGGTGACCGATGAGCTTGTCTTTCCTTCCGAGCAACGCTACGACTCTGGCGCGGATACGATGGATTCTCCCTCTTCAACATCGAGCGAAGGAGGGAGTGAGGATGCATGCAGCTTGGCAGAGGGATCGCCAACTCCGGTCACCTCTAGAGGGCACGCGGTCAAGGCAGTTCCCACACCAGTGGGGTCAGTGTCTGGACTGGCCGTCACCGAGGGTATCGGGGGCAGGTTCCCTGGTGTTGAGGATCCTCCAACTGCCGAACCTCAAGAAGGGCCGCGGGCCTCTCGGAGTCCCCTTATTTCCATAGACTAGGAGGAAAACGAGTTCGACGTGCCAACTCTTTTCTCTTCTCTCTTTTTTTTTGTTGCCATGTAAGGTTGGCCCTTTCAATATGTAATGGTAGTAATATTTAGCACAGAGTTGATTGTTTCTTACCGCCTTTGCCGTGATTTGACCACCGTATCTATAGTTTCTAAAAAGGTGGGGCTTTTATTTACAGATATCTCGTGTGCGGCTACTGTCGCGGCACTGGCGTCTTTCCAATTTTCCATGCTTTGAATGCCTTGCCATTTCGCGTGTCCCTATGGAAGGGCTATTGAGGGAAATGGAGTAACTACCCATGGGGAAGGGTTCCTGCCTTTCACATTTTTTCGAGGGGAAAATTAATTAAGGCGAGGGTTCCCCTTTCGGCCTATAAAAGGTCCCGAAGGGCGCCTCCACCTCTCTTCAACACTTAAGGCTTTTCTCACAGTTCTTCCTCTTTCTCCCTTCTCGCGAAATGTCTGTCTTTGTGCTGAGGAGTTATCATCGAAATATGGAGAGCGACTCAGAAGACGGTGATCGTGATGGCCGCCAAAGGTGTTCCTGCTGCTCCGGCGCATGAGAAGGGAAGTGGGCGGGACGGACAGCGTAGGAGGAAGAAAGAGGACAAGCCGGACAGCGTAGGAGGAGGAAGGAGGCCACGCGATGGGCACCTTTCCAACCTCTAGACCGTCACCAGGCGGTGTGCAAGAAGGAAGGGCCCTGGCTACGGACTCTCTCCTACTCTCCGGGCTGCCGCTCGATATGCGGGGGGCTAATGACCCAGCATCATCGGTCTTCCCTTTCCCATCGCCCCTCTCACCTCTTCGAGGGGGCGGTCTTTCTCCCTCTTCTGCTCTTCCATCAACTTCTTCCCTCTTCTTTCACTCTTTGGAGGATGTCTTTATCCTTGCTCGCACCACTTGGAGGTGCTTGCTTTCTATTCGGCTTCCGGCCTCCTTCCAAAGAGTTGGCAGAGGAGGCCTTCACTTGTTTTCCTTCCTTTCCTTCCTCTGATACCTTTTTTCTGAGTTTCTCGAGCAAACAAGGTCAGCTACCCCGTTATCCGAGCCAGTTTCTACATTGGGTAGAGTTAGTGGCTCGGCCTGGGGGTGCTAGCCGCGTCCGGGCTGAGTAATCAATTCGTGTTGTAGTACCAGTGGATGTAGCATTTTTGTTTTTGATACGCACTGTATTGGCTGTGGCCTATCTGATGTACGAAGAAACATTAATGGAAGAAAAATTATTGCCATATGTTGCTTACATATTTGAAAAAAGCTCAAAAATAGAACTTTCGAATAGTTGCCACGTTCCATGTCCGAGGGATAGGCGCTCCTTCCATGGTAGACAATCGATATGCCCCCTTCCTGAGCGTCTCGACCACTTGGTAGGGGCCTTCCCAATTAGGGGCCAGCTTCCCCACCACCTCCAGTGGTCGAGAGGCTTCGGCTTTTCTCAGGATGAAGTCTCCTGGATGGAAATGTCTGTCTCGGACTATGGCGTTGTAATATCGAGTAAGGCACCGCTGATATTCTGTGGCTCGGATGCTCGCGATCTCTCTTATCTCGCTTGCCATATCGAGGTTTTCTAGCAGTTTTTGCTCATTTGCCTCGGGCGAGAAGTTGATGACTCGGAGAGATGGGTTGCTGACTTCCAAAGGAATCACGGCGTCCGTGTCGTACACCAACTAGAAAGGAGTCTCACCGGTGGCGGTTCTTGAAGTAGTTCGGTGCGACAATAGTACGCTTGGCAATTCCTCGACCCAGCTACCCTTGGCCTTACTGAGCCTGGCCTTGATGCCTTTTAATATAGTTGTGTTGGCATTTTTGACCAGTCCGTTAGCCTGAGGGTGGGCTACCGAAGTGAAGTGGTTGCGAATGTGAAGGTCGGCACATTAGTTCCTAAAGTAATGAGAATCAAATTGCCGACCATTATCACTCACAATCACTCGGGGGATACCAAAACGACAGATGATCAATTTTCACACGAAGCTACATACGACCGACTTAGTAATCCCAGTGGCGGCTTCAGCTTCAATCCATTTGGTAAAATAATCGATGGCGACGATGATGAACTTCTTTTGGGCTTGGGCCGTGGGAAACGGCCCCATGATGTCGATCCCCCCACACAGTAAAAGGGTATGGCTCGGTAAGGGTGACGACCTCTGAGGCAGGTTGATGTACTAGATGATTGAAACATTGGCATCGGTCGCACCTTTGTACGTAGGTCGAGCAGTCGTGTTGGAGAGTGGGCCACCAGTAGCCTTGTCGCAGCAAGATCTTGGCGAGCGCTCTTCCTCCTTGATGTGTGCTGCAGACACCTTCTTAGACCTCTTGAATTGCTCGACTGGCCTCCTCGATACCGAGACACTTGAGGAGGGGACCAGAAAAAGACCTTCGGTACAAAGCGTTTTTTAAGATGACGAAGCGCCGAGCTTGATACTTCAGTCTCCGAGCCTCTTGAGGGTCGAGGGGCTCCTAAGAATCTCAGAGCCAGGATATATATGGGGTCTGCCAGTCGCTTGATGATGCCTGATCAACGGTCATGAGCTCCGCTTCTATGCTCGGTCGCTCTAGCTCTTCGAGGAAAATCGATCGAGTACCTTCTAGGGCAACAGAGGAGGCCAATCGAGAGAGGGCGTCCTCTCGGGAGTTTTCCTCCCGAGTGATTCGGATGACCTGAAAACTCTCGAATAGTGGGGATATTCCTCTTACCAGTTGGAGATATTTGAACATCGGTGTTTCCCGAGCTTCGTAATCATCGTTGACCTGGTTGGCAACCAACTGGGAGTCAGTATGAATCCTGACTCATTCGGCCCCCAGTCGTCGTGCGATCCTGGCTCCCGAGATGAGAGCCTCATACTCAGAGATGTTGTTGGATGCCGGGAAGTTGAACTTCAAGTCGTATTGCAGTTCTGCTCCTTCCGGGGATCGGAGAAGAACGCCGGTGCCACTGTTGGCCGAGTTGGAGGATCCGTCGATGAAAAGATCCTAGGTGGGCCCGGGCGTCAGCGGATGGACTTCCTCAGTCGAGACAGTACTTTCCGTGATGAAGTCCGCGAGTGCCTGTCCCTTGATGGCCGAGCGGGGGTGATAGGAGATATCGTAAGCCCCGAGTATTATAGCCCACTTGACGAGGCGACCCGAAGTTTCAGGGTGAGCAAGGATCCTCTTTAGGGGCTCATTGGTCAACACGACGATGGAGTGCCCTTGGAAGTAGGGCCGGAGGCACTTGGCCGAGGTTACCAACGCTAGCATGAGTTTTTCGGTTGTGGGGTACCATCGTTCGGCCTCGTTAAGCACCTTGCTGGTGTAATATACTGGTCTCTGCACTCCTGCGTCATCTCGAACTAGGACCGAGCTCACTATGGAAGGAGTCTATGAGAGGTAAAGGTGTAGCATTTCACCCGAGACCAGCTTTGATAACACCGGGGGCGAGGCCAAAAATTCCTTTAGCTCTGTAAAAGTCTTCTGACATTCCTCATCCCAGGCAAACGTAGCGGATGCCAATTTGGGCCCTCTCAATAATTTGAAGAAAGGTAGGCATCGTTCGGCCGCTCGGGACAAGAAACGGTTGAGCACAGCAATTCATCCAGTCAGGCGTTGGACGTCCTTGACGCAAACGGGCGGCTGCATGTTCAGGATGGCCTCAACTTTGTCGGGGTTGGCCTCGATCCCACGCTGAGTGACTAGAAAACCCATGAACTTTTCGGATCGAACCCCAAAGGCACATTTAGCTGGGTTGAGCTTCATGTTGTACCTTAGGAGAGCGTCGAAGGTTTCCGCTAGGTCGGTGAAGTGGTCCTCGGCCTTGGGTGTCTTGATGAGCATGTCATCAATGTAGGCTTCGATGTTTTGACAGATTTGTTTTTCGAAAATGTGGTTGATCAGCTTTTGATATGTTGCCCCGGCGTTCTTCAGCCTGAAAGGCATTCGGGTGTAGCAGTATACGCCGAAGTTAGTGATGAAGGCTGTCTTCTCAATGTCTCCAGGATCCATTCGGATCTGATGGTAGCCGGAGTAGGCATCCGGGAAGCTGAGTAATTCGTTACCAAAGGTTGAGTCGACTAGCTGGTCGATGCTCGACAGTGGGTAACAGTCTTTCGGAGTGGCTTTGTTGAGGTCGGTGAAGTCCACGCACATTCGCCATTTGTCCGAAGCTTTTGGTACTAAGACGACATTAGCAAGCCATGTCGGGTAAAGGACTGGTCGAAATAGGCCGGTTTTCTTCCCCTTAAGAATTTGCTCTTTGATGATCGTCTGCTTCTCTGGGGCGTGCTTTCTTCTACGTTGCTGGATGGGTTTCACCGATGGGTCAAGGTTGAGCTTGTGTACCACCATCTCCCCAGGGATCCCGGGAAGATGCTCATCAGACCATGCAAAGACTTGAATATACTCCGAAAGAAAATCTCTGTATTACTTTTGTACATCAGATGGTAAATTAGCTCCAATTTTTACTCCTAGAGCCAGGTCGTCTTTGAGGAAGACCATCAACAATTCGCCACCAGGCTCGGATGTTGTTGGTTCATCCTCGACTCCCTCGCCCTTTTTCTTTTTTCCCTCTGGCCTTACGGCTTAGATCGAGATTATGTAGCACCTTCGAGCTATTGCCTGGTTACCTCGGACTTCCCCGATACCGCATTTGGTGAGAAACTTCATTTTTTGGTGATAGGTGGAGGGCACTGCCTTTGTCAGTCTGAGGATACCTCGGCCGAAGATGGCATTATACGCCGACATCCCCTCGATCACAATGAAGTCAACTATAACAGTAACAATTTTGGGAGGGGTGCCGATGGTGACCGGCAAGCTTAGGGCTCCCTCAAGATAGGTTGCCTGGCCGTTGAACCCATAAAGGGGGGTTCTAATTGGGCGGAGCTTGGATGAGTTTTCACCCATCTTAAGGAAGCGTTCGTACGAAAGTATATCAGGGGCACTACCATTGTCAACAAGTATCCTATCTACATTACAATGGTTTATTGTAGCTGATAAGACAAGAGCATCATCGTGCGGGGTAGATAACCCTTTCAGGTCTTGGTCAGAGAATACGAGGGCCTACTGCTCGCTCGCTGGTGGGGCTTTGGGGGGCTCGGAGGCCCTGCTCGTCCGTTCAGCGTGACGCTTCCTTCCTCGACTACTGTCTCCTCGTGATGCCGCGCCACTAGAAATGACATTGATATGGTCCCCGCGAGGTTGATTGTCAATCTCTTCTGGAATTCCACGGTCCTCCTTCTGGCGCTCGGACACGTACCGAGATAAGTCTCCCTGGCGGACGAGACGCTCGATCTCGTCCTTGAGCTTGTGACAATCTTCCGTATGGTGCCCGTGGTCATTGTGGAACTGGCAATGTTTGTGGCGGTTGCGGCTGTAATGCCTTGGATCTTTATTGGATCATTATTAGGTCTTTCGGATCCTTTTTTTGGAGAGTTTTGGATCGCTTTTGTAGCTCCCGAGTTGAGTTTTACTATCGGTGTGGGTTTTTCTATCGTACTAGTTACGGAACTCTACGGTGAGTTTATTTCTCAGTTCATCGACTCGTGGACAATACAGTTGCGATGTACTCTTCGTGAGGATCGTTTCGACTATTTTTGCGTATTTTTCTGAATTAGTAGATTTTCGGCTCAATTATCGAATTTTCAAAAATTAAGAAAATTTCCTAATTTCTTTTCCTTTTCCTTTTTTTCCTCTCTCCTCCCTTCTCATTTCGCCGCGACCCTCTCTCTCTCTCCCGTTTTCTCTCCTCTCTCGCCCTTCCGACTCCGGCTGCAGACGGAGGAGGACCATAAGCGAGGTGGCGACGGCATGGGGTCAATGAGGTGCGCGTTGGGGCGAGGATCGGATCGATTTTGGCACGATCCTGAACGGTGGATTCAAAGCTGGCGGTCGAGTTCGCGTGATGGTTTTCGGCGCGGTTTACTCGCCTCGGCGCTCGGTTTCTTCGGTGGAGGTAGGGAGACGGATCGCCACTTCCTCCTGCACGTTTTCCCTGCTTATGTGCGTGGTTTGGTGCTCGAACGGGCTAGATCAAGCCAGTTCTAGCAAAATCGTCATTTTCACGGTTTGTAGGGTTCGCCAAAAAATGGCAACCATTCTTAGTCTAGTTAGTGTCAAAATGACCGCTGGGATGTCTGGATCCCATTCACGTAAGTTTTGTCGTATTTGGTCCTCATTCGGAGCCGGTAGGAGTCCGGGAACCTCGGTGACTCGTTTAGGGTCGATTTGTCGGAATCGCCCCGATCTCGCGTTTTGATCGCTGCTTGTGCCCCTTCCGGCTTGTGGAAGGTTAATTTCGTCGTCTGGCACTATTTCCCCTGCGCTTCGGCGTGAATGGGGCGTGGAACGGGCCGATTCGGCTTTTCCACTATTTTCCACGTCGGGTTGCTATAGTAGTCGTTCCAGAGACCGTCACAGTCTCTGACGGCCCTACGATTGACCGTTACATGCCTTCGGGCGCGTTGGTCAGTTCGTGGTTGAGGGAGTGTGACGGCCCACCCTTGGACCGTCACAGTCCTCTGACGCCCCTTTGCTGGTGCGTCACAGCCCTAGTGTTTCTCGATGTTTGTGTCTGTCGGTTCACTCTGACGGCCTCAGCTTCGACCGCCATAGCTCTGTAACGTGCCTCCCTTAGGCTGTTACAGGGTTTGTCCGTCTTAGGTTATTGAATAGGGCAGTGTCTGTGACGCTCCATCCTTCGACCGTCACATCCGTCTGGCACGTCTTTTCTAGACCGCCACAGCACTGTCTTCTCTAGAGTGTAACGGCTCATCCTTAGACCGTCACCTCCGTGTAGCAATCTAAAGGTGGAGCGTTACAGCCCTAGAGTCCTGCTTTCCGCAGTTTTGGTTCCGCTTTCTCTAGCTTAGGATTAGACCGATTGGCGGCTTGTTCTGCTTTGCGCGACAATCTTGGAGTCATGAGACTCAAGGATCGTTGTAGTAGTAGGTCTAGTTGCCTTGTCATGAGTCTGTCGGTAGTTTTCTGTGCTACCTTAGTGCTTTGTAGTGCGTTCGACAGCGCTTCCTCACCTGTCTGTACTATAGCACTTTTGTTTCTGAGTCTCTGTGTCTAGTGAGCCTCCACTAGTCGTAGCCTTACGACACATTACGGCGTGTCGGCCCATGTGGCGGGGCAATTTCCTGATATACGATTTTTAAGCTAGTTTCCGTGGGCCCCCGATGTACAGTAGCATCCTGCTGGGTGGGGAAAACTAGCTAGAGGCCTGACTCTCCAGCAAGAGTCGGTGTGTGAACACGTGGTCAGGGGCGTTTGGACTGACACCGACGGGCGTTACCCTGTCTAGTCACTCGCGACAGTAGTTCCTGTTCTGGTTCTGAGCGTGTCTTAGTCTCTGTCGTGCTTCAGGCGGCATCATAGGCGAGACACTTGTAGGCGCAGCATAAGACGTCAGTGGACGCAGCTGGCTATTCTTCTAGTGAGGGGGTACTTCCGTCGCGTGACACGTGACTCTCGCGTTTCTCGTGCGTCGTGACCTTTCCGGGTTAGCCCTCTCGTGGTCTTGCCCGAGGTCAGTGTTGTGTCGTGTGCATGATGTTCTAGTCGTGTGTGTGTGTGTGTGGTCGTGTCTAGAAGAGCGTGCACGACAATCGAGTCGTGTATGCTCTAGTGTGTCCATGTCTGTCTAAGTCCTTTTAGGTTTCTTGCCTGTCTCGTAGGTCAGCTTTGGGAGCCGAGGTTAGTTCGGCAGCCGTGTTCTCTTTCAAGGACGGCTTTTCCCTTTTCTTTTAGCTGTTCCTACTCTTCCCGTTCTGATTTTCTTTTACAGCTTCATAGTTTAGTTTTCCTGCTTTACTACACCTGTTATTTTAGTTGTTCCGTGTTACTGCGTGTTTTCCAGTGGGGATCCGCGTGGCCCCTACTGGGCCAATGACACGAGGCTCACCCCTACTTTTCAGGTGGGTCGTGTTCGTTCTGCTTCCGCGGTTCCTGGTGTGCGAGTTTCGTAGCTGCCAGTTGGTACCTTCGTCGGGCTTCCCCCGACTTTGTGGGTACGTCTTTTTTTTCTGTTGACTGCACTGCTAGACTTGTTGTCTTTCCTTTGGACTGAACTCTGGTATAATTGTTAAATTTAAATTGTTAATTAAAAAGTAATTTTATTTCTGCTACTTTAGCAAACCGATCTAATGAAATTTAATTGCTTATTGTTATATCTCTGTGGCTTCAATGTACTACACGACAATCCTTTCATCCCTTCGGAGCTTTACCGCTCTTGGGAGGCTTCACGGGTTCCAAGTGGTATCAGGTGTATTCGATAGTCCTATCAGGTATATCTGGTATCCGTAATCCGAGCCGTCACAGCGGCGCTTGGCCTTCATAGGCTCGGGTTGGAGGAGAATGCCCGAGCCCTTGATGTCTTCGTATATCTCATAGACGGGAGCGGATAGAGGAGTGTACCGCTAGTATTTCTGAGGGGGTTCCCTTCGGTCTCCATCTTGATTGCGCCGTTTTCCTTGGCCCGAGCCTTGCTCGGATGGTCGCTTCTCATCCCCCTCCCGACCCGAGCCCGTTGGGCCACGGCAGGCGCTGAGGACTTCCTCGCACTCCGCGTGGAGTAGGGCTAGGGTCACCAGATCGATGAGGGAGGAGGGGGGATGGAGGACCATTTCTCGCCAGAGGTTCTCATCGCGGGTGCCTCCGGTCAGCGCAGTGATGGCTGAGGCGACATCCAGGCGGGGGATACGCAGGGCTTCCGATTTAAATCGGTTGATGTAGGCCCGGAGTTTCTCCTCTTGTGCCTACTTTAGTGCCAACAACCCCGCTACTGACCTTGGAGGGCCGCTGCCGGCGAAGCTTTCCTTGAAGACTCGCCCGAACTGTCTAAAGTCATGAATGCTGCCGAGGTTGAGTGCTCGGAACCAGGCCTGAGCGCCTTGGACCAAGGTGGTCATGAACGCTCGACATTTGACAGCGTCGGAGTCCCCGTGCAAGGTCATCAGGGCGTATAAGCTGTCGTAGTGGTCGGTCGGGTCTCCCTGGCCGTCATACGACTTGAAGGTTGGCAGCAAGATTCTGGGGGAGATCTCGGCCTTCAAGATATGGTCGGAGAATGGGGATTGCTCCTCGTCTTCCTTAGTGGAAGTTTTCTGCAGGGCGTGGAAGGCACGCTCTTGTTCCGCAAATCGTCGCTCGAAGTCTCGCAACTGGAGAGATAACTCCGGTTGCCACTGAACCGAGGGGCTATGGGGGCATCCCTGCGGGCTGCCGCGTCGTCCCTCGGGGGGATCAATTTCTGGGAACTATCGGCGCGTCCCGGTTCTTTCTCTCCTCGGGGTGGAGGAGGCTTCTTGTTCTGGAGGGGGGGCGTGCGAAGGTCCCCCTGACCTATTGCGTATAAGCCGTCATCCCCGGAGGGTGAAGTGGCCTCCGACCGTTTGCCGGGAAGCTTCTCCACGGGGGGGGGCTTTCTCGTGGGAGTCGTGACTTCTCCTCCTTAGCCGCCTGGGTCCTCATTAATTCTACCAGGATATCCAGTATTGCATTGACGGTTTGGAGAGCGTCAGGACTGCCGTTAGGGGGTTGCACCTCTGTGGGTGGTGGAGGCAGCTCATCGGCTTGATTTATGTCATCGGAGGGGAGGTTTTCCCCGGGGTGGGAGGGCGCAGGTTCCCCATCTGCCACTACGGTCTTTCACGTGCCACCGGTGATCTTCCTACCGGAATTTCTTCGCACCATGATGGCTCTTTGTTCGCTTCCCACAGACGGCGCCAGATGAAGAGACGTAATCTTGTGATGGTCCTAAGCCGTGAGATCTAGGGATGTAGCACCCTGGAAATTTAAATAGGAAATAAATAAAAATAGCTATAAATATTAGTCATTAAAAATTATGGAAAATTAAAGTTTTGATAAAAGAAAAGTGATAATTAGCTAACATAGTTCATCTGCCTAAATGTTAGGTATAAGTAAATAATTGAGAAATAGAAATTCAATATATCATTTTATCTATTTATGGCTGAAATTAAAGAAAATACAATTCAAGTATTTAGGAGGAATCTCATTACAAAAAATGTAATTATATACATACACATATATGTAAAGATTTTCAAGGATCAAACCCGACTCTGATACCCGAAACAAATAATGGAAATTAATAAGGTAAATAAATAACCAAAGTTATAGGAATTGGGGGTTTATATATGTATGAAGTTCTATTAATAAATTAGTTAAAGCATATATAATGAATGGATCTTAATGATAATTATAGGGCCTCTCAAGGAATAAACATAAATACATTATTAAGCTTGAAACCTCAAACCCAAAGTAATCCAACCTAATGGGTTTAATAACATATTTCGATAAATGGGGCAGCTAACAGATCACAAATATAACCCATATAAACCCAACATTGACAACCCAAACCCACCATGCATGCAAGTGTGCATGGCTTTGGTTAACAAAGAAACCCACAACCTAAAAATGAGTCTTACGTGGCTATTAGCTTAGAGTTTTTATATTATAACACGGTAGGCAGCGGTGTTGGGTTTGCAATCATGGGAAGGTGGATGGCTCGTTTTTGGTAGTCTCACGATATGCATGGCGGGAATTTAAAACCCTTTCTTAATACATTCGAACCCCCCCCCCCCTTGAACTTTTCTTTCCTCTATATAAGCACCCACCATCGAACAAGCAAGCCTGGTTGGCCCTGCTGCGTTCGAGAGGAGGTGCTGTGGCGGCTGTTGCCGTTCGAGAACCCTGCGTACATCGCCATCGACGTCGTCCCTCTTCCTCCTCTGCTGCGTCCTGCCGTTGTCATTGAAGTATAGCGGCTTCCTCCTCTTTCCCCTACTCGAGTGGGCGTCGTGCAGCCGCTGCTATGCAAGCATACGTTGGCTACGGTAGTGCTGCCGCTGCATGCTGTTGCGGTTGTCGTGAAGACAAGAAGCGAAGGCTTCTTCTTCATCCTCTGTCACCTCGTCTTCTTTCGCCGTCCCACATCTTTAACCGTAAAACGCACCAAAGGTAGGCAATCTCCCAAGTCAAATCTGATAATAATCTTGTGTGCTCTCTGTACATTCCATCATGTCGTGACTTCTTACATGTTTTACATTTATGTTATGCGCGGCTATAATGAAACCATGTTTAAAAATTTTATATCTTTGTAACCTTATTTCTAAAAATCATAAAATATATGCGACTGGAATCTCAGTATTTTTTTAAAAATTTACATGCCTTATATGATAATATTTACTAGTTAACAAAGTAATTAACTAAATAGGAAGAATTATAAAAGTCACACGGCGAATCAGAAATTTCAATGTAGCTTGATAGTTATAGAGTTTTGTTTTGTTGGGCCTGTTTGTAGGCGTCGGAGTGTCCTTTGGTCATAAAATTTCACGAGCATGTTGTTGGGGTAGTGTCCGAGGTAGTGGGGTCGGTACACTCTTTTTCTGATCCTCCTAACTCAAGATAGCCCTACTCTCAAGTAAAAATATTTTTGAACATCATGTTAGGTAGAATTTTTTGAGCTCCTCATTTTGATATATAGATTGCGCGATTCCGATGTGTGTGCGTCAAAAACTCGAAGTTTAAAAGATAGACAATATTCTTTATTTAAATAACGACAACTTGTGTTGTCGTTGATTCTTTTAAATTATATACATATATTTATATATGTTTATATAACGTAAAGCATATTAATATCTTTTACATCTGTATCTTTAAAAATCCATATTTATGAAATGATATAAAATAAAATTATAAACTATATATTTTTGGAATCATTAGATTTTTCTCTTAATTATCATATATTTAGTTCTGACCGTTTTCTTTTATTTGAAAAATATTATTATTCATCATGATTAAATTAAAAACTACATATCATGTATAAATATTAGAAAATTCAAATCTTATGATCAAAGTCGGTAAAAATTACAATATATATTTATAGTCGTGATCCTTGTAAATTTCCCATAATTACCATGTAATTAGTTCTAAAAATAGTATCCGTCCTTTTAAAGAGATGCTATTTTCTAAATTATTAGATTAAATAGAAATTAAGATATGAATTAACACCTACTTGCATGGACGCGATTTATTCTATTTTTCCCGAGATTTGATCTGTACCGTGAATCATATCGGCATTACGTCTCAGTCCGTAAACGCAGTCCCACGTTTCACGTTGGTTTCTCGATACACCCTCAACTCTCGGTGACATACGAGCCCTCCGTTGGACATTCCGTTCCTTCGGACTGGCGAGTTAGTCATTGGGACCTCCGTAAGTCTCCTCGTAGCATTGGATTCCCTCAAGGCCAATTGAGCTAGTTGTACCTTAAACACCTTATACCGTTTTATTGCCACATCACTCTAGAGAAACATGGTAACCCGGCCCTTTGATGGTGCTAGTCTTGGCCCATGAGAGATTTCTATTAACCGGTGGAATGAGTGATCATCCCACTAGGCGATGTATTGAATTGGGTATCCTATTGCTAGGTACCACTTCTTCAGCTTGCTTCAAGTCCATTAGTGACTATCTTGTTAGTCATCTATTCAAGATATCATGGCAACATATCTAGGTGCCAATTCCACCCAGTTTATCGACATGTCATGAATTTCTATGTTTTGTGCAAGTCTGTCCTTGCTCAAGGGCCTTGTCCTTGAATTTCCATGAAAGTCTACTTTATCATCCTAATAAAAGCTTGATCCTTGAAATTCTTGGCCATTAATATGGAATTAGTCTAGACAAAGTGTCAAGGGCTATGGGTCCTAATAACATGACATTTTAAATGCTACGGGTCCTAATTTGACCCTATTGGGCGAGACAAAGTCCAAACGTTTACCGGTATACGATGATCGAGTGCTGGCATTCACCACCTATAGTTTTCTATAACTTATTTCCATGAGGGGCGGTCATATCTTCGTGATTTCCCCTTAGCGCATTGGCCAATCCTATGCAGTGCTAGATGTGCAAAAGCTCACGTGATAGTGATGATCGGGAGCAATTGCCATCATAGCACACCCTTTCACAACTTATTTTTCATCATGATAAGATCTTGAATTACCTTATTAGAGGGGCTATCATATTATCATGACTTCCGCTTAGTGTCTTGGCAAACTCTATATAGTGCTAGTAGAGGTGATTGACTTACTTCTATATTGTTCATCGTGAATGTTCTTAAACTACCTTAATGTTAGTACTCGTTATCTTGCCACAATAGTTCGTGATATGTTTATCTAATTGATCTCATATATCTTGATTGTCCTTATAGTTCTTGTTTTTTTCTCGCGGCGTTATAACTCTTGATTTCTTATACTTTGCATGACTTACATGAGCATGTTAACATGTAATTCACTTAAAGCTTGCTTGGAGCTTGAGATATTAAGTCCTACTGAACATTCGCTCACCATGCGTTTTCCAATATTTTTCAGGTAATGACGACCTTAGCGACGACGAGACCGAATATGATGGGCAAAGGCAAGAGTGATGAGTACTCCGACATCTAGACGAACCATCTAGTGTAGCTATTTTGTGTCTTACGTTAAGTCTAGTCAAGTTTCTCATTGTAATTTTCCGTTATTGAGTCTTTTCTTTACTTTGGGTCTAACTTGCAATAAACTTATATTTGAAATAAAATTATATTTTGTTCAATTACATCTGGTCTTATGGATTATGCTCTTATTAACTCAACTATTTAACTGCCACGTTCTAAGCAAACGAACACGTTCCGCTGCTATCGGTTCGGGGCGTGACAGAAGGTGGTATCAGAGCCTAAACTTTCTAAATCCCTTGGTCATCAAGTCCAAGTCCTAGATTGAGTTCTCCTTGGCAGTTATCCTATAGGAATCCCATGAGATTTGGGTAGAGCTATGGGCTGACTAATAAAATATGTTTCATATGCGCTAGATTAATGTCAAGATATAAGTAATCATTAATTTAAAACTTGTTGTGTAGACAAAAAAATGGCTAACTCTGTAAATCTATCTCATCCATAATTGTATGAATCGAAGATGGTGATCTTAACACTTAGCATGTTATGAGAATACATGTTTTGGACATGGTAATTTTACCCCACTGCTATGGAAGAAATCATGTGAATTTGGAGACCAAATTCTTTTAAGTGGGGGAGGATGTAGCACTCCAAAAATTTAAATAGGAAATAAATAAAGATAACTATAAATATTAGTCATTGAAAATTATGAAAAATTAAATTTTTGATAAAAGAAAAGTGATAATTAGCTAAAATAGTTCATGAGCCTAAATGTTAGTTATAAGTAAATAATTGAGAAATAGAAATTCAATATATCATTTTATCTATTTATGGCTTAAATTAAAGAAAATACTATTCAAGTATTTAGGAGGAATCTCATTACAAAAAAATGTAATTATATACATACACATATATGTGATGATTTTCCCGGATCAAACCCGACTCTGATACCCGAAGCAAATAATGGAATTAATAAGGAAAATAAATAACCAAAGTTTTAGGAATTGGGGGTGTATATATGTATGAAGTTCTATTAATAAATTAGTTAAAGCTTATATAATGAATGGATCTTAATGATAATTATAGGGCCTCTCAAGGAATAAACATAAATATATTATAAAGCTTGAAACCTCAAACCCAAAGTAATCCAAGCTAATGGGTTTTAATAAAATATTTCGATAAATGGGGCAGCTAACAGATCACAAATATAACCCATATAAACCCAACGTTGACAACCCAAACCCACCATGCATGAAAGTGCGCATAGCTTTGGTTAACAAAGAAACCAACAACCTGAAAATGAGCCTTACGTGGCTATTAGCTTAGGGTTTTTATATTATAACAGGGCAGGCGGCGGTGTTGGGTTTGCAATCGTGGGAAGGTGGATGGGTCATTTTTGGTAGGCTCACGATATGCATGGCGAGAATTTAAAACCCTTCCTTAATAGATTCGAACCCCCCCTCGAACTTTTCTTTCCTCTATATAAGCACACACCATCAAACAAGCAAGGCTGGTTGGCCCTGCTGCGTTCGAGAGGAGCTATTGTGGCGGCTGTTGCTGTTCGTGAACCCTGCGTACATCGCCATCGACGTCGTCCCTCTTCCTCCTCTGCTGCATCCTGCCGTGGTCGTTGACGTATAGCGGCTTCCTCCTCTTTCCACTGCTCGCGTGGGCGTCGTGCGGCCGTTGATGTGCAAGCATACGTTGGCTGCGGTAGTGCTGCCGCTGCATGCTGTTGCGGTTGTCATGAAGACAAGAAGCGAAGGCTTCTTCTTCATCCTCTGTCACATCATCTTCTTTCACCGTCCCACATCTTTAACCGTAAAACGCACCAAAGGTAGGCAATCTCCCAAGTCAAATCTGATAAAAATCTTGTGTGCTCTCTGTGCATTCCATCATGTCGTGACTTCTTACATGTTTTACGTTTATGTTACACGCGGCTAGAATGGAACCATGTTTAAAAATTTTATATCTTTGTAACCTTATTTCTAAAAATCACAAAATATATGTGACTGGAATCTCAGTATTTTTCTTAAAATTTACATGCCTTATATGATAATATTTACTAGTTAACAAAGTAATTAACTAAATAGGAAGAATTATAAAAGTCACACGGCGAATTAGAAATTTCACTGTAGCTTGATAGTTATAGAGTTTTGTTTTGTTGGGCCTGTTTGTAGGTGTCGGAGTGTCCTTTGGTCATGAAATTTCACGAACGTGTTGTTGTGGTAGTGACCAAGGTAGTGGGGTCGGTACCTCCATTTTCTGATCCTCCTAACTCAAGATAGTTCTACTCTCAAGTAAAAATATTTTTGAACATCATGTTAGGTAGAATTTTTTGATCTCTTCATTTTGATATATAGATTGCGCGATTCCGACGTGTGTGCGTCAAAAACTCGAAGTTTAAAAGATAGACAATATTCTTTATTTAAATAACTACAACTTGCCTTGTCATTGATTCTTTTAAATTATATACATATATTTATATATGTTTATATAACGTAGAGCATATTAATATCTTTTACATCTGTATCTTTAAAACTCCATATTTATGAAATAATGTAAAATAAAATTATAAACTATATATTTTTGGAATCATTAGATTTTTCTTTTAATTATCATATATTTAGTTCTGACAGTTTTCTTTTATTTGAAAAATATTATTATTCATCATGATTAAATTAAAAACTACATATCATGTTTAAATATTAGAAAATTCATATCTTAGGATCAAAGTCGGTAAAAATTACAATATATATATAGTCGTGATCCTCGTAAATTTCCCTCAATTACCATGTAATTAGTTCTAAAAATAGTATCCGTCCTTTTAAAGAGATAATATTTTCTAAATTATTAGATTAAATAGAAATTAAGATATGAATTGACATCTACTTGCATGGACGCGATTTATTCTATTTTTCTCGAGATTTGATTTGTACCGTGAATCATATTGGCACTACGTCTCAGTCCGTAGACGCAGTCCCACGTTTCACGTTGGTTTCTCGATACACCCTTAACTCTCGATGACATACGAGCCCTCCGTTGGACATTCCGTTCCTTCGGACTAGCGAGTTGGCCATTGGGACCTCCGTAAGTCTCCTCGTAGCCTTGGATTCCCTCAAGGTCGATTGAGCTGGTTGTACCTTAAACACCTTATGCCGTTTTATTGCCACATCACTCTAGAGAAACATGGTAACCCGGCCCTTTGATGGTGCTAGTCTTGGCCCATGAGAGATTTCTCTTAGCCGGTGGAATGAGTGATCATCCCACTAGGCGATGTATTGAATTGGGTATCCTATTGCTAGGTACCACTTCTTCAGCTTGCTTCATGTCCATTAGTGACTATCTTGTTAGTCATCTATTCAAGATATCATGGCAACCTATCTAGGTGCCAATTCCATCCAGTTTATCGACATGTCATGAATTTCTATATTTTGCGCAAGTCTGTCCTTGCTCAAGGGCCTTGTCCTTGAATTTCCATGAAAGTCTACTTTATCATCCTATTAAAAGCTTGATCCTTGAAATTCTTGGTCATTAATATGGAATTAGTCTAGACAAAATGTCAGGGGCTATGGGTCCCAATAGCATGACATTTTAAATGCTACGGGCCCTGATCTGACCCTATTGGGCGAGGCAAAGTCCAAACGTTTACCGGTATACAATGATTGAGTGCTGGCATTCACCACCTAGAGTAGTCTATAACTTATTTCCATGAGGGGTGGTCATATCTTCGTGATTTCCCCTTAGCGCATTGGCCAATCCTATGCAGTGCTAGATGTGCAAAAGCTCACGTGATAGTGATGATCGGGAGCAATTGCCATCATAGTACACCCTTTCACAACTTATTTTTCATCATGATAAGATCTTGAATTACCTTATTAGAGGGGCTATCATATTATCGTGACTTCCCCTTAGTGTCTTGGCAAACTCTATATAGTGCTAGTAGAAGTGATTGACTTACTTCTATATTGTTCATCGTGAATGTTCTTGAACTACCTTAATGTTAGTACTCATTATCTTGCCACAATAGTTCGTGATATGTTTATCTAATTGATCTCATATCTCTTGATTGTCCTTATAGTTCTTGTTTTTATCGTGCGCCGTTATAACTCTTGATTTCTTATACTTTGCATGACTTACATGAACATGTTATCATGTAATTCACTTAAAGCTTGCTTGGAGCTTGAGATATTAAGTCCTACTGAGCATTCGCTCACCCTGCGTTTTTCAATATTTTTTAGGTAATGACGACCTTAGCGATGACGAGACCGAACATGATGGGCAAGGGCAAGGGCAAGGGCAAGAGTGATGAGTACTCCGACATCTAGACGAACCATCTAGTCTAGCTATTTTGTGTCTTACGTTAAGTCTAGTCAAGTTTCTCATTGTAATTTTCCGTTATTGAGTCTTTTCTTTACTTTGGGTCCAACTTGTAATAAGCTTATATTTGAAATGAAATTATATTTTGTTCAATTACATCTGGTCTTATGGATTATGCTCTAATTAACTCGATTGTTTAACTGCCACGTTCCGAGCAAACGAACACGTTCCGCTGCTATCGGTTCGGGGCATGATAGAAGGTGGTATCAGAGCCTAGGCTTTCTAAATCCCTAGGTCATCAAGTCCAAGTCCTAGATTGAGTTCTCTTTGGCAGTTATCCTATAGGAATCCCATGAAATTTGGGTAGAGCTATGGGCTAACTAATAAAATATATTTCATCTAGCTAGATTAATGTCAAGATATAAGTAATCATTAATTTAAAACTTGTTGTGTAGACAAAAAAATGGCTAACTCTGTAAACATATCTCATCCATAATTGCATGAATCGAAGATGGTGATCTTAACACTTAGCATGTTATAAGAATACATGTTTTGGACATGCTGATTTTACCCCACTGCTATGGAAGGAAATCATGTGAATTTTGGGACCAAACACTTTTAAGTGGGGGAGGATGTAGCACCCCGGAACATTAAATAGGAAATAAATAAAGATAACTATAAATATTAGTCATTGAAAATTATGAAAAATTAAATTTTTGATAAAAGAAAAGTGATAATTAGCTAAAATAGTTCATGAGCCTAAATGTTAGGTATAAGTAAATAATTGAGAAATAGAAATTCAATATTTCCTTTTATCTATTTATGGCTTAAATTAAAGAAAATACAATTCAAGTATTTAGGAGAAATCTCATTACAAAAAAATGTAATTATATATATACACATATATGTAAAGATTTCCCAGGATCAAACCCGACTCTAATATCCGAAGCAAATAACGGAAATTAATAAGGTAGATAAATAACCAAAGTTAAAGGAATTGGGGGTTTATATATGTATGAAGTTCTATTAATAAATTAGTTAAAGCTTATATAATGAATGGATCTTAATGATAATTATAGGGCCTCTCAAGGAATAAACATAAATACATTATTAAGCTTGAAACCTCGAACCCAAAGTAATCCAAGCTAATGGGTTTTAATAAAATATTTCGATAAATGGGGCAGCTAACAGATCACAAATATAACCCATATAAACCCAACGTTGACAACCCAAACCCACCATGCATGAAAGTGCGCATAGCTTTAGTTAACAAAGAAATCCACAACCTAAAAATGAGCCTTACGTGGCTATTAGCTTAGGGTTTTTATATTATAACACGGCAGGCAGCGGTGTTGGGTTTGCAATCGTGGGAAGGTAGATGGCTCGTTTTTGGTAGGCTCACGATATGCATAGCGGGAATTTAAAACCCTTCCTTAATAGATTTGAACCCCCCATTGAACTTTTCTTTCCTCTATATAAGCATCCACCATCGAACAAGCAAGGCTGGTTGGCCCTGCTGCGTTCGAGAGGAGCTGCTGTGGCGGCTGTTGCCGTTCGAGAACCCTACGTACATCGCCATCGACGTCGTCCCTCTTCCTCCTCTGCTGCATCCTGTCATGGTCGTTGAAGTATAGCGGCTTCCTCCTCTTTCCCCTGCTCGCGTGGGCGTCGTACGGCCGTTGCTGTGCAAGCATACGTTGGTTGCGGTAGTGCTGCTGCTGCATGCTGTTGCGGTTGTCGTGAAGACCAGAAGCGAAGGCTTCTTCTTCATCCTCTGCCACCTCATCTTCTTTCACCGTCCCACATCTTTAACTGTAAAACGCACCAAAGGTAGGCAATCTCCCAAGTCAAATCTGATAATAATATTGTGTGCTCTCTGTACATTCCATCATGTCGTGACTTCTTACATGTTTTACGTTTATGTTACGCGCGGCTAGAATGGGACCATGTTTAAAATTTTTATATCTTTGTAACCTTATTTCTAAAAATCATAAAATATATGTGACTGGAATCTCAGTATTTTTCTTAAAATTTACATGCCTTATATGATAATATTTACTAGTTAACAAAGTAATTAACTAAATAGGAAGAATTATAAAAGTCACACGGCAAATCAGAAATTTCACCGTAGCTTGATAGTTAGAGCGTTTTGTTTTGTTGGGCCTGTTTGTAGGCGTCAGAGTGTCCTTTGGTCATGAAATTTCACGAGCGTGTTATTGGGGTAGTGACCGAGGTAGTGGGGTCGGTACCTCCTTTTTCTGATCCTCCTAACTCAAGATAGCCCTACTCTCAAGTAAAAATATTTTTGAACATCATGTTAGGTAGAATTTTTCGAGCTCTTCATTTTGATATATAGATTGCACGATTCCGACGTGTGTGCTTCAAAAACTTGAAGTTTAAAAGATAGACAATATTCCTTATTTAAATAACGACAACTTGCGTTGTCGTTGATTCTTTTAAATTATATACATATATTTATATATGTTTATATAACGTAAAGCATATTAATATCTTTTACATCTGTATCTTTAAAAATCCATATTTATGAAATGATGTAAAATACAATTATAAACTATATATTTTTGGAATCATTAGATTTTTCTCTTAATTATCATATATTTAGTTCTGACAATTTTCTTTTATTTGAAAAATATTATTATTCATCATGATTAAATTAAAAACTACATATCATGTTTAAATATTGGAAAATTCATATCTTATGATCAAAGTCGGTAAAAAATACAATATATGTATAGTCGTGATCCTTGTAAATTTCCCTTAATTACCATGTAATTAGTTCTAAAAATAGTATCCGTCCTTTTAAAGAGATGCTATTTTTTAAATTATTAGATTAAATAGAAATTAAGATATGAATTGACACATACTTGAATAGACGCGATTTATTCTATTTTTCCCGAGATTTGATCTGTACCATGGATCATATTGGCACTACGTTTTAGTCCGTAGACGCAGTCCCACATTTCACGTTAGTTTCCCGATACACCCTCAACTCTCGGTGACATACGAGCCCTCCGTTGGACATTCCGTTCCTTCAGACTGGCGAGTTAGTCATTGGGACCTCCGTAAGTCTTCTCATAGCCTTGGATTCCCTCAAGGCCGATTGAGCTGGTTGTACCTTAAACACCTTATACCGTTTTATTGCCACATCACTCTAGAGAAACATGGTAACCCGTCCCTTTGATGGTGCTAGTCTTGGCCCATGAGAGATTTCTCTTAGGCGGTGGAATGAGTGATCATCCCACTAGGCGATGTATTGAATTGGGTATCCTCTTGCTAGGCACCACTTCTTCAGTTTGCTTCATGTCCATTAGTGACTATCTTGTTAGTCATCTATTAAAGATATCATGGCAACCTATCTAGGTGCCAATTCCACCCAGTTTATCGACATGTCATGAATTTCTATGTTTTGCGCAAGTCTATCCTTGCTCAAGGGCCTTGTCCTTGAATTTCCATGAAAGTCTACTTTATCATCCTATTAAAAGCTTGATCCTTGAAATTCTTGGCCATTAATATGGAATTAGTCTAGACAAAATGTCAGGGGCTATGGGTCCCAATAACATGACATTTTAAATACTACGGGTCCTGATCTGACCCTATTGGGCGAGGCAAAGTCCAAACGTTTACCGATATACGATGATCGAGTGCTGGCATTCACCACCTAGAGTTGTTTATAACTTATTTCCATGAGGGGCGATCATATCTTTGTGATTTCCCCTTAGCGCATTGGTCAATCCTATGCAGTGCTAGATGTGCAAAAGCTCACGTGATAGTGATGATCGGGAGCAATTGCCATCATAGTACACCCTTTCACAACTTATTTTTCATCATGATAAGGTCTTGAATTACCTTATTAGAAGGGCTATCATATTATCGTGACTTCCCCTTAGTGTCTTGGCAAACTCTATATAGTGCTAGTAGAAGTGATTGACTTACTTCTATATTGTTCATCGTGAATGTTCTTGAACTACCTTAATGTTAGTACTCGCTATCTTGCCACAATAGTTCGTGATATGTTTATCTAATTGATCTCATATCTCTTGATTGTCCTTATAGTTCTTGTTTTTATCTCGCGCCGTTATAACTCTTGATTTCTTATACTTTACATGACTTACATGAGCATGTTAACATGTAATTCACTTAAAGCTTGCTTGGAGCTTGAGATATTAAGTCATACTGAGCATTCGCTCACCCTGCATTTTCCAATATTTTTCAGGTAATGACGACCTTAGCGATGGCGAGACCGAACATGATGGGCAATGGCAAGATTGATGAGTACTCTGACATGTAGACGAATCATCTAGTCTAGCTATTTTGTGTCTTACATTAAGTCTAGTCAAGTTTCTCATTGTAGATTTTCGTTATTGAGTCTTTTCTTTACTTTGGGTCTAACTTGTAAAAAACTTATATTTGAAATGAAATTATATTTTGTTCAATTACATCTGGTCTTATGGATTATGCTCTGATTAACTCGACTGTTTAACTACCACGTTCCGAGCAAACGAACACGTTCCGCTGCTATCGATTCGGGGCGTGACAGAAGGTGGTATCAGAGCCCAGGCTTTCTAAATCCTTAGGTCATCAAGTCCAAGTACTAGATTGAGTTCTCCTTGGCAGTTATCCTATAGGAATCCCGTGAGATTTGGGTAGAGCTATGGGCTAACTAATAAAATATGTTTCATCTACGCTAGATTAATCTCAAGATATAAGTAATCATTAATTTAAAACTTGTTGTGTAGACAAAAAATGGCTAACTCTGTAAACCTATCTCATCCATAATTGCATGAATCGAAGATGGTGATCTTAACACTTAGTATGTTATGAGAATACATGTTTTGGACATGGTGATTTTACCTCACTTCTATGGAAGGAAATCATGTGAATTTGAGGACCAAATTTTTTTAAGTGGGGGAGGATTTAGCATCCCAGAAATTTAAATAGGAAATAAATAGAGAAAACTATAAATATTAGTCATTGAAAATTATGGAAAATTAAATTTTTGATAAAAGAAAAGTGATAATTAGCTAAAATAGTTCATGAGCCTAAATGTTAGGTATAAGTAAATAATTGATAAATAGAAATTCAATATATCATTTTATCTATTTATGGCTTAAATTAAAGAAAATACAATTCAAGTATTTAGGAGGAATCTCATTACAAAAAATGTAATTATATACATACACATATATGTAAAGATTTTTCAGGATCAAACCCGACTCTGATACCCGAAGCAAATAATGGAAATTAATAAGGTAAATAAATAACCAAAGTTATAGGAATTGGGGGTTTATATATGTACGAAGTTCTATTAATAAATTAGTTAAAGCTTATATAATGAATGGATCTTAATGATAATTATAGGGCCTCTCAAGGAATAAACATAAATACATTATTAAGCTTGAAACCTCAAACCCAAAGTAATCCAACCTAATGGGTTTTAATAAAACATTTTGATAAATGGGGCAGCTAACATATCACAAATATAACCCATATAAACCCAACGTTGACAACCCAAACTCGCCATGCATGCAAGTGGGCATGGCTTTGGTTAACAAAGAAACCCACAACCTAAAAATGAGCCTTACGTGGCTATTAGCTTAGGGTTTTTATATTATAACACGGCAGGCGGCAGTGTTGGGTTTGCAATCGTAGGAAGGTGGATGGCTCATTTTTGGTAGGCTCACGATATGCATGGCGGGAATTTAAAACCCTTCCTTAATAGATTCGAACCCCCCCTCGAACTTTTCTTTCCTCTATATAAGCACCCACCATCTAACAAGCAAGGCTGGTTGGCCCTGCTGCGTTCGAGCGGAGGTGCTGTGGCGGCTGTTACCGTTTGAGAACCCTGCGTACATCACCATCGACGTCATCCCTCTTCCTCCTCTGCTGCGTCCTGCCGTGGTCGTTGAAGTATAGCGGCTTCCTCCTCTTTCCCATGCTCGCGTGGGCATCATGCGGCCGCTGCTGTGCAAGCATACGTTGGCTGCGGTAGTGCTGCCGCTGCATGATGTTGCGGTTGTCGTGAAGACAAGAAGCGAAGGCTTCTTCTTTATCCTCTGCCACCTCGTCTTCTTTCACCATCCCACATATTTAATCGTAAAACGCACCAAAGGTAGGTAATCTCTCAAGTCAAATCTGATAATAATCTTGTGTGCTCTCTGTACATTCCATCATGTCGTGACTTCTTACATGTTTTACATTTATGTTACGCGCGGCTAGAATGAAATCATGTTTAAAATTTTTATATCTTTGTAACCTTATTTCTAAAAATCACAAAATATATGACTGGAATCTCAGTATTTTTCATAAAATTTACATGCCTTATATGATAATATTTACTAGTTAACAAAGTAATTAACTAAATAGGAAGATTATAAAAGTCACACGGCGAATCAGAAATTTCAATGTAGCTTGATAGTTATAGAGTTTTGTTTTGTTGGGCCTGTTTGTAGGCGTCGGAGTGTCCTTTGGTCATGAAATTTCATGAGCGAGTTGTTGGGATAGTGACCGAGATAGTGGGATCGGTACCTCCTTTTTCTGATCCTCCTAACTCAAGATAGCCCTACTCTCAAGTAAAAATATTTTTGAACATCATGTTAGGTAGAATTTTTCGAGCTCTTATTTTGATATATAGATCGCGCGATTCCGACGTGTGTGCGTCAAAAACTCGAAGTTTAAAAGATAGACAATATTCTTTATTTAAATAACAACAACTTGCGTTGTCGTTCATTCTTTTAAATTATATACATATATTTATATATGTTTATATAACGTAAAGCATATTAATATCTTTTACATCTGTATCTTTGAAAACCATATTTATGAAGTGATGTAAAATAAAATTATAAACTATATATTTTTATAATCATTAGATTTTTCTCTTAATTATCATATATTTAGTTCTGACAGTTTTTTTATTTGAAAAATATTATTATTCATCATGATTAAATTAAAAACTACATATCATGTTTAAATATTAGAAAATTCATATCTTATGATCAAAGTCGGTAAAAATTACAATATATATATAGTCGTGATCCTTGTAAATTTCCCTTAATTACCATGTAATTAGTTCTAAAAATAGTATCCATCCTTTTAAAGAGATGATATCTTCTTAATTGTTAGATTAAATAGAAATTAAGATATGAATTGACACCTACTTGCATTGACGCGATTTATTCTATTTTCCCGAGATTTGATCTGTACCGTGGATCATATTGGCACTATGTCTCAGTCCATAGACGCAGTCTGACGTTTCACGTTGGTTTCCCGATACACCCTCAACTCTCGGTGACATACGAGCCCTCCGTTGGACAGACAACTCCTTCGGACTGACGAGTTAGTCATTGGGACCTCCGTAAGTCTCCTCGTAGCCTTAGATTCCCTCAAGTCCGATTGAGTTGGTTGTATCTTAAACACCTTATATCGTTTTATTGCCACATCACTCTAGAGAAATATGGTAACCCAGCCCTTTCATGGCGCTAGTCTTGGCCCATGAGAGATTTCTCTTAGCCGATGGAATGAGTGATCATCCCACTAGGCGATGTATTGAATTGGGTATCCTATTGCTAAGTACCACTTCTTTAGCTTGCTTCATGTCCATTAGTGACTATCTTGTTAGTCATCTATTCAAGATATCATGGCAACCTATCTAGGTGCCAATTCCATCCAGTTTATCGACATGTCATGAATTTCTATATTTTGCGCAAGTCTACTTTATCATCCTATTAAAAGCTTGATCCTTGAAATTCTTGGTCATTAATATGGAATTAGTCTAGACAAAATGTCAGGGGCTATGGGTCCTAATAACATGACATTTTAAATGCTACGGGTCCTGATCTGACCCTATTGGGCGAGACAAAGTCCAAACGTTTACCGGTATACGATGATCGAGTGCTGGCATTCACCACCTAGAGTTGTCTATAACTTATTTCCATGAGGGGCGGTCATATCTCCGTGATTTTCCCTTAGCGCATTAGCCAATCCTATGCAGTGCTAGATGTGCAAAAGCTCACGTGATAGTGATGATCGGGAGCAATTGCCATCATAGTACACCCTTTCACAACTTATTTTTCATCATGATAAGATCTTGAATTACCTTATTAGAGGGGCTATCATATTATCGTGACTTCCCCTTAGTGTCTTGGCAAACTCTATATAGTGCTAGTAGAAGTGATTGACTTACTTCTATATTGTTCATCGTGAATGTTATTGAACTACATTAATGTTAGTACTCGTTATCTTGCCACAATAGTTAATGATATATTTCTCTAATTGATCTCAAATCTCTTGATTGTCCTTATAGTTCTTGTTTTTATCTTGTGCCATTATAACTCTTGATTTCTTATACTTTGCATGACTTGCATGAGCATGTTAACATGTAATTCACTTAAAGTTTGATTGGAGCTTGAGATATTAAGTCCTACCGAGCATTCGCTCACCTTCCGTTTTTCAATATTTTTCAGGTAATGACCTTAGCGATGATGAGACCGAACATGATGGGCAAGGGCAAGAGTGATGAGTACTCCGACATCTAGATGAACCATCTAGTCTAGCTATTTTGTGTCTTACGTTAAGTCTAGTCAAGTTTCTCATTGTAATTTTTTGTTATTGAGTCTTTTCTTTACTTTGGGTCCAACTTGTAATAAACTTATATTTGAAATGAAATTATATTTTATTTAATTACATCTGGTCTTATGGATTATGCTCTGATTAACTCGACTGTTTAACTGCCACGTTCGAGCAAACGAACACGTTCCGCTGCTATCAGTTCGGGGCGTGACAAAGAATATTTGGTCACGGTCACCACGTCTGTATGAACTGCAAGGCAGAAAATGGATCAGAGGTGCCTAGGGAGGAGTCTCCGGGGAAAATCCTCCGATGCTTAAGTCAGCAAGAGTGATAGAGCATGGATGCGAAGAGAGGGGGTAGGAGAGAGAGAGGGCGCGTGATTATTCTCTACCAAGGGGTGTGGTGGTTTTCTCTCAGGATCATTGCTTACCTTCTCGGAGGGTCTCCTTGGAGTTTATATAGCAGTCCGTTTAACGTAATAGTCCAGGGAGCTAACGGGATTTCGGGAGGTTACGTAGTGGGCTCTTTATGACATAAGGACTCTTGCTCTCCCTTATCCCTTGGAGTTCCCTACTCCTGCTGGATGCGTAACGAACGCTTGGATAAGCTTCCGACGGTCGATCCGAGCCAGAGGTGCTTGCTCGGGATTTTATCCTGAGCGATGAGTGTATAGCTCGGGTAGGCCATGTCGGGTCCCCGCAGGGATCTCTCAACCGATTTGTCGCTCGGACTTCTGGACCTGAGGGCCGCCTAGGAAGTGCCGCTCCAAGTGAGTTTTGGGTTTGAAATAAGTGGGCCCGAAATGGGGCTGTCACTTTGGGGAGCTGGGCCTGGTTTGATCAAATTGGACCTAGTTGGGCCGTGCTCTCGGGCGGTAGATTTTTCCTCTCTCCACTCCAGATTCACATGGGTATTATTTCTAGCTAATAAAAGTGATGCCTTGATGGAGTTTCAAGTATTTTACAGGAAAATCCAGAATGACAAAGGATACCTCATCATCATAATTCAAAGTGATCATGGTGGCGAGTTTGAAAATCATGAATTCAGTAGTTTTTGCAAGGAGAAGGGATACACACATAACTTCTCTTCACCAAGAACGCCTCAACAAAATGGAGTAGTGGAGAGGAAAAATAGATCCTTCATGGACATGGCACGGACCATGTTAAGTGAGAACTCCCTACCAAAATACTTTTAAACTGAGACGGTAAGTACAACATGTTACATCATCAACAGGGCAATAGTAAGGCCCATTTTGAAGAAAACTCCATATGAGCTCTACAAGGGTAAGAAACCAAATATTTCTTATCTTAAACCCTTTGGATGCCCATGCTTCATCCTGAACAATGGTAAGTCTAACCTAGGTAAGTTTGATGAAAAGAGTGACAAAGGAATCTTCTTGGGTTATGCATTAAACTCTAGAGCTTACAGACTATTTAATAAAAGGACTTTGGTTGTTGAAGCAAGTCCTCATGTTATTTTTTATGAATCTAAATTAAAACTGACTAATCAATCTATTCTAATGTTGGATGCAGATAAAACTCTCAAACGCTCAAATGATGCTAAGGCTAAGGATGAACCAACTGAAGGGAATCCCAGCAAGGCTGAAAAGGATGAAGATTCATCAATTGAAACACTACAAGAACAGCAAATGCAACACCTTGGCTTGCCCAGTTCCTCCACGTTCTTGAAGGATCACCCCGTTAAAAATATTATCGATAATCCTCAAGATGGGGTAAGAACTAGATCGTCATTAAGACAAGTGGAAGAAGAGGACTTGATGACTTTAATCTCACAAGAGGAGCCTAAGGATGTACTGGAAGCTCTGCAAAATGAATCCTAGATCCAGGCTATCCATGAAGAGCTGCACCAGTTCGAAAGAAACGAGGTGTGGACTCTTGTGTCGCGTCCTAAGAATCAACCCGTAATAGGAACCTGTTGGGTTTTCAGAAACAAGTTGAATGACACGGGAGTGGTTGTTAGGAACAAGGCCCGGCTTGTAGCCAAAGGGTATAGCGAGGAAATGGGTATTGATTTTGATGAGTCATTTGCCCCGGTTGCTAGATTAGAAGCAGTCCGGATTCTTTTGTCCTATGCTTGCTCATCGAACTTCAAATTATTTCAAATGGATGTTAAATCTACTTTTCTAAATGGGTACATCAAAGAGGATGTTTTTGTAGAACAACCTCCAGGTTTTGAAGACCCAAAATATCTAAAGTATGTGTATAAGTTACAGAAGGCCTTGTACGGATTGAAGCATGCTCCAAAGGCATGGTATGAAAGGCTCACCTCATTCCTGATTGAAAATAGGTTCAAAAGAGGTAAGGTTGACCAAACACTCTTCACGAGAAAATCAGGTAAAGACATATTAGTAGTTCAAGTCTATGTTGATGATATAATCTTTGAAGCTACTAAGAATGCCTTATGTGATCAGTTTGCACAGACAATGCAGGGCGAATTTGAGATGAGTCTAATGGGGGAACTAACATTTTGTCTTGGGTTGTAGGTGAAGCAAACGTATGAAGGTATTTTCATAAATCAAGCCAAGTATACTTTGGAGCTGTTAAAGAAATACGGGATGGCAAAAGCAAAACCCATGTCAACTCCGATGGCCACAACCACGAAGTTAGACAAAGATGAAAATGGTAAAATAGTAGATCTCACACTGTTTCGAGGTATGATCGGATCACTACTGTACCTAATAGCATGCCGTCTTGACATTCAATACAACGTATGTCTATGTGCTCGTTTTCAGTCATGTCCTAAAAAATCTCATTTACTGGCTGTTAAACGGATTTTTCGATATTTAATTGGCATCGTAGACTTCAGCTTGTGGTTTTTGATCGGTAGCTCATTTAATTTGATTGCATATACCGATACAGATTATGCTGGATGTATTGTCGATCGTAAAAGTACTAGTGGGTACTGTCAGTTTCTTGGTGGGTGCCTAGTTTCATGGGCCTCCAAGAAATAACATTCAGTAGCTCTCTCAACGACTGAGGCTGAATATGTAGCCGCCGAAAGTTGTGGAGCCCAAGTGCTTTGGATCAAAAATCAATTGCTTGATTTGAATGTTAAAGTAAATTCAGTTCCAATTTTGTGTGATAATACAAGTGCCATCAATTTATCTAAAAATCCAGTTCAACACTCCAGGACCAAACACATTGACATTTGTCATCATTTTTTGAGAGATCATGTAGGCAAGGGGGATTTTGAGTTAAAATTTGTTGACACACACAATCAACTGGCAAACATCTTCACAAAACCTTTACACCAGGAACAATTCAATAAAATCAGAAGAGAACTTGGCATGTGCAAGGGTGAGAGCATATCGATCTGCACTAGGATGAGAGTTGCATTTACATAAAAAGTCAGAAGCATGAAGGGTAGTTTGTGTGAAATGCATGCATACGTTGTGTGTAATTTTTTTTATTTTTGTGCATGATATCACCTTGTATGTGTGATTGTATATAAATATATATATATATATATATATATATATACATCCTTCCTTGAAAAATTTCTAAGATCAAATACTCCTTGATAAATAAGTACTAGTGACCTAGGGATTCTAGGAGGTAACTGAGGGGGAGGTTCAGAAACATTCCTTAAGTCAATTCGTGTCAGAGGTCAACCTCACTCCTTTTCCTCCCAAAGTATAAAAAAAGGAAAAGGGAGGAAAGAGATGAAAAAGAAAAGGCAAGCAAGAAAATGGAGTTCAAAAACACAAAGGGGGAGGCATGGTGGAGTTCCAAACCAAAAAAAAAAGGAGAGAAAGGGGGGGTCGACCAGTTCGATTGACCGACCGCCATCTATCGGTCGATCGAAATCGGCGAACCGGTCCGATCGACCTGCGTTTGAACCTTCTTTTAAGAGGGTTCTCACCCTCATTTCTTCACTCTTTGTCCTCCATACCTCCTCCCAACATTTCCTCAAACCCTAGAACACTCCACCTCTCCATTTCACACCCAAAAAACCCCTCCTTCTTCCATCCACACAAGATCGGGCTAGTTCGTCAACATTTCGGAAGCGATCTCCGGAGTGGCTTGTACGGCTCCAAAGCTCCTTCCTCAGCCACCAGGTTGTGGGAAAGCTCTATCCACCACCGGTTGTGTGTCTATTTGTGTTTTTCAACTCTCAAGGGAAGAGATCAGTCCATTCGAGGGTTTCCATAGTGGATTTCTTGTCTAGATGGCGTCTAGAAGAAGCTCTCGGCGTCTCACACAGGGGGAGTCTAGCTCCAGGAGAAATGAGGGCCAAGCCCCTCAACCACAGCGGGCAACCCCACCTCCACGGGCGCCGTCGATGCGACCGCGGCCCATTCTTGACCCTCGTCTGGTAGACTTCGATGAGATGCATGAGTTCTTTCCAGATTTGAGTGCTATTTTTTAAGTTCAGATTGGTTGAATAGATTTTATGACAAGGTACACCAAATACTATCCCAACCTTGTTCAACAGTTCTATGGCAATCTCACTATGAGAAATGAGCTTCTGTCTATTGTGGTCAAAGGAGTTCAGATTCAAATTGATTCAGATTTATTTGCACGGGCTCTAGGAGTTTCGACTATGGGTGCCGACATGGTCTTTAGTCGTGGCCTTATTGAGGACACTTTTATCCTCATGACGTGTAGCGACTACGTGCATGGAGTCAGCAATCTAATCACTCTCAATTCCAACTATTTCTCTCCACTACAGCGTATTTTGCATCACATTTTTACTACTATTATCTACCCAAAAGCAAGAAGCCGTAATGAGGTCACAGAAGTACATAGATTTCTATTTTATCATGTGATAAATGGAGTGACTATCAATATGGGTCGTCTTATGACGGATTTAATTGGTTCGTGCCGTACACAAAGGAGAAGATCTCTGCCCTATGCATCCCAACTAACAAGAGTATTTATTCATGCTAGAATCCAATTGGCTGATGAGGTATTTATTGAAGTGCGACAATGTGATGTGTATAACAAGACCTCAGATTTTGGATATTATTGGGGTCCGGATGGAGAGCTGAAAAGAGATGTAAGAATGTATGGAGAAGACTCTGAAAATGAGGAAGCCGAGGAGCAAAAACAACAAGAGGTTCAAGCACCACCCCCACCTCCAACTCAGCACGAGGAGCATCCACCTTCTCCTCCACATGTAGAGCCGGACTTGCTGTCGCCTCCACAGTTTTATCATGGGGAATCCTCTGCTCAGGGTATGGGACAACCCACTGGGGCAGACTATGAGGTTTTTGATAGGCATCTTTTAGGCTTAGAAACTAATATGGAAACCTTTGGGGGGGCAGATTTATGACCTTGGGAGTCGATTTGACACCTCCTTTGGCCGGCTCGACACCTCCTTTGGCCGGCTTGACACTTTCATAGACACAATGACTGGTCGGATGGATACTTTCTCCCACACCTTGGACACCCTTTCTACCCACATGGCCTTTCTCACCACAAGCTACGAGGATACTCACGAGGCTTTTCGGACTACCAACCTCTCACTTTTTCACATTGATCATCTTTTGCACTCTTTTGAAAGCCGTCTTCCTCCATCTCCACCTCCTCCTGCTGTTGCCTCCGAGGATGAGGACGATGCTTCTGATGATGATGATGACGATGGGACTCCAGATCACCCTGCTCAGTAGCTGTTCTTACCTACCCTAGTGTCCCTTTTTCGTCCACTGCTCTTGTATCCCCTCTCTCTTTTGATGATGCCAAAGGGGGAGAAGTAGATAGTTAGGCTTATATATGTTATGCTGGATGTATGTCTGCATGTGTGTTTGCCATTTGGCATTTGCATTCCATATGTGAGTCTTGCATTCAGTCGGTCTAGTCACGTCGTGTCAGTCCATATGTCAATGTCAATGTAATTTGTAATACGAACTTCCATGAATCAAATGCACTTGGTATTGGCACACATATTGGTCTTATTTCCTTCCAAATGAATTGCGCTCATATGAATGAATGAAGTGGATTTGGATGAATGAAATGAATTTAATTTGCTTGACGGATTGGTTTTTGGTTACTGTCCTTAATCCATTCTAACGGCACGCTAATGTACTTTCTTTCTAGAGTTTTGTCATCATCAAAAAGGGGGAGATTGTTGAGTCTCTCCAAGTGATTTTGATGATAACAAAACCCTAGACTTAGTTTCTGTCTCGTGCCGTGTCGAAGTGATCAAGAGCAAGCTTTGAATGTGTTTAAGGCCATTTTGTGTAATGGTAAAAGCTCAAATGTTTTAACTTTTCCAAATGCATAAACAAAGCCAAATCAAACCAAAAATGCATGGAATGAATGAGGACATGAAGCTCTTGTCATATGGATATGATTTACTGGGCTAACAATCTATTTTTACAGGATTTCCAGAGTTCGGTCGACCAATAGATAGGGTTCGGTGGACCAATTTTTCCAGGGATCAGAACTCTGTAAAAGTTACAGAGTTCGGTAGTCCGAATGAGGATTTCGATCGACCGAAATTGCCAGGGATGAAAAGTTACAGGTTCTTCACAATTCGGTCGACCGACCGGACATTTCGATCGACCGAACCCCTCGAGGCAGCAATTGTTGACTTTCAATTTCTTCAATGTGGGAAGCCCTTCTCCTTGGATTTTTTAATCCCAAAACCACCAGACATGCCATGATTTGTGGATCTGATTCCTGGCTTGTCCCTTGACAATTCAAGTGTTATAAAAACATCTCTTTGGGATAGAAACCTTAATCAACTTAAGGGAGATCAAAGGAGACTGCCAAGGGAGAAAGAGGGTTACAGGAAGAACTCCGTGAACAGTGTTTCGTCCAAAAATTCTTCATCCAAGATCAAGGTTTTCAAGATCAAGCTGATACCATTCAAGTGCAAATCAAGTGGAGATTCAAGCTTCATCAAAAATCTGCATCATCTACTCAGGGGGAGCTTAAATCTGAAGTTTTTATTTGTGTTTCTACTTCTATTTTCCATTGAGCTTCAAGAGTGTGTTCTTGTAATCTCTAAACATCTGTGTGTGTGTGGATCTACCCAGATCCGTGTGTGTGTGTGTGGCCTTCCCTCACATTTCTGTGTGATTCGGTGCTTGTGCACCTTCGTGGGAGTTCCAAACTCTTCACGAGTGTATGTGTGTGTTTTGATCTTGTAATCTTTTAAAAGATAGTGTGTGTATCCTCACAGATCGTGAGGGGTGGACGTAGGTTGCCGTTGTTGCATCCGAACCACCTAAAAATCGTTATCTCTTGTGTGGTTTGATCCTTTTCTCCTACCCCCCGTTCTGTGCTAGCACACACTATATCGCTCTCTTGTATTTTTCATTCAGATCTATCAGAGTTTGTTATTTCTACATTAGATCTTTGGTATATCAAAAGGTAGGTTCGGATTGACAAGGCCATTCTTGTCAGAAAGATAATGCCTTGCGTGAGCAGAATATTCAGATTTATATCTCCGCCATAGTACCAAGGATCTGCTATGTGTGATAGGTTTTGATAGATCTATTTGTTATTTCATCAGATCCAAGTCTCTAAAAGGTTGTTTCATCATATCTGTTTAAATTCTGGTAAAAGTTTTGTAAAATTTGTAATCACTTAATTCACCCCCCCTCTTGGGTGTCATTGATTGCGGGACTTCATCATTTTCTTCCTTGACTTCTTTGTTTTCAACATTTATAGAGTTCAATTTTTATGTTAGTTTTTCAAGAACTTTTTCAATTTCAACAAACTTTGAACTCTTTTCAAGTAACCATCCATTCTCACATTTCAACAATGAAATTTCTTTTCTAAGTTTATCAAGACTTTTCAAACTACTTTCAAGTAGAGAAATCTAAATTAACATGGCACTGTTTTTATTTTTAAGCTCTTCATTTATATAAGAAATCTCATTTGAAAATAATTCAACTTTGGATTCTAGAAATTCATTTTGATTTTCTAAATTTTTAATTTTTGACTTCAGATCTTCAATTTTTGATTTTAGAAATTTATAATTTTCACAAGAAGAATTAACATGGTCATTTTCACATGGAGCAAAAGTATGCTTAATTTCATCAAGTTTCTTTTTCAGATTTGAATTTCTTACATCTGGCATGCATTTCAGCATATGTTAATTGCCATTCTCATTGAGTTCACATTGAGTAAAATGCTTCTACCTCTACTCTATCACTCTTGCACACATCGTTTTGTCATCATCAAAAAGGGGGAGATTGTTGCATCCCCTAGTTGATTTTGGTGCTTGATTTTAATGATAACAAATCGAGTGTGCTTGTGTGTGTGTTTCATTGAGCAACATGTTTGCAACTTATTTAATGAATTAAAGAATGGCTTCAAAGATCTCACTTGGAAGTCAAATGAATGTCTGGTGTTTAAGGAACTTATGCTTTGGTTATCTTGGCTTGCGGGGTCAAAATATATGGTTCACACTTGGAACTCAAAGAATGCATCAATGAAATTTTTTCTCTAAAATGGAGTTAACCCACTCATTGCATTGCGTCGACTCCTTCTATGTTTCATGCATTTCATTCATTGGTTTTCATAGTCTTTAATGGGCTTTCATGCATTTTCAACATGAGACTTTTGGGCTTGAAATATGCTCAATCTATTTACTTGAAACTTGTTGAATGTGCTTTGAATGATGTTCATACTTTTGATAAATGCATGGCTAATTGCTCATGATTTTTGTTGAGGAAAATTGAGTTTTGCTTGTGTTTACATGTATATCTTTCATGGTTCTTAAGGCTTACAAATTCTTAAATAGAACACATAAGTCCTGAAGTAAATTGCTTGTTTGTGCTTCATGCATTTTCCACTTGGGACTTTTGAGGTTTGTCATATATTCAGGATGCTCATGCATATCTTGGTGGAAATTGGGAATAGAAGTGAATGTGCATAGTGTGTGCTTGAAATGTAAATTTGATAAAGCCGTGATTGTGCAAGCCCTTCATGTTTGAATTCAAACTTCATGATTGAGATCGTAACCTTGGGGTTGTTTATATTCTATCTTGAACTTCATGCAAAATTATGTGTAGAAGCACATGAGATTGGTGATGACTTTTGAGCATGTAATGGTTTAATGCTCATTTGAATGCGTGGATGATCATTTCATATGTGCTTGATTTAACTTCCATTTGGTTGATAATCATTCATGTTTGTGGAAGAATGGGTTGATGTTAAAATAAGTGTAGTCAAGCTTTGAGTGAGCTTCCATAGTTGAGATTGATTTTTCATATTGCTAGCCATGCATATAAGCTCATGAGTGGTTATGAGTAGAAGCTCTATGTATATTTTGGTGTGTTCAGTTAAGAAGCTTTTATAGGGTCACTCATAATCCATAATTTTGATATCCATGTAGATCTCATGTTCTGCCTTATTTTTACAGGAGAGAGATGGTTGGAAGACACATAAATATCACATGGATGCATGGTAATATCTATTCATGTGAATCTTGGTGAAAAGAGGTTGATATGTGGTTTTATATTGATTAAACTCTAAGGAATACTTGTTTTTTGTGTTTTGTCATTTAACCTCTTCTTATTTCATTGATATTTCACTTATAGGACTGAACTACGTGCAAACTGGATTCTTAGCAGAGTTTGGTCGACTGACCAAGGGATTTCGGTCGACCGAAATTGCCAGTGTTGACGACTCTGAAATGTTTCAGAGTTCGGTCGACCAACGGCCAAATTCGGTCGACTGATTCCGCCGGGCCTCCAATCCGGCTTGACGAATCACATCCGAAACCCATCAAACTTGATCCATTTGGGCTCTAAACTTACCCCTTTGCCCTTAGGGTTCTAATACATATATGTGAGGGATTTTGCAAGGGTTTTGTGAGGGCTATATGGGTCTTTTGCACTTTCTTATATATAGATACATATGAGCTACGAATTTCAGAGAGAGAACCCTTAATGTGCTTATTTTCTATCTTGTAGGAGAAGAAGGCCAAGGAGGAGAAAAGGAGAACTTGGAAAGAAGATATCATCTACATCCAGACATCTTTGAAGCTCGTGGTAGAAGAAAAAGATGAGCGGATCGAGGAGAGGATCGAGAGGACGTTGAAATCGCCACCATCTGACTACGAACCAAGGAAAACCAGATCTTATAGAGAATGGGGAGCTTTATACTTGATAGATCTTGTTTGTTTCAGTCTTTAGAACATGTTTAGGTTTATTGTATCTATTTGTGCACACTTTGTTCAATTCTGAAAGGATATTCTGTGTGTGTGTGACCGTTTGCATACGGTCGTGTGTCTACGGTGCTGCGTTTGTTACAGCGAGTGTGTGTGTTGTTGATCCAGTCGTCGGATCGTGTTGGAGACTCTGTCTCAATGTGTGTTTGGGATTGTACCCCGTGTGTGCAGGGTTTGCCCTGCGTGTGTGTGTTGGGGCGTGTCCCCGTGTGTGTGCAGGCGTCGTCCTGCGTGTGTGTTGGAGCTTGGCTCTGTGTTGGAGATTTATCCCCGTGTGTTGGAGCTTGGCTCCGTGTTGGGGAGTTATCCCCGTGCTGATTTTTCAGCGAGTTAAGTCTCATCGGTTTGGTGAGGGGTGGACGTAGGAAGCCCGTCGTGGTCCTGAACCACCTTAAAAATCGCTGTGTCTTGTGGTTTGATTTGTATGATTGTTTCCTTATCATCTACCACATTCACATGTATTTGGTTTTAGATTTCATCTTTATTCACACACTGTGGAGCTTAGTACGTTTACTTGCTATTTAAGGTTTTGCCTAATCAGATTCCGCTGTGTGACGTGTTTGCTTGATAAACCCGTTTAGATGATCGTGTGAGATCGGAAAAGCTGAGAGAACTATCTCCTTTAGGATTCAAATCTCATTTCATATTAGTTTAAATTTGATAGTTGCTCTAATCTTGTTAAGTTAGTTTTAAATTTGCCATATCGCGTGGGGGATAATTCACCCCCCCCCCTTCTTGTCAGCTCGCCTACTGGGCCAACATATAAAAATAAGCATTTATCAGAAGACCCCTAGTTAAACTTGAGAGTTAATCGGGCGAACCCCCGGATTCTGCCTGGGCTGCTAACCGAGGGAAGCCTCCTCGGTTTCCTCCTCACCACTGCTAGCTAGATTGGGGGAAGCCTCCCTGGTTCCCTCCTTCTTACCACTGCCAGCCTGGACCGAGGGAAGCTCCCATGGTTCTCTCCTCCTCACTGTTGTCGGCTAGATAGGGGGAAACCCCCCGATTCCCTGCCACCTCAGACCGGGGGAACCCCCTAGTTCCCTTCTCCGCCTACCAACTTGGACCGGGGGAGGCTCCCTCGAGTCTCCACCTCCTCCGTTCTAAACCGGGGGAACTCCCCCTCTCACTCATTTAATTCTTAAACTCGGGGTGCTACCTCCCTCTTTCTCAAATCAAATGTCAACCAGGGGAATCACTCCCAAGTCTCTTTATCTTCTTCAAATATTAAATGTTCATCCAAGGGTCCTCTGGTTCACTCACCTATAAAAGGAGGGTTTGGCGGCTCATTTTACACGTACATGACAAACCATATGGGAGCTCAACACAACCCAAGACAATCCCAAGAGAAATTCCTCTCTTAAGAACTCCAAGAACGTTTGAAACTTATGATAAGGTTTGGTTCACTCGGCTCCCACCAAATTGTGAATTTAGTCTCTTTGATTTTGTAAAATGTCAGTTCAAGGGTACGATTTTATTTTTACACTTATACCCCTATTTTGAGAGAATTTTACGTATTTATGTCAAAATTATGTCAAAATGCAAAAAATCACGGAGAAACTCTAAAAATTTATGAATGTCCATAAGGAACTCTTGCTTGTGTGTAAAATTACACAAAAATTCTCACAAAATCTAATAATTGCATAAATACCTTACATTTTCAAAGGATTATATAAATGTCCAAAAAATTACATAAAAATACATAAAAGTCTAAAAAATTGAGAAAATTGTGCAAAGATCCCCACGAGGTCTGAAAATCCCGGAGATATCTCGTGTTATGAGAAATTGCACAAATACCATATAACTATATGAAATTGCATAAATACTTATGAAATTTAAGAAAAATCTTAAAAGTCGAGAGATTGAACAAGAAAGAGTCAAGTTGGTTGAAATATCCTCTAAATTGGCGAAAAATCTCTTGTTTTGTTCAAACGATTAGAAAATTGCACATCTATCTTGGATCTTTTCAAAGTTACATAATTATCCAGGAAAACTACAAGGAAATTCTAAAAATTATCGGAATGGCAGAAGAATGTTTTGGTCATCACGAATTGGGATTAAACTCTAGTCACAAGGGATAAACCCTAGTTTTAAGAAAAGTGTAGATAAACTCTAGTTAAAGAGAAAATTATAAAAAAAACCCAACCTTGAGGAAATTAAATACATGCCTATTGTCCGAGAGTCCATAAAGAATATAATCTATTGCAATTATGTCCCTGCCTTACGGTATAGAGATTCTTTTCGGACTTGATCCCTTATATTATAATGGATGTTATAATAGTCAAAGGATATCTTTTCAGTTAATCAAAAGTGTTCAGACTTATTTTGATGTAAATAAATATCGACTACGATCGGTGAGAAAAAAATACTCCAATACATTAACTTTAAATCACCTATTAAATATGAAACGCTGAAATAATTATGGACATACTAATCAAATAACCAACAAATATGCATCGATTGTTCGACAAATTAACACCTAACCTCTTTTTTTCCATTATTTTTTCCCGTGTTGGAAACAGCGGGTTTGCAATTTCTCATTATTATGTTCTTCCATAACGGGTAGACTAATGCACTTTGACGGGATTTAGCTTAGACAGATAGGATTTGACAAAGAGGACGGTCCCAGCATAGACAATCAAACGGCAAATTTGTTTGGGAAGCTGAGGCATCTCAGGAAGGTTGACGGAATGAAGTTGAAGCAGATCCTTCGGACATATCCAGAGGCAGGTGAGATTCTTGGAACCAGCTGTGGTGTTTGATACTTTGGATGAGCCGTCTGCCATCCAGGAGACCTACTGGGGACAAGACTTTGGCTAGTGCGAGTAAATATTGGTTAGACAGGAAACGTATTGGCAACAAACGGTCTCATGCTCAGGGGCTCGGAGAATAAGGAGAAATGTTATATACTTTCATAAGAAAGGTTTATTGCACACCCCGGGATGTTGTAATACCTTACATTTTTTTAATTTTTTTTAAAGTGACTCTTAAGTTATCTTAATTTAGAGCGCAAATCAAGTTGTCATATTTAGAAAGAAATAAAAAAAGAAATCAAAAGTGAATGAATAATGTTAGATTTATTCTCTTAAAAATTAATTTAACTTATTTTTAATTTTTTAAATAATCGAATAACGACGTGACTTATATTTTATATTAAGATAATTTAAAAATTATTATAATTTTTTAAAAAATAAAAAATTTTAAAAACATTATAGATCCAGAATGTGTAGCACATCCATCCACAGTGCATGGCAAACATTTCTCTACTTCCATAGAATGCTGCTATGTGTTCGTACGGTGGCTTCTGATCGATCTCCGACTGTAAGACGGTGGGAGAGCAGAGAGGCACCTACAAGTATTAGAGATTAGAAGACCTACAGGTAGAGGTCAGAAGACGTGTCCTTGGTCATAGTATTTCTGAGAACAAGATGACTGGCACCGAGCTTTATTTGAGGCCCCACATGAGGTGAACTTAAAACTTACACCCATCAAATAAGATGTGCAGGGATTGCAACAAAGATGGTTAGAGTTTGTCAGACGGGGCCTCGTAGGGTAAGTGATTGAAGTTTGGGTATGAAACGATACGAGAACAGAATTGTGGAATGGAAATTTAAATGTCTACCGCATTGAGGCGGATGGATACTAACTTGACAAAGCAGTTCCATCAACTATGACAGTATTTCACAGAGATATTAAGTGTTGGGGGTTTATTTTTGAGTCCATCGAATTCGGTGTATTAAGTCTAACTTAAATTATAACGTTCTTTTCTCGTTGGCTTTAAAAAAAGTTGAAATGATCATTTTCTGTCAAAAAGAAGACGTCTCGTGTTAGACTCGTATTGTCTCGTGTCAGATCCGTCTGATCCATTTTTTTACTCGACAAGAAAACACAAGAGTCAAATAGTTTGTAAGATTGAAATATTTTGTTACATGAATAAAATGTTTTGTTATAAGAATGAAACATTCTGTTTGACTACAGAAATGAACGAATGAAATATTTTATAATAATAAAATATTTATTATATGAATTAAATATTTGTTATAAGGATAAAACACTATATAAATGAAATATTTTATTATAAAAATAAAACATAATAAAATATTTCAATTCTATACTAAATATTTCATTCATACGATTAAATATTTCAATTCTACAAAATATTTTACTCTTGTGTTTTCATGTCGAGCGAAAACGCGAGTCGGACGGATCTAACGCGGGATGTCCTTTTTAAGACGAAAATGATAGTTTCAACTTTTTTTTAGATCAACAGGAGAGGAGATTACAATTTGAGTTTGGAAACATTACTCTTTATTTTTTTTAGATTTAATTTTTAGATATTTTGTTTCTATCCAATTGTTTTGATTTTTTCTTCGTCCATGTCCGCAATACGCATCCAATGGATTTTATATAAACTATAGCCGCAGATTTGCATTGCCGCGTTGTGTCCGTAGCAACGGTTGGGAAGTATGGAAGAAAAATGGAGTTCGGAGTAGAGAAACAAAATGTAAAGCGATGTTACCGTGTCCAAAATTCTCTCTCATCCACTTTCTGATCTTTTTAAAGGATCATGTTTATATGTGAGGGGTTCGGGGAAGCCTCTCCGGATAACCAAGTGAATTATACTACTTACATATATATATATATATATATAAATATATGTTTGACGTAGTATTAATTTTGATACTAATATGTTTGATGTCTACGGTGTTAATATTAAAAGGAAGGCGCTCAAAGTGAGGAAAAGAGAGTTAAAAAAGGCCGAGTAACGGAGAGAAGAGACTAACCTCTATCATTTTTATTAAAAACTCGAACAAAGATCTCTTATTATGATATATTTTATTAATTGATTAATATCGATCAAAATTGATAGGATATAACTAAGCCCCTACTATTATTGAGAGCAATATTAATAGATAACTCCGTCGGCATTTCTGCGTTCGAAAAACTTGGGCCAATCGCACCTGGAAAATTGCAATCTCTGCGGGGCGTTCGGCTCGTGCGCAAACGAACCGGACACCGGCCCGCCCCAAAAATCACGGAGTCCCGGTGACGCGGCACCCAAGTGATAAAAAGTCGTGGAGGTCGTAAGAAGCCATTCTGTTCCCCCATCAATCGTGTCGTCTTCCAGAAAAAAAAAAAAAATCTCGCCACCACCCACACATGGCACGGTGTCCTTTGCTTGCTGCGGGAGGAACAGGCGGGTGAAGGGGAAGAATAAAGCGGAAGGGCGGGGCGCCGATGGAGGCTGCAGAAGGCGTTCTTTTCCGCAAACGAGTAGAGTGCAGCAGCAACAGCAGGGAAGGGGGGGTGGGCTATCTGGGAAGAGTAGAGCGAGAAAAGGAGGAACATGTTAGCCTCTTCTTCCCTCCTGTCTCTTCCACGAGCTTCTCCTCCTCGTCGTCACCGTGGAAGCTGCCGTAGGAAGGTAGATGTTTCTTCCATCTCAATGTCATCCTTCCCTTTCTTCCGGATTCCGATGGGGACGCAAAAGGTCCTAGCTTGGAGTGGTGGCGGGGGCTATGGCTGTTTTTGTTTCTGGTTCTCTACTTATTTTGGATGTGGTAGGTGCTTCAGTTTTATCTAGGCCCGTGCGAATGTGTTGTTCTGAGAAACTCCTGTCCTTTTCATGCTTCGGCAGCTCCTTTTTCCTCCCCCCCCAACAGTCGAGCGTGCATTGTCCACAGGCAACTAGAGATAGATTAACAGATGCCTATTTCGTTCACGGGTTTTCTTTTGTTGTAAGGGAACTGATTATGTTAGGGAAACTTGTTTCGTTTCTCATTTTCCTAATTATAATTGTATTGTAAGTAAGCCATGGTTCTTGTTTCTTTATTCTTGTTGAGTTGTCCTGTTAAGGGTACTAAGGGAGGAACATGTCTCCCTTTTTTCCAAGTCTTTTGTATGGGTACAGCCATACTAAGGCCCCATGTCTATTCGAGCAATTTAGAATAGAATTGTACCTTTGCTTTCCAAGAGAGAGACAGCTTGCAGCTAGTCTTGAAGGGATCGTTTACCTAATTCCTAGAGTCAGCCGAATGTCCCATCAACAAAGTTAACACGCTAATCATACGTGACATTTAACCAATCAAATTTTAGAGTCACGCAGTTGGCTGGTTTGGGGAGTAAGGTAATCCCATTGCAGTTTAGAGGCCTGATCCCTTTCAAGTGATCTCCTTCTTTCACAAAGAAATGGTCAAATAATGACAAACAGGCATGTATCATGCTGATGTTGATCAGTGTTTGTTTCTTTTTGGAATATTTTGGACTCTCATTACAAGTCCTGAATCTCCTGATAGATTTATGAATTTTGTGGATCATTTTTATGACAGAATGTAGAGGCATCATGGATAGATCTATCTTCACATTGTCCCCAATTTTGATTGCCCTGTGTTGATGACTTTAAGTTCAATCCTAGTGGAGTCCTTAAACATGAATTGCAGCAAATCTGAGTACCATTTGCTGTCCATCTATATTCTTGGAAGAATGATTCAAAATGGTTACGACTTGTCACAGTTACGGAAGCTGGTGGGGTATCCTATCTTGAGAACTTTATATTTATTCAAAGAAATAAACGATGGAGTTGCACCTGTTTTTGAGCCAACCCTCCTGGCTTAACTGGAACCCAACTCATTTAATAATTTGTGTCAAAATGTTCAACTTTGACCCATATAAAATGGGTTTACCTGTTTTGACCTGGATAATGTAACAAAATATGCTTGGCATAACATGATTTGATCTAATTTAACTATTTTTAATGATATTTATATTGTTAATTTGTTAGTAAACTTTGGAGGTGAAACATGTAATAAACCAGTTATACATTTATTGTCAAACCGTAACCTATTTTTTCTTCTCCATGTCAAGTTTGTATTAGGCTGACGGATTCTGTTGGATTTTCCCACACCTAGTGGAGGGGTTGCACTTCTTGACTGTCTATTGGAAGATTGGTAGTATGTTTGGGTCTATCAGCTTGTTAGATCAGAAGCTTTCTGGCAGTTTAAGCCAGTTCTTTGTCCTTCTTTTACAATATTAATAAATATATAAATAATATATACATAATACATATAATGAAAACATAATTTATAAAAACATATGATATATAATAACAATAATATATATGTACTTAATTATATTAATATTATATATTAATATTATATAAGTAAAAGTTAAAACTGGATGCTGGAGGAACTCTATTTCCTCCAGACTGACGTAAGATGTATAATTAATTAAAGGAACAGTGGCTTTGCCACTTCTGAAAGAAGAGAAAATTTCTGTCCGTTTGTTTAGTCCATCCATAAATTCAAATATATTTGGCTAAATCTCTTCAATGGCACGCTATGCATAAAATCCCCCTGAACCATTTAAAAAGATATTGGTTTAAGCAGTGCTTGTCTGTTTTTCTGGAACATTTCCTGAAAGCAATGACATCATGTTTTGCAAGCATGGTCATTGTAATATTAAAATAAATTATGTAACTGTTTCTGGGGAATGGGCAGAGGTGTCTATTATGGAAAGATAGATGGTGTGGTGACTTATGCCTAGAGGAAATCTTTCCTCAGCTTTTTGCGATTGCAGTTGCTCCGGCTGCATCTGTATCCTAGGGTTTTGAGTAAGAACTATCAGGACCGACGTGGTCTCCGAAGAAACCTAAGGGTGGAGGAGATGGAACAATTGGAGAAACACCTTTCTTTTCTCCTAGACTTTGCCTTGGACGCCCACAACATTGATAGGTGATGGTGGAGGTGGGACAAGGAAGGAAGAAAGGAAGGAAGATTTTCAGTCACTTCAACCTAATCTATGATGGAGGAGTGAGAAATGGATTGGCATCACACATATGGATACCTAGGAGCCCACTTAAAGTGAAGTTGCTTATATGTAGGATTTCACATGGCTGGCTACCCACTTGTGATAGGTTGGCCACATTCCTGACAGGTATTCCCACAACGTGTGTTCTTTTGTGGGGAAGAGGAATAGACAATGGATCACCTCTTTGCAGGATGCTCCTTCTCCAAGGAGTTATGGACACAGGTGATGAGCAGATTCCCAGGGGCTATTACCTTTTAGGATAATGTGCATCACTTCATCCGACATTGGCACCATAGTTGGATGCTCAAGGGTGATAGGCACATTTGGTGCTCATTCTCCATGCTACCCTTTGGGCCTTATGGGGAGAAAGAAATAGTAGGATCTTCAAGAGGGAAGCTACAGCTGCTGACAGGATTGTTGCTTTTATTTTGGAGAGAGTGGGCTTTGAATGCATAGGGGGGGCCACATCGTCTTAATGTAGGGATTTTTTGTATAGGGATCTTTGGGGGCACACAGATTACACTTGTACATCCCATCTTTACTTCAATACAATTTCGTGGTACTAATCACTTAAAAAAACAAATTATGTAACAGTTTTAACTCAAATTAGTGCAAGTGTTCATGATTTTTCATTGAAGAGGAACTAGATCCATCCTAAACAAGTATGTTTGCTTTTTAGATTAATTTATTGTTCAAAGATGTTATGGAACTGAAGTAGACATCATTAGATAAGTTTTCCATGGTTTTTAGGCAGCATAACAATTAGATGATGGATACCAAGACAAGTCTGGAGAACTATTCAAGCCATGATTTCTTTTGGAAAAAAAGGAATTTGCAGAAACTATTTATTCTGTTACCTTTCTCGGTTTTTAGGCAGAACATACAATTAAATAATGAGTAATGAGTCAAGTCTTGCCACTCTGTTACTGTCTTTTCTGTTACTGTCGTTTCATATCATGTGTAGCTTCATGCCACTCTATGGTCCTTATGTAGTGAAAGGAGCAACCAGATTTTTTGGAGGAAGGCTAGAGTGGAGGACTCTTTTATTTCTTTTGTTTGTACCAGAGTGAGGAAATGAGCGGAGTTGCTTTGTAATATCAATGCCCTCAACTCCCCTCTTTTTGTTTTGTTGGGGGGTTAGCCTGTTACACACCGCCTTGGTTTGGTCGTTTATTCAAGGTCTCTTTTTGGGAGTATTTTTGACTTGGATACCCACCTTTTCATTTTATACAAACAGTGGTACTGCCCACTTTTAAAAAAAAAGTGAGTCTTGCAAAAACTGTCTTTCCTGTAACTGTCATTTCTTATCATGTGTAGCTTTCTAGCTCAAGGATATCAATGATATCAATGAACAGGATGTACGTTAAACTGTCATAAGGGCGATAAAGCCATCTCATAGTGACCACATATTAAAGTGCTTATGTTTTAAAATTGTACCTTCAACAAGTTCATTTCTCTAATAATTTGACTTTTTTTAATGTTTTCAATCTTTATCCACAGGCTGCAAGACAGTGTGGATTTATCATCCCCAGTTCTTCAGTTCTCTTGGCCAACTGGTCTAGTAAATTGTCAGGTTGCTATTCTTCTAAATATCGTAATAAACTGTCAACGGAGAGTAAGGTAATCTACCATTTAATATGAAATATATGTGGACATTATAACAGAGTTACTTAGTCATGTCTCGGCAATCCCAATGGAGCTCCTAATCATTCTTACCTTTTGCAATTATTTACAATAAGTGACATGATAATATTTCGATCCAATGAATCTATTCTTTATGTGTTGATGGTTAGGTTCAACATAATTATGCAGTATCAGCAGTTCTAAAAGACAACTTGATGATGACAACAATTGAGGAAGATGCAGATAACCTTGGTATCTACAATGTGGATCCATCCTTGGAAGAATTCAAAGATCATCTGGGATATAGATCTAACAGATATGTGGAGCAGAAAAAGTTGATTGAAAAATATGAAGGAAGTCTTGAGGACTTCGCAAACGGTTAGACTTGGATACTGAAAACATATATTGTTTCTTGCATATATACCCCTCAATTGCAATGTATCTCTGAAAAAGAATCCAGCAGGAATTTCATGTAAAAAGCCCATTGTAGAATGAAAATACATTGTTTCTCCTCATGACATAATGAGCCATCAGCATGTAACTCACCACAGCTGCAATCTTTTAACCAAACATTTGTTGACTATTGGCTTTTTAACAGGTACCCATGGGATTCATTTTGAAACATGTTGGTTTTGTCTAGTGTATATTTCTGACTGGTGTATGTTTATATAAATGCTGTAGCAAATGATACTCAGAAAGGCTTTCTATTTTAATAAAATTCTTTTTGATAGTTGTCCATTTGGTAGGTTCTCTGGCAGCCAGTTGATATTTGATATTTTTTGCTTTATTGCTTCTCCCATTCCTTTCCAAAGATCTCTCTGTAGGTTAGTCCAGTTCAAGAACCGATTGTTTTAACAGCTGTTCTAAAATTTGGTCAAATACTTGGATTCCTGTCTGGATTCATTTGGTAGATCTGGTAAAGCCTTTAATGTACTTCATTGCAAATGGTTTTACATGAAGAGATATCTTATTGGTTTTTCCTTCTTTTATAGGTTACTTGAAGTTTGGATTCAACAGAGAGCATGATGACATTGTGTACCGTGAGTGGGCTCCAGCTGCAGAGTCAGTTAGCAGGCCATGTTAAATATTTTTCATCATGTTTCTCTGGTGCTGTCACATTATGATCCTTGGACGTTTAATATGTCAGCATACACATTAAAAGTGCATCATCAATTGGTGTTGTTTATATGCTCACCTAGGAGTCGAACATGAAGGGAAGCCATTCTTGCTCCTGCATTTTGTTGTCAGTATTCATTTATTCAACATCTCTCATTATAGATGGATTTCCCACTGCTGCAACTTCATGAATTGGGCCACCAATTTGCACATGTATGTCATATAAAGTTAGCCTGGACCCTGGGCTGCTGGCCAGTATGCTGGAAGCACATCCGCCTCATATCTTTATAATGAGTCATAGCTTGGTAGATCATTGTTTCTGCAGAAGACAGAAGTTAAATGCTCAAAATATGCTGCCTAAAAAGTCCGTACATCACATTTACAAGATTGTTTTTACACCTGAAGTTGCCTATTTGCAATGGATCATGATAAAAGAATCTGACCTGCTTGCTACACTCCTGCAGTTTCTTTTACATTAACTCTTTCTGCAATCAAGAAATGCAATATTGGCTAAACCCTTTTTTCTAGAATTTGGGATGGGGTTCTCATGTAATTCAACCAAATTTGAAATAGGCAAATCAGAATCAAATTGGCTGCTTTGGTTCTCACTGGGTGATTTGTGCAATTTAGTTTGATTTTGGACTTGCTTGAAACCATAGCGTAATGAAATCATTGTTTCATGTAAAAGCTAGTAATGTTTTAACATGGTTGATGGTTTTTCTAATACACCTTATAGATGTCTGCTACTAGGTAAATGAACAATAAATGTCACAACCTGACGCGGTCGGCGTCGGAGGAAGGATCGACGGCAACTCCGGGACACGAACAGGGCTGGATAACTACTGCCTCGCGCAGCTCGGCCTCACACCGGACGGTCTCACACCGGGCGACACTCAAATCTCACAAAATGAGAAGGAGGGAAGGGGAAGCACAAAGGGGCTATGCACCTTACGTGATTTCAAATCTTTCATTCATTCATATGTAATCAACACACCCTAACCCCCTTTATATATAGGAAAGACTATAACACATACCTTTAAACTTTCTTAATAGCATCTATGCCCTAAACCTAATAAAACAAAACTCACCGACCTTCTTTTGACTTTGACATAATAAAATAAAATACTTCGACTTTGGTGGTTTAATAATACAAATACCACTATAAAAATGAAAATACACACAATACACAAATACGTACAAATACGTACTCAGGACGCCGAGTCTTCAAATGAGTCTCCGAGCCACAAGCTCGGTGCAGTCGGGGCGGTGTGGCGTCGGCTCCGAGTAGTGGGTCCGGTGTCCCCACCAACCCTCCCGGGGCGGCTGGAACTCGACTCCGTCGAGTAAGGGGGGACACTGCTGTGGTAGTGCTTCAGCAGATCTGGATCGAGGCGCTGGAGATCTTCCCGACTGATTTAGGAATCATCAGAAGGTGGTCGGTCCCCGCCAGCGGATAAGATAGTGTTGGTACACCTTGCTCCGCGTAGCTGTCACCTGCTCATCCAGTATCCTCTCAATTTGCTCGTGCGGTGCTCTCGAGACTGTGGGACGCACAGGGGTGGGCTCACTCTCAATGGGAAGAGAAGGCTCGAAAAGGTCAGTAGGAATCGCTGTGGGTTCCTTGTAGGCCACTAGGTTTGCCACATTAAAAGTAGCGCTAATCCCATATTCGGGAGGTAAGTCCACAATATACGCATTGGAGCCAATCTTCCGCAGAATTGGAAAGGGACCATCACTACGGGCTTGCAACTTTTTAACTGCTCTCGAGGGGAGTCGTTCGGGTCGAACCCGTACCATAACCATGTCACCTTCTTGAAATTCATGGTGACGCCTATGCGAATCAGCAAATTGTTTATAGGTCTCATTACTGAGGTTTATTTGCTTGCTAATTGACTCATGCAGACTTTTGACATGCTGTGCAAATTTCTCAGCTGACTTGGATGTTTTAGACTCGAGGGGAAGGGGAATGAGATCCACAGGTTTCTTAGGTTTGCATTCTTGCACGACCTCAAATGGACTCATACCTATGGACCTATTGACAGAGCTATTGTATGCAAATTCGGCTCTGGGCAAAAGAAGATCCCAAGTGCCAGAATGATCCCCTACAAGACACCTCAGTAGATTCCCTAAACTCCTATTGACGACCTCGGTTTGCCCATCGGTTTGGGGGTGATAGACAGTGGAAAATTTCAGCTTAGTGCCAACTAGGTGCCAAAGTGTCTTTCAAAAGTAACTAGTGAACCGGACATCTCGGTCAGACACTATGGTTTGGGGGAGACCATGCAGACGCACGACTTAATCAAAGAATAGGTGGGCTACTCTAGATGCATATGATGTTTTGGAACATGCAATGAAATGGGCCATCTTAGAGAACCTATCAACGATCATGAAGATGGAGTCGTGTTTGTGAGTAGTACGAGGTAATCCAAGGATGAAATCCATGCTCACATCAACCCACGGTCTATCAGGAATGGGGAGAGGAGTGTAGAGACCAGTGTTCTGTTAGACCTGTTTGGCCATTGTGTATGTCCTACACTGGGCTACAATCTTGACCACATCTTTTTTTAGGCCAGGTCAATAAAAATGCTCCTCCACAGAATGGATGGTCTTGTTGCGTCCAAAGTGACCAGCAAGACCTCCAGCATGTATTTCCCAAATTAGGAAGTCCCGTACAGAAGTCCTCGGGACACAGAGTTGTTGTCCTCGAAAGAGAAAACTATCTTGGAGTAGATAGTCAGCAAATGCTGTCGAGGATCCAGCAGACAAGGCAGAGTAGGCAGGGCCAAAGTCGGGACACTCTCCATAGAGTTCCTTCATGCGGTCAAATCCAGTGACCTCTACCCGAACAGTGGAAAGAAGGGAGACCCTTCGACTCAAGGCGTCGGCCACCTTATTTTCTTTTCCAGCCTTATGTTTTAGAACAAATGTGAAAGATTGGAGGAATTCTACCCACCGATTATGCCTTGGGTTTAAGTCCTTCTGAGAGCGAAGGAATTTCAGAGCCTCGTGGTCCGAATATAAGACAAACTCTTGAGGTAAGAGATAGTGTCTCCAGTGTTTGAGGGATTGGACCACGGCATAGAACTCCTTATCATAGGTGGAGTAACGAAGCTTTGCATTAGAAAGCTTCTCACTGGACACCCCCCTCCCCCCTCCTGCGCAGGTGGCAGGAGGGCACGGGTTCAAGCCGTGCCTCCCACCGGGAGGTGCTTGTCCCCTCCCCTAAAATAAATAAATAAAAAAAAAAGTCACAGGGTGGCTCTCCTGGCTAAGTACTCCTCCTATACCTACGCCAGAGGCATCACATGATATTTCAAAGATTTTGAAAAAGTCTGGCAGGCGGAGGATAGGGGCTTTGGTCATGAGGTCTTTTATGACAGAGAAAGCCTGGGAGGCGGCTTTGGTCCCACTCAAAATTCCCTTTACAGATGCAATCCGTAATGGGTGCCATAATTGTGCTAAAGCTCTTTATGAAGCGTCTGTAGAAAGTGGCTAGCCCACGGAAACTGCGAACGTCATGGATGTTCTGGAGATCAGGTCAGTCTACTAAGGCTTGGACCTTAGATTGGTCCACAGACACTCCTTGACTCGAAACCACAAAGCCGAGGAAAGTGACTCGGTCTGTCATGAATTCACACGTCTTGAGATTGGCATACATGGTTTCTCTCCTCAAAGTCTCGCAGACTTCCCTCAAATGTTGGATGTGGTTCTGAGGGTTGTGGCTATAGATCAGAATGTCGTCAAAGTACACGACAACAAAGCGACCAATGAGAGGGCGAAGGACTTCCGTCATAAGCCCCATGAAAGTGCTGGGGGCATTGGATAGCCCAAACGGTATGACGAGCCATTCATACAATCTTTCTTTTGTTTTGAAGGCTGTCTTCCACTCATCCCCTGGTCGATTCGGACCTGGTGGTAGCCACTTTTCAAGTCAATCTTTGAAAAGATGGTCGCTCTACTCATCATGTCAAGCATGTCATCAAGACGGGGAATGAAAATCTATACTTGACAGTGATTTTGTTGATGACGCGGCTGTCAACACACATCCGCCAGGTGCCATCTTTCTTTGGTGTGAGTAAGGCAAGAACAGCACATGGGCTTTTGCTCACCCTGAGGAAACCCTTTTGAATAAGGTCCTCGACAATTCTTTAGAGCTCAGCATGCTCCTTGGGGTTCAGTCGATAATGAGGAAGGTTGGGCAGGGTGGACCCGGGGACAAGGTCAATGGCGTGTTATACATCACGCATGGGAGGGAGTATAGAGGGCAAGTCCTCAGGAAAGATGTCTTGAAAGTCCTGCAGGATTGCCTGGACTTCAGATGGGACTGAGACTTGGGACTCCTCGGATGTGATGGTGACGACAACAGTCCAAACAGGGGCACCCTCAGCAACCTCTCTGTTTAGCTCTCAGACACTGATGAAGTTAAGACGCCTAACTAGGTCGTGACTAACCTTAGGGGCCTTAGGAACGAGTGTGATAGATGTAGGAGAAGAGGGAATGCGAAGTTTCCCTTCATTAGGAGTTCGAGGACTCTCCTGAACCTTGGGGGTTCCAGTGGGGGTGGAAGTGGAGCTCTTTCCCGGGGTCACCTTTTGGGGATGCCGGGTACAACTGTATCTTCTTCCCATTGTGTGAGAAGGAACACTGATTGGACTGACCAAATGTAGTAAGATCTACATCATAGATCCATGGTCGTCCTAAAATGATGCTTCCGACCTTCATAGGCACTACGTCACATTAGATCTGTCCTTGGTAGGACTGGAACTGAATGTGAATGACACATGTAGTGGTGACTGGGATAGACGTGTCGTCAACCCAAGTCGCATTGTACGGCCGAGGATGTGTAGGTAGACCTAAACGGGAGACAAAGTCTGAAGAGTCTGCATTGATACAGCTCCCGTTGTCAAAGATCACCTTGCAGGGTTGAGATTTCACCATGATGTAGGTTTGGAAGATGGAGGTTCGACGCAAGTCGTCCTCCTGGGGGTGTGTTAAGATGCAACGAACTACACCCAATCTTTCATGGATGGAACTCTCGGCAATATCTCCCACTTGCATGTACTCGACATGCGTGTTATCAAATCCTGCATCCATTTCCTCAAATTGGGTGATGAGGTCAGGATCGGCCATGTATCTCTCAATGTCTTCTCCTTCCTGAGGTGGAGGCTCCATAGGCTGGGGGTCGGTGATGACCAAGGCTCGGATGGGGCAATTGGTGGCACCATGCCCTAGGTTATGACACCTAAAGCAGCGAATTCTCGAGACAGGGATTGGTTGGGAGGTGCTAGGGATGACTCCCTTTCTCTTGTCATCCCTCCTATCAGTTGGCGGAGTGTACTCCAGCCTGGGCACAGCAGCGGGTGCAGGTAAGGGGTTCCTTGTGAAAGGAACAGTAGGGGCAACGGCCCGGAGTGGGGTAGCAGTAGGGACATAGGAAGTGGAGGGGGCAGGCCTCTCAGAGTAGCGGACTATGGGGTTTCGTGATTCAGGTTGGCGGTAGGTGGGAACTCGAGGTGGGACCACCCTTTGAAACCGCTCGACATCTCGAGCAACCTGATAGGCATGATCAAGAGTGTTAACCTCTCGTAGGAATAGTTCCCGCTGTATGCTCTCGTGTAGGCCAGCCCTAAATCGCGAGAGGGTGACAGAGGCATCCTCCATGACTCGACTCCGAAGGAAGAATTCATCAAATTTGGCGATGTATTCGTCCACGGACTTTCCATCTTGGGTGAGTTTCTGCCATTGGTCTAAAAGACGCTGATGGTAGGAGGGTGGCAGATACTTCTCCCTTAATTTCTCCTTCATTTCTTCCCACGTGTTTATGGGCTCCTCTCGTCTCCTTGCTAGGAGATTTTCAATGTTGCACCAGTAGGTCTTGGCTTGACCTAAGAGCTTCATTTTGGCAAACCTCACCCTTGTGACAGGGGTCATGCGGTGATGCCAGTCAAAGTATTGATCCATCCCGGTCTCCCAATCAAGGTATGTGGCGGGGTGTAGGGACCCATCAAAGCTGGGAGCGTCGATCTTGATGTTCCGTAGGATGATCTCCTCATCGTCGTGGTCTCTCCCTCGAGGCACACGATCCTCTTTCTCTCTACCTTGAGGAGCCTGATTCTGGCGGGCTTGGTCTCTCTCCCCCCTTGGGTTGGCTACGGGATCTCCGCTACCTTTCAACATTCCTTCCTCTCTCTTCATTTGATCCTCTAAGGCTCGGATCCTCTCATCTAGCTCCGCTCGTAATTGGCCTATAGATTCTTCAAAGTGGGCCATAAGGTTATGCTCGAGCTGGGCTAACATAGCACTCACAGTCTTCTGATCCATGGGTGATTGTAGCGTTGAAGGGCGCTCTAGACGGCCGGATGAATTCCTAGACCAACGTGGCATGCACGGGCTTGGACCTAAATGATAAAATCCTGGGACCGAAATTTAGCAAGTTGTCGACTCGATTTGTTGGCTAATACGCAAGGGTCTATTCGAAGAGACCGATCATGGAGAGTTGCTCGCCCGTAGGCGACGTAGTTGTGGAACTATCTCTTGACAATTATGGTGCCCTAATGTGACAGTTCTAGGGCTTAAAAGGATAGGTGCATACAAGCTCTCTCTCTCCGTCCACAGCGATGCATTCAGGAGACAGGCTGCATGGATCGGGTTCTCTCTCACTTCGTCGCGCGGCAATTGATAAGGATACTAAATAAGCAAGTGAGGGGAGCACGTACCTAGCTAGACTGAAAAGTCCAGCTCCGACTGGAGACGAAGGCGAGCGGGGACGTGCGTGCCCGCACGGCGTCGACGAAGCTTGGGCGGGTACAACAAATTCACTCAACACAGGCAGGGTGTAATTATTACAAAACCGCTTAGTTTAAAATTTCTCACGCAGGGGAACAAATTAATCCAAACTTTCTCCGTGCAGGGAGACTCACGGTCACTCACACTCCGTAAATTACGGACTGTCTGTCGGCTACCGGGTGACTCTGGCGTCGGCTGGGCCGTCGTTGTGGACTCGGGTGTCACAACCAATAGTTATATATATATAGATATATATATAAAATATGATATATATCCCTGATATATATATATATATATAAAACACTTTTTTTTCAATTTTCAAACTGTATTGTCGCGCGCATTTCACGCGGCTGGGTGGTCAAGAAGGGCGGTGGCCACGCGGTGGCACGCGGGTGGCCATGCGGCGGTCAGCGAATGCGGCCGGTCAGCCCAGGCTGGCGAACCCGGGCGCGGGTGTGGGCGGCCTGCGGGCGTGGGCGAGCGTGATCGGGCGCGTCCGAGTGTGGACGCAGGGGCAGTCAGCCCACGCGGGCGGGGCATGGGCGTGCTGGCGGCGACCGTTCGCTGGCGGGCACTTGGGCTGCCGGGCGCTGTCTTCGCGGGCGCGGGCGACGAGGCCACGCGGCAGCGTGGGCGGGCGAGCGCTGGGCGAGGCACCATGCGGCACTCGAGCGGCGAGCGAGCGCCTCCGCAGGCACGGGCGACAAGACCACGAGCGCGGGGCGGACGCGGAGGCAGGTGGCCTCGGCGCGGCGGCGGGCGGCCGCAGGTAGAGGAGAAGGGCCGCCGGGGAGAAGACCGTTGCGGCCTTAGGGAGATTTGAAGGGGACACGGGCGACGAGGCTGCCCCCCCCACCCCCGCGAACTCTTTTTTTTCTCACTTCTCTCTCTCAACCGAGAGAAGCAATTTTCTTTTTTTATTTTGTTTTATTTTTTTTCTTTCTCTCTCTCTCTTTTTTTTTCACGAACAAAAATTGGGGAGGGAGACGATGCAGACGTCGGGGTTGACGGAGACGCCGTTGTTGGGCTCTGATACCAAATTTGACGCGGTCGGCGTTGGAGGAAGGATCGACGGCAACTCCGGGACACGAACAGGGCTGGATAACTACTGTCTCGCGCAGCTCGGTCTCACACCGGACGGTCTCACACCGGGCGACACTCAAATCTCACAAAATGAGAAGGAGAGAAGGTGAAGCACAAAGGGGCTATGCACCTTACGTGATTTCAAATCTTTCATTCATTCATATGTAATCAACACACCCTAGCCTCCTTTATATATAGGAAAGGCTATAACACTCGTACCTTTAAACTTTCTTAATAGCATCTATGCCCTAAGCCTAATAAAACAAAACTCACCAACCTTCTTTTGACTTTGACATAATAAAATAAAATATTTTGACTTTAGTGATTTAATAATACAAATACCACCATAAAAATGAAAATACACAATACACAAATACGTACAAATACGTACTCAGGACGTCGAGTCTTCAAATGAGTCTCTGAGTCACAAGCTCGGTGCAGTCGAGGCGGTGCGGCGTCGGCTCTGAGTAGTGGGTCCGGTAGTGGGCCCGGTGTCCCCACCACAACCCCTATCTAACCGTTGTGAGTAAAAAATTTGGGCCCAACTCACCTAGTTTTGGCCCTAAAAGTGTGCCTTACAGGTAATAGATCAGATCCTTAAACATATAACCCAATATTGTTTTTCCTCTCTTTCTATTGTATGACTATTTGGTTCATTCTTATCCTAGCTCTGGTTAAAGTAATGGCTCCATGCATCATGTTGTCGCCCCCAACTCATCTATAGTCCTTTCCTTCTATCGTGATTGGGCCCTTGCAAACCCATCAACGTTTGCCTGATTCGTTCGTAGGCTAGCCCACATCATATCTTAAGGCTTTTGCTTTGGCACCGCATCCAACTTGTGAGATCTAGGTATGGATCTAAATCATATACATATAGCCCAATAACTTTTTTTTCTCCCTTTTGAAATAGGACTATTTGGTTCATTCCTGCTTCAGCCTCTAGTTGCAGTGGCAGTTCTACTCCATGGCAATTGTCTTCGTAACTTCCAGATAACCCTTTTCCACTCCTTAGCTCTGGATTGGATCTCTATATGAAATATACATGATGAGTTTGTATTGGTTGAAGTCTTTAAACCTTTCAAATATCTTACAATATTTATATGCTTACGAAATATTTGAGAAACTGCTTCAAAAGAAAGCATCTGTTACTTTCAAGTGGTGGCTGATTTGGTTGCACTCAGAGAAGTGTCCAAAAACTCACATTATATATATAGCAGGCATAGATGCCTATTATGGTAACCTAAAAAAATGAGTGTGCAGGAATGCCTCAAAGGATGCCCATAGATGTGGCTCACCAATTCCTGCTTATTGACGCAGTTAGAGCTAGAGAAGAAGAAAAGAGGAGAGGCAGGGAAGGAGGAAGAGAGACATGGCTCAGGAAGGTGACCAATAAAATGTTTATCAAGTGTAATACCCATAATATCCTGACCTAATAGAAAAGAGATAAAAGAAGGAAAACGGGAGACGAAAATGCCCCTACAAGGAGTGCTATTTTCTACACTTCCCCTCAAGCTGGGGATAAATATCATGCATACTCAGCTTGCTCAAACATGACTAGAACCCGGCCACAGTCTGCCCTTTGGTAAAGATGTCTGCCACCTATTCTTCAGACTTGACATATGATAAGCAAATCTCATCATTTCTGTAATATTATTTGCCATCACTTGGTACTCAACCTCTGCACTGGACCGAGCGCACACCGTCTGCTTTTTGTTCCTCCATCCCACCAAGTTCCGACCCAGAAATAGACAATAACCGGTTGTGGATCTCCTGTCATACCATGATTGAGCCCAATTGGCGTCAGAATAGCTTCCAACACCCAGCCACTCAGATCTGGAGAGCAAGAGACCTTTGTCTGGACAGGACTTGCTGTACGGTAGTATATGCTCAACTGCCCTCATATGGGGTACCCTTGTAACATTCATATACTGACTGACCACACTCACAACATATGTTAAGTCTGGACGTGCGAGTCCCATGCAGAGTAATTTGCTAAAACCGGCCTTTGATACTTATCTTTTTCAGCATCCGACAACAATTTGCCTTCTGTATCTGTTGGTTTGCATCCCAGTTTGCCTGTTTTTTTTAACAGGTCAAGCACATACTTTCTTTGGCAAATGTAAATGCCTTTCTTTGATTGAGCAACCTCAATCCCAAGAAAGTATTTGAGTTCTCCCAGGTATTTGATTTCAAATTCCTGTGCAAGACTGAGCTTGAGCTTGCTGATTTCTTCTGTATTGTCTCCTGTAATGATCATATCATCTGCGTATACTAGTAGGACAACCACTTTACCATCCTTCCACTTGATAAACAAGGTATGGTCAGGATTCCCTTGAGCATAGCCAAATCTGATCTTAACATTTCGAAAAAGATCAAACCATGCGTGCAGTGACTATTTCAAATCATAGAGGGCTTTGGTTAACCTGTACATTCCCCCCTTACATCAAGTCCAGAGCTGTGTTATCAAAATTGATGGAGGTGATTGCCTAGGCGAGGAGGCGAGGTGAGGCGGCCACAAGTCGCCTCGTTTTCGTCCCAATCACCTTGCTCCGGCCTCGTGGCCCGACCCGCCTCTGCACGCCCCGTCCTAGTTCCACGGCCGGTCTGCCTCAGTGCCCTTGGCCCAAGCTCTCGAGCTCGAGAGGGATCTGCAATCGAGCCCCTATAAAAGCCACCTCCTTTCTCTTCTCTCTCCCCAACCGATCAAGCCCTAGTCTTTCCCTTCTCCCCCTCTCGTGGGAACGGCGATCGACGAGCCCATCCCGTAGTAGACAGAGGCGAGCGGGGCGGTGGATGGCTGCGAGGAGTGGGGTGGCGTGTGGGTACCTCTCTCTCCAGCTCTCTCTCTCTCTCTCTCTCTCTCACACACACACACACACACACACACACACACACACACACACACACACACACACACACACACACACACACAGGGGCCGAGCCCTCTCTCACTCTCCTTACTCTCTCTCTCTCTCTTTGTCACACACACACAGAGGGAAGAGTGGGAGACAGAGAGAGAGATCCCTCACTCAATCTGTCTCTCACTCTCTGTTTCACACACAGTGATAGCAAATTGAAATTTTGTTTAAATTTGTTTTGATTTGTTGTTAATTTTAATTAAATTTGTTTGATTGTAGAAATGAATGAATTAGGAAGTTTATTGATTTAATGTATGCATTTTTTGTAATATTTAGACATATTTATATTTCTGAATTATATATATTTATTTTAATAAAATATCGCCTCAAACGCACCCCTTGGTTGTCTCGGTCGCCTCTCGCCTCTAACTACATAGGTCTAGAGTGTGGTTGCACATAGACTTCTTCCTGCAACCTGCAAGTCATCATTCAAGAAAGCATTTTTAACATCTAGTTCGTACAACTCCCAAGAAAATTGAACAAGAGCTAACACTGCCTGCATAGATTTGAACGGGGCATCAGGGGCAAAAGTTTTAAGAGTAGTCAAGACCATAGGTCTGGGTGAAACCACAAGCAACAAGTTAGGCATTATGGCGCTGAATAACCATCAACATTATATTTTATGGTGTAAACACACTTGGAGCCCACTAAACTGTGGCCATATGGACGCTCGAACAATTCCCATGTAGCATTCTATTAGAGTGCAGCCAATCCCTCATTCATTGCCTGTACCCACTTGGGGTGTTTCCCAGCCTCAGCAAAAGAAGTAGGAATGTGATAAGAAGAGATAGCAGACAAAAAAATAATAATAAGAAGAAGAGACACATAGTTAGAAATAGGATGACGAGTACAAGACCAGGAACCCTTCATGAGTGCAATAGGAAGGTCAGGATCAAAGAGAGAATCACTTGAGGATGCAACTGGTGAAGGACCCACAAGCGCAGTGAGCTCTTGAGATGGTGGATTAGCAGGGGGCCTCTTCTTATGCCATGTGCTCCTTGAGTATGTATGAGGTGGCTGCGCAATCATATCGGGAATGGAATCGATCAGCAAAGGAGAAGTCTCTAAAGGGTTATGGCAATCATGAGAGACCAAAGTAGAGGTAGAGAAGGAGCACAAGAAGAAACCCGCCCCCCTGGGAAGAAGGCGGGAGGAGAAATAAGAATGAGACTAGAATAATGTGACACCCAGTTTGACCCTTTTGAGTGGAAGAGTAACCCAAGAAGATCCCATGGACAACCTCGGGATCAAGTTTGGTACTCCAGGAGTAAGACAATGAATGAAACACAGGTTCCCAAAAACACGAGGAGGCAAGGAAAATAAAGATTCAGATGGCCGCAAAAGAAGAAGCGGAACTCGGTTGCCTAATATGTGAGATGACATGCAGTTAATGAGATAAGCCGCATGGAGGAAGCAGCACTCCGAAACCTCTTTGGAAGGGCATGATGTAAAAGAAAAACCCGGGGGATCTCTAGAAGGTGCATGTTTTTGCATTCAGCCACACTATTTTGTGGAGGGATGTAGGCACAAGAGAACTCATGAATAATCTCGGCATCCTCTGTGAAGATAGTAAGATTTTGCTCAAAATATTTCCGAGCATTATCAGATCTGAAAACTTTCACCTGACAATCAAACTGAGTTTCAACCATCTTTCAAACTCTTGGACAAGCTGAGGGACCTCTTCTTTAGAGCGCGATAGGTAAAGCCAACAAAAGGGGGAAAATCATTGATAAAAGTGAGAAAATAACGATGGCCATCCATAGCAGGAATGGGGAAGGGACTCCAAACATCAGAATGCACAAGTTCAAAAGAAATAGAACTTCATTTTATTGCTTCTGGAAAAGTAGTTCTACAATGTTTTGCAAGTTGACACATTTGACATTGTAGCGACTCAAGTGGATTAGAATGAAACAACTGAGGGAATAAGACCCTAAGAGACCTAAAAGAAACGTGGCCAAGGTGAGTATACCATAAATAAACATCTCCAAGCTGCTGGTTAGCGCCACTACAAGCAGAGGAATGAAGTGCGGTCACTTAAAATCGGGCTCAAATTGATAAAGGCTACCCACTTCACGACCGCTCCCAATCGTTGCGTCAGAAGGTCTTGAAAAATACAGCAAGTGGGAAAAAAGGTCACTGAACAATTTATAGATTAGTAATACTACTCATAGAAAGTAGGTTAATGGACAATGCAAGAACATGAAGAGCTGAGGGAAGAACCAAGTGATGATTAAGGCGGATGGTACCCTTCCCAGCAATAGCGGCACGGGTATCATTAGCAATAGTCACCTTGTCCTGCCCTGAAGATAAAGAATAAGTTGAGAAGTGAGTGGAGATACCGGTCATATGGTCTGTGGTTCCAGCGTCAATGACTGATGGAGCAAACAGAGAGGAAGTTAGTAGCACTAAGTGTTGTTCTGGTAGTACCTGTAGAGGAAGAGGAAGTACCGATATTGCCAAACTATGAAAGAACATGTTGTAGGTAGGCAATGTCAGAAGTGGACAGCACAGGCAGTTGGAAGAGGATGAGCCACCATCAGCAGAGGTGAGGATGGCTATTGCAGAAGGCTGAGAAACAGCGACATTGCCCTTAGCAGAGCGATCACCCTTATCAATCTTGAAGTTGAGGCTTCTTGTCTGGATATAGTTCCCAATAGAAACTACATCATGATTGTCCATACCACAATGAGTGCAGTGACAACTGCCCTTGCCCTTAGGTTTCCCAGTGGGTGGAGGATCTATGGCTGCCTTAGAGGGGTCGTTGGCTAGTGCAATAAAATCCTCTCCACTCTGAGGAGGAAAGGCTGGAGGACTAGACATCATATGACGACACCCTTCCTCATTAACAACTTTTGAAGCCTCCTCAAGAGATGGAAGAGCATCAGCACTGAGTGTTTGGTCCCGCAGAATATCATACTCAGAATTGGGACCAGCAAGAAACTGAAAAGTATTGGTCTCATCGACGTGTTTCAAGTACTGTCTGATCAGCAGAACACACCCACTTGTAGGCAGTATAATACTCCATTTCCTGCCATTTAATTTCAGTTCGCCGAAATAGGCTGTGACAGACATGCTACCTTGCTTGAGGGATTGAATTTTGTTGGTGACCTGATAGGTGCGGGCAATGTTCCGATGCTGTCTGTACATCTTTTCCAGCAGGGACCACATCTCAGGAACAGTTTCGGTGTGCATCATAAGGTGCTGGATACCCGGGGAGACAGAATTGAAGATCCAGCCCATGATAAAGTGATTTTTTACGTCCAAAGGGAACGTTTCGGATCACCGGCGGCAGGGGGTTTGCTGGAGCCATCAATATAACCAAGTTTTCCATGCCCACACAAGAAAGATGCGAGTAGAAATAGCCCAAAGACGATAATAATGGGGATTCAATTTCACGGTAGTCAGTTGCAAAGAGTGACTTTCAGAGGTAGCCATAGGAAAAACACTTAGTGGTGTTGTGGAAGAAGCAGGAGTTGTGAAATGGGGAGGAGAAGTCGACATCTTACACGGCAAGAGAAAGTGAGCCCCTTGCGGTAGAGAAGGGAGAGAACAAGCAAGGTAAGGGTGCACTCATGTAGTGTCGGTGACTCCCGACCACCAAAGGAGGTGCACGCCTCAAGGAGGCCTCCGGAACCCCAGAAACCAGCAAGACTGTTGGCAGACCGGGAAGAAGGAACCTGCGGACCAGAGAAATCCTTAGCAGGCTGCTAGGAGAGAGAAGAAGAGGGTGCAGTGTACTGAACATCGATCCCCTGTTCTGTAGAGAATCGCACAGGAGGTAGGGCAGCAGAAGGAGAAAACACAGGGAGCAAGGAGTGCTATTTTCTTCAGACACAGTTAGCTGCTAACATGCAGTGATAATGTCTCATAGAATTGGATCAATGAAATGCCCTGTTGGCACTCGAATGGATGAGTCACCAGCAATGCATTGTGAAATGTGAATAAAATGCTTTTTAGCCTGTTTGGCAGCCCACATAGCGAAAGCCTTAAAAATGTCATAGAGCAGATCCGAGAAAGATCAGATGATTGATGTGCCATGCAGACATAGAAATGTGCATCCACTGGAATGTTACGAAGCCATAGAGTTCCCAGGCACTGGTACATTCAAAATGCTTCCAGATTCAAATTTTAATATCCATATCATTAATAAGAATCCTTACATTTGTAACCAGTTATCATTAAAATTCTATTGAAGACAAGGAAAACTTATTAATTATTTCAGCAATGTATTTGAATAAAGTGACGATGTATACAGTTCAAGCTTTAAAAAACAGTTTTAGGAACCGAACAGGTCCGGGCCAATCCTGGTTCTGGTTCCCAGGCTGGTTCTGGCCAAAAACTGGCCACCAGAACTGGACCAGTTCTTTCCAGTTCCAGTCCGATTCACTTGGTTCTGGTCCAAACTAACTGGTTTTTAAACCCATGCTGCAGTTCAATTTGTAATTCCATGCAGAAATCTTTATAAGGTCTTATGTCACTGAAAAGCAGGAAGAATCCATGTGAAAAGCATTGCAAGTGATGACATTTTCTAATAAACCTACAGTGGTATAAATAAATATCAAGAATATAGCTTGATGCTCTTACAATAAACCAAAATTTAGATGTGATATGGGACACTTAAGAGACATCCGCTGTCATGAACCGCCATGCTATCTCGTTGTTAGCTATTTCTTCTCCTTTGTCATATGTGTAAGAGCATCTCCCTCATTTATTTAATTCTTTGGTAACCTCAGTGTATGATCCAGTATATTTTTCTGTTCGGATGTTGACTTACCTATCTGCCTTACCACATGGCTTAGTTTGTTACTTATTAACACTCTCTTACTACGTGCACTTAGTTGTGCCATTTGTTAACACCATCTGAATAACTGGTCAACATGGATTCCAGATCTGCACACTGGCAGTTGTCATCTTCCTGCATAATGTCCTTAATGTGTGGTGCAGATTCCACCGGTTGTTACCATCATTTCACAAATTCTAGAATTGTTCAAAACTTATTTTAGGCACTCTGACAAGACACACTTGTCCCCTATGATGGATTGTAGATTATTTTGCATATACCTCCTTTCTTTAAGAATTGATCTCCAGGATTAGAAAAAAAATATCTTATCTCTTGGGGAAAAAACCTTCAGAAAATGAAGTCTAGATAAGTGTTGTCAGCTGAAATGCAGATTCAATCTTCACGTGTACATTCTGCAAGATACAAGATGTAATCCTGAACCTGGAAATTTTATTGCATTGGTACAGGGAAGCACAGCTGATTGGTGATTTTAATGGCTGGAATGGGTCCAATCATCAAATGAAAAAAGATGAATTTGGTGTCTGGACAATCAGAATCCCAGACATTGGAGGAAAGCCAGCCATTTCTCACAATTCGAAGGTTAAGTTTCGGTTTAAGCATGGCAATGGAATTTGGGTTGACCGAATTCCAGCCTGGATAAGATATGCAACTGTCGATCCCACAAGATTTGCAGCACCCTATGATGGAGTTTACTGGGATCCTTCCCCTTCAGAGAGGTCTCAAAGCTCCTTCACTTGTCTGAGAGCAATTCATTGTAGTACACCATACACGGTAGTTTTGTTAATGTGGAAAGTGATATGGACAGCCTAAATGATCCACTTTTTCATGCAGGTACCAGTTTAAATATGCACGTCCTGCCAAACCTGTGGCTCCACGTATATATGAAGCTCATGTAGGAATGAGTGGCTCAGAACCACGGTTAAACTCATATAGAGAGTTTGCTGATGATATTCTGCCTCGTATACGAGCAAACAACTATAACACAGTTCAATTAATGGCAGTAATGGAACACTCATACTATGCATCCTTTGGATATCATGTTACAAATTTCTTTGCTGTTAGCAGCAGGTCAGGAACACCTGAAGATCTCAAGTATCTGATTGACAAGGCTCACAGTCTAGGGCTGCGAGTTCTAATGGATGTTGTCCATAGCCATGCCAGCAATAATGTCACAGATGGGCTTAATGGTTATGATGTTGGCCAGAGTTCTCAGGACTCCTACTTCCATGCTGGAGATCGAGGATACCATAAGCTATGGGATAGCCGATTGTTCAACTATGCCAACTGGGAAGTTTTGCGGTTTCTATTATCCAACTTGAGATGGTGGTTAGAAGAGTTTATGTTTGATGGCTTCCGATTTGATGGAGTGACTTCAATGTTGTATCATCATCATGGAATCAACATGGCCTTTACAGGAAATTATGGTGAATATTTCAGTGAGGCAACCGATGTAGATGCTGTTGTATATATGATGCTGGCAAATTGTCTGGTTCATAACCTCTTGCCAGATGCAACTGTTATTGCTGAAGATGTTTCTGGTATTCCTACATTATGTCGGCCTGTATCTGAAGGTGGAGTGGGCTTTGACTACCGTCTGGCCATGGCCATCCCAGACAAGTGGATTGACTACTTGAAGAACAAAACAGATGATCAGTGGTCAATGAAAGAAGTTGCGTGGAGCCTGACAAACAGGAGATATACTGAAAAATGTGTCTCATATGCTGAGAGTCATGATCAGGTAATCGGTCCATATTTGCACGAAACTTTTGGTCCATATTTTTTCAGGTTATTCGGTTTATGCATGCATCGGATGTGAGGCTTATGATAAGTTGTTGAGAACAGAAATTCTCTTACATAGATGCACATCTTTCTATCATGAAATTAGATACACCATTATTTGAAACCCAAAATCTTTCTTTTCCTGCTTCGAAGGACATGTCCATTGTGTAAAAACTGGAAACTATGAGAAATTTTTTTCCATTTGCTTCAGGTAATCTTTCTTAACTTGGTTCTTTAACCCTGTCATACAGGCAATTGTTGGAGACAAGACAATTGCATTTTTGCTAATGGATCAGGAGATGTATACTGGCATGTCTGATCTAAAGCCTGCATCTTCTGTTATTGAGCGTGGAATCGCACTTCACAAGGTTTAGGCTCATTAGTTGATCATGTGCAATTTTAATTACTTGACTAAATGCTGTAGTTGATTATGTTGATTTACCCTACTTTTCTTCATCAAATTAGTGTTCCTACTTGTCTTCATCAAATTAATGTCCTTTTCATGGGATGCCTTTGGTTTCTTGTAATGTTGCTTTAGAAATATCAGTGAAGAACAGACTTTTTGTGCTTATAGCAATAAATTTTTTGCAGATGATCCACTTTATTACAATGGCATTGGGTGGTGAAGGTTATCTCAATTTCATGGGAAATGAGGTATGTGTTCCGGCAGGTTCTCCTCCAGCCCCCTCCTCTTCGATCTCTGGCTAACTTTTTTTATTTATTTGCAAACTATCAATTCTTGAATAAAATTTATGGATTCCAAACCCAAGATGCCTGGCCCTGCCCGGTTTCTACACCATGTTTTTTTTATTAAAGGACAGCAGTGTCCCAGCATACATATTAGGAAATGAAAATTTTATTGTGTTCCCTATGGAATATACTCACCTTATTCTACTGGCTTCATCCAGCAAATATTCTCTTTATTTTTAACAGAAAGGGAAGTGAATAAAAAAATAGTATTTTTGTTTAGCATGACTTCATACTCACCATCGTGATCTGTCATATTAACTATGGGCACTGTTAGACTTGCATCAAGTATGACTCAAAATAAAAATGCTCTTATCTTTAACAAAATTTCTATATTTTCACTATGATTACGGATAAGGAATTTGATAACTTTAGTGTAGTCCCTTATACACCCAACATGTTGGGAACCTATCCAGAAGATTCCAATGTGGTCGATCATGGTGAGGGTACTCATGTAAATGTGAACATGTAGCAGCGAATACGTGCGAAAAATGTAGGGGTATGCAGATCCAGGTCACTGGGCTGTTGTTGGTCGTTGGAATGTAATTTTTTCAGAATTTTATTGAAAATTAAATTTATATGGCATTTTTTGGGCACTTGACACTTATTCTAGTTGTACTTGGTTGCACCCAAATAAAGGCCATTTCTGAGTGTTTTGCATCTGGATCCTTTGAACTGGCTCATGGGTCAGTATTAATTACTAATTACATCTCTTGAATGGACACTTGATTTCCACCTTCAATTGATAACTGGTTGAAGAGTAACATGGCAATAATAAAAATGTAAATGGAATAAAAGATTTCATGCGGGTTTGTTGTGGTGCAATGTGGCATGGCATGATTTGCAGGTTTAGTATATAAGCTTTTTAGTGGGATTTAAGTGATATTTCTAACTGCCAAACAATTTGTTAATTTCTAAGTAACGAGTTACAACCTTTCACTAATTGTGAATCAGCCCTTCTCATAGTTTGGACATCCAGAATGGATTGATTTCCCAAGAGAAGGCAATGGCTGGAGTTACGATAAATGTCTCCGTCAGTGGAAGCTTGTTGATACAGATCATCTCAGATACAAGGTAGACAGTTCCTTTTAATTTTGTTTTTACTAATCATTATCATATGTTGAAGCTTCAGATTGATTTAGGTCACGTGTGAGGAGGCATTGGCCTGACTGATTTCCCTTTGCTTCCCCTTGAAGCTAAGAAAAGTTCAATTCACTCCCAAAGAAGCAACTGCACCATCGTGATTCCCACTCCCTGCTGAATAGAGGTCTTTTCCAAGTCCTGATGTGTCAGATGTGCAGGGATGCTGTGGCCCTTCCAGTTGATTCCCTTAAGATCCAACCTTTTTAGGATGGCCAGAAAATTGGTCTGACTATAGCTCAGCATGCACTCTTTGGCCAAGCAATGCATTCTGAAATGACGCCTTAGCATGGGAAGCTTAATGTGAAACATGACATGCATTGTCAGTGACCACTAAACATGTCACACATTTTTTATTATGGAAACTAATGCCTCTTGTTGTGTTCCCCCATGGCCATTTATATCTAAATAATTCCTCTTTGGAGATTCTAACATTTTTTTTTCTTTTCTGTTCCTTGAGATCCACCCAGTATATGAATGCTTTTGATAGAGCTATGAATTTGTTGGATGAGAAGTTCTCAATCCTTTCATCAGCAAAGCAGATCGTGAGCAGTGCAAGTGAAGAGGACAAGGTACAAATGGATCAGATCAGGTTTTCTTACCACTAATATCCAGCACAATCCTTGGTGTTTTTTTCCCCCTTTTTCCCAGCATTCAAGTTTGTCCTCTTGATTCTCTATTAGAGGAAAAGTTCTTCATGCATGCGGGCATAGAATCCTAGTTAGACTTCACCAAGTTGGAGTTTCCAGCTGCCATTGTCGTCTCAAGGAAAATACAGAGAACCATGTTTCCAATGAACATGAAAAAACCCAGTTTTGAGTATGAGGAACTAGAATGCTAGCATGCACAGATAAATTGTTGCCATTTTTTCTATTGCTTCAGAATATGGCTTTGCACATCTTATGATGGAATTCCAGGAATTTTCTTTTATTGCCCTGGGAGGGAAAAGTCAGAGAGCTTTTAAAAATCTGGCTTCAAGGTGTTGATGACTGCCCCCCCCCTTTTTTTTGGGTGGGGCTGAGGGATAAAGAGGGCACCAGAACAACATGAAGTAGCACATTTCTGTCATGCTAAGGCTGTTTCCCTTGAATGGCTGGAAACTGGGCTCATTGTCTCGGGGTCCGAAGATCGATTTGGGTGTCAAAAATGGGAAGAGAGATTATTGTTTACTGCAAAAATGCCTTTCTAAGAAATTCAATGGAAAATCCTTTTTTAAGAAATGCAATTGTGTATATACCAAGGTCTTCAAACCTGGTATTGGTTTCGGTACCGGGCAGGGCTGGTACCGGTGTGAACCGGTACCACCCGGTACTGTACCGGTTGGGACCCGGTTCCGCATCCCCCCTCCCCCATGGTTCCCCATGGACCCCAACCCCATATATTGGTCCTATTGGATATTTATGGGTCTGATAAGGACCCATTTACCCTGATAAAAGAGTCCGCCACCCCACCCTAGGTCCCCGACCCCGACACCCCCATCCCCAAGTCCCCATCTCCCCACCCCCACCAGTCGCAAGTGGAGGGAACCTTAGTGGCTTTCCGAACGGCGGCGACTGGCGGTCTGCGGCTTCCCGGATGGCGGTGATCTGCGGACGCGACAGACCGACGGTACTGGTACGCCCTCTCTGTCTCTCTATCTCTTTCTTTCTCAGTCTCTCTCTCTCCCTCCCTCTCGAGTCCCGATCTCCAGGTCCTCCACCGCCGTCGCTGCCGGCCCGCGCAGGCCCCTTCGTCGCCTTCCCGGTCGTCCGCCCCGCCTTCGCCATTGTCCACAGCCATCCCAGCCGTCCTGGCCGTCCTTTTCTGTTTTTTTTTATTTTTTGTTCCCGTACTAGCCGGTACCGAGCTCAAATGGCCGGAACTGGACCGGCCAAGGCCGGTACCGGTACGAACCGGCCTGGTACGGTACATACTGGGCGGTTTTGAATACCATGGTATATACCTCCTACTGTACTCATGCAATTAACACTTTGCAAAACAAAAGTTACAATTACATCATACTGTCAATCTTGGTTCTGTAGGTCTGCATAGATTTTAGTGGTCATTTTAGGAGTCCAACTAGTGATACAAATTGCATGACTTATTGTGGATCTTGGTAGGTTATTCTTGACGTGGAGGTAATGTCAAATCTTATTTTGTCTTCCCTGCTTTTTTTGGGGGAACCTCAGTTTAATTCATTGGATTGCCATTAATCCTCTTGGGTGGCAATGTTTCATGGGATTTAATTAAATTGACAAGATTTGAATTGACTTTTTTCTGTATCAAACATTTTACCTTGTAGTAGTTGTCTACTAGTCACCTTAGGAGGTTTCCTCGATGTGACCATAAAATGGAACTGAAAGACTAATGCTGCCATTAGCGAATCTCTTGCAATTGTTTTCACCGCAGAGAGGCATCACTGTACTGTTACTGTTGAAGTGCCACAAGTTTTGCCTTTTCATTAAACACTTCCGTATAAGGAAAGAGTCTCCTATCTATGGCCAATTGAAGAAGCCCTTTTGCACAATTGGCCACTAGACTTGAGGACATTGAGCTTAAGTTGATGCTGTTTGCACAGCTTTGTCTGGATCTTTCACATATCTCTGGTCTGGAGGTTACTGTGAAACTCCCCACTCCAGCTGCCCTCATGATCGACATGCCATCACTTGAGTGATTGATTGATGCTTGCTCAGTCTCTTCTGGTTGTGGACCAAAATCTCATTTATTACTTTCATTAGCTTGTTGGTGGATATTTATAGATTATTTTCTCTTTGAAAGGTGCACTGATTCTTAGATTGTTGTTCAGAGCTTGGCTTTGGTATCAAATTGGATGGGAGTGGAAGCAACATGGGTTGGTTCTGTTAACTTGAATGATTTCACTGATGTTTAGCCCTTAGGAAGCTCAGTGCTAAGGGCACACGGAAATAAATAAAAGAAGAATAGAGATAGAGATGGAGACCACAAAATTAAAGCAAAACAGATTTTATTTTTGTATTGATGTTGTTATTGGTTACACATCTCTATCACAGCATGCCATTGCATTAAAATTCTTATTCATGACTGATTTAGAGGTTGCCCTCCCTAGCAAACAACGAATCTCTGGTTAAAGCTAATACTAAGTAAGATAGACTCTCTTAGTATGACTCTAGTATTTGTACCATACCATTTGTAACAGAATAATTGAAAAAAATCTAACTAGGATTTATATTCTCAACTGAATTATGCCAGTCATCAAGCTTTCCTGTCATGTCTTGGCCATTTGATCATTATCTGGATTCTTCATAATTTTACCCAGGAAACAATTTCATGATGGCTGCTCCATCAAAGCTGTAGACATTATCTTTTCCATGATTCTATCTAGGCATGATAATTTGGTTTTCTTGTGTCATTACCTTATCTCTATTCATATACTGTTGTTTTAGTGTTTGACTTCCTGACATCTTATCTTATTTTCACGACCTTATTGAATGTTGAAGGTACAAACTCAGTTTCATAGACATAGTAGTTCTGTTCAATAACTGTATAATTGCATAAGCATAGTTTGATGCTATCTTTTTTCAGCCTTCATCGTTGTTTTACTTTCAGGATAACACTTAAATCAGGCTCAGTTATTTTTCCTTTCAGGTGATTGTTTTTGAACGTGGTGATTTGGTCTTCATATTCAATTTCCATCCAGAAAATACATATGAGGGGTAATCAAATTTTCCCAGTTGATTCAGAATTTTGGTTTATCAGCAGTCATCCTTTGTTTCCTTTCCAAAATGATGCAGGTACAAGGTTGGGTGTGACTTGCCAGGAAAGTACAGAGTTGCGTTGGACAGTGATGCATTAGAATTTGGTGGGCATGGCAGAGTAAGAATTCTGTTAGAGAGCACAATTTCCTCCAGCCAAGGACTGTTATGCCTTTCTTGATATCTTTTTAGTAACTTTCTGTTCAGTATATGTTTGTGAAAATGATTACTGTTTGATATGTCTTAAAGTAAAGTGCATAGTCCATTATGGATGCTGGAACTTAGTATCTTGTATATGCCATTTCTGTTACATTTCTACTGATCTTTTCATTAATCATATTTCTTATACCCATCCACTTGAGTGTGATCTTGAAAAATGAATGCAAGCTATGTTGTGCACTCTAATAGAAAATTAGAGTGTTATGTTTCATGGTTTATATGAGCAGGCTAATGGACATTCTTTCAACTCCAAGGTCTCTTCATCTTGAAGAGCTTGGATGTGCTTCAATTGCATGCCATTGGAAAATCGCAACAGGAGCTAAGGAACACAGATCATCATCATCATCAGAGCCTTATCCCATGATTTGGGGTTGGCTACATGAATCCTGTTCCGCCAAAGAGTTCTATCAAGTGCTATGTTCATGTTTAAACCTAAGGAACACAGATCTCTTAGCATAAACGTTGGCTCATTCAACTTCACAGTGTTTGCAACACGGGCTCAAATGCTTTTATGCGCAAGTTTGAATCAATTCAAACTTATTAAAGAGAACAAAGTTGAAATCTTACATCTGTTATAATTATGAGTCTTGTGTAATCTAATAATGTTCACTGACTTCCTCATATTCCTGATGCTTGAAATTCATTTTGATGTTTTCTTTTATAGATATCTCCTTTACTGCCTCATTTTGCAAATTAGCTACAGACCCAGGTGGTCTAGTGTCTGACCTTAATTTCCTCATCACAGGTTGGTCGTGATGTGGACCATTTCACCTCTCCAGAAGGTATACCCGGTCTACCAGAAACAAACTTCAACAATCGACCCAACTCCTTCAAAATTCTTTTACCGCCTCGTACTTGTGTGGTGAGATGTGAAATGCTCAATCAGATAGGTCATCTGTCTCAGCCAAATGTCCATTATAGCATTTATGGATTTACCTCTTGGAATTCCAGGTGTACTATAAAGTTGAAGAAAATGAAGATGGTGATGATGGAGAGTTAAGTGGGGTTGATGACAACACTGAAAAAGCGGCAACTGAAGAGATCACAGATGCAACCGACTTAAATGTTCTAATTCCCACATTTTTGGGTGAACCAGAACCTGATGATATAGATGACACTGCATCAGATGACTGAGATAAATTTATAGCATGATCGCTCCGGCAATTGCTGATAGGTTCCATATTTCAGCATGACGAAGATACCTTGAGCAGTTTGATGGAATATCGGTTAATACCATGAGAACAACTATGTGCGGCAATGCTGTAGGGATGGTAAGAAATCTGGTACTGGTGTGCTTTGCATAGACACATTGTTTAACCAAGATGCCTCTGCCTACTCATGAAATGTTGATATTCTCGTTATTCAGCTGTTTTGTCTACTTCCTGGGATCTTTCATCCTTACAAGGGGTTAGGATAAGGTCTGATCGGGTATTAGGAAGTACCCAATTACCAATGCAAGACTCTTCTTCCAAGGCAGCGTGTAAAGTTTGGAATACATGAATAAACTCAAATCCCCCGAAAGCGGATCCTACAGATTTTATCCTGGATCATATACCTTTGATATGTTTACTTGCATTTCCCAATTCTCATTCCTACTATAACATACCCTTGATATGTTTGTCGTTTATGAATGCAAGTACCCGTCGGCATGCCTCTAAATGTGTAATAAGAGAGACCTGGGGTTGGAAGAAGAGCTCCTTGTCGGTTTGGTACGGTCTAAAACTTGTTACATGCACAAATTTTCCAGAAAAAGTTGATCATAATATGGAAGTCAAAATCCAAATTTCGAAAACAAGCAACGGGCGTGTATTTTGATTGTCTGGACTCTGGAGTTCTCCAATCACCTAACAATTCTATGATCAACTTATCTGGAAAACCTAAGCATGTAAAAGATTTTAAACTGTACCAAATGCGTCCTTGGTTACTTGTGTCTAGTGATATAATGCATCCTTGGTTATTTGTGTTTTATCGTCGAGAGTTTTATCTCAATTAATTGTGGTCGGTTACATGAATCTTGTTTCGTCAAAGATTTTTATCAAGTGTAATATTTATATTTAAATTCAAGGAACTAATGTCCTTCTTAATAATATCGTACCATCTCATTTTAGTTCTTTCTCGAGTTCTTTTACTAGCATCCACTAAGATTTGGTCACATCTTTTAATCGGCGTTGAGTTAGGACGACGAAACACGTGTTCAAATCACTTGAGTCTATTTTTTCTCATTTTACTATCCATTGGAGTTATCTCTAAGTCTTTACGGATGCGTTCATTCATAATCTTGTCTTTCTTAGTTTTGTCACACCTCCGTCTCAACATTCTCATATTTGTTATACATATTTTGTGGATGTGTTCCTTTCGAATTGTTCAACATTCGGTACTATTTAACAGAGTAGGTCACAGCCGTTCTATAAAATCTCCCTTTAAATTTAGTGATATATAAAGAGAATATCATAAGAATAAGAAATCAAAAGCAAATAGAGCTGGAACATCCAATTAGTCCATTCATTCGATTTTGCGTACCTAAGTATAATGCTGTTGCGTAGAACTCTCGTGAAGCTTTCTATGGCATCAGATCGGGCGGTGTGTTCACACGACAAATCAAGCTTTCCAATGGAAATGGTGATTCTTCGAAAACTAGAGTGGCTTACTCAAAGAACTCTCGGTCACGTCCCCCCCCCCCCCGGGGCTCTTCTGTTAACATCTACATTATTTCTCTATGTACTGAATCCCCCGCGTTCATGATTATTTCCGATCAGATGGATATGTTCTTTTGAGTTAATTAGGCTGGTGTTCAACTTCTGTAGAGAGAACTTAATTAATTCCTTTATCGTGACATTAATAGATGTGAGAGATCCTCTTCTACATTTATCATCCATAAGAGACGTGGGTGAGGCCTTCATGTATCACTTTTAGCGATGGTCTTTAATTGTTGCGAAAACGAGGGGGCTGCATCATCAGCCCTCTGGCATCACGTGCCTGTGATTTGTCTTCCTTATCCATAACTAATGAATCATCGCGGTGACACATAGCATGTTTAATCTCTTGTTTGACCCATGCGTTACACTATACCATACGTAAGAGAAGTACTTGCTGTTCATATCTTACTTCGCATATTTTTGTAAACCAAATTCCCAGTGGCATATATCAATGAAAATATATTTGTAAAAAATATGTTAACTAGGATTTACAACAAGCGTTACTCTATACAAAAATCCCGTCAGAAAAATCAAATGGACAACTCCAATGCGGCATGTATCCATTATCATTCACTTGAAATGAAAGCCATAATAATATGAGTAATACTTACTCGTGTGCGGCTCACGCCAAGAACAGCAGGTTTTTTTGGCATAGGTCTTTATGTGTCTCTCTCTTCGATCCACCCATCTCATCTGTTTAATTGACTAAGGGGGATGAGGGTGTAACTTGTCACACACTCAAGAATTACTCTTATTATATATATAATCGGATGGAGTACCATTTATCCCTCGGGAGACGTCTGCCTAGGAGGCATGAACCACCGTACGGACGGTGATCGGAATCCTCACCCAGTGTTTGCCGTCGCCCCACGCGAGGCTCCCGAACGTGTAATCCCCCCCGGACCTGCATGGAGTTAGGGAAGGCCACGTTTAGTTCGACGATAAATTTTAGGGAGAATAAGTGTAAATTATTTTGAATTAATTTATCACTATGTCTATCTCACGTATATTTTATATGCGAGGTGTAAATATAGTGATACCTTTCTTATTCATTTGGTAAAAATAGAAATATAAATGAAAATAAATGAGAATAAATATTGAAAAGAGACTATTATGTCATTATTATTGATTATGATTAGTGCTAATATTTCTCTTTAATGATCATAATTAACACTAATATTGTTAATTCTATTTAATATATTTATTCTTGATAGTCATAATTAGCACTAATATTATTAAGTCTAGCAAGATTAATTCTTTTTTAGTAACAACGAGGCGGTTATAATAAATTATTTAATGATAATTATATAGATTATTTATTAATTAACATAAATAAGGTTAATTTATATGATTAATTAACACTAATAATATTAATTAGTAATAATTATGTTAATTAGCACAATAAGTTTAAGTAGCACGGTAATAATTAATTATTTAATCATAATTAAATAATATATTTATTAAATATCCCTAATTAGAATAATTAGCATGATTAGTTAGCACTAATAATATTAATTAACACTAATAAAATCAATTAATATCATTAATTAGCACAATTAATTAGCACTAATAATGCTAATGGGCATAATAAGGTTAAGTAGCACTATAATAATTAATTATTTAATAATAATTTAATAATATATTTATTAATTAGCACTAATAAAATTAATTAGCATGATTAGTTAGTACTAATAAGGTTAATTAATATAGATAATTAGCACTAATAAGATTAAGTAGCAACATTATAATTAGTAATTTAATGACAATTAAATAATATATTTATTTATTAACACTAATGAGATTAATCAACATGATTAGGTAACACTAATAATATTAATTAACACTAATAGGATTAATTATCACTAATAATGGAGAGAGAAAATGGGGATAAGAAGGTGAGAATAAGTCATTTCACCTTTCCCCCGTCTTAATCCCATTTTTAAGGATAACTCCATTCTCCTTAACCCCTTTATTCTCGTCAATTGTAATCTTATCAAACAAAGAACAAGATTGAAGCGGAGATATCTCTGTCTTATTTTTAACTCGAAGGCAATACTTGCAAGGTGAGGCGATGATTCCCATTCACGCCTTCATTGAGGAAGGAAGTGGACGTTCCACCTCCGGCCACCAGACAAGCATTTTCATTAAAGGAAATAGGAGGTTACAGAAGAGAGAAAGGGGATAGGGGGAGAGCAAAAGGCACCGAAACTTAAAGAAGCGCAAGGGGCCACATACAACTAGAAGGGCGAAAATCCAAGACAACACATGAGTGGTAAGCAACCATTAGAAGCCACGATCCCTCAAAGAGGAGGAAGAGTTAGAGCACTGATGAGATTGCCGGGGGGCACTGTCAACCGTCCTCGAAGCCGGCCGTGAACGATCTCGGTCAGAGGTGCCCACGAAGCGAGCATGGGCAGCCGCGAGGTCAGGGAACCTCTCTGAAGGCTCGAGCCCCGGGACAGTGAGCACCTGAATGAGCTGAGGAAAGTGGAGGCGATCCTCAGGAGACGGACGAAGAAGCTCCTAAACGGGAGGCACAAGGGCAGGAGCCGAAAGTGGAGCTGCTAACGGACCGGGTGGGTCCCGATTGATCTTCTTTTTCAGAGCTTGAGTGAAGGAGAGGCTAGGGGACGCAAAGGCAGTCGGGGGAGAAGCGTGGGCATCGTCAATGGTGGGTGACCTCGCCCCCGAGGACCAAGAAGCCGCCGCAGGGTTGAGTCCATCAGCAGGGGGACCAACCATAAGAGGGCCCTTGCCACGAAGGGTGGAGGCCGACGGAACAGTCGAAGATAGCGTGGTCTGAACGCCCAACACAGAAGGGCCACCAGCAGGAGGGTGGACGGCGGCGGCCGCGAGTCCACCGCCCGGGGAAGGCAGAGACGACCCTGTTGGGGGCCCATCAACCGAAGAAGAGTTCCCACAGGTAGTAGGATATGGTGGCACAACAGAGGGGGCAGCCAAGCCCAAAACGACAGTGGAAGCTGGCTTATGTTGACCAAGCAAGTGGGCAGGCAGGCCTGCCACTGCGATGGGGGCAGAGGAAGGTAGGGCGGCCTGCATCGAGGCCACCAGCATCAACGTAGCGGCGGGCGCAGGAGGAGGCTGCACCGACGTAGCAGTAGGGCCAAGGGGGGTGGCCACAAAAGTTGTGGGTGCAGGAGGCCAGGTGTTGAAGGAAGAGGCCGGCTCCAGGCCCGCCCCGGTAAGGACTGGAATGATAGGTGGAAAGGTGATGAGGACATCAAGGGCTTATGGGATGGTATTGTGTGTATTGGCTTGTATAGGTGTGTAGTATGGGTTGTATTGGCTTGAAAGTGTGTATTTTTTTGATTTCTTTCATTTTGGCTCTCCTTGTAAGGCTTATAACAAGCCAATGGGCCACTTGTAATGTAAAGTCCATGGCTAGGTTGCCATTAGTAGAGTCCATTAGAAGCCTAGTTCATATTGGACCTTAATAGCCACTTAAGGCCCAAGTGGGCTTTCTCCTCTCATGGACCACCAAGACTTGGAAGGCCCAAGTCTAGACATGGGTTATTGGACTTGAGTGGTTGGCCTTGGACCAGCCTAGGCCCATGAGAAGCCCATGAAGGGGGGCGCCCTCTTCCTTGTCCTATTAGGCTAGGTAGGTGTGATTTAGGTAGAGTTGGAATGGAATTAGTCTAAGTTTGAATAGAAATGGTCAAGTTAGATTAAAAAAATGTATTAGGTGTGTTGTTCACATTACATCCTAGCCCTTCAATCCCCATCCCTAGATCCAAGGGTGCACAATTGATTTGATTGGAGTCATATATAAGCTTGTATTTTCATGTAAAAATGGATGAAAATTCAGAAATTTGTTGAAAGGCCAAAGGCTTCTTGCGCCCCCAGCTCCTCCCCTCTGGTTCCTCTCCTCCAACCTCCAGTTCTAGTGTGGTTTCTACCTCCTATCCCCTCCCCTCTATCTCCGGTGATCATCTGTGCCGCCGCCGCCGCCGTTCGTGCCGCCTACGAGCCGCCACGGAGCCATCGTCAAGGTTCTGTCCTGCTGGACAGAGGTGACTTCCACGAATTCTTACTATCAGCCATGAGCTCAGATCGATTTGAAATTTTGAGAGTGTGTTCTTGCCTTGAATCCCCACCTCCACCTAAATTTTCACGTCCAAACTCTTCCATTTAGTAATTTTCTATTTTCGTTCATTTTTCATTCCCAGATCTGTTTTGTCTCTATCTACAGTGACAACAGCTCTGAGTTTCCCATCTCCGACCACCTTTTTGAATGCTTGGGAGACGACCGGAGTGCCGCCCCTCTGCCAGTCAGCGTACTGGTTGGGGAAGCGGAGCCGCCAGTCTGTCGTCACGGCTCGTCCTCGGGTCTTCCGCCTGATCCTGCGTGGCTCCTCCACGTCCACCCACTCCTGGTGGAGGCCCAACGTCCCATCACCAGCCTGAGCCGCAACGGCTCGATCTCGTTCAGGCAGTGGAGCCAGAGCTCCCACCCAAACAAGGGTCGGCCCGCTGCGACCCAGGGCTGGTCGTCGTCAGTCATGCCCATGTAGGGCCTCCACACTACCTGCATTTGCATTTCATAGCATCATATCACCATAATCATAAATGCATCAATAGGAAATAAATCAAATGCATAAACATAAGCATACATACCATGGATGGTGGGAAGTCGCACAGCTCACGTTGCACTGCCACCAGCTCATAGGCGTGCGGGCCCCCCGTCGCGTACGGGAGCCAGCGTCGAGCCAAAGGAACTGCCTCCGGGCGGAAGACAGTGGCTCTCCCCATCGGGATGTACAATTGGCATCAGACCTGCATCCACAAATCATTAGCATATCACAGTCATATCAAAGCATAATAGGAATAAAAGCACATAACATAGGCATAAATTTAAATTTGCATACCTGAAGGAATGGTGCGAAGCCGCTGACAGTCGTCTCTCTCCCTGTCCCGGTGGACAGGTCGGCGATGAGGTGGGCCAGCAGGGCAGCACCCCAGGCATACCTCCCTACCTGGCTCAAGTCCTCCAAGACACTCAGGAAACGATAGTTCATGTCGTCTCCCTTCGTGCCCAGTAACAACCTCCCCATCATCAAGAATAGGAACCTCCTAAGGTCCAGGTCTGCTCTCTCTCTCTGGGCGGGGTCGGTACAAAAAGTGGCCCTAGCCCTCCCAGCCATCCTAGCTGCAAAGTCCTCCAGGGACTTGCCCGTCCTCGGACGTCCCCCTCCCAATCCTAGGGACTCCATAAGCTCTGCCCTATCCACCATCCTACAGTCCCTAGGCCCCTCTGCCACAGTAGAAAGGTCCAGGAGTCGGCGGGCCCGCTCCTGGTAGTCGAGGTAGGTCACCCCACTCACCGCCTCGCCATCTACTCGTAGCCCGATGATCCTAACTACGTCCTCTAGAGTGGGGACCATATACCCCCAGGGCATCAAAAATGCCCGGCTGACCCTATCCCATCTCTCCCTCAGTACCTGGATGAGTATCAGGTCAGGCGGAATGGCTCGATGCTGAGGAACGGTGCGAATCCCATCTCCCTCAGCCGCTCCCTATGAAACTCTGGGAGCCCCTGGTAAGCAGCATGGACAAGCACCCAGGAAATGCGAGTCTTCATCACCCCCTGCAAAAATATAAACACAAAATATGTCAATAAGCAGATATCATCAAAAACAAAGAAAACAAAAAAAATGGTTTTCTACGTCCACCATCATGTACGCTGTTTCCTTTTAACGTCTACTCCAGTGGCCGCTATTTCATTTCCCTATTTTTTTTATAAAAAACAAAAAAAAATGGTTTTATGAGTCCACCATCATGTATGCTGTTTCCTTTTAACGTCTACCCCAGTGGCCGCTATTTCATTTCCCTATTTTCTCATAAAAGATAAAAAAATAGTTTTCTGCGTCTAGCCTAAGGGGTTTGTTTTGTTTTTTGCGTCCGTTCTGAACGTCGTCATTTGTTTTTAACCTCCTTTTGTGTTTTAATAAATAAAAACATTTGGCGTCCATCAGGTGGACGTCTATTGTGTTCTGCGTCCACATTCATGGATGCAGTTTCTTCATCTCCTTCCTCCCGACCCCCTCTTCACCCTAACCGTTCTAAATGCAAATAATAAAAAAAGGGGGGGGGGGGGAGAGAGGGGGAGGGCCACTCACCTTCTTTGGGGCGGCTTGGTCCACCGCTCCCCACAGTGGCCGGCGGGGGGGGGGGTTGCTGCCGGCGACGGGGCACCGTCGGAAGAGCCTCCTCTGTCACCACCGCTCCCTCCTCTGCCGCCGCGGCTGGACCTCCTTCTTCCCCTTCTCCTCCTTCCTCTTCCTCCTCCTCTCCTTCTTCCTCTCTTTCGCTCTCCGTCGCCTCCCCTTCTTCCCTTTCCTCCTCCGCTGCCGGAGTGCCTCCCTCGACCGTCGTAGTCGTCGCCGCCTGCTCCACCTCCTCCACCGCCGCCTCTCCGCTGTCGCCAAGATCGACGACGTCGGGGGCCATCACCCGCTGCCGCTTGCCCAGCGTGGACCCAGAAGAAAACATCACCGGGGAACGGAGGGGGACCGTTAGGGTTTGAGGGAGAAGAATAAAGGGCTGGAGAAGAGGGTCTGTGGGTTCGTGCAAGTAGCAGAGGGAGTAAAGCGAGGAATGAAGAATGAATGAGGGAAGGAGAAGAAGAGAGAAAGAGGGAAGGGCGCCCGTTAGGTGTTCGGTTATGAAAAGAATCTGCGTTCGCATTAGCAGATGCTTATTTTCATTTTCTAGAAATTAAAATGAATTAGCGCCTTTTTGTGAGGACGCCATTTGTAAAAGGGTGCGATAATTTCAAGAATGAGCGTTTGTGTGGAGAGACGTTATTGATGGAAATTACATTTTTGAAGGAATATTTTACCAATAAGCGTCCTCGTATGCAGACACTGATTGTGGAACTTTAATTTTAAAACTCAGAAAATAGAAAATAATTGGCGGCTATTGTAACGCATGCACTTTTAAAGAGCGTCTACAATATGGGACGCCATTTCCCTGAGAACAATAATTGTTGAAATAACGGAGAATCCTTCATGATTTCAGCAGTTTTCACCCTTGATTTGGCTCAAGGAAAATAAAGGATTGATTTTATTGAAATGAAATGAAAAGATACATCATTTATGAGCCACTTAGGCCCTCATCTTCCTAATTTCCCTCACATAGGGCTCACACATCTCACCATTCTCTTCCACACGTTCCACTGGTTTATGCAGCTTGTTCACCCTCCATAGAGCCTTGATTGTGCTAACTTCCTCTTCATCCTCTTGGCTAGGTAGGATCCTCTTCTTGATGGGTGATAGATGAGAGGCGTCCTCCATGTGATAACGTGGCATGCCCAGTTGAGGGAGGCACCGGTGTGCATTGTACAGAAGGAAATGTGTGGCACCGATAAGTCAGAGTTCCACACCTGGGGAGAGCCGGGCACGAAGATCTTGAGTTTTGAGGAAGCCCGGTGCACAAGTAAACATCGTCCTGGGCATGGTCTTGAAGTATTCTCACCAGTCCGCCCTTTTCTTCAGCCTAGGCACCCTGTTGACCACCCTGTCACTCAGTACAAGAATGCCTGTCATATAGTGAAGTGGGCTCCTCGAGAAGATTTTAGATGATTGTTGAAACTCTCCACATGGGTCGAACTTGAGGTGGAGATCCACCCAACTGGTCAGAAGTAGCATAGACCCATGCAAGGGCCTGCCCAGGGTAGCCGAAGTAAGCCCACTATAGAGGTAAGCCAGGACTACAGGGCCCACCCTCTTTCCTTCCCAGATTGCACTGATCGCACTCAGCAGTTCCTCTTCTAAGAAATCATCTACTGTGGGGAACAATAGGGCTCCCACTAAGCAGATCACGAAAGCTTTCATCACGCTCTCCATGTCTTCCTCTTTAGCCTGGCTCATTTGTTTATACACCCATGCTGCAAGCTTCATCAGATTAATCCCCTTGTTCACTCTGATTTGACCCACAATGTTGGAGCTTGGGATGAGGCCGGTGAGGATCTCCGTAGCGCTCATGGGCTGGGTCATGAACGCCATCTTCTCTTCATCCCCTTGTTTCAATCTCTTCAGCCGAAGCAACATCTCTGTCTCTTCTAGCAACACCGTGGCTTCAAATGTGGGAGTAGAAAGGTATGAGTGTCTGGATGCCAAACCTCCACGAGAGCGCCAATCAAGGCCTAGTCCAGGTGCACATCTTGGTAGTGCTTGGCATGTGTAATCAACCCCAACAGGTGCCACCGAGATAAATAAGACCACATCTCTAGTGTGATCTTGGACATGAGCAGGGGAAGCCATTTGTTCTTAGTGTATCTTCTTGCACCTGGGATATTGGGGTAGTTCTGAAAAAAAGGAAAAAAAGAAAAGAAATAGAAGAATTATGAAAGCATACTAGAAGTTGAGGTAAAAATGGAGTTGTGTGTAGAGTCTTTGTAAAAGAATATTGGAGAGTTTTAAGAGGTTCTGAGAAGTTAACAGAGATGCAGTAAATAAAAAAAAAGAAGGAAATTGGCAAACCTGGTCAAGCATGATCGCCCTGCTAATATGACCTGTTATCTCAGCAATCCTAGGCAGGGATGTCTTAGGCTTCTTCCCCCGACTGTGAATCAGGCGATCCATGAGTGAGAGGTTGAATCTTTGGAACAAAGCTGAGCACGGCTGTTGATTTCTGTGCATTGCAGGAACGAAGGGAGAGCTGCCTTAAATCATGGTGGTTTGAGGTTTTTCTCGTGGGGAAGGAACTTATATAGGGAAATCTCAGGAAATAGCAGGTTCTGGGAGCTCAGGGAGTTGTTTCCGAGAAGGGTTTCTTAACTTCAAATTGTCGGGGAATCAGCGTCTTGTATTCCGGACGCATTTTCAATGTGCATCTGCCCTTACGGACATCGTTTCTTGATTTCCATATTCTGATTTTTGAAAAGGCGTGTAATGAGCGTCTTCCACAATGGATGCTATTTCTTATTTTGCTTAAATATTTGACTGATCAATTATAAGAATTCACGTTCATCATTACAGACGCCAATTGTAATTGGCAAACATTGAGATTGACGCCATTTAATCATGAATGCTTGGTTGGCTTCTAGTTGTTACACTTGAATATTTGTGGGTTTTGGTCTGACCATTTATGAGTGCAGGAAGACAGGTTCTACAGATTTTGAGGCGTTCAGGCAACATCTTGAGTAATGCCACCCCATCACTGTATGCATTTACTATATGGTATCTACATTACTATAGCACATCAAGCACCTTGTGATCCGGATGAACCTGGAATTTGAGTTCCCCTTTACCAAAAATAGTGATGATTCCAGGAAAGCCCTGATCACACAGATAGGCCGTTGAGTCATCTAAGACTTGGGACGATGGTTCCAATTTCTAAGTTGATACGTGGATAAGCGAGCTTCGACTTAGTGTGAACTTAGAGATCTAAATTCTTGACTAAAGTCTAGGTAGTTTAACAATATTATCCTTGATTATTTTCTATTTTAGTTTGCTTTAATTTTTCTTTTAGCCCAGCATGCATCATGTAGGACTTTTTAAGCTTCATCGGAAATACTCCCTTATTCAAGTCTTAATGGAATCCACTCGCCCTCAAATTGATGTTGACATGAGATATTCACTCCGAATCGAGTACTAAGTTCTTTTGAAGCTATTAAGGCTGGTTCCTTGAAAGCATCGTTGATCGGATTCCTACCTCAAATTCTTGTTTTCCTCATTTCACATTGGTTGCAGCACATCCACATTGGCTGGTCATCACTCTCCAATGGTGTCCTTCGTGCACCACGTGCACGTTTTCCCTAGTTTAATTTCATCCGAGCAATTGATCCTTTCTTGTAACCATCCGAGGTTGTTTCATTCTGTGCCCATGGAAAGATTCCTAACAGTTCGTGTCACATCACACCTTGATGCCTACTTTTCAGTGCACTCCCACTTCATTACCCTTCGTTTTCACTACATTCCATTCCGTCTCACTCCCTTGCAAAGCAGACGTCAAGGCGGGACAGCTGTAGATACGCTAAATTTGACATTAGCCTTAGCAAATCTCATGTCACCATGTAATGCCCAAAGTGGATTCTACTCTAGAACTGAATGAGATGAGTTTTTTCTCTTTCTTGGGTAATTTGTTGAATTTGCATCCTTCTTGGCGGACGCTATTTGTTATCAGAGTCTTCCTCAACGGACGCTTATTCTCGGGGCATTTATCTATTTAACGATGATTTTTAATAAATAACGGCTCACATGGCAGATGCTAATTATTTTTAATTCAAAAATTATTATATTTTGTTAAAAAAAATAAGTGACCTTTATCAGGGACGCTATTTAATTAACGCCTGCTAGGGAAGACGCCATTTGTTTTAGAAAGTCTGAATATTACTAAATTAGCTCCAAGATTTTGTGTCCGTAGTGGTGGACGCTATTTCAAATAGCGGATGTCACGGATGACGCCATTTCCCCTCCATTTCTGCCGCCGGAGATCTCCTTCCCCGGGTTGGTCATTGCCATTTCCTGTTGCTTGCCTTTTCTGAGAAGGAAACCTGCCTCTCTTTGAACCCTTCCCGATTGAAGGGATTTCACCCCTATAAATGATCCTCTCTTTGAGTGCTCGTGAGAAGAGGGTAGAGAGAAGTCAGCATCAGGGCATAGTCAGAGAGAGATACAGAGAGTGTACGTGGGCATTTGAGTAGGGAGTCAGAATAACATTCGTTGGTTGTGATTTCCTCCACATCTCCCTGCCAGAAGATTCCATCCTCCATCTCTTTCACGCTAGGAGACTCTTCCTTCAGCAACGACACCCGGTGGAGGGCAACCCCCTCTGTTCTTCTCCTTCTATTCTCCTCATTTCTCTTTTTTTAGTCTTTGCATTTCCTCTACTGTCACTTCATTCACAACACAGTCACCTGGCCTCGCCAGATCACAGCACTTTAGGCATTAACTATTGCATGCATACTCCCCTCCCATAATCCCAAAGGGGTTTAAACAAACACCCCCCAGGTGTGTTAGATAGCCTCTTGCATGTTTAGTCACTTGTTTGAACAGATTGCTACACTACTCATTTGACTAATTCAATGACATTGTTTCTTGGTTTTCTTTTGTTTTCAGGGTAATCAACAAGTGAAAGGAACCCTTCTAGTTAGCCGGCCAACCAAGGAGGAAGCAAAGAACCCACCATCTCCCATTCACAGGTACACACGCGATCCCTTTTCTTTTGTTATTTTATTTTGAGGAGTCTCCCTCCTCTGGCGATCACGTTCATTGAGCACCGCGTGCTCCATTCCATCATTTGAGCACCACGTGCTCACCTTCTCCACACTTTTATATTCCACAGCACCATTTTAATTCACACCTTCATTTCACACAACGTCAAGTGACGGCGCTCACACATATCATCCCTATAATTACAATCCATGCATTTTAATTTCATCTCATACATGTTGATAAGGGGAATTTTAAATAATTCTTTAGTGATTGAACTGATCATTGCTCAATAATGTCGACTTTCAATTTTCCACTCCTGATCACTGCTCTGAAATGTCGACTTTCAGTACTGACTCTTTTGAAAACTCACTTTGTCTTTCTTGAATCAGTCATGATCTATCCTCATTCTTGGTCTTAGTATCTGAACATTTCTTGAAATTCTTTTTGAATCTGATCAAATGACAAACTGATAGACATGTTCATTAATCTAAGCTGCTGAAATTAGAAATCTTCTCCTATAAGAACCACTAATGAACCCTGAATGAATTGTTGGTTTAAACATTATGATTTTTACAGACTAAAAACCAAACTTAATGAAGAAAGTCTGTGGAATACGTTCTAATAGTTCTTAACCATTTCGCGCATGTCATGTCTAAATGAGTCTTGCAGAATCTGAATTTATCTAGATTCAGGCTAAATTGGTTGAGAGAACCTGAAAACATGTATTGTTCTTAAACAACACTTTCTAAAAATCAAATGGACATATGTGTCAATATGATAAATCATATACTATAAAGGCAGAGCACTGATTGAATGGACTGAGAAACTGGGTACTTCATCAATGAAATGGAGAAAAACCCATGTCATGAAGTGCCTCAATTTATCTCTGTTCAGAAAATAAAAGGTTAGCTCTACTGAGTAACTAGGGGTACTTGCGTCTGATAAACGTGTACCCTTACGTAAAAAGGTGGAAACTATACCTGAGATAGAATAGTGGATCTTGTCGAGTAACTAGGGATGCTGGCGTCTAATAAACGTGTACTCTTATGTAAAAAGGCTAGATCATACTTGACTGTTCTAAAGAAGTAAAGAAAAGAAATATATGAAACCATATCTGCTGCTCTGAAGTTTAATTCAGGACTGTGAAGGTTGTTTAATCTTAATACAATTTTTGGACAATCCTGATGATGCCTTGAGGATCAGATAAACAAGATAATGTAAGACAAAAGCTGACATGTTCTATGTTCTCTTGGTTCATTACTATTAAGAGCTTGTACAGACTGGTCATCACAGAGTGGTGTTACTAGTCTCTCACTTTCATACTCTTTAAACCACATAAGTTCAAGAATAAACAATCTGCACTCTTATAATAGAAGAATTTGAGCTTTACTTGCTTGATTACTAAAATGCTTACACAGTTTGTCACATCAGATCTCCTCTTAACTATGATACTCATCATGATATCTTCCTATTTATCCTTTCTGCTAATGGCAAAGGGGGAGAGAGTTTAATGGGGAGAGTTTGATGTTGTTCGGAGAGAGTTTAATAGTTTATAGGGGGTAGACTTGCATTTGCATTGGTTGTGCATTGCATTTGCATCTTGCTGAGAGCACAAGTCTTGATTCTTAACAAAACCAGTGTTGACATAAAAATGTAAATGTGTTGCCATCATCAAAAAGGGGGAGAATGTTGTGGGAGTTTGTGTGGTACAATATATTTCATGTCATGTCTCCTATGTCTTAATTCACTGAAGTTAATTTCCTATTTTGTTTTGATGATTGGCATCTATACATTTCATTTGGCAACTATACATTGTATTTTGTTTTGATAACACTGATTAGCAGTTTATAGCTTCATGAACTTGCATTTGCATACTTAGGTCGGTGCATGTTTGTGCCATCTGCATATGAGGTCAATGCACCCTTCTTGCTTCATTCAAAGAAGGTCAGTGCACATTTTATCCTTCAGCATCTAAGGTCGGTGCACGTCTTGTATAACTCCATACAAGATCTGTGCATGCTTTTATAGAAGGACGTAAAAGGTCAGTGCATATCAGCCTAAGTCTTTGATAGGGTCGGTGCACGTTTAGCAATTGAGCATATAGTCGGTGCAGGTTTTGCATATAGTCGGTGCAGGTTCACATTGTGCATATAGTCGGTGCAGGTTTGCATTGTGCATATAGTCGGTGCAGGTGTTGCATTTTACTTGCATATAGTCTGTGCATGTTTCTGTAGAAACACATATAAGTTGGTGCAAGTTTCAGTAAGGTCAGTGCACATCCTTTATAAGACAGAATAAAGTTGATGCATATTGATATATGCATGGACTCAGGTCAGTGCACATTTGTGTCATGCATAAACATAGTCGGTGCATGCATTATCTTACGCAGGTAAGATATAAGTGCATTATTTGCTTTACGGATATAGAGGTTGGTGCATCTTTCTATTGAGACAGACAACGTCAGTGCATCTTTGTCTTTCTATGCATAGTAGGTCCGTGCATATTTTGATCGGCCAGCACATTGGTCCAAACATATTTCTGCTCCTTCATAGAATGTCGATGCATACTTATATGGTCTGTTGGTAAGGGTCGGTGCACACTTAGTTGTTCTGCATGTAATGTCAGTGCACATTACTGTGCTACATATATAGAGTCAATGCTAACAACACTCTCTTGAATTAAAAGCTAATATTGTCATCTGTTTGCCAGGTCAGGTATATGGTTGACACTTAATGGGTACACTGACAACCTGGGAACTTGACTTACGAGGAAGTTAAAGTATCAGGTTATTGGCACATGATTCAAGGCAAGGTTCGAAAGGAGATTCAGCCACGTGGAACTGTGAGCCTTCAGATCTTTACACATGGACCACCAGTAAAGCACTCGTCTCAAGATTCCCTGGGCGGGAAACGTGGTTTCCACGCGCCCTCTCCTCGCAAAGGCTATAAAAGGGACATGATCCCTCAGATCTAAATATATCGAAAGTTGAAGAGAAGAAGATAGACAGAGCGAGTGAGCGAGAGACGAAGATTGGCAGAGCAAGCGTAGAGAGACGGAGAAGACTACGAAGCTGAAGAGAGCCTGAAGCTGAGAGGAGAAATCTGAAAGAGATAAGAGTATCATAAGTCTGAGTTTGAGAGAGCTTGAGAGTTTTGGTAAATTGTAATTGACTCGTGGATCAAATCCAAAGTCAATCTGCTTCTAGAGAGCTACATTGTTACCTTGTTTCCTTTCTTTCGTTTTAAGTTTTCTAAACTCTATCAAGCTGTGAGTCAGCGGGCAAGGTTGAGATCTCGGACAGCGAAGCTGTAAAGCTTAGCAGTAGTAAGCTATGAGGATCAGCGATTTGGGATCATTTCCCCAAAGCTGTGGATCAGCGGTGTGTAGGGATCTAATCCTCGAAGCTGTGGATCAACGGATTGAAGCTGTGAATCAGCAGTAAGCCACACTTGGTCAAGTGTGGGGTGGATGTAGGTGAAAACCGAACCACCTAAAATTCCTGTGTTCTGTGTGATTGGATTGTGCTCTAGTGTCTTTATCGCTTATGCTTGCTTGATGTTCGGATGAATGCTTAAGAGTTTTTAAGTAATTCAGGCCTTCACTTGACATAATTTCTATCTGAGATTGCTGCAAAGCTTTTCATCCAGTAGGTATATCAAAAGGCGTGGTTGAAAGGATAAGGAACGCTTATCTGGAATTCCACCTCTTGCGTGAGGATAACTCTCCGCCATCATACTGTACCTGGATGTTTGGCTAACTACTAGGTTCTGTCATCTGATCCTTTTTAATATTGCTGATATTTTCATCTCTGAATTGAGTTACAGTAGTTTGTTTTTATTCTGCATTGATTTTTAACTGCTGTAGATTTTTAAGGGGTAGATCTATTCACCCCCCTCTAGATCGTAGCGTCCATCCGTTCCAACAAGGAGAAGGATGGGTCGCCCGAGCTAGATGGGGGCACGTCCCCACCGGCTTCGGAAGCGTCATCACCAACGGAGCCAACGATCACCAGCGCGGGAGAGGCAGTTTCCGTGGGCATAACAAAGGCCAGGCCATCAGACCCAGCGATAGATGGGACCTCCCGAGCATCTAAGCGGGGAACTTCAACACCCTAGGAGGGAGGGTCAACTTCCTCCGTGGTAGAACTGTGAGTGGCAGAGGGGCCTGAAAGAGACGGCGGGGAGTGCAAGCTAGCTTCTGCTCGGTCAGATGAGGGGGAGCAAGACAAGGGCCCAGAGAGACCAACCAAAATACAGTTAGCAGGAGCAACTGAGCAGTTGTGGGCAACCGGCGAAGAAGCAACCTCCGCTACGTCACGACCAACAGGCTCAGTTGAAGGGAGCGGTGGCGGAGGAGGTGACGACATAGGAATAGAAGAGGGTGCAACATGATCTGCTGCCAGAGGCGGGACCTCCCTACGCGGCAGGGCCATGGCTGAAGCAACCTCAGGGCACGACGAGCAGTGGAGGGTTGAATCGGGTGGAGCGAAGCAACCCATGCCAGAAGTTGGAGCAAGACCAGAGAAAGCCGAGCAGTCCATAGCCGCAGGACCACAAGTAACAGGGAAGGCAATGAGAGCAGGCGTAGCCAAGGTCGGTGAGGGCAGGACAGAGGATGCAGACACGCATGTGGCCTCCCGGGCAGAGATGGAAGGACCATCTGCAGGCGGGCGCTTGCACTTTGAAATAGGATGACCGAGCCAACGGCAGGCAGAGCAGAACTGTGGAAGGCCAGGGTAGGTCAAGGCTTGCCAGAAGGGCCAACTTCCAGCTTTGATCCAAACCCTGGAGGGGAGCTTCTTCGTCACGTTCTCTGTCTTATTCCCGAATCAATCGGGCTCTAAAGGTGTGCCTCTTCATGGTCGCGTTGAGCACGAGGGTCAATGGCTGCTCCACGACCATGTCCACGTCGAGGGGTTGCTCGATGACCGCATTGTACGCCGCATCGACGTCACCAACGTTGGTGACAGTTCTTGAGACCATCACGGAGGTCCTTAGGTTGGGGATGGAGATGGACAAATCTGGTGATGCGAAAGTGCCAGTAGATGATGCAAAACTATTGGTAGCATCATCAGGTAATGATCCTTTTCTTATATATTGGACTATGGATTTTGGATGTTCATTCCATTATTGTCCACATAAGGAATGGTTTGATACCTATAGGAGCTATGAGGGTAGACCAGTTGTGCTCGGTGATGATCACCCTTGCAAAGTAGTTGGTATTGGGAACATCAGATTACATATGCATGATGATATCATCAGGACATTAGGAGATTTAGGCATGTTTCATAATTGAAAAGAATTTGATATCTCTAAGTTATTTAAAGAAGTCTAGACTTGGTCTGTCAGTAGCTCCAAGCAGTGGCTTGTTCAAAGTTAGTAATTAAAGGTGCTCTGGTTGTTATGAAGGGGAAGCAGACTGAGAACAATTTGTATAGACTATGTGGGAGTACAGTTGTAGGCAATGCCGCAATATCATCTTTAGTAGAGAGCAGTACTGAGGATACAACTCTATGGCATATGTGGCTAGGGAATATGAGTGAGAGAGGTATGATGAAACTCCATAAGAGGAAGTTGCTAATAAGAGTAAAATCTTGCAAAGTAGATTTTAGAAAATTTTGTGTAATGGGAAAATAGTGTAGAGTCCAATTCAAGGCATCTACAGACAGAAGTAAAGAGGTTCTGGAATAAGTACACTCATATGTTTGGCGACTAGTGTGTTAGTAGCTGGGCACACCCTAGAGGGGGTGTGCCATAACAATAATAGCGTATTATATTAAACTATGGTTATGCAGTGGGAAAATAAATGAGAGAATACAACCAAATCACATGAGACAAAGAATTTTATACTGGTTCGGTTAGCCCCTTGGCTTCAATACGTCCAGTCCCTCTGCAACTAGCTCGGGGTATTCACTAATCTTTCGTCAAAGGTTACATAGCTATTTTCCAGGGCCAGCTCCCAACTGATCTTCACAAGACTCATCAGATCCTTTCTGGTGGTTATTCCAAGAATCACAACCTAGTTGATTTTGATCAGGTTTCAGCTAACCAACCCAGTCACTCCAAGTGACTTAGATTTTCAAGTGATTATGCATCTGCTAGCTTTCCATGAGCTAGTCACCTAACTGATTTAACCGATATCAGTGAACCAACTTAGCACACGCAGTGCTAGTTACCCAGAGCAACAAATACTCTCTAACTGTCCCTTGGATAGATCTACAGAGAATGAAAGTAAATGTATGATCAGACAAAAAGAGGAGGAAGACAACATAATATTGTTACATAATAATATTCTCATCTTAAATGCTTCTTAGGATGAAGAACTTTAGGGATGAAGACTTAAATGCAGTGAAGTCCTTCTTTGATGTGAGTGCGCAGGAAGTAGAATGCTAGGATTGCCTCAAATACAGGAGGGAGCTTTTATGACTTGATCGTTCTTACATCAATCAGTAAGGTGACATTCTTATTCAAGTTTCAACTATTTAAAGATCCAGACTCAATTGTATCCATTAGATATAATTGCCCTTCAATGGTTGGATCCTAGTCTTAACGTTTGGCAGGTTAGACTAGTTGCCAACCATCTATTTTCACCCTCATATGGCTTTGAAAATGAAAGAAGAGGTCGACAAGCTCCACAAAGCCAGGTTCATTAGAGTCACCCTTTATCCCCAATAGGTGGCAAACATTGTCTCGGTCATGAAGAAGGATGGAAAGGTTAGGATATGTATTGACTTTCGGGACCTTAACTGTGCGTGTCCAAAGGATGATTTCCCTATACCTCACATTGATGTGTTGATTGATAACACGGCAGGATATGAGACTCTCTCATTTATGGATGGCTTTTTAGGATATAATCTAATTCGTTTGACAGAAGAGGATCAGAAGAAGACATCATTCACGACACCTTGGGGAACCTATTGTTATGTGGTCATGCCGTTTGGGTTGAAGAATGCTGGAGCTACTTATCAAAAGAGCTATGATGACAATATTTCATGACATGATGCATGTGTATTTGGAGGTGTATGTGGATGATTTGTTGGTGAAATCAAGAACTATAACACCCTGGATTTTTTTTTTCATTTTTTCGGATCGGAATCCGTGAGGTTTCGAAGCGCTTTTGTGAGTCCCAGAATGTGTTTTACGATTTACGTGGATTTTTGGCTATCGAGCTTGCGGAACCCTGTGTAGGGTGAACCGATGTGTTGTCGAGCTCCAGGACATTACAGGCGCGTTGTGCATTTTTTGAGGATCGTGGGGAGTATTTTTCCCAAATTTTATATTTTCCAGACTTTAAAAATGCCAAATGGTTTTCTATAAATAAACCACCCCTCTCTCTCCTCACAACTCTCATTTCTCTCCCTCCCCTGTCTCACATTCTCTCTTTCTCTCCCTCTCTTCTCCGGTGACCGATGGAGGAAGGCGGGGGTGAGGCGGCGAGGCTCGTGGGGTGTGGAGGTGCGGCGCTCATTCACGAGTTTGGGTCACCGACGTGGGTTTCGTGAAGTGTTTCGTGAGGAAACGATGATATCGGCGTGAGAAAACTTTGGTGGAGGTAGGGGGATGGTTCCCTAACCCGTGTACTTCCTTTCCCGCAGTTTTGGTAGGCCGAGGTGAGTCGAGAGTGGATTTCTTTCACGCCGGGGTTAAAAAGCATTATTTTAGGGTGAGCGGCGGATCTTTCGATTTGATCGCCTTTTTGGGGTTTGAATGGCGCCTCTTGGTGGTCCAGAGGCCGGGGAATGGTTTCCCCATGTTTTTCCCATCACCCAGGGGTGATTGGGGTGTGGAATCAAACTCATAGGGTGGGTTTGACGGGGTTTCTACCATTTTCGGTCGACCAACCGGTTGTGGCCGGTCGACCGAAGGGCGTTCGCCATGAACAGGGCAGGTCGCCCAGTTCGGTCGACCGACCGGGCCAGACCTTCTGCTTGTCGCGGCTACGTCAACCTAGCCCTATGGCTGTGTAGACCCAGCCCTATTGGTCGACCGACCACAGGGTATTGGTCGACCGATTTGCCCTATATTGGTCCGTTTTGGCCTCCGGTCGACCCAGTTGTGACCCATTGGTCGACCCATGGCCCCGTGGATGTCCCGAACACACTGGGAGTACCGTGACCATGTTTTTGGGTGTCCGAAGATACCGAGTTACCTCAATTAGCGTGCTCGAGGGTTTTGAGGGTCCAAGTGACCCTATGAGTTTCGGGCTTTCGAGTTATGCTTGATCGATCTACCGTGTCTCGGTATGAGTGCGGAGGGCTATTCCTGCACGTCGTTAGCTTTCTCGAAAAGTGATTTCCGTGTGGGCCATGCGTTTGGCCTGTGAACTGTGAGTCTTATGACCTAGCCTGGGGCTGGAAGTTTCTTAGTTTCCCTTTGGGAAGGGATTATTGAGCTATGATTTTGATGATAACTAAACTTCATGTGTGATGATAATGGTTTTGATGTGTGAGCGATCTATGAAAAAAGTATTCATGATAAATGAACTCGTCGTCATGACAAACGAACTCACATGTTGATATCTTGCTTTGCAGGTACTGATACTGGGCTAGAATGCATGCGCCTTCATGCATGTTTTAGTGTGGGAATGTTAAGACTAATGTTCTTGTTCTTTTTGCCCATACTAATGTAGATTCATTGAGTATTCATTGATATGAATTGGTTGCATGGCATTGTGTAAAATCATTTCCATTTCATTGTATGTCTTTATTGAACGGATCATCATCTTCCCTTCACTCATGCAAGATCATGGCTCAATGGATCTAAATACTCTCAGATGACTGAGTTCCACTTTGCAAAAACTTCTTTGGAGTCAATGGTTAGCCTCAACTCTTGGTTACTACCCTTGAATCCATGGTAAGTATTCATGAGTTGGAAGTGAATTTCCATGTGCCTAGATTGGGATTGATTCATTAATCGTGCTCTCAATTGACTTCATTTGTTAGTTGAGGACTGAATAGTTTCAAAGTGTCTTATGCATATTCTTGAGATGAAAGTGTGTTCAAATCATTTATGTGCCTCATGCTAATGCTTTCATAATAATATTTCATGTCATTTGGGTCTTGGTCTCAAAACTAGCTCCATATGTTAATGCATGATCCAAATATTTTGATTTCGATCTAACCTCCTGTTTCATTATATTTTTCAGGGTAAGAAATCATGTTAATCTTCATGGGATTATGGTAACATCTAATCACTTTTATTCCCTTGGATTCATGGAGGTTTGAAGTGTTTTTATAACCCATTCTGGCATGGGTCGACCCATAGGGTCGACCCCTAAAGGCAGAAGGTTTGTTTTTGGCATATTTGTGCAACCAATGCAAAAGGGTCAACCCCTGGGGTCGACCCCTGAGTCCCAGAGTGATTTTTGGGCTTCGGGTGGCCTCTGGTTGCCACGAGGGTCGACCCCTGAAAATAAATTTCCCAAACAGAATGGGCTGGCACGAGGGTCGACCCCAAGGGTCGACCCATTGCTTTTGGCAACCTTTTACCCTCTTCGAGGGTCGACCCCAAGGGTCGACCCTTTCCGGTATGGGGCGGCGCCGTCAAATACGACCTTCATATAAGCATGCCAAAAGTCTTCTAAATCTGGTCCAAAAGCCCCAAATCACTCCAGGATATGTGGATCTGGTCCCTAGGCTGTCTCTTGACAGTCCTAAACATATAAATACATCTTATTGGGTTGTAAACCCTAAGGAGAAACTAAGTGAGATCTGAAAATCATTTTTCTTCTAACCCTTGTGTGTGCAGGTCACAGGAAGCAGCTCCAGGACTTCTTCCACCCTGTTTTGAGCGTGAATGTGAAGGGAAGAAGCAGCATACAAGTCTCCAATCGATCCATTACTGGAAGCTGCGTGGAGAATCAAGCCATCACGTCATTTGAGCAAAGATCGTTCATCTATCTCCAAGGTGATTCAAGGAAGATCTAAAGCCAACCTCCTCCCAAGAAGAGAAAGCCAAGCAAACTAGAAAGAAGAAGAGCCAAGCAAGCACAGACAGAAGCTCCGATTAAGTGAAGATTGAAGCTACGTTCTAAATCAACAACATACATTCAAAGAGAAGCCAAATCAGGGGATTTCTAAACTAAGCCTCACTGTCATCATGCTTTGAGTGTCATATTTGTATTTCTCATAAACTCTAAGCATTTGTGTGTGTGTGGATCGTCTGGATCCGTGGTCGTGTGTGTGTGTCACGTTTGATTCATGTGTGGGTGCGTGGATCTTACTAGATCTACGTGTGTGTGTGTGTCTCATCGTTCTTAGTGTGTGGATTGCTGCAGTTGTGGCAGCGTGTGTGTGTGTGTTGGTGAATCCAATTGTCGGATCGTGTTGGAGACATCGTCTCCGTGTGTGTGTGTGTACTGGGGCGCGTCCCCGTGTGTGTGTGCAGGCGTCGTCCTGTGTGTGTGGTTGGAGCGTCGTCTCCGTTTGGAGATTTATCCCCGAGTGAAGCCTCACCTAGTTTGGTGAGGGGTGGACGTAGGGAGCCCGTCGTGGTCCCGAACCACCTTAAAATCCCTGTGCATTGTGGTTTACTTTGTGCGTTGGCTTGGTTTGATTGTTGAATCCTTTTATATGATCATGTGGGAACGGTGAGATTGAGAGAATCTATTTCTTGGCTTAATCAACTTCCTTAATCTTGTTGTAAGGAGTTTACTCCACCACGCAGCATTCGTCTTGTCTTCTAGTGTGGGGGTTAGTGTAGGTTGTAATCTAACTTGCCAGGTCAACAGATTTGATGTTTTAATTGTTGTTTCATTACACTTGTTAAAAGGGAAAGAGTTTCCTTAAAATTTGTAATCACCCAATTCACCCCCCTCTTAGGTGTCATTGATCGTGGGACCCAACAATTGGTATCAGAGTTAAGGCTCTAATTTCATAGATCTAACGATCTAGAGTGATCCGGATCAATGAGTACCATGATGTACACTTTGACTTCTCCACCAGTGTTTGATGGCTGTAACCTTGATTTGTGGTTAGGTAGAATGTTTAGTCTAGTCAATTCATATGACCTTAAGCTATGGAAGATTATTTCACATGGTCCTCATGAATTACCTAAAGACAAAAGTGTCTGGACTGAAAAATCAAAAACGTAAACATGATCAAAATTGCTTGGTTTTAAAGTTGGTTATTACTGCAGTTGATTCTAACTATTTCCCCTTTGTCTCCCATTGCAGATCCGCGAAGAAAATACTAGATGGATTAGCAGACATCAAGGAAGAGTACAAAGACAGATGCCTTGTAGAAGGCACGAGTGAACAAGGGAGCGATCAGCAAGTTGAATCAAGCTCAAAGGTAAATTCTAATTCTGATAATGAAGATGAATTTAGCTATGAGGAGTTATGGATTGCATATGATGAGCTTGCTGATAAATATGAGAGGGTTAAGTCTAAAAATAAACAATTAAAAAAGAATGTTGGATAAAATAAATGTGATTCTCCATGTAAAGAATGCTCACACTTGAAGGAATTGATTGATGGTCATGTGTTCGACATTGAAATTCACAAAGATCAAATTTCTTCTTTGAGAAATGAAAATAAAGAACTGAGAGAGAGAGAGAGAGAGTAAGTCTTATGAACAATGGTCAAAATGAGTTTGCTCATGATAAAAATCTTGAAATGGAAAATAAGAAACTGAAGGAATTGAATAGAACAATTTCTGAAAGATTACTTGCTTTTGAAAAAGAAAAATTTGTGAATATTGATGAATCTGAAAAAGTGCATGCTTTGTTGCAAGAAATAGAAAGTCATAAAACCATCAATGCTACCTTATGAACAAGTCAATTCGTGTGAAAATAAGGTGGCTTCCTATGAATTGCATGTTGCATCTCTTGAATCTGAAATTCTTGACTTGAATGATTCGCTATCTAAATTTGTAGATGTCAATGATAATTTGGACAAATTGCTGGGAATGAAAGTGAATTTTCAAAAAGAAGGATTAGGATATAATCCTGTGAAGAAAAAGAAATTTGAAAACAAGTTACATACCTCATTTGTCCACATCACATGTATACCTAGTACCTCCACATCTCACACCCAGCAACACACCATGTCTAGAACTCAACCAAATCTGAAAAAAAGTGTGGATGTCCAAAATGTTCATGCTAAAATCATTCATGTGAAACCCCATGCATCCAAGAAAAGAAATTCTACTTGTCTCTATTGTGGAAAACTTGGACACATGATGCACAATTATTTCATTATGAAAAATGATGATTTGAGAGCATGTAGAAATCAGGCTAGTTTGAAAAATACAAAGAAAGTATTCATCACAAAACCTTCCATGTATTGTAATCATTGTGGTAAAAAAGGTCACACAAAGTCACAATGCTGGTTACTCATGAAGAAAATGAGTTTTCACTCAACACGTCATGCTCACATACACAAACCAGTAGAGCCAATGAGAAAGAAAATTGTAATGCCACATGTTCCCCCCTGGTAAATCTGGAAATGTTAAGTATGATTGCTTTCTTGTGAAAGATGATGATTTGAATGTTGTCAAAAATTGGAAATCACATGCACATGTTGCTGCTAACCCATAAGGACCCAAGATGGTTTGGGTACCTAAGAAGACCAAATGAGAAATTTATTTTGCAGGTGTGCCTTGGGATTGTAAAGCATGAAATCAGTTTTCATCAAGAAGGTAAGGCACACAGGTCAAGTGGCATAAGTCAGGTTGGAAGAAAAATCAAAAACTGAACTTGAAGATCAGGTGATATCTCTCCTACCTTCTGTAGTGATTATGTCATATTTTAACTGACTTTGTGTTATGTAGTCATGTAATCTTGCATATGTCCGTACATGCATTTAATTCATGGTTGTTTGCATATTTGTGCATATATCACTTGTCATATAGCATCTTTGTTTAAAGAAGAGCTTGATGATTCACCAAAGCATGATTTCACTACATATATTGAGTTTACATACACTTTCATACTCTATCATGTAAAAGTTGAACATTGTGAATTCATATCATAATGCATAGCAATCCTCCTACCTTCAGCATCCATGATTACATAGTATATCAAATGGTGACATGTGGAAGGGCAGGTTAAACATGTCTGAAAACTATCACTATGCGTGAGGTGATCTTTGGATCTAAGTTCTCCGCCTGGTACTATGAGTCATTTACTTAAAAGGCTGGATATGGCATTAGATTGTTACTGAACATCTTGCATTCATGCACACACACTAAGGGGGAGCAACCACATTCACCATATGAGCTTAATGTTTAGGTTCACACATGAGTCATGCATTGCATCTTGAGCTATCTAGGGGATGTTGGTTGTTAAAATAATTTGTGATGCCATTGTTAATAAATCTGAATCATAATTGAAAAATCAAATCTATTTTTTTGGATGCAGAGTACACTCCCCAAGTCCAAGTGATGCTGGCCATTCATAGTCAAGCTTGCATCAACTAAAGGAACACCTTGTAAGGGTGAAAAATGATGAGAATCTTCTCAATTGTCACAAGGAGATGGGATACCAAAACTTGAACAACCTCTAGAATCGACTTAAGCACAAGTTGGTGAAAGTCCTTGTACGTGCTAAAGCAAGTACCCAAGGCATAGTGAAAGTATTAGAAGAAAATAGATTCTCAAGGTAAAGGTAAGAAAGCAAAATCTAAAATATCAACCTCCATGAGGTTGGTGATCTTAGTGATTGAAGACTTCCAATCTTGTCTCCTGAACCAAGGTAATTCATCCTTATCAACTCATGCAATGGCCTTTTTGTCACTTCGTGATACGTTTAGATGACAAGTGTTGATTCTAAAAACTTGAGTTGTCATTTACTAGTATGCTGTGACAAATTGGTTGAATCTAGTTTGATGTGATGAGCATAGTTAGTTGATTGAACAAAATGAAAACCTTGAGAGATGTGCATGAAGTTGTTGGTTATTGAATGACACTCAATCTGAATTGCATCATCACACTTGAGTTGAATTGCATATCTGGTATATCAAATGGCGTTTGTGAAAGAGTGGATTATGTCCACTTGAAAGCATTCCCTATGCGTTGAGTTGGATCTTTGGACTAAAATCTCCGCCTCGTACCCGATCTTGACTGGCTTGTGATTGATTGATTTGTGAATGAATCCTTGAGCTGAGTTATGTAAATTGAAAATATGTTTGTGATTAAATGATCCATACATTTGACTTTTGGATGAATTCTCATTTCAAAACTTGTGAAAGACCTTTGAAAATCTATTTTTGAACAATTCTGAAATTTAGGTTGCATTACTTAATTTTGATCATTTATGCACCCTTATTCATAAAAGTCTTGTCATAAAAAATATTTGCTGATTCATGGATAGAATATGGATGATCTCAATAAGATTTCTGTCACACTGACTTGAAAATCAAAGCTCTAATCTTATTTTTGCATCCTGTCTTTCATTCTCATACAGTTATAGGTTGCATGCATCAGAATCTAATGCATTAGGTGCATTTAGTTCACTCAAATGAAAAACCAAAAACACACACTTTGCACCCACGTTAATTTATGCATTGTATTAGAACTCATGCATTAGTCACACTTAGTTCATTCTGTTGGCATCAATTCAATTGGTATCAAATTATCCATTCAATTGGTATCAAATTGACATCACATTACTCGCATACATGTCATAGTGCATTTGCATAAACTCCCAATGTGTGCTTGTGTGTTATTATATGCTATTCACCCCCATCCTTGCAATTTCTATGACCTTATGCCTTCTTGATAAATAATGTTGTAATTGAGTCATTATCGGTGTGCTTCATATGTACACTCTGGGGGAGTAAAAGTGCATCTATTTAGGGGGAGTTGTATTGTTATGTATTCATGATATTTTTGGTATACATGCTGGATCAAATTCGCACACTTCTTGCACAAAATATGAAAATGAGTGTTAAAGATAAGGATATATGAATTTCTTTTCAACACTCTCAAGATGTTAAACTTGCTGCATGTATGTTGAAGAGACAGTTGAGGGAAAAGCTGCCTACCTATCTTTGTTGAAAAATCTGAAATAAAAATGAACGGCAGTGCAATGCTCGGTCTCACTGAGTAAACTGGGCACATGTCACCTGAGACGTGATGTGGTTCATATCTGAAAAGTGTTGACTAGTACCTCTGTTCAAAATGAGGTGAAATGATTCAGTATTCTGAGTAACCGAAAATTCTAGCATGAGCTCCATGCGTCTACTCGTGTAAAAAGGAATTATTTGAACTTGATCATTCTTAGAAAAATTCTGATTATCTGTGCAAAATTGTTGAGGTAGAGCGAAGCCTCCAATACGCTGTTCTCAAAATTGAAGTGTAGTCTGTAAAATGTCTCCCTATGTTGATCTGAAAATCTAAATATCCATATTGAGACTATCATTTTTCATGTTACACACTTACACATCTAAAAATTCAATTTAATATGTATTCAGAAAGTTGATTGACTGCATTAGCAATTGCATTAATCTCCTATATGATTGGACAATCTCCCATGTCCATGTGCTACACATGTGCATTCCGGTTGTCATGACTATCTTGCATCTTTCCTATACCCATCCCCTCTTAAGTAAGTACGGGGGAGCTGTGTTGCATGTATATATACGTATCTATTTGTTCGCTTGTGCATGCATCTTACATGCCATCACATGCATAAGTTGCATCTCATGTATTTCAAACCACAAATCAAAAATTAAAAATCTGGAATATATTGAAAACCAAAAATTGAGTGGACTTCCCATGTTATTCACTTGCTTAAGAAATTTTAGGATTTGCATGGCCAATGGGGAGAAAGATCAGAATCAACTCTACTCATCTTGGCACATCCAAGTAATCAACAATTGGTGTCCTCTCTTGTCAACCACTGGTATTACAAAACAAATAAAATTCTGCAAACATATCAATCAACAAGAATATGATTTGGTCCCTTATTTATACTTTGCTCATGCTTCATTAGAATTTCAAATTTGGGTTATTGTTCCTTGCTCATTTATCATGCTACAATTTGCACCTCCTTTGTTTCTTCCCCTTCTTTTGATCATGTTCATGAGGGGGAATGATTGGCATTACCCCGCTTTTTGCTAATGTCAAAGGGGGAGAAAGATTTCATGTGATTCATGATTGCCTGTGACATGGGGAGAAAAATCATTCGTTTGCCATCATGGGGGAGTTTGCCATCATCACTAAGGTTGTCATCATTCATCACTAAGTTTGTCATCATCAAAAAGGGGGAGATTGTTGAGCTATGGTTTTGATGATAACTAAACTTCATGTGTGATGATAATGGTTTTGATGTGTGAGTGATCTATGGAAAATGTATTCATGATAAATGAACTCGTCGTCATGACAAACGAACTCACATGTTGATATCTTACTTTGCAGGTACTGCTACTGGGCTAGAATGCATGCGCCTTCATGCATGTTTTAGTGTGGGAATATTAAGACTAATGTTCTTGTTCTTTTTGCCCATACTAATGTAGATTCATTGAGTATTCATTGAGTATTCATTGATATGAATTGGTTGCATGGCATTGTGTAAAATCATTTCAATTTCATTGTATGTCTTTATTGAACAGATCATCATCTTCCCTTCACTCATGCAAGATCATGGCTCAATGGATCTAAATGCTCTCAGATGACTGGGTTCCACTTTGCAAAAACTTCTTTGGTGTCAATGGTAAGCCTCAACTCTTGGTTACTACTCTTGAATCCATGGTAAGTATTCATGAGTTGGAAGTGAATTTCCATGTGCCTAGATTGGGATTGATTCATTAATCGTGCTCTCAATTGACTTCATTTGTTAGTTGAGGACTGAATGGTTTCAAAGTGTCTTATGCATATTCTTGAGACGAAAGTGTGTTCAAAGCATTTATGTGCCTCATGCTAATGCTTTCATAATAATATTTCATGTCATTTGGGTCTTGGTCTCAAAACTAGCTCCATATGTTAATGCATGATCCACATATTTTGATTTCGATCTAACCTCCTGTTTCATTATGTTTTTCAGGGTAAGAAATCATGTTAATCTTCATGGGATTATGGTAACATCTAATCACTTTTATTCCCTTGGATTCATGGAGGTTTGAAGTATTTTTATAACCCATTCTGGCATGGGTCGACCCATAGGGTCGACCCCTAAAGGCAGAAGGTCTATTTTTGGCATATTTGTGCACCCAGTGCAAAAGGGTCGACCCTTGGGGTCGACCCCTCTGAAAGGGTCGACCCCTCTAAAAGGGTCGACCCCAAGGTTCGACCCATGAGTCCCAGAGTGATTTTTGGGCTTCGGGTGGCCTCTGGTTGCCACGAGGGTCGACCCCTGAAAATAATTTTCTAAACAGAATGGGCTGGCATGAGGGTCGACCCCAAGGGTCGACCCATTGCTTTTGGAAACCTTTTACCCTCTTCGAGGGTCGACCCAAAGGGTCGACCCTTTCCGGTACGGGGCGGCGCCGTCAAATACGACCTTCGTATAAGCGCGCCAAAAGTCTTCTAAATCCGGTCCAAAAGCCCCAAATCACTCCAGGATATGTGGATCTGGTCCCTAGGCTATCTCTTGTCCGTCCTAAACACATAAATACATCTTATTGGGTTGTAAACCTAAGGAGAAACTAAGTGAGATCTGAAAATCATTTTTCTTCTAACCCTTGTGTATGCAGGTCGCAAGTAGCAGCTCCAGGACTTCTTCCACCCTATTTTGAGCGTGAATGTGAAAGGAAGAAGTAGCATACAAGTCTCCAATCGATCCCCAACTGGAAGCTGCGTGGAGAATCAAGCCATCACGTCATTTGAGCAAAGATCGTTCATCTACCTCCAAGGTGATTCAAGGAAGATCTAAAGCCAACCTCCTCCCAAGAAGAGAAAGCCAAGCAAACTAGAAAGAAGAAGAGCCAAGCAAGCACAGACAGAAGCTCCGATTAAGTGAAGATTGAAGCTACGTTCTAAATCAGCAGCATACATTCAAAGAGAAGCCAAATCAGGGGATTTCTAAACTAAGCCTCACTATCATCATGCTTTGAGTGTCATATTTGTATTTCTCATAAACTCTAAGCATTTGTGTGTGTGTGGATCGTCTGGATCCGTGGTCGTGTGTGTGTGTCACGTCTGATTCATGTGTGGGTGCGTGGATCTTACTAGATCTACGTGTGTGTGTGTCTCATCGTTCTTAGTGTGTGGATTGCTGCACTTATGGTAGTGTGTGTGTGTGTTGGTGGATCCAGTTGTTGGATCGTGTTGGAGACATCGTCTCGTGTGTGTGTGTGTGTACTGGGGCGCGTCCCCGTGTGTGTGTGCAGGCGTCGTCCTGCGTGTGTGGTTGGAGCGTCGTCTCCGTTTGGGGATTTATCCCCGAGTGAAGCCTCACCTAGTTTGGTGAGGGGTGGACGTAGGGAGCCCGTCGTGGTCCCGAACCACCTTAAAATCCCTGTGCATTGTGGTTTGCTTTGCGCGTTGGCTTGGTTTGATTGTTGAATCCTTTTATATGATCGTGTGGGAACGGTGAGATTGAGAGAATCTATTTCTTGGCTTAATCAACTTCCTTAATCTTGTTGTAAGAAGTTTACTCCACCACGCAGCATTCGTCTTGTCTTCTAGTGTGGGGGTTAGTGTAGGTTGTAATCTAACTTGCCAGTTCAACAGATTTGATGTTTTAATTGTTGTTTCATTACACTTGTTAAAAGGGAAAGAGTTTCCTTAAAATTTGTAATCACCCAATTCACCCCCCTCTTGGGTGTTATTGATCGTGGGACCCAACATGGATTAAGCTCGGCGGTTATGTCCTACCTCAAAAGCTACATCAGACCGTGATTTTGACCCTAGGTTTAGGGCAGATTGATGACATGGAGCTGTCCTGTATGACGGTCTTGACCCCGAGTCTTGTGACTCAAGGACCGTTGTATTGGTAGGTCTAGTAGACTGACCCTTAGTCTGGTGGCATCGTGCCACCCATTTTTCAAGCTAATTATGATAGGCTTGTGCGTAGCTTGTCCATATTTTGGTGGTTTTCGTCGAGAGTCGTACGCTTAGTGGCCCCCACGAGTCGTAGCTTTCTTGGGCACGCGTGTGCCTACCCACCTGGGAGTCGGTGAAGAGCTAGACCCGAGAGTGAGATAGTTTTTAGGCTGGTTTGCCGTAGGGCCTCCCACTCTAGCGGCTCGAGTCCGGTCTGGGAGGATAACCAGCTAGAGGGCATGACGTAGTGGAGTTAGTCAGTGTGTGCACACATGGTCGGGGACTTCGGACGCGTGCTGACGAGCATGACCTCAACTAGACCCTTGTTCTGTGGTTATTGGTACGGTGTCTCAATGTCCGCTTGGGGCGAGTAGGGAGACAGCATAGGCACATACTAAGATGTCAGTGGATGCATCCGACCTTACTTCTAGTGGGAAGTACTCCCGTCACGTGACAATACTTGACTCTCGTGACTCGAGATTTTCTTTCCCATCTGTGAGACGCATTTTTACAGGTAGTTTTCGGATGTTTTCCCGATGTAGAAGTCTAGGGTTTTCGGTAAGCGTTGACGAGGGTTTCCCCCTAGACGGTGTTGGGTTCACGACTGCGAGGTCATGACTTTTCCCTCGGACCATGTGGTCTTGGGTTGGTCGTCGCCTGTGAGGGTGGGCCTTCAAGACAGAGCTGTCGTGGCTTTTCTTCTAGCGGCTTAGCCAGGGTTTTTCCGTCATTTGGTAGTCCATCGACTGTGAGATCGGGGCGTGGTTTCTGCACCCTTAGGAGTAGCTTAGAGCCATAGTCCTAATGGCTACCGGGTTTCCTTTTCTTTTACGACCGTTCCTTCCACCATTTTTGTTGTTGTTGTTGCTACTCCTACTTTTGCTGTTGTTCTTTTTAGCGCTGTTCTTACTGCTGTTGTTTTCGGTTGGGGTTTCACGGGACCCCTACTGAGCCAATGAGATGAGGCTCACCCCCTACTTTTCAGGTGTAGCGGTTCTTCCTCGAGATTTGGGGGTGCAGCGCGGTGGTTCGTAGCTGCCAGCTCGCCGGGCCGAGTGTTCACTCGACATTACAATACGTTCTTTTCCCTATAGAGTGTACTTTATTTGGACTGGACTCTGTAGTTAGTTTATTTAATTGTTATTATAATTATGGTTCCTACTTTATTTCTTATTTTCATGTACCTCCACGCACACCTTTTAGCCCTTCCGAGCCCTCAGGCTCGTGGGCGGCGGGCCAAGATTCGAATGGTATCGAGCTTTTCCCGATATCCAGATCTTGGGTCGTTTCAGATGGTATCAGAGCGAGTGTTGTGGATGTACATGGGAATTCGAGATATTATAGTAATCAGAGTCCATAAAGTCCAGTATAGTCGGTAGCTAGCATAAGGTTTTATATTTATTTTCCACTTTGTTTCTCACGTGAGAGCTAGAGTGCGCAACGTTGGAGCTGTGAAGGCGGTTGCTGTTCTCGTTGGAGTGCCGGCATGGGGCCTGAGGAATGAGATAAAGGGCTTTCTTCCCCAGAGGTGGTGGCCCCAGTTGTGCTGCGTTGGGCAGAGTTTGTCGGCAGGTGCGAGTCTGCAGTGCTGCATTTGAGGAATCTACGGTGAAGTCAGGTGGCTGGTGAGGATTGCTCATGGTTAGGTGGCCAAGAGTGTGCTCCGAGAGAGTTATTGTCATTTTGGCCACCCCAATTTGAGGTTTATCCATCCCTTGTGGTGTCAAGATCGTGGTTTGAGGTGGCAAATCGGGTGCTCTGATCGAGAAATGTGCTCGGATGAGCGGAGGATCTTCAGATGAGCTGCTGATTGTCGAGCCTGACGTTCTCGTCATGCTCTATGGCGTCGGAGATGACGTGCTAGTCCCGATATTTTACAAATTTTAAGGTAGAATTGGGCAGAGTTGTCCCAGTGAGCTCTAAATCCTGCGCCTCTGCATATGAATGGGCTATGTTAGTCCTAGATTTGGTTCGAGATTGTGTGGCGGTGGCTTAGTTTGTGGCCCAGTTTATGGAATTTAGGGCCTTTGTACATCACCTTGGATGCGCCGTACTAGGCAATGGGCGAGATGTGAATATTCTGCGGCAATTCGGGATCGGAGGATGAGCGTTGGTAGGTGCCGATCATGGTTCGCACTGTGGCTCTTGGCATGGTGGTCCGCGCGATGGCAGCTCAGGAGATGGATATTTTGAGGATCCAAGAATTGAGAATGGATTTGGTGTCAGCAAGGATAGATACGAGGGAATGATGTCTGGTGGGGCTAGAGGTGTAGCAGGCTTCGAGCCTGGCGTCTTACATGGTTTCTCCGCTCCTCGGTAAGTGTTTTAGCATGTTAATGGCCCTGAGATCAGAGGCAGGTGTAGGTAAGGAGCGTGCGCCAGCGGCTAGCTCAACTGCTATGGCAGAGTGTGGCTGGCGATCAGCAGAGCCAGTGCTCGAGGCATGGCGAGTTGCAGTTCGAGGAATTGCTGTGATGGTGCATCGAGAGATGCTATGAGTGTGGTCTGACAAGACACTTGGCGAGTGTTGTCGGAGGATCTGACCTGACGGAAGCGATGGTTTTCCTAGTTCTGGAAGGTACGGTTCCCAGCGTGCATGAGGTTCGAGGTTAGGTTGAGCATGGAGGTCTACTGCTTCATAGGAGGTATGCTGCTTCATAGGAGGTATGCTGATTTCTCCTTGGTCGGAGAGGATCACATTTTTGCTAAGCTCCAACATCTTGCGTCGCATGTTCAGATTGGTTGACCTTTTGTGTGCCACGAGGTCCACGTGAGATGTTCTGTGTTTCGACAATATGACTGCCTGTGAGAAGAGATGCCCATCCCTTGATGTGTAATGGTGCGCTGGCATCATTCCGGAAGGTTGAGTGCCAACTGGGCTACGCTTGCGAGGATTTGTGGCTAGTGTTGTGATTTACGATGCGTCATGGATCGGAGCCTGTGGAGTTATAGGAGGATTGCCAGACTAAGAGAGAGAGAGTCTGTGCTCTGGGTTCAAGGTAATGGAGCGTTCCTCACCCTATTTTCAGAGTTAACCAGTCGAGTTGAGGGTTTTTGGGATGGCAGATCCTAAGTTGTCTATGCTGTTTGCGCTCATGAATCAGAGTGTACAGTGGAAGCCTGGTGGGCCCATAACCCACAGGCCCAAGATCGTAGGGTTGGTTGCTACGGGCGGATTCCCGAGCATGTGTAGAGCATCGAAGGTTTGGTTCCTCGGTGTGAGGTTGTCTTGGCTGTGTGAGCCATGTCGATTGCCGTGCCACTACTTGAGGCATTGTGGTTTGTGGCACTGGCAGGATGGAGAGTTGGGGAAATATGACAGCGAGTTTGCCGCATGAGTACCTTGTTCTTGTGTGGGAAGTTGTGTCCTCGGATAGGATCATGGCTCCCGAGATGTGATCTCTGAGGGATGATTATGGGTCCCAGTTGGTAGCTGCAAGCGGCTGGTGGTAAGGCTAGCCAGGTGGTCAGCTATGGTAAGGGTCTGTGATGGTTGGAGACTCGTGTGCATTGGTCGCGATGTCGTCGACCAGGTTGCTGTGGTAGTAGATGGCACTTTTCTGTTCTTGAGATGGGTGCCGTGATCTATTGAGATTATGTCTTGTGGCTTTGTAGCGAGAGCAGAGCCGAGGATTGGCAGACGTCCACTTGGAATAATTGTGATAAGCTGGGATGAGACTGTGTAATGGACGATGCCAGTGTATGGAGGTCCCTGGAGGGACGTTGTCAAATGGAGAGCCTTGGTCTTGTGACTAGGATGAGAGGATTTACCTATAAGCCTGAGTCTAGAGTTGTTGTACATCGAGGATCGTGGAATCTTGCCATTTGATTTCGTCGTGCTCTCCTGAGAGGGTAGCGTTGGCGTGAGGATCAGGATCTGATGCGACATCCGGGTGAAGATCAGCTCGAGATGCAGTAATGGTCTGTGTAAGAGTCATCGGATGGCCTGTCGAGATTTGGATTGTGCTGATCAGGTCTGAGGAAGTTGAGCTAGTAAGGATTTCCCATTGACGAATAGTCGGTGACCGACGAATGGTCTTTCACAGACAGAAGATGCTGGTTGTAGTGAATCGAGAATGGCAAGAGCCATGTGCCAGTGAGGCCTTTAGTGGCCGATTATGAGATATGCATTCTTCCCGGAATTGGATCTGGGATTGGTTGAAGGCTTGTGTTTGGACCGGAGTTGGTCCCATGCTGTTATTGGTGTTCGATTTGCCAGGTGTGAGATGGTTCATGGCATGGAGCCGATGGAATTGTGGCAGTCAGTTGAGATGACTGTGTGAGCTGGTTGAGGATCAATGTAACGCCCAAGAATTTTTTAGGAATTTTCTAGGATTTTTTTGGGATTTAATATATTTATTAAGCATTTAAATAGACATAATGAGCTATTTAATAAATTCTATTAAATAATTATTTAAAGGCCCATATATTATGTTAGGTTTAAATCCACCTAAATAGGCCCACAAGACCCAAATCCAAGACTTTTAGGCCCAAGCCCAATCATAGAAACGTAATTAGAATTAAAAAGGGGATAACTAGCACAAATAAGGGACACATAGGGTGTAAATTTGAAAATCAAAAATTTTGGGAAAATGGCTGAATGGCGGTCTATCGCGCGACCACCAATCCATCCTAGTGGTCCCTCCATGACCGCTAAAGCCCTTCTGATTCCGTGAATGGAAGAAACGTGAGAAACTTAGATTTTTGTCAACCAAATCGCCTTGGATCGAAGCTATCTGGCATGGGAGACTCTCTAGGACTCTTAGGGATCGATCCTACCCCTAATTAGGACTCCCAACTCGATCAAATCCTCAACCCTAACTCAAAACCCTATAAATAGACCCTAACTTCGACCCATGCAAACCTTAATGTTGGCTCACATATTTCAAAGGTAAGGAGACATTGTCTCAGGTTAGTTCTTTAGAATAATTTATTCACCTTAGTTTTATCTAACTCCTCTCAAATTTTCGTGCTAGAAGACCCCGCCGTTGAAGAATTAGGGCGTCCACAAGTTGCTTGTTCGTAATAGGTTGCACAGGAACCAATGCGCCGGTCAAGTGAAGATCAGGAAATTAGAAGCCTTAATCGAGGTATTTAGAAGTTGATCCTTTAGAACTTTTTGTTTCCCTTTCTATCTTCTACATACCCTCCAAATTTCACGATTTTAGGTCAAGAGAATCAGAAGATAGAGGGGCGGAAAGTTGCTGGTTTGGCACAGGACGTGTAGGAACCTGAGCGATCTTCCAATTAGAAATTCGAAGTCTAAAGCTTGTCACAGAGGTAGGTTATCTCGTGGATGGCTAGAATAATATGTCAGGAGTAAAAGTCCTCTGTTACCTCGTGATTTCATGCACTGTACTTAGAGTATTTGATGTTTTATTTCAACTGCGCATCTAGGTTATCACAACATGCATGAATCCTACCCTTTATTGAGAAATTGATAAATTTGGCTTAATTCATGTAAACCAGGCATCTCCATGCGTTTCTTATGCTCTATCATATCTTATCCTTCTGTTTAGCATGATTTTCATTTATCTATTGCTAACAATAAGGCTTATATGACCTATTTTACTTCTGTCTATCTCAGACGAGAAACGGTCTCTATTAGACCGCCATATGTATTTAGCGACCCGGCGATAGACCGCTAAGCACCTGCATGCGGTCCTCCCCTGACCGCTATTCTCTTTCTGCTCTCTACAACCTGTTAACTCTAAACAGATTGTAGATTGACCTTATTAAGTATATGTTAAGCCTAGGTAAATAGATTTTATTCCTAGTTTCGACTTCATATTCGTAATATTGGTTATATTGTGCATTATCCTTGATAGGTTGCATGTGTTAGATGTTTTAAACGCCTATTTTAACTTATGTTAACTTCATGCCAAAACCATATACTCTTGTATTAAAGCTAAAGTCATGTGCTTATGAGACTTGTGTCATTGATGATATTTGATCACTATTTATCTCGATTCAATCTCATCTAGAGTCTTTTCTTAAGTACATGGTGCGTATCTCAGTGCGTGGCCATTAGATACACTTTTGCATGTATATGCACACCTCTTGGACTTGTGATCCTCTCCGTTGGATATTCCTTCCACCGGACTAGATGATCTTATTTCAAGGCCTCCGTAAGTCTCCGCGAGCCTGGGATTCCCACTAGGACATCGAGCTGGTTGTACCCTCAAAACCCAATTGTCTAGAAAGCACTTTACCAGAGTTTCTTGTGTTTTGGTCACTAGCGGCCCTCTGGAAATTGTAATTATCTAGTAGCGGCCCTTTCCTTGAACGCCACTGACACCTAGCGGCCATGCCATGACCGTATAGTTCCAGTTTACTCACTGCGTCGACTCTGTCAATAAACGGTTCTGTATTGACCGTTAAAGTGTATAAACGGTCCACTAAATGACCGCTATTTCCAATAAACGGTTCAGTCATGATCGCAATGGTCTCAAGTGTTCTTAACCCAAGGTTTGACCTAAGGGTTGATTTTTTTATGATTCTAGATGGTCTATTGATTATCTAGGACCTAATGTCTTGTCAATAAATTATTAATAAATTATGGAAGTTAAAGAATATGCCGTTATGCTGTCGGATTCCTTCTGTAGCACGACCTTGTCTTAAATTCATCTTTGACTTCTCGTAATCTTACATTGGTGCATTCTCTACCTTGGTTACATTCTCATGAAACTATAGTTGAATTGAATATTATTGGCCGAACTTTACTATATTCTCATGGAAGTAGCTTGATCTGTAACTTGAAGATGTAAGAGCGAGCACGGATAGTGTCCAAGGGCTCCACGCTAGCCCCCTCGGTAGATAGCTAGAAACGTGCTGAAAATCATGGGGTACGATGAGTATTGACGTCGCATTATGCCGGGAGTACTTTTTCTATAGACGGGTGAAAACCATGAGGCAACTTGTGATAATTGACATGCTTGCAAGTACTTTCTTGTACATGACTTTCTAGTGCATAGCCTTTATGGTTATGAAGTACATTCTTGTTAATGAAAGGCCACTTTACCTTATAAATCTTGCTTGATCATGCTCCATTGTCCATCCATATTCGTCATATCTCTATAATTCATGTCTTGTTACTTGGATTTTGTTCAAGTGTTTTATCGTATTTTCTTTTACCTTATTCTAGAGTGAAAAATGTAATTACTTTAAGCATGTCTCCATGTTGATGCGAAGATACCTATTGGGCAAGTGTGTTCATTACCTTACTTTTCTAATCTTTTCAGGAAGTTTAAGTGAGTCGGATTTAGAGTATTCTAGCAACGGATCCGAGAGTGATGATTGATGGTCGAGAGAAGACTTAGAATGTCAAGTGTATTTAAGTAGTCTAGAGTCATGATGTAATTTTTACTTTATTGAGTCTCACTATGTAATTTTCATTTTTCTTGAGTCTAGTAGACCATGAGTCAACTTTATGTAATTATGGATCATTGTTATCAATAAAAGATAGAATTTTGGTCAAAGATTGTATACTACATCTTTATGTGGATGTTTATTACGCTCTGATTATATTGCTAGCTTGAGGCGTATTACTGGCTGTTCACGTTCCCCGATATTACTTCGCTATACATATGTCTCGGGACGTGATAGTTAAGTTGGTATCAGAGCCTAGGCTTAAGTAATTCCTAGGAAAATGTCATAGGCTAAGGGCAAGGATTAAGGACCCACACCTATGAACTAAGGGAAGAAATTTTCAACCTATGTGAGAATTGGGTAGAGCCGGGATGAGATAGTTAACTTAGAATTTTTATCTAGGTTAAATCTATTAATGCCATAGGAATTAACTAATTGATTATCCTTGTAGGTACCTTATTTTTCACGATGGCACACCGTGTTGACTGGGACGGGATGCAACAGACTGTTGCAGGTCTTACCCAGGCAGTACAGATTATGGCCCAAGCTGGCGCAAGGGCTGGTGCCGCCGATTTACATTAGAATTTCCAAAGCTTAAATCCTCCACGGTTTTCTGGCTCTTCTAATCCGGATGAAGCAGAGAATTGGATAGATGAGATGGAAAGAATCTTCAATGTTATGCAGTGTGCGGATCAAGAGAAGGCCCGTCTCGCCACTTTTCAACTTAATCAGGATGCGGGTACGTGGTGGAAGGCCACCTCGGCACAACCCCAAAATGCCCAGCCTACATGGAATGAGTTTCTTACAGTCTTCCGGGTGAAATACTTCTTTGAGCACGTCAAGGTGCGAAAGGCTGCTGAATTCACTTCTCTACGCAAAGGCATGATGTCAGTGGCAGAATACGAACTCCAATTATCCCATTTGGCCCCTTATGTTGAACATCTGTTGAGTATGGATATCTTAAAAGCCAACCGATTTCTGGATGGGTTAAGGCCTGTATTCATTCAACAACTTGACTCACAAAATATTTGGACCTATGCGGAGATGGTCCAACGAGCCCATATATATGAAAGGACCTTGGAGAAGGTCGAGAAATTTAAAGGCAAGGTAGAGGAATCTAGCCGAAATATGGATCTGTTGGGATTTAGGAGTAGCTGATAAGCGCACGGCTGAGATCTAGAGGGGGGGGTGAATGGATCCCCTTTAAAAACTTTTACGGAATTTGAATTTAAACCAAACTAAAATCAGATGAACTCCTTAATTGCGAGATAGAAGAGCAGAACACATTTATCAAAATGCTTCCTCAAACAGAATTAACGATGGACACTTAGATGTTAGACTGATACTATGATTTCATAACCATGAACAGAAACAATAGATCTCACACACATCCAGCCTGATACTCTACTAAGCACACAGATATCACTTCGCAACTGTGTTGGATACAGACTAATAACACACAGAAGAACTTCAATTAGTAAATGCTCAGATAACCTGCGAAGGGGGATATAAGATATGGAATTGGACAGTCACACAAATCACGGTGCACAGAGATTTTAGATGGTTCGGTCTGCTACCACAGACCTACATCCATCCCCCACTCAAACCTGAGTGAGACTTTCCGCTGACAAACAGCTTGAACCGCTGAGCATCACAGCTTGCTATCTGCTGAGCCTTACAACTTTGCTAATCCAAGGAATCAATCCTTGTTGCTGAGCCTTACAGCTTGCTGACCGAGGTTCACATCTCGCCGCTGAGCAACACAGCTTGCTATCACAAAGAAGAAAACAAATGAAGGAACACAACAAAATGTAGCTCAATTGAGTAGACAGACTCTGGATTTGATCCACAAGTCAAAACACAGACTGATCTTCAGTCGATCTCCACCTTCACTCTAAGAACTTTGATACTCTATTTTTCTGAACACTCTTTCTTCTTTCTAACGATCTCCCTCTCAGAACTCTCTCTGCTGCTCTCACTCTTTCTTTTCTCTTGATCTTTTTCTTAACATTCGATACTCTATTTTTCTTTCTTTTTCCTCTCTCTTCTGCAACGAGTTCTTCTCTCTCAATACTCCTCTCAGACTCACCTGCTCAGGAACTCTCCTCTCTTGAGCTTCTCTATCTTTTCTCCTCTTCTTCGCTCGTAGCTCTCTGCAACTCTATTTTCTCTGATCTTCAATCTACTTCAATTCTCTTCTCAGTTGATTATCTTCTGCTTTAGATGAGAGCTCACTTTTTATACCAGCGAACTGAATCAAGTGGTCCCCGCATGGTTTCAGTCCGACGCATGGAGGGAGGATTCCCGCCAGTAGCTTTTCTAGAAAAGTGACTTGAAAAGGTCCACGTGTCAGATCTTGAAGACGAAGCGAATCCACGTGGCCAATCGATCTTGAAGAACTGGGAGCCTTGGATCACGTGCCTATTTGCACCATTTCATACCACGTGATCACTTAAGTCTTTGCTGCTCTCTGCCCTTTAAGTGTTTGATTGAATCCCTGTCAATAAGATATAAAACATTCATCAAACACCTTTTCATCATACATGCTTAGGAGAATGCATACTTAGTCAATTTCAGAAAAATCAGATACTCTAGTCAAGTGAATGTATGATGATGCGAATGCCTCGATGTATAGGCTCAGTGCACAGACCTGATGACCTGGATTCTACATGTGCACAGACCTTGGACTTTGCATGTGCACATACTTTATTCTTCATGTGCACCGACTCTACATATGCATGGACCTTAGACTCTACATGTGCATAGACCTTAGATAGTGTAGCTCATGAGAATGCACCGACCTGAAGATTCCAATATATATGTCTACACTAATCTGGGTCCAGTGACAGACATGTGTGCTTAGACCTAATGGATATGATGCTTGCAAGAGTATTGGCCTGATAGAATGAATGCACGTATATGCACTGACCTTGCTGAACACAAGGTCCAATGTGCACCGACCTTGCTGAACACAAGATCCAATGTGCACTGACCTTACTGAATACAAGATCCAATGTGCACCGACCATGCTGAGCACAAGATCCAATGTGCACCGACGTTATAAACAAATAGCGTGACATGCACTGACCTAACAGACGTAAGACGTGTATGTGCATCGACCTAACAGTCTCAAAAGAAGAATGTGCACCGACCTATCAAAGTGCAAGCACAAACATGTATTGACCTTATGTTCAACGTGGTACAAGGATGCATCGACCTGACATGCTACAGACTGAAATGTGCATCGACCTGATTTTCTTACACTTAGAATATGAAATGACTTGATCAATGAAAGACTCTATGCAGTTCAGTCACATCATGATTCATAGTGTGACACACTTTAATACTTTTAAACATGCAGTAGAAGATAAATCTTTGTGATTCTGTCAATCTCCCTCTACCTCCATCTTGTGGTGTAATGATTGTTGTGAGCTTGTGCTGCAACAATCTCTTTAAAGGAGAGAACTTATTTGTGTTGAAGTTGGTCAGTCTAGTTTGCTTGTAATTCTTTGGGTCACTGGGCTGATATGTCAGTATAGAGTATGCTTCAAATTCTTCCTCAACTACACCATCTTCAGGAATCTTCAAAACCTTGTGAACAGAATGCCTTGTTATCTCAATTTTAATTCCTTTAACATGTGACCATAAACATGGTATGTCTGAATTGTTTTTCAAATTCTTATAAAATTCGATAACAAGCCTGGGATAATAGTATCTGTATTTCCCCATGAATTTCTTCCACCCTTGAAATTTGATAAGTACTAATAACTCAGGAAATGCATCGAGCATTTGGTGGTCATGAAAGTCTACATACCTGGGAAAAATGATTTTTTCAGTTTCAATATGTTCCTCTGCTTGGCCATACACTGACCCAGATTTTGCTTCATCCTCAAACACCTGAAGCGTTTCTTTCTTTTCAGTAATCTAACGCCGCTTTGTAGGAAACTCTTCTGTCATCTTTTTATTCTTGGAAGGATTCGATACCCTGTTCCTTTGTGATGCAGATACTTGGACCTACCCTCCTTGCGAGGTATTCCAGCTTCACTCCTTGATTCCACTACCACTGGGTGCTGCTCCTCAGAGATCTTTTGCTTCCCTTTGCTCTTTGTGACTGGTGATGACATGATTGATATAGGAGACGAGGACTAACGGCACATATATAGGAAGTGAGAAGAAGGTGAAGAACAGGGAATAAGAACACAGGATCGAGCAAGTGGGAGGATGCACGAGCGACTCCACTGCGTAGATGCGAGAAGGTTTAGATAGAGGAGAAGCATCGACCTGGATAGGTTAGGCTTCGATGGTAAGGAAGACGCTTATTAATAGGGTGGAGTAAGATACACAACTATTATCTTTACCAATTTTTGAGAGAATGACCAAATTGCCCTTTTCTTTGAGATAAATTGCCCTTCCATTTATATATGTGGTCTGTGACTTATTAAAGGTTAAATATTGATACAATCATTTTCTAAAATCAATCCTTTGATGCAGAAACAATGGAGATATAACAATCTAATTGATGTACTATGCCTAGTCAGAAAAACCAACAATCTTACTTATCATTTTCATTAGACAAAACTGATTTAAATATGCCTTATATTGAAACTAAACAGTTTTAAGTTTCCAAAATAAAACATAGTCAACCATATTTTTATTTTTCTTTTTGATTATAAACTTTGAGCATTCAAGTATGATCACCCTTTTTACTCAAGGAGACACGTTTATCAGATGCCTGAATCCTTGGTTACTAAGTGTAATTAACAGTTATGCCTCATTTAATGAACAGAGTTAGCATCTTATATGATGACATGACCTCTGAATTTTATTGATACAGAAGGTTAGTTTCTCCAAAAGATATGCCAATGCTCTGCCTTTTTCTTATTTTTATACATTGGCGTATTCCCTGGCCTTACTTCAGATTTCATATTAAAACAGCTTAAGGATAATATAAGTACATGATTTTCTACCAGAATGTCCTATTACTTATAATTTTCAGATTTATGGAGTTCAACTGGATAGTTCCATTTTTTGAGTGTTTTAAAACCATTGAAAGTGCATTCATGGATTATCTAGAATAACTAAGATAAGATTTAATCCCAATAAACATCAGATCACAATTGTGTAAGGTCAAGCAATTTCACTTAGTTTTGGGTGGTCTAGTAATGCTGTCTTTTGATTAGTAAAGAAACTAGAATTTTATACCAGACTCCCCCTGAATGAATGCGTAGAAGATTAATAAAGAATAGGCAAGACTTGACATAGATAGTATAGATGGGAGTGATGGAATGGATATGTCTATGAAGTAAAGAAGACTAATGTCGTAGGTAATGAAGGTGGCCACATCAAAGTATAGAGAAAACTAAAGTCAGGTTTGTAGGCAACCAAAGTCACACCCTCACAATCGTCTCATAAGAACAAAGTCTTCTTCCAAAGAACCCAGCACCTTGTAGCACCAAGGTCTGAGCACATTTCTTATGCTTCGACCTGCTAAAGCATTCAAGTAGATGTACCTTCCATATGCTTCGACTTCTTATCACAGTAAGGTCGATGTTCCTCTCATATGTTTCGTCCTTCCAGCTTAACCAAACTGATTGTTCCAGCCATATAGCAATATTGCATTGACTTCACTAGACAAAGATTCAGCCTTATTACAATTCAACTAGTATCAACTGCAAGAACCCTTATTCTGACAACTGAAGTAGACCAAAAATTCTGACAGCATTAATTTTGATTCTTCCACTGAATAACACTCAGCCACAAGTCAAAATTTATTAAGCTCCCCCTCACTGTGTGCAGTAATTTCAATCAAGCAACAATCCTTTTCTCATTGTACACAGATATGCAACTATGAAATGTAAGTTGCAAATTTATCACTATATGCAAGTTTGACCCTTGGTACTTGACAGAGGACTAGCCTCTACACATGATGTGAGTTTCCAGATAGAAATGATCTGCCCTTCTCCCAGTGTACCATTTGACATACCAAAGGGTCATGCAAGACTATGCTTCTAATATGAACATGAATGACTATTCAATATGCAGATGCTCATTTGGAATTGCATATGGCAGATTATCAAACCATAACAATCATGACAAGATAGCATCAAATATCATCAATGAATTCAATCTAACCAGACATGCAATATTCCAAAGAGAGTTATTCAAGCAATAGTATAAAGAAAAGAAGAAAATGGGGTTTGACTGACCTTCATGTGCCTTGATTTTATTTAACCCCCTTTTATTGTTTTCCACCAAGGCACACCTGCAAACAAAATCATTTCGGATATCTAGGAACCCAAGAGTTCTTGGGTCCTGTCAGATGAGTTACACCTCTAATAGGTGTTCTCCATGAGTTCCAAGCATTCACCTTATCACATCTCATCCAATAGCATTCAAACATTAAATGTCCTGATGTTCCACAATATTTGCATATTGGATGTCTATGAGCTGAAGCATAGTTATTCCGAACATAGGCATTTCTGTATGCAAGAAAATGACTGTATTCAGAATGAAAACTTTTCTTCTTAGCAAACCAGCACTGTGAGGGAGCATGCCCAGATTTACCACAATTGAAACATTCAATTTTATTAGTCTGAACCACATGTTTTCTCGCATAATTTTTGCCAAACATCTGATCATCTTGTTTCATTAACTTACAGTCATGCATGTGGTGACCATTTCTACCACAATAAAAACATGAAGTTTCAATTTTATTTCTATTTGCATGTGTGTGTGAACTAGCATTGTGCTTAGCATGCAAATGAACACTTCTACCATGGATGTGTTTAGAATTTTTCTGCAACCCATTTTTCTATTTTTGCATTTTTGCATTTTTATTTTGTTTTTCTGATCTCTAAGCAGTAAATTAAAAAACAGATGAAGAATGTATTTTTGTTGGCTCCGAACCACTCACAAACGAAGTAGTCAGTTTATTCTCAAACTTCTTCTTATTGACCGGATTGTAACCCAGTCCTTTTCTCTGAAAATTTATTTTTGTTCTAAGAATCTTATCAAGATTGTCCTTACCTTCAACAAATTTAGACATGGAATTTTTCAAATCTTGGTGTTGACATGTTTTCCCCCCCTATTTCCTTCTTTCCCTTTTTACCTTTCTAGGTCAAGATGAAAAGACAAGCAAAAAAATGAAGGCAAGAAAGGGTGAAGAGGTGTGTGTGATCGTGATCGCCACCAAGACACGGAGTACTGAAGAGTACTACGTACCTTGGAAAAGGGAGAAGACACTCGCCCGAAGTACAACATTAACAGTCATACACGGTCTAGGAAGAACCGCTCAGTGGATGGAATGGCCACTCGATAGACCGCTTACAGTGCTGGAGAAGGAAGCAGGACGAAGACTAGTCTGGCCCCAAACGGTTCGAAGACGACCGCAGGAAGGCGTTGCACGGTCCGATTTGGGCCGTGTATCCTTGCAGACAGACGGATGACGACCGTGTGATGCTGCCAAACTCCAAGATGTAGGACTTGATCCTCCACCCTTCCGGCCGGCCAGAGGGGATGGGCCTCGTGCTGTGCTGATGCTGACCTACAAAACAACGTAGAAGACCAGAGAATAAAACCCAAATTAGCCCTTGAAGGTGTAGCAACTATAGAACAAAAGGGAAAATTAACATAATAACGCGGAATGGGCGATACCTGGGGTGGTTTTTAAACCCCTATAGGGTGTGGAAAAGATAGGGGGGTGTAGAATGATATGAAGCAATGAAAAATGTGGATGAAAGGTGATAAAATAAGTATGCAATGGATGAAAAGACAACTAAAAACTTAGACTAGAACACCAAACAACGACTACTCCCTGAACCGGAAGCTTGAAAAAGATGTAGAAATCCTCCCTCCCTGGCTACAGCTCGCTCAAGAATTCGGCAGAGCTTCGACGTCGACCTTGGATCTCCCCTCTTTTCAAGCTTGGACTAGAGGTTCTATTTATAGAGCCCTAAAAGTCCAACCTCTAATTAGGGTTTTCCCGTGTATATTAATCCGAGATTACTAAATAAAATCCGTAGATAATACTCTAATCTCCCGCCAAAATCAAATGGCACCCCATTTGGTTGAGAAACCGTGAAGAAATGGATGGGAGAAGTTAGGGGTTTAGCCACGGATGGAGAGAGAAAATCCAAATAATCCACAGATCACGGGCATGTACGCGGTCGCTCGATAGGCCGCCCAGACAAGTACACAGTCCATTGTTAGACCGTCCACTGCTATCGGTGGTAAATAAATAAATTATATAATTATCCAATTATCCCATCGAACTGACCGGTTATCACGGCGCTGGACTCTTTAGAATAAAATGGTCTAATGCTAGACCACTCAGTGAATGGAACGGTCCAATGCTAGGCCGTGTACACATATCGATGATAAATCTAGAAAAATAGGATAAATAGATAATTATCTGAAAAACCAACCGGTTAAGGACTCTGGGAACTGAACGGTCCAAAGCTAGGCCGTTCAATAGAAGTAAACGGTTGAACTCAGACCGTGCAAAGGCTTGTCGGTGGAAATTCAGAAAATCAAATAAATCGTTCAGAGCTTGTAAACGGTTCCAAACAGACCGTGCAATATCTGAGCAGTCAGTCGCTAGACCGCATACATCCTGGATGCTTGAAATTAATAAAATGAGATAAATGAGCCTATTTACCCAAGAACCAAGCGAAATCAAGGCCCATTAACCCAAATCCAAGAGCAGACGTAGCCAGGGAGGGAGCTATTCATAGAATAAGCCCAAAGACGTGCCTGGAAATAGCCCAATGAGTAATGGACAACTCGAGGCATCAATAAATGATGATAAGAGGAATGACTCAACTCATAGGCAAAAAACGGGTGTCAACAAATGCCCCTCCTTAACGTCCTCTTTGCAGGGGAGTGAACGGAGTTGAAGTGAAAGCGAAATGGAACATGGATATGAAGCCGAAATGAAGCGGAGCGGACTGAAAAGCGGGCGTTAAGGTAAAAGACACCCGTTTCCTCCCCAACGAGCGATAGGAATCTTCCAGAAAACTATGAACCAAGCACAAGGAACAATCGGACCAAAATGACGCCAGTATGGAGAAACTAACTAAATAAAAAGGAAAACACAATCAACCTCACGGGGGACACAATCCCTCGGACCAATGAGTGGACCAGAACAAGTAGCAAAATAGTAAAGAAACGGACTGGACCTTCAGTCAATCAAACCAGGTGAATAGACCAGAGAAAACCTTCCAACTCTGAGTGGAATAGTTCCTCCTACTCAAAACCGTGAACGCACAATCATCCATCACAAATGAGCCATTTTCAGACAAGCCATGGGTCATGAATGCTTAAAAGATGCGTATGATGCATGCTGGGCTAAAATAAAAGAAATCATTAAAACAAAATGCAAAGAAAGCCACAAAATAGAAAATACTCGAGAATAATATTGCTAGACTGGAATAATTAGGGTCAAGATACTATCTGCAACCACGGCGTGAAAGACAGAACCGTCATCCCCTAATTTTCCCAACCTAACGGCCTATCCGATGATTAAACACATGAACCTGGATCATCATTGTTTTTGTTATAGGGGAACGCCAGATCCTGGAACACGTAGATAACCAACTGGTTCTCAAGATAATATAACATAATACCATATAGTAATGCAATAAGGGATACAAGGGATCAGAATACTTACCTGACGATAGAGGAAGGCAAGCTGGAGTGATACTTCAAAGAATTCATGAACATGATTTGCAATATTACATCATGAAATAATCATTCAAGCCAAAAGATTAGCCACTCAATCACATAATGCAGCAAAAAAACATTCTTCATCAATGTTTCAGCATATAAATGGTCTAACACAGGCCGCTCCATAATGTAAACAATCCAAATGGGGCCGCTCAATCATTGCCAGTTTGAATATGATCGTGAAGATGCACGGCTCATCAAGAGGCTATTCAATGAAATGAATGGACACAGTCAAGCCGTTCAATGGAAGCGTGTCGTTAAAGATTCAATGGTCATACTGGAGATCGCCCAATATTTACACGATCCATCGATAGACCGTGTAACCGCTGGCGGTTTCAAAAAAAAATAAAACTCTCCCTTCTCCTCCCTCCCCACTGTAACCGACGGAGGAGGAGTCACCAATGCCACATTCTCCACCCTCCATCTCCCTCACTCTCTTCTCTATCTCACTCTCCCATTCTTCACTCTCCCCCTAGTCTTCCCCCTCTTCTATACGCTTTAAACACCAAGCGGTACACCGAAGAATGGCTAGAGAGGGAGACCGAATGCCACCACCGGCGGTCGCCGCGGAGGAGGGTCCGGCTCCGGAGGAGGCAGTACCGCCATCCACGACCGAGGAGGGAGCAGCGTCGCCCGTAGCCGAGGAGGGAGCGGGAGCGATCATCGCTGGTGAAGAAGGCACCGGGGAAGCACCAGCAGAGCCCACGGCGGCGGTGGAGAAGCCACCAAAGTCCTCCGAGGTAGGCACCTAGAAACCGTCCATTTTTAAAGCTTTCCAATGCATGCATGTGGGTCTAGAGGGTATGAGAGGGGCGCACGACCCCTTAGGATCCTGTGTAAGGTCATTTAGGCCGTCAACGAAGACGAGGAAGGGGATGACACGCCGTCGGGCATGGTGATCATAACGCGGTTTAACAGTGACTGCTTACCAAAACTACACGATTCCAATAGAATCGCTCCAAAATAACACGGCCCATGGGTGGCCGTTCAAAAGGAATCGAACCGACAGGGTAAAACGGTCTGAGGAAGACCGTGGACATTTAGGACGGCCCGCATTGGTCCGTTCAGAATGTGAAACACTCGAGAACAGAACGGTCTCCACTAGACCGTTGACATCTAGGACGGCCCAAATTGGTCCATTTAGAATATGAAACGCCTGAGAACAACACGGTCTCCACCAGACCGTCACTAACCACACGGTTGCAGAATAGACCGTGCAACTCCAAATGACCAGGGGCTTGATAGGGGAGTGACTCGGTCAGATGGGGACCGTGGGCTAATTGAATGGCCAAGAAGAGGCCATGACCAGGTTGAACATGGGAAGAATGAATGGCCCTCACCTAGCCGTCCATCAGGCAGAACGGTCCATGGGTGGCCGTGGACTTCTGAGGGGGGTTAATGGGACGGTTGGAACCCAACTGTTGAAAGGGTAGACGGCCCGTAGGAGACCGTTCAGTTAGCAGAGTGATTTATGAAATGCATGATCCTAAAATGCAATCGTCCTAAATGTATGCAGGGAAAGCGCAGGACTCGGATCTCCTGGCTGTAGGTCCGAGCAGTGTACCTCGCACTGTCGGACTTTCAGCGGGAGAGGCTCACGACGATGGGCTTCACTGAGTTCCTGAGTGTAGAGGTGACTAGGCTAGACACGCCGCTCCTCTATGCTCTGCACGACTGCTGGGATTCGGTGAGCCGGACGTTCCTTTTCCCGTGGGGCCATATGGTCCCCACGCTAGAGGACGTTGCGCGTATCACCGGATTGCGCGTGCATGGGACATCGATTAGCGAGAGGACATACCCCGACTATCAGGAGCTGGCCCAGGAGCTGCTGGGCTTGGAGCTACTCCGACCAGAGCGTCAGTCGATGACGTTGATGAGGGTGAGGCTACAGGAGAGCCTCGGACTGAGGAGCACGGGGATCACGATCAGGGAGCTACCCGAGCAGCACTTACAGAGGTTAGTGGATTGGGTCTGACCCAGAGTAGCAGCCGAGGCAGGACCCGAGGCGGACCGTGTGCTGAGGAGGTTCCTGATGCCGTTCTTTGGGCGCCTACTGTTTGCGACGAGGGCCGACGTCATCAACTGTCGGTTCCTCCCACTGCTCGAGGAGTTGGGGCACGTCGGGGACTACGCTTGGGGAGCGGCGATCATCGCGTTTTTGTTCGACACCCTCAGCTCCACCAGCCGGTGAACGATGCTAGGGGGCTTGTCTCCCTTACTCCAGGTACGACTCAACTCTTAAACTAATTATGCAATTTACTATATGTTTCCTATAACTGCTATATGCTGACATTTGGTGAAATGCAATGCAGGTGTGGGCCTACGTGCACCTACGTGGGCTAGGGAGAGGGGACGAGACTAACCCGGAGTGACGGCCCATCGCGAGGCGGTGGACGGCTCCACGAGAGACGGGGTCCCTACGGAGACAGGTCCGGGGGATCCAGGATGACTTAGACACACTTCCCTTCACTTCGGTACGAATCTAAACTCAAACTCTTTCATTAAATGCAACTTATATGCTTATGAGGCTAATGTAATTTTCCTATTTGACTGGTCCGGTGGACACCATACGAGAGTGAGGGGCACGAGGGTCAGCTCTGGGTAGTGGCGGCCCTCACCTACTCAGGCCGAGACGTTTGGCTCCACTGCATGAAAGTGGTGGAGCTGCTCCACTCCCGGCTGGTGATGAGGATGATCGGCATCCATCAGCCAGTAGTCGAGTTTCCGGCACCAGGAAAACCAGAGGAGCGGGTTGGGCGACACCCCCAAGGGTTGGCCACGGTGGTAGACTAGACGACACGAGCTGCGGAGCAGATCGTCGACTGGACAACGCTCGGGCGGGTGGTGTCCTCCCGGGCGAAGAGTGAGGAGGCCTACTACACAGCCTACGCCCGGTACTATAGGGACCAGGTGTTCCGTGGTGCCCGCCGACCGGTACGACTTCTAACTCTAATGCTTTCTATTATGTTTATGCTTTCTATATGATTATGCACTAACACTTGGACTTCCTAAATACAGATCGACCCTGAGGGGAGGATCGCAGAGTTGTAGGGACTCCTCCACTCGACCATCCAAGAGCGAGACGAGCTCCGACAGACCCTGACTCTTATGATGAGTTTCCCTAACTCTTAAACTTAAATTTACTTACGCAAATGTTTATGATTATGCCTGTGACATGACTAACCTGGAGTTTTGAATGCAACGTGTCGAGGGAGCCCAGCGTTAGGGGGTTGACGCACCTTCTTCCTCTTCCCAGACTCCTGCAAACCGTGCCAAGCGGGAGGCAGAGTTTGCACGGATGGTGACGCGGGCTGAGGCAACCGAGACAGCGCTCTCCGAGAGGGTAAGTAACCACTACGCTTTCCTTGGTTGATTATGCTTATGAAATGCAGTTGACTAACCATGATGTATGTATGCAGACGACCGAGCTGACCCTACTGAGGGTGGAGTTTGAGCAGAGCCGTGCAGCGGCTCGGGAGGAGGCTGCCCGCCTTCAGGAGGAGATGGCGCGGAGCCGATCGACAGACGCAGCCGGGATGGTGCTCCTCCGTGCAAAGCTAGAGCATCTTCGGGCTGGAGCTACAGAGACGGAGCGCTACCGAGTTGAGGCAGAGTGAGCCCGGCTTCAAGAGGCGAAGCTGGAGGGCGTTGTGGAGGGGATGAGCCAGAGATCTGAGCGTAGTGGGACTCCGAGCGGCAGCACTCATGGCATGCACAGCTCCTACAGGAGCTACTTCACGGGTTCCTCCGGTCGTCAGAGGAACGAGGAGGAGGAGCGGAGTCGACGAGACCGTGAGGAGGCAAGCTCGGCGATGCCCCCTGTCACGCCCCAACGTGGAATATCGGGACGTACAGTTAGAAACTAGCTAGAGATAATATTAATATGCAAAACTAAATAATCATACAGGTGCTATGGAAAGAAGTACTTCTATTGATCAAGAAAGACTCCAAGTTTTATTACAATAACCATCAATGCTTAAACACGATCAACCATAACTTCCAAACTGATTCTAATAGAATAACTGACTCCAAAAGGTAAATAAAGTGCTAACACAACACTAAGGAGTAACTAATGTAAACAACTATGCCAACTCGGTATCTACTAACAGGTACACTCAAGGGTATCACTCCTGTCCCTCCCCTTCAGTATGCGCACCGTCACCTGAATAGCCTGGAAAGGGGGAAAACAACTATATGAGCTAGCGCTCAGTAGATAATAACAGACAAGTTTACATGATTAACCAATTAGTTACATTTTCATATGCAATGACAAGAAAAGAAATAACTGACGAGACGATAAAACAACGTAATATAAGATCTTGCAAGGTCAAGAAATATATGATGACAAGAATTAACAAGAATATCAAGTACAAGAATGTTCAATAGGAAATTGAAATATAGAATTGGCCAACAAGCAAGTATTTTAAACATCAAGTCAAGCACGATAAAGTAATAAGAGATTTTCTGTCGTAGACGTCACGCTGATCATGCACTCGGTGCAATGCCTCACCATGTCATTACAAACTCCCATAGGCATAAGTACTTTTCGGGCGCTCTCCCCAGGACCAGACCGGGCCCTTATGATACGTTGGCATTGATTTATTAGATCCAAGATCCCAAGTTTTGTCTAGACATTTAATCAAGTTTAATGGCCAATTAATCAGAGGAATTTCTGTCAAAAGTACGAGATTTAAGGACTAACATGTCCTTGGATTCATTATCTTAAAAACTCGGTATACGGTCACTTCTGGGCCGTTTGACAGGACATACGGATACTACTGGCCGCATTACAAGAGCTAGACCAAACTCAGTCCACGAGGTAAAGAATGAACGGTTGACAGTGTGCCGTTCAGGTAAGTAAGCAATACGTGACCTTAAGACACAATTACGATACTTATACGGACCACACTAAACCGTTCATGGAGACAAGCGGTCAACTATGGGCTGCTCATGTGTTGGTTAGCCCCAGTTGATCCGTGGCTTATAACTCAGCGATTTGGTCACGAATTTCGAGGTTGTAGCCGGGTCATACGGGTCTCAAAATGGCGGATTCTAACTCGCCGGATAGAGTGTCCGGGTAGAATCGTACTAAGGGACAGCAATTTAGGCTTAATGGCCGTAATGCCATATAGATTGTTAGTGTGCTATTAGTCTATTCTACCGGGGTATAAGGGCTTTTAATTGATTTCCTAACAGCCATTTCAAAATACCGTGATTCGTGAATTATTATAATCTCAATTTCAAGAGATAAGTTAATTACAAGATGGTAACTCAAGATACTAGAACAAGCCAATAATGACAATAGATAGTAATACATGACATCAATTTACTTTCAAAGTTACCATTTTATTATATGGGTTTCTAATTAACCATTTGTGTGCGTTGAAGTGGAGATAGTAATCGGAATGGTTTATACACTTTGATTGAGTGCAGGGACCATTGTTCTTCAATTTTGGATTGAGGAACACCGGGCTTAATTTGAGATCATAGGGTTGCATGTATGGGTCATTAGTTCCTCAAAATATGGTTTTCAATTGGACTAGGCTTGAATGGGTCGATGCCCTCAGGGTCCGGATCGATCCTCGGGCCAAAAACAAGTCTAACGGGTCTAACAGCATATTGGTCGACCCATTGGGTCGACCCCTGGAAAACCAGGGGTCTGCCTGTGTATGGGTCGACCCTTGGGGTCGACCCTTGCACAGACAGACTGCTGTCTGCTGTTTGGGTCGACCCAATGGGTTGACCCCTGGAAAACCAGGGGTCTGCCAGCTTGTGGGTCGACCCATTCGGTCGACCCTCGCACGGACAGACTCCTGTCTGTGTATGGGTCAACCCAATGGGTCGACCCCTGCGTTCGCAGATGTGAACGTGACTTCCAGAAACCCATGAATCTCACCCAATTGGGGTCTAATTGGACTGAGATCTTAACCCCATACCCCTAGGTTCTTGATGGACATATTATGGTCATACTACAAGGGTTTGGAACACTAAATTCACCGAAAAACCAATCAAAATCACAACCTATCTAGGAAGAACACTTAAAAACCTAGTCTTAGCATGCTTCTAATCAAACACGAAATACTCTAAGCATGGTCTATAAAAATTGGGGATTTCTACGCCAAATGATTGATAACATGCTGATGATTACAACCATGTACATTAATTAGAGTTGGGTCTGTTATCATCTACCTGAATCGAAGAGAGATTTAGAAGTTAGAATGAAGAACGCCCGTTTGACAGCCCTTCACTATTTCCACGAGATCTCCCTCCACACCTAATAGAATTTGAAGCTTTTACAACCAATGGAAATAGATCTCTGAGAGGATCAAAATGGTATACTCATGTGCAGATTTTGGTCGAGGGTACCTACCTTAATCGAAGGAACAAAGAAGAAGGATGGAGGACGACGGGATGCCGACACACCTCCACTAATCTCCCGAGATCTCCCTGGATCAATCTCCACTGCGGCCGCCGCTACTACCAAAGGATTCTAGGGTTGAAGAGCTATTTTTTTATAGCTCATACACCTTCTGGAGCCTTCGGTGCTAGGAGAATTCGTCGATGCAAGGTGAGTGTTTGAAACGGCGCCGAAATGTTTGACCTAACCCATGCGCGACCAAATGCTTCCCATACGATAAAAATTTCGTGGCATTGTGAGAGGGGAAATGATCCTCTCTTTAATACCTTTTATTTGCCCCTAATTTGGGTTCATTTGGTTAAGGAATGAGCTCGAATTTGATATTTTAAGGTGGTGGTTACTATTGAGCACGAATTTGGTTAGGTAAGTGTGAAAATTTGACTAATCTCACTAATTCGGCCCAGTTAATGATTTTATTAGGGTTGGCCATAGAAGAATAAATTGTTAAACGCAATTGATTCTACAAGAATATGATTTTTATGGATTTTTATAAAATAGTCAAAAGGTGACTTATTCTATTTATTAAAGAATTAATCTAATTAATTTTGAATTAATTCCCATTAATTCAAATAAATTCAAATAATTTCTAATTAAATTCAAATAAATTTCTAATTAAATTTCTAAAAGAATTTGGGATATTGCATCCTCCCCCACTTAAAGAATTTGGTCCTCCAAATTTACTGCACTTTAATACAGAGATAGGGAAAGACTAGCTCACCTAGAATAAGTCAGGATACCGCTTCCGCATAGTATCTTCAGACTCCCAAGTAGCTTCCTCAGCTCCACGCCGACTCCACTGAATTTTAACCATAGGTATGTAACGATTCCGGAGTTGCTGTTGCTTCCGATCTAGAATCTTGATAGGTCTTTCTTATAGGTCAAATCTTCCTTCAATTCGAAATCCACATGCTGAATGATATGAGTGGGGTCGTACACATATTTCCGCAACATAGACACGTAGAAAACATTGTGTACGCCTGACAATTGAGGCGGTAATGCCAATCTGTAAGCAACCTCTCCCACTTTATCCAGAATCTTGAACGGACCAATATATCTCGGACTCAGCTTGCCATGAATGCCAAATCTTCGAATCCCTCTCGTAGGAGAGATCTTTAAGAATACATGCTCACCAACCTGAAATTCCAATGCCCTTCTTCTATTGTCGGCATAACTCTTCTATCTTGATTGAGCCACTTGTAACCGGTCTCAGATAATACGGATGTTCTGTGATGATTCTGAAATAAGATCCGGTCCAAGCCATTGCTTCTCACCTACCTCGTCCCAACACAATGGGGAACGACAACTTCTTCCATACAATACTTCAAAAGGAGCCATTTGAATGCTGGATTGACAACTGTTGTTGTAGGTGAATTCAATCAAAGCCAAATGGTCACTCCAACTGCCTCCAAAATCGATCATGCAGGCTCTAAGCATATCTTCCACTATCTGGTTGGTTCTTTCAGTCTGTCCATCTATCTGTGGATGAAAGGCAGTACTAAAATTCAGACGAGTACCCAAAGACGCTTGTAGTCCCTTCCAGAAATGTGAAGTAAACCTAGGATCTCTATCAGACATAATGCTGACTGGTATACCATGGAGCCTTACCACTTCCTTCAAATACAAAGCAGCCAATACATCAACTGTCCATTTGGACTTAATGGGTAAGAAATGAGCTGACTTTGTCAATCGATCGACAATCACCCACATTGCATCCAATCCACCACGAGTCCTAGGTAGACCCATAATGAAGTCCATGCCAATGCTTTCCCACTTCCATTGGGGTATGTCGAGTGGTTTCAACTTTTCCGCCGGTCTGAAATGTTCACCCTTGACTTGCTGACAAACCAAGCATCTACTCACGAAGTCTGCAATTTCCTTTTCATATTCGGCCACCAAAAGGATCTCTTCAAATCCTTGAACATTTTAGTGCCTCCAGGATGAATGGTGTATTTGGATCTATGAGCCTCCTCCAGAATCTTGTTCTTTATTCCAGCTTCATCAGGTACACAAGTTCTACCCTGGAATAACAATCTTCCATCGTCAGCCATCGTGAAGTCAGGTCTGCTGCTCAAGCGTCCCTTGGTCTCTACTAGCTCGGGATCATTATCTTGCAAAGATTTGATTTCCATCAACAATTCGGACTTAAGTTGAATCTGTGCAATCATAACCCGATCATTGTCAATATTCAGATCCAGACTAGCTAATTGTTCCAATAGCTTCCATTCTTGTAACATGAGACTTGACAATTTAGCTACAAGCTTCCGGCTTAATGCATCTGCCACAACATTGCCTTTTCCAGGATGATACTCAATCGAGAAGTCGAAGTCCTTCAAGTACTCCAACCATCTTCTCTGCCTCATATTGAGTTCCTTCTGAGAAAATAAATATTTCAGACTCTTATGATCTGAAAATACTGTGAATGTTTCTCCATACAAGTAATGCCTCCATATTTTCAATGCGAACACGACTGCTGCAAGTTCCAAATCGTGAACGAGGTAGTTCTCTTCATGCTTCCTCAACTGCCTAGAAGAATAGGCAATCACCTTCCCGTGTTGCATGAGTACACAGCCTAAACCGATACCTGAAGCATCCGTGTATATCACAAAACATCATTCACCAGAGGGTAAAGCCAATACAGGTGCCATAGTCAAACATTCCTTCAAAGTCTGAAAGCTTCGCTGACATGCTTCTGACCAATCAAACTTGCTCTCCTTGTGAGTTAATCGGGTGAGAGGTACCGTAATCTTGGAGAAATCTTGAATAAATCTTCGATAGTAGCCTGCCAGGCCTAGGAAACTTCTCACTTCGGTCACACTGGTAGGCTGATCCCAATTCTTTACTGCCTCTACCTTCGAAGGATCAACAGAAATACCTTCTCTTGTGATAATATGTCCTAGAAAGGACACCTCTTGCAGCCAGAAATCACATTTACTGAACTTGGCATATAGCTGATAATCTCTCAATAGTTGCAATGCCATCCTCAGATGCTCAACATGCTCCTCTTCATTCTTAGAATAAATCAGGATGTCATCAATGAACACCACGACCCATTGATCAAGATAGGGCCGAAATACATTGTTCATCAACTGCATGAAAGCTGCTGGTGCATTCGTTAGACCAAAAGGCATAACGATAAATTCAAAATGACCATACCTGCTGCGGAAAGCTGTTTTATAGATATCCTCTTCCTTAATCCGCAACTGATGATATCCAGATCGAAGATCGATCTTAAAAAAGTAATGAGCTCCCGCTATCTGATCAAATAATTCGTCAATCCTCGGCAATGGATATTTGTTCTTGATAGTCAACTGGTTCAATTACCGATAATCGATGCACAACCTCATCGAACCATCTTTCTTTCGGACGAATAATACAGGGGCTCCCCAAGGGGAAGTACTTGGACGAATGAAACCCTTCTCGAGCAATTCCATCAACTGTTGCTTTAATTCTCTCAATTCCGCATGAGACATACGATAAGGAGCCTTGGAAATAGGAGATGTGCCAGGAATGAGATCAATAGAGAAGATAACTTCCCGCTCAGGTGGAAGTCCTGGTAGTTCCTCTGGAAAGACATCAGGAAAATCTCGGACAACAGAAATGTCCTTAATCTCAATCTGCTGCTCAGGGGTTGCACAGACAAAGGCTAGAAAAGCCTCGCATCCTCGTCTCATCAGCTTATCAGCTCGAAGAGTCGAGATAAGTGGTACGGAGTTATGGTGCTTAATTCCCACAAAAGAAAGTCCAGGGTGCCTAGTAAAAGACACAGAGCTAGAACTGTAGTGAACATTTGCCTCGTATCTAGTCCACCAATCTGCTACTAGGATTACATCATAATCCTTCACGTCCATGCAAACTAAATCGGCTGGTAAATTCTGCTCATCAATCATAACCTTGCTAGAAGGATAGAAATACTGAATTGCCGATCTAGAACCAATAGGTGTTGATATTTCTAATAGAGAATTCATCAAAACAGGTTCCACAGCTAAAGACTTAGCGAATCTCTGAGAAATAAAAGAATGTATGGCACCCGTATCAAAAAGAACAAATGCTGGCTTGTCGAGTATAATAAGAGTACCTTCGACGAGTCCACCATCCTCGGTAGTTCCTGCTTCATCTGCGTGCAAAGCTTGGAGCTTGCCTTGCGGATTTCTGATGCCTTGTGGTTTTACCGGGGTAGCTTGCTCCGATAAAAGAGGACAATTAGGGATACGGTGCTCCTTACTTCCACATCGCAAACAGGCACCCAGCTTACGCCAGCACTCCTCCATCTTGTGACCAGGACGATCACAAAACTTGCACACGCCCTTGAAGGGAATAATAGGGCCAGACTTCTTGTCTTCGTGCTTCGGTATCTTGCCCTTCCACGATTCGGACCCGCTCCACGAACCAGGTCCATTAATGGGCCTCTTCTTGCTATACCCGGGTTTGATATTCCCGAAACCCGTAGGTTGTTCCTTCTTTGTGCCTTTTCCACAGATTCTCTCCGTCATTTCTAAAGTGTCTTCCAGGACTTGAGCTTTCCTCACCATCTCGGAATAAGTCAAAATTTCCATCGGTGCCAGTTGATTGATATAATGTAGCCTCAGTCCATTAAGAAAGCGCTTAGCCTTCATTTTCTCGGTGGATATTAAGTGAGTAGCATAACGAGAAAGCCGAGAAAACTAAGCTTCATATTCTGCCACAGATAGACTTCGCTGCTTCAAAGTCACGAACTCCGCTGCCTTCTTCTCTTGCACTCTATTAGAAAAATATTTTCCATTGAAGAATTCCTCGAACTCCTCCCATGTGACTTGCTGCTCACCGAGGGTCACCTTTACCGATTCCCACCATGTTCTTGCATCTCGTTCAAGTTGAAAAGTTGATAGAAGGACACGTTCTTGATTGCTGCACTGCATTACTTCGAATATCCTTCCCATCTCATCCAGCCCGTGCTCAGCATCATCAAGATCAGTCGAGCCACCAAATCTCAGCGGATTCATTCCCCGAAAGTTTTGATACAAATCACCAGTGCCAGGGTGTGCAGCTCCTGCTTGGGCCTCTTGTTGTAAAGCCTGAGTAAGGCCTTGAACCGTGCACTGCAAGTTCCTCCATTCCGCATGATCAGCTGCCATTGCGAAAGCCTACACGTGGAATAGATCATTTAGGTTCATTAAGATAGATAACATTAAAATTAAGGTATTAACTCAACCCAAGTCTCTACCCGAATCTCACCAGGTCAGGTCCTTAGACTTTAACAAGGTTAGGGGTCCTATGATAACACTTAGAACCCTAGAACTTGGAACACCTAGGAATATTTAACCTAGGGCTCTGATACCAACTAAACTGTTACGCCCCAACGCGGAATATCGGGACGTACAGTTATAAACTAGCTAGAGATAATATTAATATGCAAAACTAAATAATCGTACAGGTGCTATGGAAAGAAGTACTTCTATTGATCAAGAAAGACTCCAAGTTTTATTACAATAACCATCAATGCTTAAACACGATCAACCATAACTTCCAAACTGATTCTAATACAATAACTGACTCCAAAAGGTAAATAAAGTGCTAACACAACACTAAGGAGTAACTAATGTAAACAACTATGCCAACTCGGTATCTACTAACAGGTACACTCAAGGGTATCACTCCTGTCCCTCCCCTTCAGTATGCGCACCGTCACCTGAATAGCATGGAAAGGGGGAAACCAACTATATGAGCTAGCGCTCAGTAGATAATAACAGACAAGTTTACATGATTAACCAATTAGTTACATTTTCATATGCAATGATAAGAAAAGAAATAACTGACGAGACGATAAAACAGCGTAATATAAGATCTTGCAAGGTCAAGAAGTATATGATGACAAGAATTAACAAGAATATCAAGTACAAGAATGTTCAATAGGAAATTGAAATATAGAATTGGCCAACAAGCAAGTATTTTAAACATCAAGTCAAGCACGATAAAGTAACAAGAGATTTTCTGTCGTAGACGTCACGCTGATCATGCACTCGGTGCAATGCCTCACCATGTCATTACAAACTCCCATGGGCACAAGTATTTTTCGGGCGCTCTCCCCAGGACCAGACCGGGCCCTTATGATACGTTGGCATTGATTTGTTAGATCCAAGATCCCAAGTTTTGTCTAGACATTTAATCAAGTTTAATGGCCAATTAATCAGAGGAATTTCTGTCAAAAGTATGAGATTTAAGGACTAACATGTCCTTGGATTCATTATCTTAAAAACTCGGTATACGGTCACTTTTGGGCCGTTTGACAGGACAAACGGCTACTACTGGCCGCATTACAAGAGCTGGACCAAACTCTGTCCACGAGGTCAAGAATGAACGGTTGACAGTGTGCCGTTCAGGTAAGTAAGTAATACGTGACCTTAAGACACAATTACGATACTTATACGGACCACACTAGACCGTTCATGGAGATAAGCGGTCAACTATGGGCTGCTCATGTGCTGGTTAGCCCCAGTTGATCCGTGGCTTATAACTCAGCGATTTGGTCACAAATTTTGAGGTTGTAGCCGGGTCATACGGGTCTCAAAATGGCGGATTCTAACTCGCCGGATAGAGTGTCCGGGTAGAATCGTACTAAGGGACAGCAATTTAGGCTTAATGGCCGTAATGCCATATAGATTGTTAGTGTGCTATTAGTCTATTCTACCGGGGTATAAGGGCTTTTAATTGATTTCCTAACAGCCATTTCAAAATACTGTGATTCGTGAATTATTATAATCTCAATTTCAAGAGATAAGTTAATTACAAGATGGTAACTCAAGATACTAGAACAAGCCAATAATGACAATAGATAGTAATACATGACATCAATTTACTTTCAAAGTTACCATTTTATTATATGGGTTTCTAATTAACCATTTGTGTGCGTTGAAGTGGAGATAGTAATCAGAATGGTTCATACACTTTGATTGAGTGCAGGGACCATTGTTCTTCAATTTTGGATTAAGGAACACCAGGCTTAATTTGAGATCATAGGGTTGCATGTATGGGTCATTGGTTCCTCAAAATATGGTTTTCAATTGGACTAGGCTTGAATGGGTCGATCCCCTCATGGTCCGGATCGATCCTCGGGCCAAAAACAAGTCTAATGGGTCTGACAGCATATTGGTCGACCCCTGGAAAACCAGGGTATGGGTCGACCCCTGGGGTCGACCCCTGGAAAACCAGGGGTTTGCCAGCGTGTGGGTCGACCCATTGGGTCGAACCTCGCACGGACAGACTCCTGTCTGTGTATGGGTCGACCCAATGGGTCGACCCCTGCGTTCGCAGATGTGAACGTGACTTCCGGAAACCCATGAATCTCACCCAATTGGGGTCTAATTGGACTGAGATCTTAACCCCATGCCCCTAGGTTCTTGATGGACATATTAGGGTCATACTACAAGGGTTTGGAACACTAAATTCACCAGAAAACCAATCGAAATCACAACCTATCTAGGAAGAACACTTAAAAACCTAGTCTTAGCATGCTTCTAATCAAACACGAAATGCTCTATGCATGGTCTATAAAAATTGGGGCTTTCTAATCAATACTCAATGCCAAGTGATAGATAACATACTGATGATTACAACCATGTACATGAATTAGAGTTGGGTCTATTATCATCTACCTGAATCGAAGAGAGATTTAGAAGTTAGAACGAAGAAAGCACGTTTGACAGCCCTTCACTATTTCCATGAGATCTCCCTCCACACCTATTAGAATTTGGGGCTTTTACAACCAATGGAAAGAGCTCTCCGAGAGGATCAGAATGGTATACTCATGTGCAGATTTTGGTCGAGGGTACCTACCTTAATCGAATGAACAAAGAAGAAGGAAGGAGGACGACGAGATGCCGACACACCTCCACTAATCTCCCAAGATCTCCCTGGATCGATCTCCACTGCGGCCGCCACTGCTACGAAAGGATTCTAGGGTTGAAGAGCTTTATTTTTATAGCTCATACACCTTCTGGAGCCTTCGGTGCTAGGAGAATTTGTCGATGCAAGGTGAGTGTTTGAAACGGCGCCGAAATGTTTGACCTAACCCATGCGCGACCAAATGCTTCCCATACGATAAAAATTTCGTGGCATTGTGAGAGGGGAAATGATCCTCTCTTTAATACCTTTCATTTGCCCCTGGTTTGGGTTCATTTGGTTAAGGAATGAGCTCGAATTTGATGTTTTAAGGTGGTGGTTACTATTGAGCACGAATTTGGTTAGGTAAGTGTGAAAATTTGACTAATCTCGCTAATTCGGCCTAGTTAATGATTTTATTAGGGTTGGCCATAGAAGAACAAATTGTTAAACGTAATTGATTCTACAAGAATATGATTTTTATGGATTTTTATAAAATTGTCAAAATGTGACTTATTCTATTTATTAAAGAATTAATCTAATTAATTTTGAATTAATTCCCATTAATTCAAATAATTTCTAATTAAATTTGAATAAATTTCTAATTAAATTTCTAAAAGAATTTGGGGTATTACACCCCCGCCATCGAAGAGGCATGAGGGAGCCGGGGACAGTGACAGGCCGGAGGGAGAGGCCTGATGTACTTTGACTTGACATACGTACATGTGGATATGATAGTGATATGATATGTTTTTGATTTGGTTTACTTGTGAATGAATGTGTGAATGAAGGCAAATGCTTGACAATGACTAACTAACAACGACTCCTATCCCGACACGAGTGAGTGGGAGAGAGACGAACATGAGTGAGTGGGAGAGAGAGGCGAACATGAGTGAGTGGGAGAGACTCACCCGGCACGAGTGAGTGGGAGAGACAAACGACTAATAGTTTGAGTGGCATTGGTGAAAGGAGGACAAAAAAGAGGCTTCAGGTTTCTAAATGGTCATATAGAGGACCGCTCCAGGACCTACACGGCCTAACTTTCGACTGCTGAAAGCCACTCGGCTAGAACCCAAAGAAGCAATGAAACGGTCCACGATGGTCCGTTCAAAGAACGAAACGGTCATGTTTGAACCGTGTGTTTAGCAGAATGGCCGCTCCACGACCGTGCAAATTCCAGGATTCAAAATGTGTAGAAGATTATCAAACGGTCTCCATGAGACCGTCCCTTAAACAACGCGGTCTATCGATAGACCGCGTACATAGGCACCCCGAGAGTTCAAACGAGACTCTTGGAGAGCCCTAACCCGAGAGTGGGAGTTTCAAATCAACCCAAATTCTATCCTAACCCGATCTAGAACTATCCTACCTCAATTCTAGTGGGTCTAGGCCTCTAATCAAGCCTTATAAGTAAGAGAGGACTCTAAATTCTTTTTTCACACATCAACCCTCTTTCAAACCTTGAAATCCTTCTCAATCTTCCTCAAAACATCATGAAGAGGGCCTTGGAAGGGAGCTCAATGGGTGAGGTGGCCTACCAAGGTCTAAAGTCGGCTAGAAAGGAGCATGGTGTGCTACAAAGGTTGACCACGATCCCGGGGCATTTGAGCTGCAGCCCCATGAGAGAGGTAAGTTAATGTTGTTCCATTCAATTTCATCAATTCTTCATCATTTTCTTCAAAAGCTTATATGTTCTTCCTCTCTTCTTCTTGTCTTCTTTATTTCAACTTCTCCCTGGCCCGAGACGATACTCCACCTTGAAGTGGATGGCCCCTATGATCCGTGAACTACCCATATCCGTGACATCCATCCTTAGGTCCTGGCACCTTCACTCTCTTCTAGTGCTAGCCAAGAACTACCCTAAGATTTCTTTGGACTGGCATAGCATTTCAGCCTTGGTAGAGATATGGCACCCTCAGACCCACACTTTCATCTTCCCATCTTTTGAGGCCACCATCCTGCTAGAGGAGGTAGAGACCTACTTGTCTTTCCCTAGGTCCAAGGTGGGTGAGGAGGATTTAGTCTGTTACACGGTCTCCCCTGTGGATCCTGCCCTTATCTTAGGAGAGTTCATACCTAGCACCAAGGACATTCGCACCATAGTGGGCCCACACCAGATCCATCTACTACCTCTTAGCCAGTGGGTGATAGCACATTGTAAGAATAAGTGTGGGTGGTACGAGGCCATAGCTAAGGCCACTTCCATTTGCTTGTGCGGGGCCATACTCTTCCCCTCTGCCGACCATGTCTTAGATATCCCCATTCTTAGCACCATCAGTGGTCTGTGGCAGGGTCTATCCATCTCTCAGGCCATCCTTGCTTACTTATATGAGGGTCTTAGCTCAGCTGCTCTAGGGGGTCCACTCTTTGACTCTATGATTCTCCTAGAGTGCTGGATGGGAGTTAGGCTAAAGTTCATGCCTAGGGAGGATGTCGCTTCTGTTAGCCGGATCTTTGGGAGCCATCCACTGTTCTGTATTGGTGGTCGTTTCAGGTTTTCCCAGCAGGTGGAGTGTAGAACGGCGGACAAGAAGACTAGGGATGAGTGGCGCCTCTACATCAACACCTTGCCCCTGGATCGGTTCTTGATGCGCCCTCCTTTCCTCCACGGCACTACTCTCAGGCTTCGTCGGAGGCCTGGCTTGGACTTGAGGCTCGTGGGTGACACCGCTTTGGCGATGTACAGCCCGCACCGGTGCTTCCTTAAGATTGGACTACCCCGGACTACACTTCCAGCGCTATCCCATCTTCCCACACTACAGGCGAGGAGGTTCGGGTCAAAGGAGGATGAGCAGGCGGTCAGGAGCACCCTGATCATGTGGGAGGTTAGTAGGGTGCTCACCCTACCGGCGGAGGTGGCAGAGTCCCAGGAGGTATACCAGGCTTATGTGAGAGAGCTGAGAGAGATTAGGCCTCGCGGGGATGTCCGTCTGAGGATTGAGTGATTTTCTTGTTTTCATGATGTTGATATAGAGACTCATGTTTGGAAATGCTTGCATTTAAATGAATAAAATTGATGATTGGATTGATTTGAGTTTGACATTTCTTGCATGCTATTGAATGAGTTTGAGATATGATCTCGGGATGAACACGGCCCAAACCCAGACCACTCAGTTAGATAAACAGTTGGATTTTAACCGCGCCATGGAATTGAACGTCCAGACCTGGGCCGCGTATCAGATCAACCACAGGGTTAAGAACAAAGACTTTTGGAGAGTGGAACGGTTTATCGATGGACCGTGGACAGAGTAGAACGATCTAGACTGCACCGTTCTGGTTTGTCAATGGTCTAGTAAAGACCGTTGATTCTTGAAGGTTCTTGAAATTGGAAGCGGTCTGAACAAGGCCGTGTGAAAGATTGAAAGGTCTGAGGTTGACCGTTTGAGGGATCAAAATGGTCGCCATAGGACCGTGCAGAGATGGAAATGCTGAATCTTCTCTTCAACCTGCCCCTGTACACATATAAATAAGAAAACATATTAAATCTGTTTTAGGCTTAACCCCTTGCCTGTAGCAAGTTAGGAAATGACCAGTTCTTAAATTTTGGTCAAGGGGGTAAGCCTTATTAAATAGGCGAATAACACAAAGGAAAAAAAATAGATGCAATGCATGCCATGAATGAAAATCACAATGATGATGAAAATATTTTTGTGGTTTTGAGAATATTTGATTTTTTTGGGTTTTGAAATATTTAATTTTTTGAATTTTGAAATATTTAATTTTTTAGGTTTTGAAATATTTGATTTTTTAGGTTTTGAGATATTTGATTTTTTTTGATTTTGAGATATTTGATTTTTTTTGATTTTGAGATATATTTTTTGATTTTAAAATATTTGATTTTTTTAGATTTTGGAGCCAGCTCAAATCCGGCGACGGGGTACCTTCATATCTCATTAGGGGTTTTCTCAGATTCAACGTGCATTATGGGTGACCGCCCATGGTCGGGGTCCAATTTTACTTAACTGTGCCTCTACCGAGGCCATACTCGGGGTACGATCCAGTCCTTAGAAAATAAAAGAGAATTTGACAGGGAAGCCAGCAATAGGTATAGGGGTTTTTTAGGGCTTGAGTTCTTCTCACGATAGTCTCTCTTCAAAGAATTTGGTTTGTTACGCCGGGGCTTTGTGTCCGTCATCAAACTTACATCCGCTCTAGGATTGCATACGTCCGGGCTCATTACGTCCCGTAGGAAAACTGTACTGCCACTCTTGCCATGCCTAGTTTCATTCTTTTGGGAGCATTTAGACTTTTGAGCTTCGAGCTTTTGGATGAGCTTTTAGCTTTTGCCTTGATTTTGCCCCTTTTCTCTTATTTCTTTTCTTTCTTTTGCTTTTGTGAATGCGGAATCATGTCATAACAGACTGCCCCTATATGAGACCTCTTTTTATCGGGGTGTCTAGATAACTTCTCGCCCCCTTATTCACCACTTGCCCCTATTTTCAGCCGAAAGAGGAGAAAAACAAGGATTTTCACCTTCCCCCAAGTATGGCCAAAGGAGAAACGATGTTGCGTAAAAAGGAAAAGTCAACCACGGGGGTCATGTAGTATGTGAATGTCAAACCAGGGACTTTCATTCATGATCAAGTAGAGGAACACCCCGCCACCGGGCTGTTGCTGGCTTGACTCTATGGATAAAAACGTTTCAGATACAACCCGTTCCACGGATTAGATAATTCTTCACCCTCTGCATTAACAAGATAGTACACGTTCCCAGGATACACCTCTTTAACTACAAACGCCCCTTCCCAATTAGGTTGTAGCTTGGACCTAGGACCCGCTGATCTGATAAATTTACGTTTCAAAACCATGTTACCCACTTGAAATTTTCTTTCGATAACCTTCTTTTGAAAATGCCACGAGACACATTTTTGATAAACAGAGACGTGATTTGGCCGCGTTAAGCCCCTTCTCATCCAAGAGTTCCAGTTGGACTAGCAATGCCTCTTGACGTTCGTCGAGATTAAGTTCTTTGTCTAGCGGCACTCTTAGGGAAGGGATCAAGATCTCATACGGAAGTACCGCCTCCATCCCATAAGTGAGAGTAAAAAGAGTTTGCCCTGTAGGAGTACGGATGGAGGTACGATAAGCCCATAGAGCCTCTATCAATTTGTCGGCCCATCAGCAAATTTGTGTGACTCGCATGTTTTCTTGATGATTTTAAGAAGGGTCTTATTCGTGGCCTCGGCTTGGCCGTTGCCCTGAGGGTAATATGGTGATGAATGATGCAATGAAATATGAAATTTCTTACAGAGGTCCTGGAGTTCTTGAGACACAAATTGAGGCCCGTTGTCGATGATGATATCGCTTGGCACACTGAACCGTGAAATGATATTCTTCATGATGAAGCGGCATACTGTGGTAGCTTTGATTTCTGTATAGGCTTCAGCTTCCGCCCACTTGGTGAAGTACTCCGTAGCAGTTAGGATGAAAGATTTTTGTTTAACTTGGGAGTTTGGATCACCTAGTGGGCCTACAATATCAAAAGCCCACATGGAGAATGGCCAAGGAGTGGAAAGAGGATGGAGAGAGGAAGTAGGAGCATGGATTTTGTCGGCATGGAATTGGCATTGGATGCACCTACGGACATAGGTGGAGCAGTCTTCTTCTAGGGTTGGCCAGTAATAGCCCTGCCTAAGAATCTTCTTCGCCAAAGTCTGACTATTGACATGTCCTCTACATTCGCTCGAGTGGGCTGCTTCAACAACTTTCCAGGCCTCATCATCATCCACACATCTCATAAGAACTCTATTGAGAGCCCGCCTATACAACTCTTGATGTGACACAACCTAGGACCTAAATTGCAAGCAACACAACAATTTGGCAATGTCACACAAGCGGACTCACTCGCGTTGGCACACTCAGGTCCGTAGGTGGACCGGCGATGGGGTGAGGGTCCGAGGTTGGACCGGAGGTTTCCAAGGGTACGGTTGGCTTGGGGAGGACCCCTATGGGTCAGGGGTTGCCCAAGTTCATGGGCGGTCAGCACGCCGAAGGCTTGGGTTGAATGTTCACTCTCACAACTCACCCGCGGTAGCCACACAATTAAACGATAATTCGGGTTCGGGCACTCTCTTAACGCCGACGGCACTAAGATGCAATACTAATTAAGCAAAGGAATCCAGCAAAGAGGAGTGTTTAGTGGCTCACCTGATCGGTGTGAAGACACCGATCCCGGCCGGAGACGAGGGCGAGCGAGGAAGCGTGGGCTTACCCGCACGCTGCGCCGGAGAAGCTTCAACCTGAAATTTCAGATTACATGTACTACACCCCATGCAAGGGGGGGGGGGATCTTGGGGAAGGGAAGCCCGTGACTACACTCAAACACTACCTCCACGCAGGGAGGGGCCTTCAGCCGGCCAAGCGGGGAGGGGAGAAACCAACCTAGAAGTGAAGAACGGTAGCCGATGCTGATGCTGTCCACTCTCTGCGCTTCAGGATAGACAGTTGGTCCTCTGGATGCTGTGGACACTCCAGAATTTTTACGATGACGAAGCCACTTGGAGATTGCTCGTAGCTGGGTCGGGATGATGCCTGAATTTTGATAATTTCTTTGGGCACCGGTGTTGGTCGGAGTAGGAGCTTGAACAGGAGAGTAGATTAACAGTTCTGACTGTCTCAGGATCTCAGCATCACGAAGCAGAGGATGCCACGACCGTTCTGAGCTCGGAATCAGGTGCCGCCAGAGTCTCTGGAACCGTGGACGAGTCCTCTTTGAAGCAAAACTGACGGGGAAGCCAAATTGTTTTGGAGCAGGCCGGTAGACTCTGAACACTGTGGTAGGGTCGGTGCAGACTGAGTGGAAGTAGAACCGCGTACTTGGGGAAGAAAAATGATAACTCTCAGGTCCGTTCGCCAAACTGGGCTATGCTTCTTGGGGATCAAAGAAGACTCGTAGTAGAAGATTGTTTTAGAAGAACTCTTGATCAGATTCCCAACAGGTTCGTCGCAGTTGAGCTTCCACTCCGGCTCTGGTCTCCTGCCAGACCAGCTTTGCGCAGTTGAGGAGGAAAGGGCCTCCCGATCAGCACGGTGCTCGGATGAGGACGAAACCACCTCGCTTGGAAATATCTCTGGACGACCTTTCCAGAGATGTATGCCTTGACACCAGAAGATTCAAGGAAAGGCAGGAGATGATGCAGCTTCTAGGACCAAATTTGCTGCCTGCGACCTGCAATGAAGTAGTAACCATGTGGTGGCAAATGGTGTGGAGTGGGGGTGGAGGGAAGGGGAGGGGCGACCTGACCTAGGGGAGAGGAGGTTTGGGCGACCAAGGGCTATGGAGGGAAGGGAATTTTCAAATTCGAATGGTCTTGGGAGGTGGAGGGTTGCATGGGGAAGAAGGAAAAGTGTTTGGGAAAGAGGGAGGGGTAGTTGGGAGTTGGGAGGTGAGGTGGGGATTGGGGGGATCCCTATTGGGACTAGGGGAGACTTAATGTGGGGGTGTGGGAAGTTGTAGAGGCTTTCAATGGGGTAGGTGGGGGTTGGAGGTGGTTGGGAGGGGAGGAGAGAGAGTAGGGGGCGCACCCCTTAGGGAAGGGGAGAGAGAGAGAGAGAGAGAGAGAGAGAGAGAGAGAGAGAGAGAGAGAGAGAGAAGCTCACAATTGTGGTGGATTTCAAAATTCATTCATTGATTCATTAGTTCAAAATGAGGGGAATGGGGTCCTATATATAGGCAACCCACATTTTACAAAAAGTCCCTGACATTCGACTCAATGACGAATAACCGAGGAAGGTGGGGGGGGGGGCGCCCATGGGCCAGCCCAATGAATTGGGCCCAATAACAACCTAATCAATCCTAATGACACTCAAACTTAGGTAGATGACTCAATGACCTAGGTACTTGACTCAAATAAAAGGAAAATTACAATGACATGACTAAAATAAAATATGAAAATTACATGACTCGATTCAGAAAAATATGACGGACACAATGGAGCTATGCCGACGAGCAATCAAAGCTGTGGAAAAATGTGAAGGGCGAGAGATGCCCCCATCATACCCCCGGGGTGCGAAGAACTGGACTCCGTCGAGTATAGGTCCGCTGGGGAAGAGGTCCTCCAATGCAGCTCCGGGTGAGCCACAACCTCCAAACTCAACCTCGCGTCCTTAGCCGGGGACTGCTCTTCATCCTCTCAAGGTGGCTCGGGCACACCCTCTTGCTGGTGATGGTACCCTGCTTGCTTAGTATTGCCTCCGTGTGCACTCGTCGGACTCTCAAGCTGATATGAGGAGGCTCTTCGAGGGTGTCACTCATAAAGGTAAGGCTAGGCTCAAACTGCTCACTGGGATCCACCGCGGTGCCCTTAGGGGGTGCTAGATCCGCCCCGTAAAAAGTGAGGTATATCCCAAGATCCCATCGGTAAATCCAACCCGTAAGCCAGGTTGCCAAAGCCACTCGGAACATGGAAGGTCCAAGTCCTCGTGCCCTCAATTTGGAGGTGACCATAAGATAGAGCCATTCCAAAGCCACCATCGTAGGGTTGTCTACTTGGAATCCAAAGTGGCACTCGTGAGTTTTTGCCCGCTCATTATGAACCTCACCGCTCGTTGTGGTTTGCTTGCTTAAATGCTCATGCCAAGTACTATGAAGCGGTGTGAGTGGGAGATGCATGATATGCAAAGGGGGGCCAGGACAACCATACTTAGACCAATCATGCAGTGATGCCATGGAGACTTTGAAGGGTGTGGGAGGGCCGGGGCATCCATAGGTGTCCCTCTCATGCGTGGGTGTGATGAGTGCCGGAGGACCCGGACATCCATGAATGATCCTAACATGCTTAAGACTCATGATGAATGAAGGCGGACCATTAAATCCGAATATGGACCACTCATGTTTCCGACTTAACATGTGGGTGATATGAATGAATGTACCCGACTTATGAATCATGCCAAGTGGTTCGAGGTGCCAAGTCACATGTTTTCCTAACCCGAAAATGACTTTGATGTATTGGGGTATGGTTTGGCATTGGAGTTTCCATTCAAAAGGGTCGAAGGGGTCAAGGAAGGTGGACATCATGGGGAGAGGCACCTCCTTGTTCCTTAGGTGTAGATCTTCCTTGGTCATAGCTACCCTTGTGTCGCCCGGGACTTGGGAGAGGTGGGCTTGGCCCAACATGGTGGGTGAGGGTAGGAAGGAGTGGGTGATAAGTGATGTGGGCGGATCACATGGGTTCCCGGGTTCCCATTGAGAAGGGTCAAAAGGATCAACATAAGTGTACCTGGGGGAAAGGAGCTCTAAGTTCATCTCAACATCCTGAAGGTCCTCACAATATGGTGTTGGATCATCCTCCTCTAATGAAATGATTGGGCCGAAGTTCTTAGTGGGTGGATCAGCTATGAAGGGAGGTTTTGGCTTTCTACCCGATATAATAAACTCCAAATTGAGGAGAAGGTCGGACTCATCGGGTGTAGGGAGGAATAGGAGGAGGTCGCTAGTGTAGCAACCAATGGTGTAAACCGAGGTGATAGACCCGACACAAAGGTGTAGGAGGTCAAGGCTCCTAGATTGGTGGGCCATGGGGGTCAACAAACCGGTCAGCTCAAATTGCCAAGCTAAGCCCTTGAGAAGGTCCCCTAGTGTCTCCACTTGATAAGATGATTGGATGGTGGTGTGATAGGAGTTGAAGGGCACTATGGGGAGGTGTCGCTCCAAGGGAGGGTAGGCCATGATCGGGTGAGCTAGGCTCTCTTTTAACCATCTAGCCAAGGACCCAATTATGATGAGTTCACTCCCTACTAGGGGAGAGGGCATAGAGTGAAGATGCAAGACTTTGTCCTCATCTTGGGCATGTGTTTCTTTCAAAGTGGGGGTTGGATTCGGGGTGTTCACCACTATGGGGTAGGGTGTCAGGATTATGGGTTCTTCTACCAAGGAGGTGGGTAGGTACTTTGTGGGTGGGGTGATGATGATCGGCACATGGTGCATCCGGGGTGGTGAACGAGGTCGGACTTGGATTGAGGTTGGAAGTGGAAGTAGTGGTGGCCTAGGTTGGGGTAAGATTGGGGTTGGAAGAGGAAGGTGGGGTGGGTGTGGAGGCTTGGTTTGATTTGTTTTGGGAGGTGGGTCCCTTTTAGGGGGCGATGGAGGGGTAGTGGTGGGGGCCAAGGGGTTTTGTGGGGTATGGGTTTGGTGAGGGATTTTGGGTTGGAGGGTGGTGGCCATCATGGGCTTCGATGGAGGGGTGGACATAGGGTTCAATTGGGTATGTGGACATATGGTTGTGGTGAGGACTTGGAGGTAGGGTGTAGATGTGGTGGTTGGGGTAGGAGAGGTGGAAAATGGTGGGGAATGTGTGATTAGGGTCTTGGGTTGGCCAAGGGGAAATGAAGGAGTTGAAATGCTCTTTGGGCTTCGGTGTTCGGAATGGGAGGGGAAAATATATCTAGCCCTAAGTTGTTCCTTCATGTCCCCCCATGTTGTGAGGGGAGCTTCCCTTCTAATTATTCTTAAGCCTTCAATTTTCAACCAATGAGTTTTGGCCCGTTTGGTAAGTTGCAATTTCACAAATCAGACTTTCTCATCCTCGGTCATGGGATACCAAGTGAAGTAATGGTCCATCGAGACTTCCCAATCTAAATAGTCACTAGGTTGAGTTCCATCAAAGATGGGAGGTGGGGGAGGAGCCCTACTATCATCCGCCCATGGGGTGGGCCCATTTTCTCCTATTTGGTCGAGTCGACCCGATAGGTTATCAAGCCGCTCATTGGCATGGGTCAAGGCCTTCATGAGGTAGTTGACATGGCCAGGGAGGTCATGTGTGTTAGTGGTAGGCATCCCTTGGGGGTTTGGACTTATGGAGAGGGCCGATGGGTAAGGTCGGTAAGAGGTGATCATGCTAGTGGACCAAAGAGATGTAACCGAGGACTCTAAATGCATAAACACGCCCTAGGACCAACTTGATAGAGACAAGTTGTGAACTTGCTCTGATACCAATTTGATGTGACACAACCTAGGACCTAAATTGCAAGCAACACAACAATTTGGCAATGTCACACAAGCAGACTCACTCGCGTTGGCACACTCGGGTCCGTAGGTGGACCGGCGATGGGGTGAGGGTCCGAGGTTGGACCGGAGGTTTCCAAGGGTATGGCTGGCTTGGGGAGGACCCCTATGGGTCAGGGGTTACCCAAGTTCATGGGTGGTCAGCACGCCGAAGGCTTGGGTTGAATGTTCACTCTCACAACTCACCCGCGGTAGCCACACAATTAAACGATAATTCGGGTTCGGGCACTCTCTTAACGCCGACGGCACTAAGATGCAATACTAATTAAGCAAAGGAATCCAGCAAAGAGGAGTATTTAGTTGCTCACCTGATCGGTGTGAAGACACCGATCCCGGCCGGAGACGAGGGCAAGCGAGGAAGCGTGGGCTTACCCGCACGCCGCGCCGGAGAAGCTTCAACCTGAAATTTCAGATTACATGCACTACACCCCATGCAAGGAGGGGGGATCTTGGGGAAGGGAAGCTAGTGACTACACTCAAACACTACCTCCACGCAGGGAGGGGCCTTCAGCCAGCCAAGCGGGGAGGGGAGAAACCAAGCTAGAAGTGAAGAACGGTAGCCGATGCCGATGCTGTCCACTCTCTGCGCTTCAGGATAGATAGTTGGTCCTCTGGACGCTGTGGACACTCCAGAATTTTTCAATGACGAAACCACTTGGAGATTGCTCGTAGCTGGGCCGGGATAATGCCTGAATTTTTATAATTTCTTTGGGCACCGGTGTTGGTCGGAGTAGGAGCTTGAACAGGATATCAGATTAATAGTTCTGACTGTCTCAGGATCTCAGCATCATGACGCAAAGGATGCCACGACCGTTCCCAAGCTCGGAATCAGGTGCCACTAGAGTCTCTGGAATTGTGGACGAGTCCTCTTCGAAGCAAAACTGATGGGGAAGCCAAATGTTGTCGGAGCAGGCCGGTAGACTCTAAACACTGTGGCAGGGTCGGTGCAGATTGAGTGGAAGCAGAACCGCGTACTCGGGGAAGAAAAATGATAACTCTCAGGTCCGGTCGCCAAACTGGGCTCTGCTTCTTTTGGATGAAATAAGACTCGTAGTAGAAGATGTTTTTAGAAGAACTCTTGATCAGATTCCCAACAGGTTCGTCTCAGTCGAGCTTCCACTCCGGCTCTGGTCTCCTGCCAGACCAGCTTTGCGCAGTTGAGGAGGAAAGGGCCTCCCGATCAGCACGGTGCTCGGATGAGGACGAAACCACCTCGCTTGGAAATCTCTCTGGACGACCTTTCCAGAGATGTATGCCTTGTCACCAGAAGATTCAAGGAAAGGCAGGAGATGATGCAGCTTCTAGGACCAAATTTGCTGCCTGCGACATGCAATGAAGTAGTAACCATGTGGTGGCAAATGGTGTGGAGTGGGGGTGGAGGGAAGGGGAGGGGCGACCTGACCTAGGGGAGAGGAGGTTTGGGCGACCAAGGGCTATGGAGGAAAGGGAAGTTTCAAATTCAAATGGTCTTGGGAGGTGGAGGGTTGCATGGGGAAGAAGGAAAAGTGTTTGGGAAAGAGGGAGGGGTAGTTGGGAGTTGGGAGGTGAGGTGGGGATTGGGGGGTTCCCTATTGGGACTAGGGGAGACTTAATGTGGGGGTGTGGGAAGTTGTAGAGGCTTTCAATGGGGTAGGTGGGGGTTGGAGGTGGTTGGGAGGGGAGGAGAGAGAGTAGGGGGTGCACCCCTTAGGGAAGGAGAGAGAGAGAGAGAGAGAGAGACTAGAGAGAGAGAGAGAAGCTCACAATTGTGGTGGATTTCAAAATTCATTCATTGATTCATTAGTTCAAAATGAGGGGAATGGGGTCCTATATATAGGCAACCCACATTTTACAAAAAGTCCCTGACATTTGACTCAATGACGAATAACCGAGGAAGGTGGGGGGGGCGCCCATGGGCCAGCCCAATGAATTGGGCCCAATAACAACCTAATCAATCCTAATGACACTCAAACTTAGGTAGATGACTCAATGACCTAGGTACTTGACTCAAATAAAAGGAAAATTACAATGACATGACTAAAATAAAATATGAAAATTACATGACTCGATTCAGAAAAATATGACGGACACAATGGAGCTATGCCGACGAGCAATCAAAGCTGTGGAAAAATGTGAAGGGCGAGAGATGCCCCCATCAACTCTCCTACAATGATGGTATATCGGGAGGCGACTCTTCTTATAGTCTTATGCTGCTCAGCACTTGCCGCTTCTGGGAATGAACCATCCTTACAGTACTGCTCTATTTTATGGTACCACGGAAATTCCTCTTCCTCTATAATCTCCTCAAGCTCAGTTAAGGACACTTCCTTCAAATTTTCCAACTCAGCCTTCTTCTCTACAGATTTCCTAAGGTTGTCGAACCATGGATCCTGGAGGGAAGGAGCATCTAACCACTGAACCACGATGGTCTCAGTGGAACGACTGAGAGGGAAGGCAAGGGAGGAAGCATGAGATGCTAACACATCAGCAAGAATGTTCTGAGAATGAGGGGTATGAATGTAGATGAGCTTACGGAACTGCCTAGCCAAGAGCGTGACCAAATCTTGATAGGGCTTGAGTTTAGGGTCACGGGTGCGGTAACTTGAAAGAACTTGACGCAGCCCCAACTGAGAGTCTCCTATGATATTTAGGTATCGCGTACCCAGGATGTAGGCGTGCTTTAGTCCGGCAAGGAGAGCCTCATATTCGGCTATGTTATTTGTGGCAGAAAAAGAGTGCTGGTAAGCGATGGGGATAGTGACTCCTTCCGGAGTGAGGAGAATAGCGCCGATTCCACGGCCTTGAGAATTGAGAGCACCGTCGAAGTGCAAGGACCAGAAGAGGAGATGAGTAAGTACCACGAGATGCCTGTTAGGAAACTCATCCTGGATTGAATCAGTGCGAGGGATAGGAGAATGAGCAAGATGTTCAGCAATCGCGTATCCCTTGATCGCTTTCTGAATGACGAAGGTGATATCAAATTGAGAAAGAAATCTCCGCCAGCGAGCTAATTTGCTAGAAAGGATGGATTTTTCTAAGAGGTAGCGAATCAGGTCCATTCTAGAGATCAACTTGACCTCATGGGCGAGGAAATAGTGCTTGAGTTTCTGGGCTACCCATATTAATGCTGCGCAGGTCTTCTCCATGGCAGTATACTTAGATTTAGCAAGATTAAACAACCTAGAGAGATAGGTATGCTGCCCTTTCCTTTCCCTCGTCATCCACTTGAGCCAGGACAGCTCTTAGAGAGTCCTCGACAACAGAAATGTATAATATCAGGGGTTTCCAGGGACCGAGGGTTGTAGAACAGGGGGATTAAATAGATAAACCTTAAGATCCTCGTAGGCCTTTTGGCACTACTCATTCCATTCAAATTTAGCCCTCGCCTTCAACAATTCATAAAATGGGTGGCATCTTTGTGAATGTTGAGATATGAACCTCCGAATAAACTACAAACGCCCAATCAATCCCCTAAGTTCAGTGATATTCTTAGGCGGTGGCATTTCCATAACGGCCTTTGCCTTGTTTGGATCAATCTGGATCCCCCGCTTGCTAACTATGAACCCTAGTAATTTCCCTAATGCAACTCCAAACACACATTTCTTTGGATTCATTTTTAGCTTGTACTTCCTAGCCCTTTGCAACACCTTAGCTAAAATGGCGGGGTGTTCTTCCTTGGACCTCGATTTCACCAGAACATCATCCACATAGGCTTCCATATACACATGCATCATGTCGTGGAAGATGGCCATCATTACCCGCTGATACGTGGCACCTGCATTCTTCAATCCGAATGGCATGACAACATAACAGTATGTGCCCCAGGGCGTGGTAAATGAGGTTTTCTCTTGGTCCTCGGGAGCAAGACGGATTTGATTGTACCCAAAATATCCATCCATAAACGAGAGGGCTTCATATCCAGCCGTGTTGTCTACCAATACATCAATGTGAGGAAGCGGGAAAGCATCTTTCGGACATGCCTTATTTAAGTCCCTGAAATCAATGCAGATCCAAAATTTTCCATCCTTCTTCATCACAGGGACTATGTTCGCCACCCATTGAGGACATAAAATAACTCCAATGAACTTGGCCTTATGCAATTTATCAACTTCTTCCTTTATCCTTAAGTCCATTTGAGGGTGGAATCTTCTTGATTTTTGTTTAACAGGCGTTGCCGCTGGTTTAAGGATAAGTCTGTGTTCAACCAGAACGGGGTCAAGACCCGGCATGTCCTCATAGGACCAGGCAAAAGAATCACTATACTCTCTTAAAACCTTGATTAGCTCCTCTTCAACCTGAGGAGGGAGATTAGCGGAAATGATTACGGGCCTAGGGTCCTCTTCCATCCCAAGATTAATTTCTTTTGTGGGTTCATCCACTATCGACGACGGTTCATCAAATCTCTTTAAACCCTGTGCGTACAGATCGGCAGCGTCATCCACGTCGCTATGCTCTTCATCGGTTGGGTCCTTCTCATCTATGATTTCATAAACTCCCAATCCGTCATTGCTCCACACCCCGTCTACTTCCTCATCATCCTCTAGGACGATGGCGATTGCTACAAACTCAGGACATTTGAGGAGGGCATGACATCTTTGGGCTAGATCCTGAAGAAACTTACCTGGAACTGACTTAGAATGACGCATCGCAGGGTGCGTCGCAGACGTGGATGGGCAGACAATACTAGAGCTAGATTCTATCCTAGCTGACTCTACCAACCTAGGGGACTCTGCACACTGTACATCTAACCTAGGAGATAAGAAATCTATAGGGAAAGAAGCAGGGGCTTCGTGCCCCTCACGGGAAGATGGACAGAACATGGCATAATCCTCCATTGAGACCTCCGTTTTAAAATTGACATTTTTTTTAGATCGGAGGAAATCATGAAACAAGAAGAGGAGGAAGGAGGAGGAGGAAGTTGACGGGGGAAAAGAGAGGGGAAGAGAACATCGAAGAATGGATCAGATGAAGAAAACCAAATATTGGAAAGATTGGATGTAGGGGTCCACATGGTGGACAAATCAATCGGTGGGCAGTGCCCACATGCACACAGAACAAACAAGATTTCGAATGGCCCTTCCATAAAGAATGGGTTGAGCATGATTGGAGGTGAACGGGGAATAAATCCCAAACGTTGAAATAAGGAGGCAAGGCGGGAAGGAGGCCAAGAAAAAGTAGTGATGGAGCTCCCCTCTTCCCGCGGCTTCCTGTAAACTGGCTCCACCAGAGAGCACTTCACAAGCTACATCTCCACCTCCTTCAAGCAAGCTTCTTCTTAAAGAAACAACTATTCAAGACAATCACAAAAATCTTCCATATCACCCACCAGCCCCTTCAGTGGCGGCGGTGGGTTGGAAACAGCACAAGCGGCATCACTTTTCTCATCAACACAGGGTGGCGTCTTCTTTAGAGTACCTGGCTGCAACGGGCCCTTTACGAAATGCTGATGGTAGTCCCACGTCAGTGGCCCAGAGTCTCCCAGTATCGACAATGCAGACTCCTGGTAGCCAAGGCCTCTTCGGCTCATTTTCCTGCCCCTAGGGACGGGCATGGTCCACCCCTGCAACTGTGCGCTGAGGCCCATGCCCGGTTGATAGCCTAATTTCAAGATCATGTGCCATCCCTTGGAATCTCTAATTTTGGACTTGATTTTGACATTAATTGGTGCAGTGGCGGGCTTGTGTGACACATATGCCCATGGAAAGTTCAAGTCCATCACAGATAAAACTGGCTTGTTGCTCGGCCATAGTGTAAGCAGAATTTTGTCAGCAATAGCATCAACTGTCTGGACCGTGGAAACACTCTTTACCTTGACCACCCGCCCCTGAAATGGGAATTTGAGGCACTGGTGGGCGGTCGAGGGTATTGCATTCAAGCTATCAATCCATGGACGACCCAGAATAGCCTTGAACATCGGGTCTATGTTCAATACATAAAATTCCACGTCCATTTTCAAAGGCCCTAGCTCGACCTGAACTGTCACGACCCCGTGGCAAGCTCTCCTGGAGTTATCATATGATGTAATGGTTGTCGGTGTCAGTCTTAGCATTTCTTCAGAGATGTTGTAGGCACACAACGTGCTCAAGGGACAAACATTAATAGAAGCTCCCGTGTCCACTAGAGCTGAATCAACGGCAACCTTGTTTAATGAAATCGAAATACATAGTGGCATCTGACGCGCCTCTGGGGGTGCTAGCTCCAACTCAGAAAAGGAAATAGATGACCCCTTTGTGATAGTGGCCAACATCAACGGCAAACTGTCTACCACCACGTCCTCGCTAACCATAACTTTCTGTAGAAAAGCCCTCTGGGCATCTTGGTGTAGCGTGGACCTCTTGATTAACTCCAGGACTGAGATCTTGGCCGACATCCGGTCCAAGTGTTGTAACAAATCATATTTCATGCCAGGTAAGGGATCTGACTCTTCTGCTTCGACTACTGAGGAAGGAATTGTAGTGTTGGGTGCTGACGCACCAGTAGAGGGATAACTTCTATGAAATAAACGCCCGCTCCGGAGGGCAAAGCTTCGTGTTGACACGGCATTAGATGGACTCCCAATTGGCCCAGTAGGGTGAGTAGAAGGGATAGAAATGGGGGTGAGGATGGCGGAGGCTGGTCTGACGGGCCCTGGCGGAGTGGTGATTGGTGAAGGGTTGAGAGGAGGGGTGACGATGGAGGGTATAGCGGGTGATGGCACGAGGATTGGCGGAATGGTGGGTAATGTGGTGGGCGTAATAGGTGACCTGGAGGGAATAGAGGGTGGAGCAGTGGTCAAGGTGGTGGGCTGGAGGATGGAAGGAACAGAAGGTGTGGGGGAGTTGGCGTATGCGTGGTGGAAGGCCAGGAGATGAGCGGGAGTCTCATCATCATAAGACCACCTAGCATTAGGGGCTGGGTGGTGAACAACATTAACTTGTGCCGGTGCCTGTGGCTGCTGCTGTGGAGCGGGCGGATGGTCTGGCATGGGATTTTGATGAATCCCAAGTTCAGGTTGCTGCTACTGCTGTTGAGGTTGAGGTTGGGGTTGCTGAAGTTGCTGCTACTGTGGCACCGCCTTCTGCGGCCTCGCCTATCTTCTTCTCTCCTTGATATCTTCTATTAACTTATGCATCTGGGCCCAATCATTCCTTTGCCCTTCAAGTAAATCATGCACTAAGTCTCAGAACTGAAAGCACCTATCTATAGTGTGCCCGTGCTACCGATGAAATATACAATATCTTGATTGATCGGCGGTCGGATTCCAATTCTGACGTTCCAGAGGGAGCTGTATGTCACCGGTGTACATTAAGACCGAGAATATGTATGGAAGAGCTTCAGGAAGTGGAGGATAATGGGCTCTTTTCGGACCCGGTCGGGCAGGTGCATAACCAGCAGGAGGAGGAATGTTGTGGTATTGGGGTGGCTGCTGAGGCTGTTGTGGTGGTGGTGGTGGTTGTTGTGGCTGTTGGGGAGCTGGAAAAGAAGGTCGTGGAGCTGGCGGAGCGGAGAACTGGGGGTTGCGTGGGGGTTGCTGGAAATGGGGTGGAGCAGATTGGTTGGGGAATTGAACAGCCTGCACCTGCTCATTAGTTTGAACTCCCTCAGTAACATGGCCTTGGGATTTTCTTGTGGTTTTGGACTTCTGGGCCTCGAATAAGGAGTGGATGGGGGAGTCCTTAAACTGGGTTTGTATAAACCGGGCCCTGCTATACAACTGGTGCATATTTGATATATCATTCATTGCCAGAATGTTCTGGAATGTAGGGGTAGCATTGGAGATTAACAATTTCACTTTCTCTTCTTCCGGGATCTGCCCGGGCACACGTGAGGCCATCTGCCTCCATCTATCTGCATAAGTGGCAAAATCTTCATCTGTCTTCATCTTTTTCGCCACTAGGTCTGTGAACGAATACTCCGGGCCTACCCGGTCTTGAAATCTTTGTATAAACTTCTCTTTGACCACCTTGAAGCTCTCTGCCTCCTCCAACGGCAAAGTGTAGAACCATTCTAACGCAACCCCGTCCAATGACCGGCGGAAGAGATACGCCATGAGGCGATCATCATGCTGGAACTGCGCCGATTCATATAGAAACTCCCTTATGTGAATGAACGGGTTACCATTCCCGTCGTACTTACGGTATGTAGGGAGCTCCGACTGAGGAGGAAAGCGAATATCACAGAAATTGGGAACGGGAATGTCAGCAAGGGATTGTGGGCCAACCCGTTTAAGAAGAAGGTCAATTTGTTGCTGCATGGCAGCCCACGTATCGAGAAGTTCCCGTTCCCGGGAAGGAGGAGACAAAGCAGGAAGAACATAACTAGTATACGGAACTGATGGGTGGACTGACGGAGGGGAAAGCCCATAAGATGGATAATGGGCCAAGGAAGGGCCCATATCCGCATGAGCCAGCTGGGCGGCCCCTGGTTGAAGATGAATAAAATCATCTGGGGCCACAAGGGCTTGCGATGCTGGCGAGATGGTGGTGTAAGGATCAGAATAAGAACTTAAGGGGATCTGGGTCTTTCCCTTGTCAAGAGGCTGGTGGGCCGAGGTAGAGGCTTGGCCCACCTCCATGCTAGGAAATCTGAGGGTCTGAGGATGAATAGGAGTGAGATCGATGGGCGCAGCAGAGGCGGCCCCTAACCCAATGACATGAGATGAAGTGGCGGTAGCAGACATGCCATGAGAGGGAACTGAAGATGGGGCATCCGGCCCCTGCAAAGCTTGACGGATGAGGTGAAGCTGAGTCGGATCTAACTGGGCCATCATATGAAGGATTTGATTGGCCGAGTTCTGAGAGGAGGAATCAGAAAGGGAGGGTTGAGCACCTTCAACAACAATGGTCGGAAGAGGAGGGGTGGTCCCATCTCTTCCCTGAACGTGTGCGACCCTAGGTGGGTCCTCCAGAAGTCCCTGAGGGAGAGAGTCCTCAAGGGAGTGGGAGAAATTGTAGGGAGACATGATGGGTGAAGAATCAAACAATAGATTAGAGTAGGAAAAGAAATGGGAGCTGCCCCTAGGAGAAGATCCCGAGGATGCGAAGTAACTCCACATGCAACAGAGATTCTAACACAGAGAAAAGCGACACCTAATGAGATCCAAAATAGAAATTATCAACCATATGCACACAGAAAGAGAGGAGAGAAGAGGCAATTAATTGATCAAGCAAGTTTAAATGATGCACGATGGATTTTAGAAATTCCCCCTTTTAGAACCTTAGTGGATTGATTTAATGACAATTCTCTCAACACAAAGGTGCCTAACAAGGGTGGAATGGGAAACTTGGTTGACTCTAAAGGGGACTCTCTCTCACGGATGCAACCCTAGACTGGTGTGGTAAGGTACAACCTGCCCGGCGTCCGTGTGGGAATCCATGGCTCACGGGGGCTTACGGAGGTCCCGGGTAAGGTCACCTAGTCGGCTCCAAGGAATATGGAGACGAGAGGATCCCCTACGAAGGTAGGAATGCAACTAATATGAAAAATATGAATGAATCCTATGCGCACCGGAGTGCATGCAAAATCTAACCTAAGTCTAACAAGCAATGATCAATCAACTATAACAAGTATAACAATAATCATGCCAAATGAAATGACTGCCAGGGAAGATCAAAACGGAACCCAAACAAATATGAAATAATGTGAAATAATCCTCGAAATGGTAATCTCGGGTGGACTGTAGCACAGAAAAATGGTCTGGAGGTGATCGCTCAGGGAGATAAATGGCCCAGGGCAGGGCCGTGCAGTGACAGGGAGTAGTAAGAGAACTAGAACAAAAACACAGAACTGAGATGACCAAGCGAAGTGCATACCTGAGAAGACTGGGCGGTCTATCGACCAACCGTGCAACCTGTGGAACGGCCCTAAGCAGACCGTAGAAAATCAGTAGAACCACAAGTGTATAAAGATGAGTAGCGTACCTGAGCCAGCAGACGTGAATGGCCTCTTGACAGACCGTGGAAATCAGTGCGCGGCCTAAGAAGGACCGCTTAAACTATTAGGCTCACAGAATGGAAAACACTCATCAGATGGAGCTGAATGGTCTATCGTCCGACCGTGGAAACAGGGGAGCGACCTGAAGTAGACCGCGTGATCGATAATAGCGTGATAGAAATGAAACACCATCGTACCTGAGACTGGGACTGCACGGTCTATCGTCTGATCGCGGGGAGACGTGAGCGGTCCTTGAAGAACCGCGTACAACTCCGAGAGCAGCAACCCGGGGTGGATGAGATAGCAACCTGAAACCACTTAGAAAAAACCCTAACCAAGCATAAAAAATGTAGATCAGAAAAACAACAACATGATGGGCACTAGGAGTCCCACCGTGATCGCCAAAAAATGGGATGTTGACATGTTTTCCCCCTATTTCCTTCTTTCCCTTTTTACCTTTCTAGGTCAACGTGAAAAGACAAGCAAAAAAATGAAGGCAAGAAAGGGTGGAGAGGTGTGTGTGATCATGATCACCACCAAGACACGGAGTACCGAAGAGTACTACGTACCTTGGAAAAGGGAGAAGACACTCGCCCGAAGTACAACACTGATAGTCATACATGGTCTAGGAAGAACCGCTCAGTGGATGGAACGACCGCTCGATAGACCGCTTACAGCGCTGGAGAAGGAAGCAGGACGAAGACTGGTCTGGCCCCAAATGGTTAGAAGATGGCCACAGGAAGGCGTTGCACGGTCCGATCTGGGCCGTGTATCCTTGCAGACGGATGGATGATGACCGTGTGATGCTGCCAAACTCCAAGATGTAGGACTTGATCCTCCACCCCTTCCGACCGACCAGAGGGGATGGGCCTCGTGCTATGCTGATGCTAACCTGCAAAACAACATAGAAGACCAGAGAATAACACCCAAATTAGCCCTTGAAGGTGTAGCAACTATAGAACAAAAGGGAAAATTAACATTATAACGCGGAATGGGCGATACCTGGGGTGGTTTTTAAACCCCTATAGGGCGTGGAAAAGATAGGAGGGTGTAGAGTGATATGAAGCAATGAAAAACGTGGATGAAAAGGTGATAAAAGAAGTATGCAATGGATGAAAAGATAACTAAAAACTTAGACTAGAACACAAAACAACGACCACTCCTTGAACCTGAGGCTTGAAAAGGGTGTAGAAAGTCTCCCTCCCTGGCTACAGCTCGCTCAAGAATTCGGCAGAGCTTCGACGTCGACCTTGGATCTCCCCTCTTTTAAAGCTCGGACTAGAGGTTCTATTTATAGAGCCCTAAAAGTCCAACCTCGAATTAGGGTTTTCCAGTGGATATTAATCCGAGATTACTAAATAAAATCCATAGATAATACTCTAATCTCCTACCCAAATCAAACGGCACCCCATTTGGTTGAGAAACCGTGGAGAAATCGATGGAAGAAGTTAGGGGTTTAGCCACGGATGGAGAGAGAAAATTCAAATAATCCACAGATCTCGGGCATGTACGCGGTCGCTCGATAGGCCGCCCAGACAAGTACACTGTCCATTGCTAGATCGTCCACTACTGTCGGTGGTAAATAAATAAATTATCCAATTATCCAATTATCCCATCGAATTGACCGGTTATCACGGCGCTGGACTCTTTAGGATAAAACGGTCTAATGCTAGACCACTCAGTGAATGGAACGGTCCAATGCTAGGCCGTGTACACATGTCGGTGATAAATCTAGAAAAATAGGATAAATAGATAATTATCTGAAAAATCAATCGGTTAAGGACTCTGGGAACTGAACGGTCCAATGCTAGGCCGTTCAATAGAAGTAAACGGTTGAACTCAGACCGTGCAAAGGCTTGTCGGTGGAAATTCAAAAAATCAAATAAATCATTCAGAGCTTGTAAACGGTTCCAAACAGACCGTGCAATAACTGAATGGTCAGTCGCTAGACCGCACATAGCCTGGACGCTTGAAATTAATAAAATGAGATAAATGAGCCTATTTACCCCAGAAACCAAGCGAAATCAAGGCCCATTAAGCCCAAATCCAAGAGCAGACTTAGCCAGGGAGGGAGATATTCATAGAATAAGCCCAAAGACGTGACTGGAAATAGCCCAATGAGTAATGGACAACTCGAGGCATCAATAAATGATGATAAGAGGAATGACTCAACTCATAGGTAAAAAACGGGTGTCAACACTTGGATTTCAGAATTTAGAGAAGCAATGTTAACCTCATAGCTAGCAATATCAGATTCACAGAAAATTACTTGTTGATGTAATACATCATTCAAACCTTTGAGGGTGTCAATTTTTTGTTTCAATTTATGTTCATTGTCAACTTCAACACACTTGCCTTTTTCAAAGGTTAACAGTCTCTATGATATAACAATGTTTAAAACCATGAGCTTTTTGTTTTATTTTTTCAGATTTTTATTCTCATCCATCAAATCTTCTTTGTTCATCGAGCTCAATTTTTCATTCAATTTATCTTCAATCTGTTCTAGTTCTTTCTTTCTATTTAATAACTCTTCATTCTCTTCCCTAAGAGTGTCAATCAGCTCTTCTTGCCATTTTAGCTCAGATTGAAGACTGGCATTTAGTTTATTTACAGATAAGCACTTATCACATGAATTTTTGGATTTCTTTATTTCAGCTTCGAGGTGTTAATTCTCAGATTTCAAAGAATTTATTTTAGACAACATGTTCTTCTTCAATTTCTTACTTTCAGACTTGAGTTTCTTATACTTATCAAGCAAACAATCATACAGCTTCATCAAATCATTAAATGTAAGTTCATCGGATTCAGAACTTACCTGTGATGAAGATTCATCCAGTTGATCACTGTTGTGATCTTTTGCCATTAAGCCCTTGTTCTGTTCTTGATTATAAGTTGCGGCTAGCTTGTCCAAAATTTCCTTCCCACTCCTGCAAGTAGAAACACTAGGAAACTCATCAATATCTATCGCCCTTTTCATCAATTTCAGGGCTTTCATGTTATCAACATTCTTTAATCGATGGATGACATTCCATTTGGATTCATCCTCTGGAATGTCATATGGACTGTATTCAATTAAGACCCATAGATTTGAATCTATGGAGTTCACTAAATATCTGAATCTTCCTAGCCAATTATAAAAACTTGATCCTTCAAATTTCGGAGGATTAGCCATTGACAATAATTTAAAATCAGTTCAAAGCAATAGACTCAGGGCAATAATACACAGCCAAGAAAAACACCCAAAAGAAATAGCAGGATCCTCAGCAGATCGTTGGATTTGATGAATCAGAGACCGCTCTGATGTCAATTGTTGGGATTTAGGAGCTAGTTGATAAGCGCATAGCTGAGATCTAGAGGGGGGGGGTGAATGGATCCCCTTTAAAAACTTTTGCGAAAGTTGAATTTAAACCAAACTAAAATCAGATGAACTCCTTAATTGCGAGATAGAAGAGCAGAACACATTTATCAAAATGCTTCCTCAAACAGAATTAACGATGGACACTTAGATGTTAGACTGATACTAAGCAGATTTCATAACCATGAACAGAAATATTAGATCTCACACACATCTAGCCTGATACTCAACTAAGCACGCGAACAACACTTCGCAGCTGTGTTGGATACATACTAATAACACACAGAAGAACTTTAATTAGTAAATGCTCAGACAGCCTGCGAAGGGGGATAGAAGATATGGAATTGTACAGTCATAGAAATCACGGAGCACAACGATTTTAGATGATTCGGTCTACTACCACAGACCTACGTCCATCCCCCACTCAAACCCGAGTGAGGCTTTCCACTGACAAACAGCTTGAACCGCTGAGCATCACAGCTTGCTTACACCGTTGAGCAACATAGCTTGCTATCCGCTGAGCCTTACAGCTTTGTTAATCCAAGGAATCAATCCTTGCTACTGAGCCTTATAGCTTACTAACCGAGGTTCACACCTCGCCGCTGAGCAACACAGCTTGCTGCCACAAATAAGAAAACAAATGAAAGAACACAATGAAATGTAGCTCAATTGGGTAGACAAACTCTAGATTTGATCCATAAGTCAAAACACAGACTGATCTTCAGTCGATCTCCACCTTCACTCTAAGAACTCCGATACTCTATTTTTCTGAACACTCTTTCTTCTTTCTAACGATCTCCCTCTCAGAACTCTCTCTACTGCTCTCTCTCTCTTTATTTTCTCTTTATCTTTTTCTTAACATTCGATACTATGTTTTTCTTTCTTTTTCCTCTCTCTTTTGTAACAAGTTCTTCTCTCTCAATACTCCTCTCAGACTCACCTGCTCAGGAACTCTCCTCTCTTGAGCTTCTCTATCTTTTCTCCTCTTCTTCGCTCGTAGCTCTCTGCAACTCTATTTTCTCTGATCTTCAATCTACTTCAATTCTCTTCTCAGTTGATTGTCTTCTGCTTCAGATGAGAGCTCACTTTTTATACCAGTAAACTGGATCAAGTGGTCCCCGCATGGTTTCAATCTGGCACGTGGAGGGAGGATTCCTGCTAGTAGCTTTTCTAGAAAAGTGACTTGAAAAGGTCCACGTGTCAGATCTTGAAGACGAAGCAAATCCACGTGGCCAATCGATCTTGAAGAACTGGGAGCCTTGGATCACGTGCCTATTTGCACCATTTCAAACCACGTGATCACTTAAGTCTTTGCTGCTCTCTGCCCTTTAAGTGTTTGATTGAATCCCTGTCAATAAGATATAAAACATATCATCACACACCTTTTCATCATTCATGCTTAGGAGAACACATACTTAGTCAATTTCAGAAAAATCAGATACTCTAGTCAAGTGAATGTATGATGATGCGAATGCCTCGATGTATAGGCTCAGTGCACAGACCTGATGACCTAGATTCTACATGTGCACATACCTTGGATTCTGCATGTGCGTAGACTTTATTCTTCATGTGCACCGACTCTACATATGCACGGACCTTAGACTCTACATGTGCACAGACCTTAGATACTGTAGCTCATGAGAATGCGCCGACCTGAAGATTCCAATATATATGTCTGCACTGACCTAGGTCCAGTGACAGACATGTGTGCTTAGACCTGATGGATATGATGCTTGCAAGAGTATTGGCCTGATAGAATGAATGCATGTATATGCACTGACCTTGCTGAACACAAGGTCCAATGTGCACTGACCTTGCTGAACACAAGATCCAATGTGCACCGACCTTGCTAAATGCAAGATCCAATGTGCACCGACGTTATAAACAAATAGCATGACATTCACCGACCTAACAAGCGTAAGACGTGTATGTGCATCGACCTAACAGTCTCAAAACAAGAATGTGCACCGACCTATCAAAGTGCAAGCACAAACATGCATCGACCTGATGTTCAACGTGGTACAAGGATGCATCGACCTGACATGCTACAGACTGAAATGTGCATCGACCTGATTTTCTGACACTTAGAACATGTAATGACTTGATCAACATGAAAGACTCTATGCAGTTCAATCACATCATGATTCATAGTGTGACATCATCAAAACCAAGGTTCCAACAAGATCGGCGTGGAAAGAAGGAGAAGTTCAGCATCAGAGAACCTTACAAATCCCGTGATAATAAGAAGAGATCCCAGAATGGGAGTGGTAGTGGCTACCACAAGAACAAGAAGGCGAAGGAGGAAGACAAGCAAGTCATGGCAGCTTGCACATTCTGTGAGAAATTCGGCCACACGGTCGAGGAATGCTGGAAGTGTCTTGGTGCTTGTTTAAGATGTGGAAGCCGGGAGCATCGCATGCTAGACTGTCCCCTCATGAAGGAACAACCCTCCAGGAATGACGGCAGACGAAGGCGGCAGGCTCGTCTCAATGCTGTTGTGGATGAAGAAGCTACCGAAAAAGGGGAACTGATGGAAGGTACCGTCCAATTTTACTCGCACCCTGCATTTGTATTATTCGATATTGGTGCTTCTCATTCCTTTATTTCTAGCTCTTTTGCTAAAACCTTGCCAATTTCACCTTTCCCATTACCTTCGAATTTAACTATAAGTACACCCTTAGGTTTGTTGTGCCCCTTAGGCGCAAGCATGTGCTATGTGTTTTGATGATAGCAATGCTATTTTGTTTTGATGATAGCAACACAGTGAGTGCTTTGGATATTGTTTAGACAGCATCATGAAAACTGTTTTGATATGATGATGGCATGTTGATTTAAATGCATATGACTTATTATGTTCTGTGGAGAATGCATGAGTGTGCCCTGTCTGATCTATTCATTGCTATAGTTTTTACGTTTAGCATACTCTGCATCAGTGGCATTTGTTGTTTATATAGATGCATTGCATTCTGTCAGATGTCATGTTTCTGCATGTCTCACTTTGTGCATAGGCTAGAAAGCATTGGCCAAGTCTATACATTGGCTGTCGGTTGCAAAGTCTACACATCAGACTACATTATGCATGTTTGAGTTGAAGTCTATACAGAGTCTGCATCCTCTAAAGTCTGTACATCCGATTGCCTTTGCTTTGGTCAAGTCTGTACAGCCAGGGAGACTGTTAAGTCTATACATTCCTTCACGGTAGCTGGCACGAGGTGAAGTCTGTACAATGTTCTTAACTTTCCAAGTCTGTACATTGGCCTCCATGCCTCAAGTCTCTACATCGGATTGTTTGGCCAAGTCTGTACAGCCAACGCCTTCATTGATTCCAAGTCTGGACACTGGTCTTCAGGCGTTCCAAGTATGCACATTGATTCAGGTTCTCCAAGTCTATACAATGAAGTCTGAACATTGCATTTGCATTCACAATGTCTTCACACCTGAAGTCTATACATTGTGTCGTTCACATCTGCAAGTCTAGACATTGGAAAGTCTATACAGACTTCAGCGTCTCATTCATGCTTTGATTAATGAAGTCTGTACATCAGTCTTCACATTCTAAGTCTGTACAGCCGTTGGGTTTGGACTCAGAGTCTGTACACTCGATTCGCCTTTGAATTGGTCAAGTGTGTACACTGCCTTTCACATGCACTCATTCATTAAGTCTATACACTGCTCGAAGCTCACCAAGTCTATACACTGCTTCAGATCTAATTCACAATGAGATATGAATGGCGTGTTAGTGATTAAGTCTTGATTCATTAATCTTTTCGTTTGAATTAATTCCTGATGCAAGATAGGAACAGGGTCGACGCTAGAGCTTAAGGCGTCCACGCACCAGTGAAGATGCATCCATGGATACTCTTCACAGCGTTAACTCTACGCAAAGGCTGCGTCAACTCAGCCACTCAAGAAGCAGAGGCCTTGTCAGAAATACTCCAATGCGTCAACGCAACAGTGGAGCAGCGTCGACGCAACAGTTAAAAAAGGCTAGGCTGGTTGCTCATTGGAACGCATCAATGTGTCAATGCCACGGGTTGGAAGCGTCAACGCAGCAGTTAAAAAGGGTTGAAGATCTCTAAAGGCTGCGTCAACTCCTTGGAGCAAGTGGGTTGACGCCATCTAACTCCAGTTGCTGAGCGTACTGATGAATGGGCACGTGACCCGAAGCTGGCACCTGACACGTGATCTAAGGTGGGTGCTGAGCACGTGATCTGAGGAGGAATCTTCTGGACGGAAGGCGTGGGAAGCACACGCCCTATCTCCCTACTGCTGCTGGTATATATTGGAGCCTTCGTCTTCAGATGGAGGCTGATCGAAGAAGAAGCCTGGAGAGCAGAAAGAGCAACAGCAGAGCAGAAAGCCCTTCGATCCAGCAAAAGAGAAGACAGAAAAAAAAAAGAGAAAAAGGAGAGAGAGCTTCCATGATCCAGCAGAAGAAAAGAAAAGAAAAGAGAAGTGCAGTAGAGAAGAAAGAGAAAGGGAGAGAGTGAAGAAAGAGAGTGAGATCGAGGGAGATCTGTTCTTGATGGACCGTGGATCAAATCCAGGCCATCCAGCTCTTTAAGAGCCACATTGTGCTTCATTGCTTACAGCTTTCCGATTGCTGTCTTGTTCTATTTTCTGTTTTCTATTTTACATCTTTGTTCAAGCTGTTAGTCAGTGGATTGCAGAGGTGCTGCCTCTGGACGGCTAAGCTGTATTGCCCAGCGGTTTGCAGTGGAGGATTCCACTGGACAACAAGCTGTGTTGCTCAGCGGGGCGAGGAGGATTCCTCGGACGGCAAGCTGTGTTGCCCAGCGGTTGTAAGGCAAGCTGTGATGCCCAGCTGTTCAAGCTGTGAGTTAGCGGAAGCCACACTCGGGTTGAGTGTGGGGTGGATGTAGGTCTGCTGGACCGAACCACCTAAAACCCATTGTGCAGTGGTTTGATTTCTTCATCTGTCTTATTGCTTCCGCTAGATGCTTGCATAAGGGCGCTTCAAGTGTTTGCTTCAAGTTCAACGAAGTTGATTAGCTGCGCACGCTATCTGTTTGACACTGGGATTGTGTGTTGCTTGAATTGTCTAATTGCTTAGAGTGTCTTAATCTGTTAAGTGATCGAAATTCTAATTGAGCTATAGTTCGTCTAACTTGTCTTGTTAGAGTGCTTACTGTCTGTTTGTTTTATTCCGCAACTGCTAATTAGTCTTTCAGATTTGATAAATTTGTCTAGTTAGCATTCTAGATAGTTAGTGAGCCGAATATTTTAATTGGGCGAAAGATTTTAAAGGGCTATATTCATTCACCCCCCCTCTGAATACTACACCGAACCCAACAATTGGTATCAGAGCGATCTCGGACTTAACAGATCTAACAATCTACAGAGGATCCTGCTAGTGTTTGGTGCATTTCAGAGTGGGTCTTTTGAAATCGTGTGTTGCTTCATTGACTTGTGCTTTGCTTTGCTTATCTGTTTTTGGTGTTATTTGAGTTGATTCATTGTGCTTAATTAGTGTTCTTCCTAGAACTCTTATTCTGTCTAAAGCATGAAACTCACTGTTGGTCCTCCGAAGTTTGAAGGTTCGGGTTTCTACAATTGGTTTAATCAGTTCAGAGAATATGTGATGCAAACTAATCCAGATCTGTGGATAGTCATTGCACACAGTTCCTATGAAGTTCCAAAGGATGAATCCTTATGGAAAACTTCAGACAGAAAAAAATTCCTCTGATAATCAGAAGGCCCTGGTGCTAACTCAAAGGGCTATAAACACTGACAAGTTTCCATGTGTAGTTAATTGCTGCAGTGCCTCCGAAGTGGTCGAAATGATAGCAAGCAGCAGAACCCATGATAAAGTGAATTGTCTCATGGCAACAGAAGAAGACGAAGATTATGAGGAGGACACTTCATCACAGGTAAACTCTGATACTAATAATTTTTCTCTGGAAAATATGATTGAATTGAATGAGCATTTATTGAATAAATATGATAGACTGAAATCTGAAAAGAGAAAAATAAGAAAAGAAATGTTGCATGAGGTTAGAAGTCTGAAAGCTGAAAATGAAAACTTGAAATCTGACATGAATAAAGAAAAAGATGAGTTGAACAAGTTGAAATCTGAGAATGAAGATCTTAGAAACAAACTCATCAGTGAAGATAATTCTTGTAAAGCATGTGCCATTCTCGAAGACATGATTAATGATTTTGATTCTGATGACAGTTTTCAAAAGGAACAAATCAAATCTCTAAAGGAAGAAAATGTCTACTTGAAAGATCAAAATAAAAAGTTGATGGTTCTGAATACTGTTTTCTCTGAAAGATGGATGACAATTGAAAAAGAAAAATCTGTTTTGAAAGAGTATATCAATTGCAGTGACGAAGAAATTACTAGCTTTGTAATACACACTGTTGATTTGGAAAAAGAACTTTGTCTGTTAAAAGAAAAACTGGCTAGTTATGAGAAGGAGAAAGTTGATTCAGAAAATCTTATAATCTCCTTGGAAAATAAAATTATTGAGCTAAATAGTACTTCATCTAAGTTGGCCAAGGATAAAGGCAAGATGAAAATGTTTCTGGAAGATGAAGTGAGTAGTCAAAGTGAAAGGGTGGAAAGTAGCTTTGGAGTTAAGAATGGTATTAGAAACCTGCTATACACCACATTTGTGCCGAGTTCTAAAGTAGCTAGTCCCTCAAATAAATCATTGAAAGAAGCTGCTGCTCATGAAATTCAAAAACGAAATAAAAATCACAAAACCCCAAAAACTCAAAGGAACAATCTGCATGCTAAAAACTCAAACTCATCTGATAAGTGCCATGTTTTAAATAAATCTAATGGTTCTTGTTCTTGTCATTATTGTGGTAAGCATGGACACTTTATGAGTGAGTGTTTTGTGATGAAACAAGATGACAGAAAGCATGCTAGAAAAGTTCTGTCTGATCAGAAAAAGGGTAATCTGAATGTTAAATAATTTCATGCTAGAAATCATGCTTCTAGGAGAAAGAATCTAAATTGTTTTTATTGTGGGAAGTTTGGTCACATTGCTGCTCAATGTTGGCAGAATCCGAGAAAGAGATTCAATTCTGAATTTGTTAATTTCCATGTTAACAAGGATGCTTTTGATAGAAATAATATTGGTTCCAAAGGTAAGCACACAAGGTGCTTCGGATGTGGGAGGCATAGCCACACAGTAAAGGACTGTTGGCATGTACAAGGAAGTAGATTTAATTTCAAATCTGTAAAATTTCCTGCTCCCAATGCTGCTAGTAAGAAACAAAATGTCCATGTAAACAACAGAACATTTCATGTTAAGTTTCATAGGTTTCATGCTGCTGTTGATATGCACTATAGGACCAGAAAATATGCTGTTTCATGTAGATATTGTGGTAAACTTGGTCACTCTATGGACGATTGTTTTCTGATGAAATTTGATGATCACATTGCTAAAAGACTGTTTAGAACACCTGTTAGGGCTAATGCAGGACCCAAGGCTGCTTGGGTCCCTGCAGGATCAAATTGATTGACATGCTGCAAGTGTGCCTTGGTGGGAGAAATAAAAGGGGTTAACCAAGGCACTCAACAAGAAAATCCCAGGATACTCCATTTCAGGTCAGTTCTGAACTTTGCTTTAAATTCCATTATCTGAAATTGTGAGCATGAAAATTGTGAGTTTCATATTGATTTGCTTGATTGATTATTGATGATCTCTTCATGTCTAGCTGATCAGTCTGCAATCCAGACTCAGCTACTGAATTTTACTTTGCATATATCTGATACTCTTCTCTCACTGATTATTACACTGAATAAATGGGCTGTTAGATGCTCTGCACAATCATTTTTATAGTCGATGCTTTATATGAACCTTGTGTCAATGGACTGCATGCTTGTTGTTGAATGCATAACTTGCTAATTGTGAATAGTTCTTCAGTGTATAGAGTCAATGCATGTGTCTTGTGTCAATGCATTACATGCTTGATTACATACTTGGACTGAGCTTGAATGGGTCAGTTAGTGCATATAGTCAATGCATGTGTCTAGTACTTGCATATATCATCTGCATGACTGTCAATGAAATTGATCAATACATAAAGGACTGATTTGCATGACTGTCATTTGCCTATTGTCGTAGACTGCATGTTTTTCAATGCATAATAGGGCTGCTTTGCACTGCATTATCATTTGCTTAACCCTGGTATATCAAATGGTATGTTACTAAAAGGCAAGGAAATCTGCCCGGAGGTTTCTACCATGTGTGAGATGGTCTTTGAGACCAGGTTCTCCGCCGAGTACCATGGGTCCTGTCTTCATGTAGAACAGTGCACTGCATCATATGTTGAAAAATCTGAAAAAGGATGAAAATGCTTATAACTTGGATGCATAAATCTGAATTGATTGCATACTTGTCTCATGTATCCTTGGTGCATAGTCTGCATGTAGGACAGCATGTTGCATAGCATATCTCTTGCATCATGATGTCAGGGGGAGCTGAGAGTTCTATTCAATTCTTTGAATCCTATTCACTTCTCAGTGTTCTCATTCAAATGATTCATATTCTTTGACATCAGTTGCTCATTGAACCATATTGCCAATTTCTATCTTTTCCCCATCATTTTCACTAAACAACAGCTTTGCATCTGGTTTAATACATTGAATGGTGATTATTGTAATTGTTCACTTATAAGAATCACACTTACAAATTGAAAGGAACTAAAGCTTTAACCTTTATAAATTGGAGAGTTAAGTGTCTGCACTTCAGAATTTTAGATAAAAGAAAATTTTTATAGCTCTTAATCTTTGTCTCATGGCTAAAATAGAAAAAGTTTTTGTAATGCCTAAATGTATTGAACTGGATATGTCTAGAACAAGCTAATAAGAGTGTGTACTGATTTTTTAAACAATCACTCTAAAAGAATTAAGGATAGCAGTAAATAAGATCATTAATGTTAAGAACTGAACACAGTGACAGAGCAATGGCTGATTGCACTGAGAAACTGTGAACTCCTCCAAAGAAGCAGGAGAATTCACATGTCATGAGGTGATTCAGAATATCTCTGTTCATAGGGTCAAATCTATAGGGGGAGTCCTCACCAAGTAACTGAGGGTACTGGCCTCTAATCAAGGTGTACCCTTAATGTCAAAAGTGAAGACTATCCTTTGTGGGTTCTGATCTGAAATAGGTCTAGTAGTTTATGCCTAGTAACTGGGGGTACCTACCTCTGATCAAGGTGTACACCTAATGTCAACAGCATAAATGCCACTGATCTATTTACTTAGTTCAGGTTCTGAAAAATTCAAAAGTGAAAATCAAACTGCTGTAACCCTTCGAAAAATCAACAGTCAATGAGTGAAAATTATTTTCAATACATATTCAAATTGCCATTCTTGATCTTCCATGTTTAATCACAAAAGAGTATTATTTCTGACTTATCTATTAATACCATGTGTCCTAGATTCATTGCTATAAATGGAATCTATAAACTCTTTTTCAGGGGTCACATGTTTTACTCTAGATTTATCACTGTTAAACCTGAATTTTTGTCAAAATTGTATGTTGCTGATTCTTATACTTTAACAGTTGTTTATAATCATGCTTCCTTTCTGAACCTATGATTCAGCTGTTGTCAAGTGACCCTCCTACCTTCTCTACCTTGTTTATCTGTTCATATTCCTTCTCAAAGGGGGAGCATTTATTTAGGGGGAGAAATAATTCAGGAGGAGTCATACCTTCAGGGGGAGTTTATTGCTCTAGAAGTCACTTGCATGCATACTGCCATGTTGCACTCATGTTCTTATTGTTCTTCCCTTTTTGATTATGTCAAAGGGGGAGAAAATTTTGTGTGTGACTCATTGTCACTGTTTATTGCCATCATCAAAAAGGGGGAGAATGTTGTGCCCCTTAGGCGCAAGCATGTGCTATGTGTTTTGATGATAGCAATGCTATTTTATTTTGATGATAGAAACACAGTGAGTGCTTTGGATATTGTTTAGATAGCATCATGAAATGTGTTTTGATATGATGATGGCATGTTGATTTGAATGCATATGACTTATTATGTTCTGTGGAGAATGCATGAGTGTGCCCTGTCTGATATATTCATTGCTATAGTTTTTGCGTTTAGCATACTCTGCATCAGTGGCATTTGTTGTTTATATAGATGTATTGCATTCTATCAGATGTCATGTTTCTGCATGTCTCACTTTGTGCATAGGCTAGACAGCATTGGCCAAGTCTATACATTGGCTGTCGGTTGCAAAGTCTACACATCAGACTACATTATGCATGTTTGAGTTGAAGTTTATACAGAGTCTGCATCCTCTAAAGTCTGTACATCCGATTGCCTTTGCTTTGGTCAAGTCTGTACAGCTAGAGAGACTGTTAAGTCTATACATTCCTTCACGGTAGCTGGCACGAGGTGAAGTCTGTACAATGGTCTTAACTTTCCAAGTCTGTACATTGGCCTCCATGCCTCAAGTCTCTACATCGGATTGTTTGGCCAAGTCTGTACAGCCAACGCCTTCATTGATTCCAAGTCTGGACACTGGTCTTTAGGCGTTCCAAGTATGCACATTGATTCAGGTTCTCCAAGTCTATACAATGAAGTCTGAACATTGCATTTGCATTCACAATGTCTTCACACCTGAAGTCTATACATTGTGTCGTTCACATCTGCAAGTCTAGACATTGGAAAGTCTATACAGACTTCAGCGTCTCATTCATGCTTTGATTAATGAAGTCTGTACATCAGTCTTCACATTCTAAGTCTGTACAGCCGTTGGGTTTGGACTCAGAGTCTGTACACTCGATTCGCCTTTGAATTGGTCAAGTGTGTACACTGCCTTTCACATGCACTCATTCATTAAGTCTATATACTGCTCGAAGCTCACCAAGTCTATACACTGCTTCAGATCTAATTCACAATGAGATATGAATGGCGTGTTAGTGATTAAGTCTTGATTCATTAATCTTTTCGTTTGAATTAATTCCTGATGCAAGATAGGAACAGGGTCGACGCTAGAGCTTAAGGCGTCCACGCACCAGTGAAGATGCATCCATGGATACTCTTCACAGCGTTAACTCTACGCAAAGGCTGCGTCAACTCAGCCACTCAAGAAGCAGAGGCCTTGTCAGAAATACTCCAATGCGTCAACGCAACAGTGGAGCAGCGTCGACGCAATAGTTAAAAAAGGCTAGGCTGGTTGCTCATTGGAACGCATCAATGCGTCAACGCCACGGGTTGGAAGCGTCGACGCAGCAGTTAAAAAGGGTTGAAGATCTCTGAAGGCTGCGTCAACTCCTTGGAGCAAGTGGGTTGACGCCATCTAACTCCAGTTGCTGAGCGTACTGATGAATGGGCACGTGACCCGAAGCTGGCACCTGACACGTGATCTAAGGTGGGTGCTGAGCACGTGATCTGAGGAGGAATCTTCTAGACGGAAGGCGTGGGAAGCACATGCCCTATCTCCCTACTGCTGCTGGTATATATTGGAGCCTTCGTCTTCAGATGGAGGCTGATCGAAGAAGAAGCCTGGAGAGCAGAAAGAGCAACAGCAGAGCAGAAAGCCCTTCGATCCAGTAAAAGAGAAGAGAGAAAAAAAAAGAGAAAAAGGAGAGAGAGCTTCCACGATCCAGCAGAAGAAAAGAAAAGAAAAGAGAAGTGTAGTAGAGAAGAAAGAGAAAGAGAGAGAGTGAAGAAAGAGAGTGAGATCGAGGGAGATCTGTTCTTGATGGACCGTGGATCAAATCCAGGCCATCCAGCTCTTTAAGAGCCACATTGTGCTTCATTGCTTACAGATTTCCGATTGCTGTCTTGTTCTATTTTCTATTTTCTATTTTACATCTTTGTTCAAGCTGTTAGTCAGCGGATTGCAGAGGTGCTGCCTCTGGACGGCTAAGCTGTATTGCCCAGCGGTTTGCAGTGGAGGATTCCACTAGACAGCAAGCTGTGTTGCTCAACGGGGCGAGGAGGATTCCTCGGACGGCAAGCTGTGTTGCCCAGCGGTTGTAAGGCAAGCTGTGATGTCCAGCTGTTCAAGCTTGAGTCAGCGGAAGCCACACTCGGGTTGAGTGTGGGGTGGATGTAGGTCTGCTGGATCGAATCACCTAAAACCCATTGTGTAGTGGTTTGATTTCTTCATCTGTCTTATTGCTTCCGCTAGATGCTTGCATAAGGGCGCGTCAAGTGTTTACTTCAAGTTCAACGAAGTTGATTAGCTGCGCACGCTATCTGTTTGACACTGGGATTGTGTGTTGCTTGAATTGTCTAATTGCTTAGAGTGTCTTAATCTGTTAAGTGATCGAAATTCTAATCGAGCTATAGTTCGTCTTACTTGTCTTGTTAGAGTGCTTACTGTCTGTTTGTTTTATTCCGCAACTGCTAATTAGTCTTTCAGATTTGATAAATCTGTCTAGTTAGCATTCTAGATAGTTAGTGAGCCGAATATTTTAATTGGGCGAAAGATTTTAAAGGGCTATATTCATTCACCCCCCCTCTGAATACTGCACCGAACCCAACAAGGTTCGGGAATGGAACTTAAAACTTATCTTCCCGATAGTGAAGTTATCAAAGAAAGCCACAATCTCGCTGTAATTCTCGTATGGCTTGACATGGAGGGCTACGATGCCATATTAGGAGTAGATTAGCTTTGCGACCATTATGCCGACATTAATTGTCGCAATAGGCAGATTTCTGTTCATAAACTAGATTTTCCAAAGTTCTCTTTCCTTGGCATTAAGTATAGGAAGCACCCTACCCTTATTTCTTCTCTTCACGTCTACAAACACATCTCACAAGGGTGTGAAGCTTTTCTTGCTTCCGTTGTCATTACTGAGTCCAAGAAAATCCTTATAGAAGAAATCCCCGTTGTAAATGAATTTTCGGATGTCTTTCCTTCAGACTTACCCGGTATACAACCCGAGAGGGAGGTTAATTTTTTCATTGAACTCACACCTGGAGCAGCACTCGTGTCAAAGGCCCCTTACAGGATGTCCCCCACGGAGCTCAAGGAATTGAAAAAGTAACTTCAAGAGTTGCTGGAAAAAGGCTTTATTTGACCTAGCACTGTAACGACCCGAGAATCCGATTACCGGGAAGGTCCAATAACCCGAGACTCGCACCGCCACCCACGAGCCCGAAGACTCGGAAGGGTTAAAAGGATGGTGTGGAGACTACACAAGTATCACAAATAATTGCAGAAATTAAACAGTTATAATATTAAGCAGGAAATAAATTAACATTTTACATGGTCCACAATAGAAAATAACGACAATAACAATAGTCCACGACTAGTACAGTGACAAGAAAGGAAAGTATAGCTACACGGGGCATACCCCGGCTCTGACCTCTGACACTACCTCTGGGCACCCGCACCATGCTGCACTCCTGACGCGCTCCCCGAAGGTGGCGCCTCACCTGAAACACGGTGAAAACACGCATGGAATGAGTCTCGGAACAAGACTCAGTAGGGATCACTCGAACCCTATCTCGTAAAATGAGAAACCACTACACTAGCGGTCGGAGAGTACCTCAGAAGGGAAAGCCTTGTACTCTACAAGATAAGACCCTACAGCACGCAAACCGACACACGTGCCACGGTAGGAAGACCAAAGCTCAAAGGTCGAACCGGTAAAACCCGAAGGTCAGAAACACTCGACTCACAGTCTGTCGCTCCGTACTCGACAGGAGTACCACCCACTAGAAGCACAGCCGGTAGCGTCCCCTGACGTCTTACACCGCACCGCAGGTGAACCGCCTGACGTGGTAGGTCCTACCCGAGGCGCAGACACCGAACAAGTAACCACAACAAGTGACTAGCTGGGGTCACGCCCGTCGATGTGCGTCCACTGTCCCCAACCACGTGTGCACACACAGACCACGCGTCCTTGGTCTGGCCCTCTGACCGGTTTTCCCCTGGCACTGGACTCTGATTTGACGAGGGGCCCGACGGTAACCAGTCTAAAACCGTCCTCAGGGTAAGCCCGTACACCACTCCCTGGTGCGATCAGCACACGCATACTGATAGGCTACGACTAGTGGAGGGTCATTGAAGGAGTAGACTCTCAAGACAACGGAAAACAACGTCCGAACCTGACGAAGTACGGGGGCCGTCCCACGTACCATCACCATCGCACAGTGACCAAGGTCGGAGAAGAAACGGACGCACTGCCCACAGCCAAACGCATGACCAAGGCAAACGGAACCTCCGAACACCCAAAGACACGGTCCCGAAACTCCGCGGGGTGTCCAGGACACACCTGGCCCAAAAGGAACACCCGACAACAGGGCAGATCGCGCTAGGGATTCCTAGCGCGACAAGAAGAAGATCACGCTAGGGCTTCCTAGCGCGACAAGGCAGGTCGCGCTAGGGACCCCTAGCGCGACAAGGCAGATCGCGCTAGGGACCCCTAGCGTGACCAGAACTGCCTCCTATTCATCTTCTCCGATGAACGCACTCTGTCGGGGTAGCGCGACCATCAAGAACGCGCTACTGGAGTATAGCGCGTTCTCAGTCCGCGCCCGAAAATGGCGGAAACGCCCAAAAACTCCAACCACGCCCCCATGCCTCCATCGGAGAGGGGGAAAACAAGGGGAATGACCCCTAAGGACCCCTAGCATGATTCTAGGCCATCAAAACGTGAATCCATGCATCAAATCCATAGATCGGGCGGCTCTCCCTAAATCATGGAAAAACCCCATACGTGCTCGATCTAGCCCCTCTCGGCCTCCCCGCGGCCTACAAACCACAGAAATGAACGGCATGAGGCTAAGGAACGTCACCCTACCTCAATGGAGCGAATGCTCCACCTGATCGCCCACAAACCACGAAGAACGCTTTAAGCTTCACGAACTCCCCACGCTTCCCACGCTTGCCGCACGCCCACGAGCTCGCCTCGCCGCCACCCACGCGTCCGCGCCGTCGCCCTGCCGCCGTCCACAGCCGGGGAGGGGCTCACCGCGTCCGAATGGGAGAGAGGGAGAGAGAGGAGGGCAGCCACGGTTGGGGAAGGAAGGAGGAAGAAGAAGAAGAAAGAGAAAGGAGAAAAGAAAAAAAGAAAAGAAATGGGATTATATAGAAAATCTGATTTTTTAGAAAAATACCAAAAAATAGAAAAATACATTTCCAGAATCCTCGGAACGCACCGATCGCAACGGTACCACTCGTGCCCGGGTGAACCGCCCGGTTCGCCCGCAGCGAGCTTCCGAAGAAAAAGCCGAAACACACACCGGGAATCGGAAAACACGCGCGGAAAAGCCGCGGAACGCCTCCGGGCCTCCGAAACAACTCCGGATCGCGCCGATCCGAACACGAAAGATGTCCGAAACGAAATTTTGGACACAACATAGTCGGACGCTCCGTAAACCAGATCCGGGACCCACGAAGAAGGATCTGAAAGGTCCGGGATATTACAGCCCTCCCCCCTTAAGGAATTTCATCATCGAAATTGAGAACAACCCAAGGGGAAAGAAGAGGAAGACTCACTCAAACAGGTACGGGAACTGCTGACGCATCTCATCCTCACGTTCCCACGAAGCCTCACCACCAGAGTGTCGTTGCCACACAACCTTCACCAAGGGAATAACCTTGTTCCGCAGGCGCTGCTCTCGCCTATCCTCTACGCGGATCGGAAACTCTGGGAGAGAAAGATCTAGAGTCACCTCTGGCCAAACGAAAAACTCAAGCACATGAGAGTCATCGGGCATATACTTCCGCAACATCGAGACATGGAACACGTCATGCACCGATGCCAACTCAGGAGGTAACTGCAACCGGTAAGCAACCTCACCGATGGGCTCCATAATCACGAAAAGACCAATATAGCGGGGACTCAGCTTCCCACGCCGTCCAAAACGCATCACCCCCTTCATCGGAGAAACTCTCAAGAACACATGATCACCCACGGTGAACTCGAGGGGCTGCCTCCTACGATCAGCATAGCTCTTCTGCCGACTCTGGGCCGCCAGCATGTTCTGACGAACTAGGTGCACAACGTCCACACATTGCTGCACAAATTCCGGTCCCGTCAAAACACGCTCACTAAACCAATCAAGTGGAGTCCGACAAGGACGCCCATACAGAGCCTCATATGGAGCCATGCCGATGCTCGAATGATAGCTGTTGTTATAGGCAAACTCCACCAACGGTAGGTGATGAATCCAACTCCCCTGCCACTCCAGGCAGCAAGATCTCAGCATGTCCTCCAAAGTCTGAATGATCCTCTCAGACTGACCATCTGACTGAGGATGATATGCCGAGCTAAAAGCCAACTCCGTGCCAAGAGCTCGCTGAAAACTCCTCCAGAATCCAGAAGTGAAGCGCGGATCCCGATCCTACACGATCGAAATGGGAACCCCATGCAACGGCACGATCCGCTCCACATAAAGACGAGCCAACTTAGACACGCTCCAGCTGACCTTGACCGGTAATAACCGCGTCACCTTCGTCAGTCGATCCACCAGCAACCAAATACTGTCCTGCCCACTCGGGGTCCTCGGCAACCCCACCACAAAATCCGTGGTCACATGGTCCCACTTCCAAGCAGGAACATCCAAGGGCTGGAGAGTACCTCTTGGTCGCTGATGCTCCGCCTTCACCTGCTGACAGATCAGGCACCTGGCCACAAACTCTGCGACATCTCTCTTCATGTCAGGCCACCAGAATTGCCTCCGCAAGTTCCGATACATCTTCGTCGCACCCGGGTGCATAGTGTACCTGCTCCCATGAGCCTCGCGTAACACCGCACGACGAACCTGCTCCTCCGCTGGGACGTACAGCCTGCCACGAAACCTCGCAGCACCGTCCTCGCCGAGCTCCACATCAGCCATCGCCAAGATCCGGGGCAACTCAGGGTCCGCATGCTGAGCCTCTGTCACCTGACGATGGATAGCAGGAGTGACAGTCAGACTCGCAAGCACTGCCAACCCTGGCTCCTGGGTAATCTTGAGCCTGAAAGATACCTCGGGCACTTGCTCCCAGAGCCTCCACTTCCTCAACATCAAGGCACTGACCGCAACCTTCCGACTCAAGGCATCAGCAACGACATTCATCCTGCCCGGCTGATAAGACAGGGTGAAGTCATAGTCCTTCATGAACTCCATCCAACGCCTTTGCCTGAGGTTCAGGTCCTTTTGCGAGAACACATACCTCAAACTCTGATGGTCAGTAAACACCTCGAACTTCTCACCGTACAGATAATGCCTCCAGATCTTTAGCGCGAAGATCACCGCCGCCAACTCAAGGTCATGGGTAGGGTAGTTCTCCTCATGGGGCTTTAGCTGTCGAGATGCAGAAGCCACCACTCTACCATGCTGCATCAACACAGCACCCAATCCAACGCCGGAAGCATCTGTACACACCACGAAATCTCCCGATCCAGAAGGTAAAACTAACACCGGAGCCGAGGTGAGCAATCTCTTCAGTTCCCTGAAGCTCTGCTCACACTCCTCGGACCAAACGAAAGACACATCCTTCTGCGTGAGCCTAGTCATCGGGGTCGCAATGCAAGAAAAATCCTGAATAAACCGGCGATAATAACCCGCAAGCCCCAAGAAACTCCGGATCTCCGTCACCGACCTCGGCCTCGGCCACTGCATCACTGCCTCGACCTTGGCGGGGTCCACGGAAATGCCATCACCAGAAATCACGTGTCCCAGAAAGTGCACCTCGCTGAGCCAAAACTCGCACTTGCTGAGCTTCGCACACAACTGGTCATCTCGCAACGTCTGCAGCACCACACCCAAATGGTACGCGTGCTCCTCAGCAGACTGCGAATAAACAAGGATGTCGTCTACAAAGATGACCACGAACTGGTCCAAATACGGATGAAACATCCTCTGCATCAAGTCCATGAAAGCTGCAGGGGCATTGGTGAGCCCGAACGGCATCACCAAAAACTCATAATGCCCGTACCTCGTACTGAATGCAGTCTTCTCCACATTGGACTCGCGAATTCTCAGCTAATAGTAACCGGACCGCAAATCAATCCGCGAGAACACTCGCGCAGACTGTAGCTGGTCGAACAAATCATCAATCCGCGGTAACGGATACTTGTTCTTAATGGTCACTTCATTCAGCTGCCGATAGTCAATGCACAACCGCAGACTACCGTCCTTCTTCTTCACAAACAACACGGGCGCACCCCAAGGGTAAAAGCTAGGACGAACATATCCCTTGGCCAATAGTTCCTGCAACTGCGCCCTCAACTCTCTCAACTCAGCGGGGGCCATACGGTAGGGAGCCTTTGCCAAAGGTCCCGTACCAGACACAACCTCGATCACGAAATCGATCTTCCGCTGGGGAGGTAATCCAGGCAACTCCTCGGGAAAAATGTCAGGAAACTCGCACACCACCGCAATGTCCTCGACATCCGACTCTATCCAGTCGGACACAACCACGGACGCGAGAAAACCCTGACAACCTGAATCAAGCAATCGACGGGTTCGAATAGCAGAGATAAGGAATCGAGAAGAGGCGGAATGGATACCTTAGAAATAGAAGGTCCTCTTGCTCGGATGCTGGAAGTAGACCCTCTTCATTCCACAATCCACCACCGCTCCATGGGTCTCGAGCCAATCCATGCCTAGAATCACATCATAATCCCGAAGCTGCAACGCATACAACCTGCCTGGCATACTCCGCCCATCGATCCAAACCGGAACATGATCGAAGCAATACGGAGTGATCATAAAGTCACCCGAAGGCAACTCCACTGCCAAATCACAGGACAACTGGGTCACCGACTCCTCGACGCTCGACGCGAAATCCTCCGAAATAAACGAATGAGACGCGCCAGAATCAAACAAAACCCGAGCCGCACAACCCAAAATCTGAACGGTGCCTTCCACGAGCTACAACGCCACTGCCTCTGCCCTGGTCATGTGCGTGATCTGGCCCCGAGCCCTCTGCCTGCCTCCCACGCTAGCTGACCTGGGTAGTGGCGGATACTGTCCCTACTGCTGCTGCTGCCTCTGCTGCTGGGGAACCTGCTGCTGCGGCGGTCTCTGAGGACAGTCCCGCGCCATATGCCCTGGCTGGTCACACCGAAAACAGACGATCGGCGCCGTGCACTGCCTGCCTGGGTGGGTCCCACCACACCGTGGACAAGGTCCTCGCGATCCACCCACTGATCCCTGACGCTGCAAAGGAATCGGCTGCTGTACACTGCCCGATGAAGCCTGCCCCTGATCCTTGGACTTCTTCTTTCGGAAATTCTTCGAGAAGAACTTCTTGACCTTCGTACTGAAGGACGCAGATCCTGTCGCCGAAGCTGCAGATGCCGGTACTCCTGAACCACCCGACGCATGCTGGAAGAAACCCTGCTGCTGGGTAGCCGACTGCTGGCTGCGACCTGACAAGGACTGCCCCTGGCTGATCGGTCCTCGAGTCCTCTGCATATCCATCTCCAAAGAAATCGCAACATGAGACGCTATCTCTAGATCAGTGGCCCCGTTCGCGATCAAATGGTGCCTCAGCTCCAGCCTCAAGCCCTGCACAAACTGCGCGGTCCTCACCCTCTCATGCTCCATGATATAAGGTGCATACCGACCCAGCTCGACAAATCGGGCCCTGTACTGCAACACGGACATGTCACCCTTCACCAGCTCCAAAAACTCCCGCATCCGCTGCGTAGCAATAATATCTGGACAGTACGTACGCTCGAAAGCACTGACAAAGTCATCCCACTCGATCTGCTCAAGTGGATGAAGCTGAAAGGACGTCTTCCACTAGGAAGACCACCATCTCCGAGCCATACCCTACAACTGGTTGTAGGCCAACACCACTCTGTCCTCGACAGCACTCCTCGCAGAACTGAACACCCGCTCCATCTCATCGAGCCAATCACGAGCCGCATCAGGGTCTGCCTGGCCGCTAAAGTAAGGTGTATGGAACTGCATGAAGTCCCTCACTGCTCGGCCTGGCCCACCCCTAGCTGACGAGCCCTCACTAGCCTCTCCGCCGAACTACTGAGACATAAGCTGGTACATGCCACGGAAGAAATCCTCGGCCCCCGGAACTCTCACAGTATCCGTGGTCTCGGTAGCCCCCGGAACTCTGCTATGCTCTTCCTGGTCCCTCTGGACCCCCTGCTGGATCTCCTGGCCTCCAGCCGACTGCCCCTGCTGAGAGCGAGAGCTCCGCCTCGACGCCATACTCGCTCCTAAAGCAAAAGACAGAAAACACGAAAACGGCAAGGTCAAAATAAACCCGCGGTGCCCAATGCCAGCGTCACCTGTACATCATCACTGTGGACTAGTGGACCACTGCAATTACCTATGATTCTCATGTAATTCCACAACTGCGCTCTGATACCAGCTGTAACGACCCGAGAATCTGATTACCGGGAAGGCCCGATAACCCGAGACTCGCACCGCCACCCACGAGCCCGAAGACTCGGAAGGGTTAAAAGGATGGTGTGGAGACTACACAAGTATCACAAATAATTACAGAAATTAAACAGTTATAATATTAAGCAGGAAATAAATTAACATTTTACATGGTCCACAATAGAAAATAATGACAATAACAATAGTCCACGACTAGTACAGTGACAAGAAAGGAAAGTACAGCTACACGGGGCATACCCCGGCTTTGACCTCTGGCACTACCTCTGGGCACCCGCACCACGCTGCACTCCTGACGCGCTCCCCGAAGATGGCGCCTCACCTGAAACACGGTGAAAACACGCAGGGAATGAGTCTCGAAACAAGACTCAGTAGGGATCACTCGAACCCTATCTCGTAAAATGAGAAACCACTACACTAGCGGTCGGAGAGTACCTCAGAAGGGAAAGCCTTGTACTCTACAAGACAAGACCCTACGGCACGCAAACCGACACACGTGCCACGGTAAGAAGACCAAAGCTCAAAGGTCAAACTGGTAAAACCCGAAGGTCGGAAACACTCAACTGACAGTCTGTCACTCCGTACTCGACAGGAGTACCACCCACTGGAAGAACAGCCGGTAGCGTCCCCTGACGTCTTACACCGCACCGCAGGTGAACCGCCTGACGTGGTAGGTCCTACCCGAGGTGCAGACACCGAACAAGTAACCATAACAAGTGACTAGCTGGGGTCACGCCCGTCGACGTGCGTCCACTGTCCCCAACCACGTGTGCACACACAGACCACGCGTCCTAGGTCTGGCCCTCTGACCGGTTTTCCCCTGGCACTGGACTCTGATTTGACGAGGGGCCCGACGGTAACCAGTCTAAAACCGTCCTCAGGGTAAGCCCGTACACCACTCCCTGGTGCGATCAGCACACGCGTACTGATAGGCTACGACTAGTGGAGGGTCACTGAAGGAGTAGACTCTCAAGATAACGAAAAACAACGTCCGAACCTGACGAAGTACGGGGGCCGTCCCACGTACCATCACCATCGCACGGTGACCACGGTCGGAGAAGAAACGGACGCACCGCCCACAGCCAAACGCATGACCAAGGCAAACGGAACCTTCGAACACCCAAGGACACGGTCCCGGAACTCCGCGGGGTGTCCAGGACACACTTGGCCCAAAAGGAACACCCGACAACAGGGCAGATCACGCTCGGGATTCCTAGCGCGACAAGAAGAACGCGCTAGGACCCCCTAGCGCGACAGGGAAGATCGTGCTAGGGCTTCCTAGCGCGACAAGGCAGGTCGTGCTAGGGACCCCTAGCGCGACAAGGCAGATCGTGCTAGGGACCCCTAGCGCGACCAGAACTGCCTCCTGTTCATCTTCTCCGATGAACGTGCCCTGTCGGGGCAGCGCGACCATCAAGAACGCGCTACTGGAGTATAGCGCGTTCTCAGTCCGCGCTCGAAAACGGCGGAAACGCCCAAAAACTCCAACCACGCCCCCATGCCTCCACCGGAGAGGGGGAAAACAAGGGGAATGACCCCTAAGGACCCCTAGCATGATTCTAGGCCATCAAAACGTGAATCCATGCATCAAATCCATAGATCGGGCGGCTCTCCCTAAATCATGGAAAAACCCCATACGTGCTCGATCTAGCCCCTCTCGGCCTCCCCGCGGCCTACAAACCACGGAAATGAACGGCATGAGGCTAAGGAACGTCACCCTACCTCAATGGAGCGAATGCTCCGCCGGATCGCCCACAAACCACGAAGAACGCTTTAAGCTTCACGAACTCCCCACGCTTCCCACGCTTGCCGCACGCCCACGAGCTCGCCTCGCCGCCACCCACGCGTCCGCGCCGTCGCCCTGCCGCCGTCCACAGTCGGGGAGGGGCTCACCGCGTCCGAATGGGAGAGAGGGAGAGAGAGGAGGGCGGCCACGGTTGGGGAAGGAAGGAGGAAGAAGAAGAAGAAAGAGAAAGGAGAAAAGAAAAAAGAAAAGAAATGGGATTATATAGAAAATCTGATTTTTCGGAAAAATACCAAAAAATAGAAAAATACATTTCCGGAATCCTCGGAATGCACCGATCGCAACGGTACCACTGGTGCCCGGGTGAACCGCCCGGTTCGCCCGCAGCGAGCTTCCGAAGAAAAAGCCGAAACACACACTGGGAATCGGAAAACACCCGCGGAAAAGCCGCGAACACCTCCGGGCCTCCGAAACAACTCCGGATCACGCCGATCCGAACACGAAAGATGTCCGAAACGAAATTTCGGACACAACGGAGCCGGACGCTCCATAAACCAGATCCGGGACCCACGAAGAAGGATCCGAAAGGTCCGAGATATTACAAGCACATCCCCTTGTTGTGCGCCGATTCTATTTTTCTGGAAGAAGGATGGATCCCTCAGGCTGTGTATCGGCTACCCGCAGTTGAATCAACTTACCATCAAGAACAAATACCCACTGCCACGTATTGATGAGCTGTTTTACCAGATCTCCAGTGCGGAATATTTCTCCAAGATTGACCACAGGTCTGGCTATCATCAGCTGAAGATTAAAGAAGTGGATATTCACAAGATGGCTTTCCATAGTAGGTATAGACATTATGAGTTTGTGGTTATGTCATTCGGGTTAACCAACGCCCCCGCAACATTTATGCAAATCATGAACAACGTCTTCAGGCCATATCTCGACCGCTTTGTGGTCATATTTATTGATGACATCCTTATCTATTCCAAGATGAAAGAAGAACATGAGGAACATTTGAGAACTGCCTTACAAACATTAAGGGAACACCAACTATATGCCAAGCTAAATAAATGTGAGTTTTGGCTAAAGGAGGTTCCTTTCCTTGGCGAAGTTATTTTCAAAGAAGGAATTGCCGTGGATCCTTCTAAAGTAGAAGCTGTCAAAAATTGGAGCCCACCAATGACTATATCTGAAATTAGAAGTTTCCTTGGTCTGGCTGGTTATTATCGACGATTCATCAAGAATTTTTCCAAAATTGCCGTTCCACTCACAAGACTCACTAGGAAGGAAAATCCATTTGTATGGACCATGGAGTGTGAGGAGAGTTTCTTGACTCTCAAGGAACGTCTCACCACTGCCCCTATTCTGGCACTGCCTGTCGAAGGCGACGGATTTGAAGTATACACGGATGCATCAGGCGTGGGCCTCGGGTGCGTTCTTATGCAAAGTGGCAAAGTGATTTGCTATGCCTCAAGACAATTGAAGCGGCACGAGGAAAATTATCCAATTCATGATATGGAACTAGCTGCCGTTATATTTGCTCTAAATATCTGGCGCCACTATCTTTATGGGGAAAAGTTCACGGTATATTCGGACCACAAAAGTCTGAAATATCTCTTTTCTCAAAAGGAGCTAAACATGAGACAAAGGCGATGGCTGGAATATCTGAAGGATTTTGACTTCGCCATCCAATATCATCCAGGCAAGGCGAATGTTGTAGCCGACGCGCTCAACAGGAATCCAATGGGAATGTTATCAAGCCTCATGAAAGGTATGGCTAATCTCATTGTTGAATTTGCCCAATTAAATCTAGAGATAAATGCAGAGAAAGAAGAATGCTTTATTACCAATATTCAGTCACAACCTACATTAATAGAAGGCCTGGTCAAGTTGCAAGAAAATGACCATACACTAATGGAAATCAAGGATCACATAGATCAACAGTCAGAATTGTCTATCACAACTGACGGAAGATTGCTATTTCGAGGTCAAATTTATGTCCCAGATCATGCTGATACTAAGAAGCTGGTTATGGATGAAGCATATAAATCAAGGTATGCCATTCACCCTGGTGCTACCAAGATGTATCAAGACCTTAAAAGAAATTATTGGTGGCCTAATATGAAAATAGAAGTGGAGGACTACGTATCACGCTGCCTCACTTGTCAACAAGTTAAGGCAGAGCATCAAAAAGCTATTAAGCGTGGAAATGAGAGAAAGCTACATCCCTTGGCGATTCTCGAGTGGAAATGGGAGAGTATAGGGATGGATTTTGTCATGGGTCTGCCTAAATCAAGAGGAGGACATGACGGTATTTGGGTAATCATTGACCGCTTGACCAAGTCGACTCACTTCCTACCTATTAAGAGTCGATGGTCCATGGACGTCTTGGCTGCCTTATATGTAAGAGAAATTATGAAACTACATGGAGTCCTTGTCACCATTATATCGGATCGAGACCCTCGATTTACATCTCAATTCAGGAAGGGTCTACAACATTCATTAGGGACCCGGTTGAATTTTAGCGCCGCATTCCACCCACAGACTGATGGTCAAACCGAAAGAACCAATCAGGTGGTGGAAGATATGCTTCGGGCATGTGTACTTGATTTTGGTGGAAGTTGGCACGACCAATTGCCTCTAGTGGAATTCTCCTACAATAATAGCTACCAAGCTAGCATCAAAATGGCACCATTTGAAGCCCTATATGGTAGGAGTTGCCGCTCACCTATATGCTGGAGTAAGGTTGGGAAAAGCAATTTCTACGCCCGGAACTCATTCGGGATACTACTAAAAAAGTCAAGCTGATTCAAGAAAGACTCAAGATAGGTAAAAGTCTTATGCTGATAATCGAAGGCGTGACTTGGAATTCTAAATAGGAGACCACGTATTCCTCAAAGTTTCACCAGGTAGAGATATCCGAAGATTTGGCATGAAAGGTAAACTTACTCAAAGATTTATTGGCCCTTTTAAAATTCTTGAAAGGGTTGGTGAGGTTGCTTATCGACTAGCCTTACCTTCTCAACTGGCAGGAGTTCATGATGTCTTTCATGTCTCAATGCTAAAAAGGTACGTCCATGATCCATTCCATGTCATCACTTATGATAACCTGGAGATACATGAAGACTTGACGTACAAGCAAAGGGCACTCAAGATAATTGAGCGAGAAGTACGTCAGCTTCGAAATAAAAAGATTCCCATGGTCAAAATCCAATGGAGCAAGTCCTGGCCATACGAGGCGACATGGGAAATGGAAGAAGCTATACGCAAGAGATTCTCGAATTATTCGATTGTGAATATACTCTCCATAAAACCCATGCACTGAATTTGGGGACAAAATTCTTTTAAGTGAGGGAGGGTATAATGCCTGAGAATTTTCTAGGAATGTTTAAAGAATTTTCTGGGATTTAATATATTTATTAAGCATTTAAATAGACTTAATGAGCTATTTAATGAATATAGGTATATTAAATAATTATTGAAAGGCCCATATATCATGTTAGGTTTAAATCCACCTAAATAGGCCCACAAGACCCAAATCCAAGACTTTTAGGCCCAAGCCCAATCATAGAAACGTAATTAGATTTAAAAAGGGGATAAATAGCACAAATAAGGGACAAATAGAGGATAAATTTGAAAATATGAAAATTGTGGGAAAATGGTTGAATGGAGGACTATCCTGCGATCGCCAATCCATCCTAGCGGTCCCTCCATGACGGCTAAAGCCCTTCTGATTCCGTGAATGGAAGAAACATGAAAAGCTTAGATTTTTATCAACCAAATCGTCTTGGATCGAAGCTATCTGGCATGGGAGACTCTCTAGGACTCTTAGGGATCGATCCTACCCCTAATTAGGACTCCCAACTCGATTAAATCCTTAGCCCTAACTCAAAACCCTATAAATAGACCCTAACTTCGACCCATACGAACCCTAATGTTGGCTCACGTATTTCGAAGGTAAGGAGACATCTTCTTAGGTTAGTTCTTTAGAATAATTTGTTCACCTTAATTTTATCTAACTCCCCTCAAATTTTTATGCTAGAAGACCCAGCCGTTTAAGAATTAGGGCGTCCACAAGTTGCTGGTTCGTAACAGGTTGCAGAGGAACCAGTGCGCCGGTCCAGTGAAGATCTAGAAATTAGAAGCCCTAATCGAGGTATTTAGAAGTTGATCCTTTAGAATTTTTTGTTTCCCTTTCTATCTTCTACCTACCCTCCAAATTTCACGGTTTTAGGTCAAGAGAATTAGAAGATAGAGGGGTGAGAAGTTACTGGTTTGGCACAGGACGTGTAGGAACCTGAGTGATCTTTCAGTTAGAAATTCGAAGTCTAAAGCTTGTCATAGAGGTAGGTTATCTCGTAGATGGCTAGAATAATATGTCAGGAGTAAAAGCCCTCTGTTACCTTGTGATTTCATGCAATGTACTTGGAGTATTTGATGTTTTATTTCAACTGTGCATCTAGGTTATCACAGCATGCATGAATCCTACCCTTTATTGAGAAATTGATAAATTTGGCTTAATTCATGTAAACCATGCATCTCCATGCGTTTCTTATGCTCTATCATATCTTATCCTTCTGTTTAGCATGATTTTCATTTATCTATTACTAACAATAAGGCTTATATGACCTATTTGTTGGGTTAGATGGACGTAGTCTATCTCCACTAAGTGTGGATCTAGAGGGGGGTGAATAGATCAACTTGCCTAATTTAAAACTATTGTAAGTTCTAGAGCGGAATTTAGGCAAGCATCAATAAAGCTAAATGAAAAATGCTAAGCAAAAGGTAGAAAGCTAGACATGATCATAAGCGATGCAATCAAACAAGCTAAGCAAGAAATCCCATCGCACACAGATCACACAAAAACACAAACACACTGCACACACAATTTTTAGGTGGTTCGGTCAACGACCTACGTCCACCCCACACTCAACCGAGTATGGCTTTCTGCTGCGCAGCACAGCTTGCGTCCGCTGGGCTTTACAGCTTGGCCAAACAACCCGCTGATACACAGCTTCGCAGGGCACTACAGCTTGCCGACCAGAGGATCTGATCCTCTGCAACCGCTGGGGAAATACAGCTTAACCCGTCCAGTGGAGACCACCACTGCAAGACCGCTGACACACAGCTTGAAGAAACAGCATTCGGAAATGAAAGACAGAATCAAAATGAAAAATAAAAACCCAAAAGCAATGTAGCTCTTAAAGAGCAAAGCTCAGCTCTAGTTTTGAACCACGAGACGGAGATACCAACACTCTCACTCTCACTCTCGATCAGCTCTCTCTCACCTCACTCTCTCTCTTTTCTCCTTCTTCTCTATTTCTTCTTCTTCTTCTCTGTATCTTCTTCTTCTCTCTTTTCTCTCTGTGGATCGAAGGCTCACTGCTGTTGAGTGTATAGACTTTTTCTTCTTCTTCTTCGATCAGCTTTCTTCTGTGGAAGAAGGCTTGTATATATAGCAGCAACAGCAGCAGGCGTGTGCTCTCCACGTTTCCCGCCCAGCAATTTGGACCACGTGGCAGCATGCAATGGAGTGTCAGTACACGTGTCCTCATCTGGATACCTTGTCCTTTTCGGATCACGAGCCAGGTACCTGGGATCACGTGCCCCTCATTAGCTTCTTCAGTCCGCTGTATAGAGTTCTCCGTTCATGTGCTCAAAGTCATCAATCTGACTTGCTACGTCGACGCTTTCACTCAATGGCGTTAACGCAGTGAGGCATTCCAGTAGCCATTAGCCTCGTTTCTTTAGCTGCTGCATCGACGCTGCTTGCTTGTGGCGTTGACGCAGTGGAATGGCCTGTGAAGACGAACGCTTCTTCAACTGCTGCGTCGACGCTGCTTTCATGTGGCGTTGACGCAATAGAAGACATCGTGAAAGCTTCGTCTACTGATGCGTGGACGCTTTAAGCTCCAGGCGTCGACCCTGTCCCTTCAGCAACAAGAATAAAGACATAAGATTTAAGTATGTACATTGCATTGTATATACATCGTTGTATAGACTTATAAAGGCAGAATGCAACGTACAAACTTGCCCAAAGTGTTGACTTCAACAAGGGAGGCAACGACTGTATAGATTTTAAAAGACGAGTGCAATGTACATGCTCCATGAGACTCTAATGCAGACAGACGATGTATAGAGTTCTTAGTTCAGCCGTCAGTGTGTAGACTTGAAAGGCTGAGGCCAGTGTACAGACTTGTCACCGACCATAGTGTAGACTTGATCAGCAAGGACACAGTATAGACATCAACTCTGCACATCGAATGTATGGACTTCAAGTGTGAAGACCATTGTATAGACTTTAGATTAGAAGATTAATGTATAGACTTTGAGTAACACTGTGGATGTACAGACTTTGCTCAAGTGCATGAGACGCTAACTGAGACGCTGGACTCTGTACAGACTTTGAGCGATGTGTGGACTTGAAGCTCCTGAAGTAGTGTACAGACTTCAAAGATCACTGTTGATGTGCAAACTTTGGGGACATGAAGCGATGTACAGACTTCATGAAGCGAAGCCAATGTATAGAGTTGAGTGTAGCTAAAGCCTTGATCGTAGGACTAGGCTGGACTGTATAGACTTCAGGCTTCAGAATCGAATGTTCAGAGTTCGCCTAAGACACGTAGAGAAAAGACCCCAGTGTATAGACTTTGCCTTGAGTGAAAAGTAATTGATGAATGTATGGACTTTAATGTGTGAAGGCAACAGTTAATGAGTGTATACATTTCACCAGATCAAGGGCAATTCGGATGTACAGACTCTGAGGTTCAAAGCCAACGGTGCGTTGACGCTGTAACATGATGCGTTGACGCTGTACACACATAATCAATTTAATTGAGATGCAGTGTGTGGACTTATGCGTTGACGCTGTAACATGATGCGTTGAGGCTGTGCACACATAATCAATTTAATTGAGATGCAGTGTGTGGACTTATGCATTGACGCTGTAACATGATGCGTTGACGCTGTGCACACTTAATCAATTTAATTGAGATGCAGTGTGTGTGGACTTATGACAGTAAGAATTGCAGACAGTAGTGTATTAAAAGTAAAGAACACATAGTCAATCTGATGGAGCAATTTCATCAAATCAAACTCAGTTGCCAATCAATCAAAACAATGGTGTTGCCAAAGAATAGAGCAAGTGTCAACATCATCAACATATGTCAACATCATCAACATAGAGGGGTCACAACAATCTCCCCCTTTTTGATGATGGCAACCCCATATGAAGTAGAGTAGCAACAACCTGTCATAGATATATATGTTTGATGAAAGACATGATGTGTTATGCAGATTGACATGCAGATGCTATGAATGCATGCAACTCACTGCCTTAAACTCTCCCTTGGAATTAATTCAGAAATGACTTCAGAATTCAGACAGATATGTATTCTCCCACTAGACATCCCCTAGACAATATTCTCCCCCTTTGCCATCAACAAAGAGGAGGGAAAAATTAAATACAATGGAGGAATCAAGAGAAGAACTGACTGGCATTCTGAACAGGTAGTTCATGAATAAGCATTCTAAAGCATAGAGTCTTCAGTCATATGAAATGAGAAACTGCTGTCAGAAAGAGTTCTGGTTTAAAGATGATAAAATTTGGAGTTCATGCACTACAAATAATAGATAAGTTCACTGTGCATGATAAAACAAAAACCAGAATCATATTTGCATGAAAGATTCAGTTTCGTAATATCTTACTTTCATAGTCTCATAAAAATATTTAGAGAAATGAAGTCATGCATTTAAACTAAACAGATTGACACTCATGAACTTTTCTTTTAAAGGAGCAGCATTATTAGTATTAGATCATTTTGAGCATTCAGGTACCATAAGTCTTTCTGCGTAAGGGTATACGTTTATAAGACGTCAATACCCCTAGATACTCAACAAGATGGACCATTCTGCCTATGATCAAATTCAACAGAGTTGAGTTACACCTTTTTGTGTGAGGGTACACGTTTATCAGACGCCAGTTACCCCCAGGTACTCAGTGAAACCAGCATGCTGTTTTGAACATTCTAAACAGAGATAGCTGATACACTTCATGACATGAGTGTTGTCCACTTCTTTGATGGATCACTCAGTTTCTCAGTGATTACCAGTCATTGCTCTGCCAACATATATATTTTCAATGATTCTCAATGTTTTTCAGTATCTTTCTTAGCTGTCCTTTTTATGTTTCAGAATGACTTGTTTAAGAACAATACACATACTTAATCTCTCCGACATGATTTCAGATGAGTTTTCAGATTTCAGATATGAATAGCTTTGTCTGACATGAAATAAGAAAGAGGTTGAGAGTTTTATCAATTTTCAACTTACTTATATACTAATTGCAATCTTTAAACTCCAACCATTATAAGATTTAAACCATTACATCAGTCTTTGAACAATTTAAATTCTTATAAATGAAGAAGTCCATTTTCTACTGCTTAGAAATCAGAACTGACCAACAGATTGCCATAATGTCAGAGACAAGTATTCAGAGTTAAAGGTTGAATGACTTCAAGAAAGTTGAAATCACTCTGATTTTCTTAGCAATACTCCCCCTGTCTATATGCATGCAGCATGGCAAGAATTAATTGAGAGAGAGCTTATGCATAGGTCATGAATGAATGATATGCAAAGACATGCAAAGACACAACAAGCTCCTCCTGAATATATGCAATGCAGGACAATTCTACATCCACATTCACATCCACATGATTTATCCAAGCAATCAAAAACAAGTCCACATCAAAGATTTTATTCACAGCAATTAAACAATCATTCATCATGCTGAAATTTACATAAGCCAAGTTCTCTTTTAAGAAACTTAAAATTTTCATTCCC